>OW052241.1:62756833-63956833 GCA_932526585.2 Philonthus cognatus | reverse complement strand
TACGCGACCAAACCAAATTATTAGGCTTTTCTAAACTCAAAATTTTATTTCATGCTGAACCTGGCAGTGTGATACACTCGTTTAAACTTCAAATTGACCTCTTTTAGAAAAACAACGAATATTTGAAAATTTACAACACGTGATTGGGATATATACAGGGTGTCTACGCTAACCGTTCGTTAAAAGTTTATGGGGTTGCCGTTGCACAAAAAATAAAAAAAAAATCCTTATTATACGGTTGAATCAGTTCTCCTCATGTGAAATATTTTCAACTTTATATCACTTCCGGTTCCACCGGAAGTAGCACCAAATTTGTTATTTCAAATAGAACACCCTATATATTATTCATTTTTGGATTCCTCGTTTAAATTGCAACATATTTTATTCGAACATATGTACACTTATCTCTTATAGTTTTCAAGCAAACAAAATATTTCTAAAATTCGGACCTCTAAAAGGCATTTTGAAATCTGTCTATAACTTTTCTTAAGAATAAGATAAAAATATGATTTATATCTCTACTTGTAACTAGAGGATGCCTTTATGAGTGTATTAATTAAAAACTGTCAATTTTGACAATAAGTGTTCTTAAAATGTCAATATCGAAGTGCTCTCTTCAATATGTCGATTGGAGGGAAGATTTCCTACAAAAAAGTATTAACAACTATACTATATAGCAAGTGGTTTTCGAATTATTTCGAAGATTCGTTTTTCGTCGCATTTATGCAGGGAATAATACGCGCATAAGTAGCCACTAAATTTTAGTAGGCAAGTAGTAATGCTTTTGTTTTGTGGCTTATGTAATGCGAAATGTCAAATAATAAAAACAATTAGTACAAAGTTATACAGAAATCAACAAAATAAATAAATACACCCATCAACAAATTATCGAAATAATTCGAAAACTACTTGTTTTAGGAGTTTAGTTTTATACTACTTTTTGTAGGAAATTTTCCCCCCAATCGTACCATGTAATAAAAATAGGGCCATTCCATTTAAAATAATTGAATTACTAGACATTGAAGAGGGCACTTAGATATTGACATTTTAAGTACACTTATTATGAAAATTGATAGTTTTCAATTAATTCACTCATGGAGGCATCTTCTAGGTACAAGTAGAGATATAAATTATATTTTTATCTTATTTCTAAGAAAAGTTACAGACAGATTTCAAGATGCCTTTTAGGGTTCGTGAAAACTATAAGAGATAAGTGTACATATATTCAAATAAAATATGTTTCAATTTAAACGAGACACCCAAAAAGTTACGAATATATAGGGTATTCTATTTAAAATAAAAAACTTGGTGCTACTTCCGGTGGAACCGGAAGTGATATAAAGTTGAAAATATTTCACATAAGGAGAGCTGATTCAACCATATGACAAGGATTTTTATCAAATTTTTAGTGCAACGGCAACTCCATAAACTTTTAACGAACGGTTTAGCGTAGACACCCTGTATACTCAAAAGAAAAAAATCACAAGAAATTATGATTTAAAGCTTTTCTAAAAGAAAGTACACTAATATACTCTCGACCTAAAGAGTATGACGTTGTCATGTTACGTCAAAATTTGACACAACTAGGAAAAATCGTTGCAGATATAACTGTTGACATACTTTCTAAAAAAAATGAACCGCACATTCCACATCAATGAGTCGTCATAGAACATCTCTCCCGAATCCCACTACATATGTATTTTGTTTTAATTTTGAGGACTTCTGACTTTTAACTTAATGTATAGGAATAAGGACTTAAGAACTTTAGATAGGGATTGCCGCCATAACATATGTCAGTGTGCTTTTTATTCAGGAAGGTTCGACATTTCATTATGATAAAATATGCGCCAAAATAAAGTTTGGAAATCGTTAACTATAATTACAAATGTTCTGTATCTGTTCGAGCTATGTACAGATGATTGCACGATGGAGAGCAATATTAAGCAATGTTAACAGACTTATTGTGTCCAGAATTGATGCAAATGGATCTGGATGAAATGTGATTGATGAATGGTATTCTTACAACAATCTACTTAAATAGGTTTAAACATTAAACATTAGCATGCAGCTTTAACACCGTTCTAAGGATGATAGTTAGATTACTATTGTTAGGGTATAACTAATAATTTAATTGCATGGTACCCTTAATTTGAGGCATAAGATCTGTGTTATACATAACCTTAATACCTATAGCAAAATAGTGTAATTTAAAATTTATTTAATTTTAAAGCTTTGATATATAAATTTGCATCCCGAATCCGTATATTTTGAACGTCATTTAAAATCAATGTTAGATACGCGTGGCGCATGAAGTAAAATTTCGAGTTTAAACAAGCTTGTAAATTTGGTTTGGTCGCTCCGCTTCGCTACGCGACCAATCCAAGTTTTCAGTCTCTTGTAAACTCGAAATTTTACTTCATGCTTAATCAAAGAATGGAATCACTTGTTCTAAGTAAGTTTAATTCAACACAAAAAATAAATTTTTACAAACATTAACAATGTAACATTATATTGGGTTTTAAAGCTTTGATGTGCTAAAAAAACATTATTCTCCACCTACATTTTAAGTAAACTAACTTACTCTTCGATTATAGTCACCAATGTATGTTAAATACATCAAGTTATTAGAAACCGTCCAAAGACAAGTTGTCTGATATCCGTTCTTTGTAAAACATGGCGAATATAATTACTTTTAACCTTAGAAAAATTTACACAGGAATATGTTCTTTATTCACAAAAGACATTTATATATCGCATTATGCTACTTTTACCTACGCCCCATCCGTATCATACCACACTGTTATCTTGACGCGTATGATTGGCATAACCTACACATGCACGTAATAGCTTTGATAAGTATATTACATGCTGACAGCTGAACAGCTGATTGATTACCGCACAACAAAATGACATTTCTTTGATGTATATTGATCAAGTAGTAATTTAGTTTTCATCAATGTCATGTTACTATAAAAAATTATTGAATATATAAGTTGTTCTTTCATGCTCATTGTTTATTTTGTTAGGGCGTAGGTAAAGTATTGTACGTTTCTCGAGTGGTATGGCAACTACATACTCGCGGAATACTGCACTCGCCGCTCGTGCGCAACATATCCGCTCATATGTAATATGCTGCATATCAGTCTCGTGACGTAATATATTATTACAAACTTGTACATTATTATGTAAATAATTCTAGTTTCCTTAGCAAATACGAACCTTCACATACATATATGTATACAAGTATTGGCAATTTCATTCATACTTTACATATACAATCCCAATCATATGCTAATCTTTCGCCTTGCCGTCTGTCGCGGGCTTACAACGATTGTCATAATACGAGTAGCGACGACATTTTCCAACCATCTTAAAAATTCTATTATAACGTACTCATGTGTGCTACTAAAATAGAATACATTGTATTTAGAATAATTCATGTTGTACTATATGTAGATTACAAACAAGCTTAAGTTAGTATAAGTATTTTTAAGTTGTAATATCATACATAAGTTGTTTTGCCCTATAATATAACTGGCAGTCTGTTAGGTAAACAAAGAAATAAATTCAACATAAGTGTTTATACAACAAAAGACATAAATCCGATTAGAACATGAAGATTTCTCGGACATTTTTTACATGCTGTTTCTGATTTATTTTTTTTTATTTTGAAAACAGTCCAAAGTGCAAATCTACCATCAATAGATTTACATTTTGTGAAATTTTAATGAAAAAATGTAACGCGACGAGAGGTTCCCAAATTGTCTGTTTTGCAGATGAAAGTACTTATTATTTGGTAAATGTTTTCTAATTTCATCAGACAACGATTTATGTTCAAAGATGAGCTCATTTCTTACGTATGGTAAGCATTTTTTAAAAAAAATGTATTGTCTGATTGTAGATTGACAGGACGGTTTTAAAATTGTATACCAAATAAATAATAAATACCAAGTGTAGTATAGCTTTTTACAAATATGGAAGGAATTTGCCTTTATATTGTTACCGTGTGTAATTTTAAATTTCATTCATGAAAATAGTGTTTTTAAGTCACCCAAAACTTTTTGCAAATAATGACTTTTTGTCGAAAAATGGGCAAAAAAAGTTTTTGCTATCCGGGCAGTAATCCGGGGACACACGGTGTGTATTATTTATATGAGTTTACTTTTATAAGAACTATTTTAATTTGTATTTCTTGAGAAACTCATATTTTTAAATCTGGTGGAAATTCGCTATTATATAATTCTCTTATATTTCTGATATACATAAATCTGCATCATTTCTTGGAATATTTTCTGCGATAGAATATGTACATTATCAGTTATATCAAGAAACTGTCGAACCGAACATAATATTCAATATAAGTTTATTATTAGAATTGAATTTCTAGAATTTACGAGACCGTAAATTCGGAAATAAAAACATTTTTCAGAACCAATGGAATTATAATGTTAAAACTAAATTTGACATAATTTTATTAAGTTATTGAATGAGGACAAAAGGATAGAAGAAATTTATTATATGTTTAATTAATTGGTGGCTTCTAAATTAATTATTTTCTATTATTACATTAATAATATCTTAATTAAAATATAAATCAATGTGCTTCTTATCTGAATTTGTTTAAACAAAGTATTGTTATATTATCGTTGAGTCAAACCGTTGCTGATACAAAAAATGTATACTTGACTTTTTTATGCTTAAATATTCAATGTTTAAAATAGTTTTTTTCAAAAACGAAAAAACTTTATTTAGATAGATTTTTTTTAATAAATAAAACAAATCTCACAAAGTAATCAAATACTCATGTTTTAATTTTTTGTTAAAATATATATATTATACCCCAATCCTTCCTAAGAATATTTTCGTTTTCAAAAAGATGGGCACTTTAAAACTTTTTGAGATATGATTTTTTACCCGAGCAAATCTCACAAAATAATCAAATACTCATGTTTTAATTTTCTTGAAAGAAATATATGTTATACCCCAATCCTTCCTAAAAATATTTCCGTTTTCAAAAAGATGGGCACTTTAAAACTTTTTAAGATAGGATTTTTTTATCCGAGCGCTGCATTGACGCGAGGCGCTCACCGCATGGTACCCTGGGCCATTACACCATTGGCGGAAGCGCCTCGTGTCAATGCAGCGCTCGGGTAAAAAAATTATATCTCAAAAAGTTTAAAAGTGCCCATCCTTTTAAAAACAGAAAAATTCTTAGGAAGGATCAGGGTATAACATATATTTTTTTAAGAAAATTATAACATGAGTATTTGATTATTGTTTGAGATATGTTTTATTTATTAAAAAAAATCTATATAAAGTATTTTCCTTTTGGAAAAAAAAAATATTTTAAACTTTGAAAATTTAAGCACAAAAATGTACAGAATAACTTTTTTTGTGTAGGTAACGGTTGACGATACTTTTGAGTTCAAAATAATAGTGTACTGAAAGTTTATATTGTTATAACTTTTGGCACAATAATTTGTTTAACCTCTAGTAACAACCAAACATCATGCCTTGATGGCCTTTATAATGTATGTGAAATTAGCTAAAATCCCTGATGCACCTCCAAAAAGTGTGCACTTATTTATGGAATGGCCGATAAATATTTTTATTTATGAAAATTAACAAAATATATAACATCTATTCTAGATTAAACATAAAAACAAAATATATTTCTGTAAATCGGCTATCGACCTGCGGTCTTGCAACCTGTCTTTGTCATTAATGTCGTTGTCTTATTACTTGTCATATTGTCAGCGTTGTGTCTATATTAGTTATTCAGTCGTTGTCTATGAAATATGATGATATGAATCGACGAGTTGTTGTGATTGAATGTTTGTATTTAGGGCTGATGTTGGACCATTAATTTTTATATGTTTTTGTTTTTTCATCGGTAAACACACAACAAAAGACGAGTTTAATTTGCAACGTTACACAAATTATTTAATGCTCAAATTTTGACTGCATAGGTTTCTAACACTAACTTGCATTTGTGGATTATAGAAATTAAATCTATATAGATTTTAACACAAACATTTACAAAATCAAGAAATATGCAACATTTAACTAACAAGGATTTTATGAAATTCACATTTCATCAACCGAAATACTAGAACATTTTAAATTATTCCATAGATGTGTGTTAAGATTGTCATGCAATACGTTTAACCGTAAATTGGATTTGAAGAGGTTTGCTGCAGAATTCTAGTATTGATTAAATTAAATTAAATTCAAAAATCATAGATTTGTTTTGTTTACTGATTGGAATCAGAACTTCTAAAAATGGCAATATTAGAAAGGTACAAACACAAAATTAGACAGATTTATTGACAATCTAACCCTTTCGGCCCTGACGGTGGCATTTGCCACCACTAAAATGTGGTAAATATACTGGGAATTTTTTTTTTAAATAGACATACATGTATGCAGTAACTGTAACTTTTCCGATAATCGTTTATTTTTTAAAATAGTTTACTTTGAAGTTTAAAACAAGTATTATCCATTCCCAGATTAAGCATGAAGTAAAATTTCGAGTTTAGAAAAGCCTAATAATTTGGTTTGGTCGTGTAGCGCGACCAAACCTGATTTTCAGGCTTTCTAAATTTGAAATTTCACTTCATGCTTAATCTGGAAGTAGAAAACAGTCGCTTGAAAGTTCAATTCGAATTATTTAAAAAAAACAACAAATATCTGAAGATTTACAGAGTATACAGTATATTCAGATATGTATACTTTAAATAAAAACTATTTGTATATCTGAGATGAGTAATAAATAATATGCAGTGTACAAAACATTGTTTTCGGCACCAGAAAGGGCTGAAAGGGTTAATCGATATATTGTTTTATTAATATTCAATAAATTAGAATTACTTTTATATAAATAAAATAAAATAATTTAAAACTTTCAAATATATATTGTAAACTCGCTACAATTGTTTCGCCACACTGTGGCTTCTTCAGGCGAAGAAATGATAAATTACATTTGTCAGTACAGGTATATATACAATGTTTATGGGGGGTGGGTTTTTCAGCGAAATTTAAATTTAGGAGTGGTGAGTTTGTTAAGTCTAATTGGTCGTTCAAAAGTTGTCGTGTGTATTTTCTTTTATTAATTTCCATGCTCTCCAAGATGTTAAGTTTCCGTCCTTTTTCTTCTCTGTGAAGCACTTTGAAGTTTTCGTCGAAGTGGTGGTTTTCTTCGATGAGGTGGTTGGAGTATGTGGAGTTGGTTTTCCTTTGTTCATAAGAAGTTTTGTGCTCTTTGATTCTTTCTTTGAACGACCTTCCGGTTTGTCCTACATATGTCTTAGGACAGTCTTTGCAATTTAGCAAATAGACTCCACTTTGTTGAGTTATACAGGTTTTATCTTTGTTATTTTTAATTATTTTCCCTATTGTATTATTTGTTTTGAATGCTACCTTAATATTTATTTTTCCAACATTTTCGCGACTTTATTGCTTATTTCTCCTGTGTATGTTAGTGATGAATAGTTTTTTGTAGATTTGTCTTTGATAATAGGATAAATAGAATTAATTGTTTTATGTCTTTGTTTTGTTTGTACTATTTTTTCAATTATAGATTTTTTGAAACCGTTTTTGTATGCAATTTGAAAAATAATGTTTAATTCTTTATCATAATTATGTTGTGCCATTGGGATTGATAGTAACCTATGTACCATACTATGGTAAGCAGCTAATTTGTGTGAGATTGGATGGTTGGATTTATAATTAATCGTTGTGTCTGTATGTGTTGGTTTGTGAAACATTGAAAATCATGTCTATTATTAATTCTTTTTATGGTTAAGTCTAAACAATTTATGGAACCCTCTGTTTCTATTTCTTTTGTAAATTGTATTTTATTATGTTGTGAATTTAACAGATTTAAAAATGAATCTAATTAGATTCATTTTTAAATCTGTTAAATTCACAACATAATTATTAATTAGATTCATTTTTAAATCTGTTAAATTCACAAAATAATAAAATACAATTTACAAAAGAAATAGAAACAGAGGGTTCCATAAATTGTTTAGACTTAACCATAAAAAGAATTAATAATAGACATGATTTTTCAATTTTTCACAAACCAACACAACACAGACACACAGACACAACGATTAATTATAAATCCAACCATCCAATCTCACACAAATTAGCTGCTTACCATAGTATGGTACATAGGTTACTATCAATCCCAATGGCACAACATAATTATGATAAAGAATTAAACATTATTTTTCAAATTGCATACAAAAACGGTTTCAAAAAATCTATAATTGAAAAAATAGTACAAACCAAACAAAGACATAAAACAATTAATTCTATTTACCCTATTATCAAAGACAAATCTATAAAAAAACTATTCATCACTAACATACACAGGAGAAATAAGCAATAAAGTCGCGAAAATGTTGGAAAAAATAAATATTAAGGTAGCATTCAAAACAAATAATACAATAGGGAAAATAATTAAAAATAACAAAGATAAAACCTGTATAACTCAACAAAGTGGAGTCTATTTGCTAAATTGCAAAGACTGTCCTAAGACATATGTAGGACAAACCGGAAGGTCGTTCAAAGAAAGAATCAAAGAGCACAAAACCTCTTATGAACAAAGAAAAACCAACTCCACATACTCCAACCACCTCATCGAAAAAAACCACCACTTCGACGAAAACTTCAAAGTGCTTCACAGAGAAGAAAAAGGACGGAAACTTAACATCTTGGAGAGCATGGAAATTAATAAAAGAAAATACACAGGACAACTTTTGAACGACCAATTAGACTTAACAAACTCACCACTCCTAAATTTAAATTTCGCTGAAAAACCCACCCCCCCATAAACATTGTATATATACCTGTACTGACAAATGTAATTTATCATTTCTTCGCCTGAAGAAGCCACAGTGTGGCGAAACAATTGTAGCGAGCTTACAATATATATTTGAAAGTTTTAAATTATTTTATTTTATTTATATAAAAGTGAAGATGAACTTTCAACATTTATCAGCCTTATCAATAAATTAAAATTAAGATTTAGACAAACTTAGACTTATTACTTTATGTTATTTCTAGTTTATAGAATTTACTATAATGAAGAGCAAATTTAGTGTACATTATTTTCCCTTTTACGTTTTACTTGTATGTCATTGCATTAAATGGGAGCACTTGGTCAAAGGAATTTCACGCAAATAGTATCTTTCCTGGGAGATATTACACTTCAGGATTTTCAGGCGGTGCGCTCCGTACAAGCAGATAATGTCCTTAAAGGATTTGACTATACAATTTCGAATGTTTCTAGCTTTCCGAGGATTAGAAATCCTCTTGGAATGTATTCCACAATAATATTCTATGGAATTCCAACATTTTAAAAACGAAAAACATGTTTTTTTTTTCATTTTAGACCACAATTGAGGCGAGATCGATAGTTTAATAAAGAAAGTAAGTGATAATTATACGTAAACAGAATTGGCTTCTACTTTGTTATACAATGGTATGGAGGATAACTCAGCTCTTAAATTTGGTTCTTATTGATCACTTGATGAAACTTGATTGAAACTCGAAGTATTTACTTTATGCGCCAGGCAAATAAAACACTGATTAATTATAAAAGTCAAAAACATACGTAATCTATAATAACAATAATCCATTATAAGATTAAAACTAAATAAATTGTTGTTTTTAGCAGTGAAGATAACAAAATTAACTAAAACTAACATCAACAATAAAGATAATTATAATTAATGAGAACCGCAATGATTTTACAATCAAGTCAACAATTTTAAATTATGACAAACTTAATAAAGTTAAATATTTAACACACAATTGTGCGATTAATGGAGCTTATAGAATAAACTTGTAACTTGTTTGTACATTTCTGAACAAATAATAAAAATTTTAAAATGTTTGATTTGAAAGTATACCTACTTTTTAAATATTATTCAAAAACAAGACACAGATATATGTTTGCATTTTTTTACATTCTAGCTTACATAACAATGTGAATAGTAATATGAAATATTCTTACTAGATTTGAATATAAATAGAACACCGGATGTTTTAGAAATTTCAGGCTTTAGTACACCGTTTCAATGTATTTCTTTTAGCTATTTGCGAAGATAGTTCCTATAAAACTGTCTTACCTCGATTGCCAGGTGGTCGTTAAATTTCAAAGTTTACAGATCACAGTTGAGATTACAACCTATATAAGGTTTTTATGTAAGTATTTTTATATTGTTATAGAAATACTTAGATAAAAACCTTGACTAATTCGTAATTTTAATAAACCATTAAAACAGAAGTCGTTTTATTGTTTTATTACTAAAATTATTATTTATTCATTGTAATCCCTAGCTAGAAGTTTTAATTGAACGCATTTTTAAAATCAATGAATACCTGAAAATATACAGAGTATATGTGTATTTAAAAAATTCCAGGTATGTTTATTAACTGCATGCATCAATATATTTCCCTATATTAATGAAATCAAATATTTATATTAAGAGTTAGTATATGTTTGAGTGACAGGAATTATTACAAAAAATATTATTTTATATATTTAAATATAGAATATTTAGAACTCAAAAGGAAACCTAATCTATTTTTTCATTTGAGCGCTAGCACGCCATTTGTTATTATTGGCAGCTTCCTACGATTTTTCAGCATCAAGCCTTTTATTAGATTTACGCCCTAATTATTGAACCCTTCGATTATTTTATTTTCCACACGTATTTTTATGCCACATTATAATTTATTATCAACAAAAGAAATACAAATTTTAATTGTTGGATTCTTATTATTTGTAGATGGTGTAAAACAAGTTATTTTTAAATTTCCTAAAATGTTCTCAAAAGAAATATTGGCATTAATTTATGCTTAAAAGAAAATACATGTATTTATACCGGGTGTTCTATAAAATAAAACGCCCAACGCCATAACTCTGTTATTTATTAACCTATTTGAATGAACCAAAAAACAATCGATCTCCGTGTTATTACTATAAATTGACAGTAATTATATTTTTTTCAAAATTATCTTTTTTGCCAAATAATAGTCAACTTTAAATTTTTAAATAGCTGCATATACTTTTCTTATTTTATTATATTAGACATTGTTTTTCTAAATCCAATTATGACCAAAATGTTGATTTTAATTTAAATAGATCTTAAATTAAAATCAACATTTTGGCCAGAAAAAAATATAATAAATCTTGTGTACACGGTTTTTGGCAATAAATGTAGTGTGCCTTGAAAAATATTGGCCTTTTAATGCTGTTTAAATTGTTTATTCGTTTATATTTATTTCATTTTTTACTAAAAGATGATTTTAGGTAAAATTCTACAACTCTTTTTAGGATTTCTATAACTGTCTTATTATCTTACATGATGGGATTTTTTCTTTTAAATATTCATAACGTATACGATGTAAATTTTCAGGCATCCGTCGATTTTGAAACAGAGTTCAATTTGAAGTTTAAAAGAGTGTCTCCACTCCCAGATTAAGCATGAAGTAAAATTTCGAGTTTAGAAAAGCATTAAAATTTGGTTTGGTTTGTGAAGTTATAGTACATTCTCAAGTTAGGTCAAATAATACAATATATCAAATCAACTTACTTAGTTAGTAATTAAATAAAAAAATATATAATAATGTTGCCTTATTGCATCAATAGCGCTTAATGGGTTAAATTTGTACTAGCTCTATTCTACAATAATGTGTAACGTAGATACTTATTTGTTGGGCGTTATTATTCTTGTTTGACAAAACCTCACAATAAATGACATTTGCCAATTTTTTACAAGGCACACTAATTATTATTTTTGAAAAATATAATTTTGAAGAGGAGATTTATTAAAATTTTTTGATTGATAAAATATTGAACAAAAAACAAGAAATTATTCATTATTGAATTGAAAAAAATAATGTCTAATGAAATTAAGTTAAAAAAAGAGAGGCAGCCGTTTAAAAATGTTAAGTTGGCAATGAAGTTAGTATTGCAAAAAATATTAATGTCATTTCTTAGTTTTTAAACGGCCGTTGACTTTGGTTTTTAGTTCAATAAAATCGTTTAACAAATAACAGAGTTATGGCGTTGGGCGTTTTTTATCGAACACATACCAGGTGTTCGATAAAAAAACGCCCGACGCTATGACTCTCCTATTTTCATTT
The DNA here is from genome assembly GCA_932526585.2 of Philonthus cognatus. NCBI lineage: Eukaryota > Metazoa > Arthropoda > Insecta > Coleoptera > Staphylinidae > Philonthus > Philonthus cognatus. The sequence continues at coordinate 63,944,668 of OW052241.1, read as the reverse complement.
AATTACATCAGCTAAGTTTGTAAATTGTTATAAGTATACTAATCTTAATCTTGATTATTCTGTTTATTAAAACCTATTTTTTTATTCCATAGCTTCTGAAGTAAACTTGAAATATATGTAAATATACTGCCTTTCAAAAAAATCAGAACACAAAGTATTTATTGGACGATTTTAATCAAATTTACGGAATTTGATCATGTAAATGAACTGCATCGGTGATATGGTATTTTTCCTTGATTTCACCATTATGAAGAGCTGCTGATTTTTTAATGTAATTGCTTCTAATATCCAAGTAGCCCCTGAGTAGTTTGACGTTTCAGTTTGTAAAATATAAAAAGATGCCCCGTGTTCGTCGGCGTGCACAATATCATCATCTAAGTGAATTTGAAAGGGGTCGCATTATTGGAATGCGAGAAGCGGGTTTTTCGGTTCGTGCTATTGCTGAAAGGGTAGGCCGTAGTGTATCGGTGATCGTACGCTGCTGGTCTAGATGGTCCGAAGCTGGGGAGAATCGACGTAGACTTGGATCAGGACGTCCAAGAAGCACCACTGAGCGTGAAGATCGAGCTCTTCGTCTTACAACTTTAAGGGACAGATTTACAACGTCGCGGGCATTGGGAAATGACTGGTTGGCTCTAAATGGCCAAAGAGTATCCATGGCTACTGTTTACAGAAGAATCCGCAGTTTTGGTATAAGATCCTACCGTCCACAATTGTGTCTACCTCTTACTCCGCAGCATCGCAGAGCAAGACTTGATTGTTGCAGGGAAAGGCAACATTGGACCCATGAATGGAATAACATTATCTTCAGCGATGAGTCTCGGTTCTGTTTATGGGCTCATGATGGTCGCAGAAGAGTGAGACATCGACGCGGTGAACGCAGAATTTTACAATTTGTTGTTGAAAGACATACGGCTCTTACACAGGGAGTTATGGTTTGGGGGGCGATAGCATATGGTAGTCGGTCTCCTCTAGTTTTTTTAGAAGCAAGTCTTAACGCGATTCGGTATATTGACAACATTTTACGGCCAGTGTTAGTGCCCTATGTAAATGACTTGCAGAACCCCATTTTTCAGCAAGAAAATGCTCGACCTCACACAGCGGCCATTACAGGACAGTTTTTTGATAGTGCCGAAATCAATTTGTTACCTTGGCCATCTCGTTCTCCAGATCTATCGCCAATAGAACATGTTTGGGATATGATAGGTGTTAGAATAAGTAACTTACAGCGCCCCGCTAACACTGTATTGGAACTTAAAGGTCAAATTATCGAAATTTGGAATGAAATACACCAAGTCGATATTTATAGCCTGATTTCTAGCATGCCTCGACGTGTTAATGAGTGTTTGGGAAATCGTGGAGGCCCAACACATTATTAATTTTTATTCATTTGTTTTTTGTTTTTCAAGTTAATTTTTTGATCATCGATACAGTTCGTGTACATGATCAAATTGTGTAAATTTTATTAAAATCGTGCAATAAATACTTGGTGTTCTGATTTTTTTGAAAGGCAGTATATGTTAAATATTAAGTTTGAGCATCTGTAATTCCACCTAGAGACAATCGAATTTGTATCTCAATCTGACTTGGTGTTTATGTTACTAGGACAATTTTAAATGTAATGCTAAATTCTCATTAACAAATGAGTAGTCATTTTAATAAAATTTTAAGTTAAGATCAACTTTAGTTAACAATAATATTATTAAACTAGAGGTTAGAAACTATCATCAACATTTACAAAATACATAACTACAGTTAATTTACAAACACAATCTAATATTAAGACTATAACTATGTATTTTAGTAACATATGCCTACACAAATCTAATATTAATAGATATCCTTGAAACAGTATATCAAGCTCCCACTTAATCAACAAACAAGGATACACAGTTTACACACATAAACCACACGTTACGGCTAAGATTAATCAATTAAATGAAAATGAAGTGTTCGCAGATTAATTTCAATTTAGTCCAGAATCCAAGAGCTTTTAAATCGAAATTATGTTCTAATGAGGCATTCGCTGAAGAATGTAGTAATGTGAATTCATGGTAGTTAGTTCATAATTTTGAGCAATTACGGAATTTCTCGTTCGAGGACGAAACAGAGATTTTAATATAAATGCAGTTTGATATTGAAGTCATTGCTTATTAAAGAAGTTGAGAAGGAAATGACATTAAGTTCTGTTGAAAATATTTCAATAAAAGAGGAGTTAGTAATTAAGTATATCATGTACAAATAAAAATTTGTATTCTCACTTAAAAATTGATTTCTTTCCAAACACTGATATCTGAAATAGTTGTATTAAATTAAATCTAATTTTAGTTATAAATATGTAAATACTCGCACTTTTCGGACAAATATATATATATATTTTTTTTTTGTGGTGTGGGAGGGGAAAATCCATTTACGAACGGAGTGTCGGACTCCCTCCAGGCGGAGGACTACCGACTAAAAACCCTTCCACCTTACCGGCTTCGACTACAAGGTCATTAGCCGGTTTGCTTGTTTCTTTGAAAACTTAATAATAAAACAAAAGAAACAACTAAAACAATAAGATATAGATATATAATACATAAATAAACCTAAGCCTAAAATCACAGATTGGTACCACAAACCAGGGTTGTAAAAACCCTGGCACCGATTATACACAAAATAGACAGACACACCTTAAACCTAATATCACAAGTAGGCCGGAGCCTATTATCACAGATAAGACGACGACATTGGGATTGTAAAGGACCCCAATGCCGGAACCAACACACACAAGATAATCACAACCTAAACCTAATATCACGACACCGGGGTTGTAAAATACCTCGATGCCGGAGCCTGCACGAAACGGACAACACAACCTTATATCACAGATATACGGTATCGGGGCTGTAAAAGACCCCGATGCCGGATCCTAAACCTATATATAAAACGTGCTCCAGAGTTGTAAAAGACTCTGAAGTGGACGACAGACACAAAATTAAAAGGTGACACCGAAGTTGTAAAAAGACTTCGATGCCACTGTACATAAATCAGACAGAACAATCAATAATATAATAATAATATAACAAAAAAGAACATAAACAAATCGCTAAAATCGCTTTAAAAGACTCGTATCACGTAGAAAACTAAGACATGTTTCTACGGACCCCTTATTATTTGCCAATACGGAGGCCACAGTACCACCAAGCCTCAGCCTATTTCGATGTATAGCGTAGACTGGACAATGTAATAATACGTGCTCCACCGTTAACCGGTCGTGACATAGATGACACTCTGGCTCTTCGTCGCCGGCAAGAAGATACGAGGAGGTTAAGATGGTATGCCCAATGCGAAGACGGCACAGGGCAACCTTCTCCCTCCTCGTAAGTGTAACCGGCGACCGCCACGGAGTCACGGAGAGCTTAACATGTTTTAGTTTGCTCTCGGAGCCATTCCAACTCTCTTGCCAATCCCCTATAATTTTCTTTTTGATGTACCCTTTAACCTCGTCTGGACGTACGGGTACATTATCTGTGCCGTCCTCTTCCGCTGCTTGACGATCAGCTTCGTCGGCCAGCTCATTGCCCTCGATACCCACATGTCCCGGAGTCCAGACGAAGATAATCATCTTTCGCTTCCGAGACACTTCAAATATCGAGGCTTGTATGAGCTGGACCAGCGGATCGGCCGAGTATAATGACACTATACTCTGGATGGCACTCAGAGAGTCGGAGCAGATGAGAAATGAGCTATGGTGGTTATTATATAGACAGATACGAAGGGCTTGATATATTGCGTACAGTTCGGCGGTGTACACACTGGCCGACTCGTGGAGTGACCACGAATGTGGGATGCCGTCGATGACGAAGGCGACCGTGATCGGATTTCAAGCCGTCTGTGTACAACCGCGGAGAGTCCGGGTATTCAGCGATAATTTGGAGGAACTGGGCCCTTAAGACGTAAGGGCACATATCGCTCTTCTTGACTGAGGTCAGATCCAGCCGACACCTTACCATTGGCATAAGCCAAGGAGGTACCTCCAGGAATCCGACCTCAAATACCCTTGGAAGACTAAAATTAAGACTCTCCAACAGCTCCTTCGCACGGACGCACACCGGCCTACTGACGGTAGGTCTTCTAGCGTATTTTCTCTGCTGCTCTGTAATCGAAATAAAATGCCGTCGGTTAATGTGTCCCCTCCTCGCACCCATTGCCACCGCGTATTGTAATACGAAGCGGTCGCGGCGTGCGGATAGTGGAGAGACACCCGACTCGCAGCAGAGACTCGGTGCGGGACTCGTCCGGAAAGCACCTGTGGCGTACCTAATTCCGGCATGGTGAACAGCATCTAGGGCTTTCAACCAGGACTTTCTTGCCGAAGAGTATACTGCGCAGCCATAGTCGACTCTAGATAAAACTAAAGCCGTGTGAAGTTGCAGCAGCACTTCTCTTCTAGCGCCCCAGTTGATGCTGGCCAGACATTTGATTACGTTTAACGCTTTTTTAGAGCGCTGGACCAGTTCATCGATGTGGGCCCGATAGTTTAGAGTCCTATCGAGCCTTAGCCCTAGAAAACGGATACTTTCGACAACTTGTATCCTAGTGCTCCGGAGAGATAGTCCGGGGTCCCGGTGTGGATGTCTGAGTCTACAAAAGTGGACGCATGAGGTTTTCGTTTCAAAGAAACGAAAACCTCTGGACTCAGCATCGCTGTTCACCTTATCGATGACCATTTGAAGTTGATGATTTATGGCGGGGATAGTATCTCCCGCCATGTATATTACTAGGTCATCGATATATAGACATTTTTTTACAGGGGAATTTACGGCTGCAGCGATTTCATTTACGGCGATTGCAAATAGTGTGACACTGATAGTAGAACCTTGGGGAATCCCGTGCTCCAGCACAAATTGTGCTGATTCGGTGTCCCCAATTTTCACTCTAAACGAACGATTAGACATGAAGGATTTGATAAAAAGAGGCAGACGGCCCCTAAATCTCCATTCATGTAACTTTTGGAGAACTCCGTACCTCCAAGTCATGTCATATGCCTTCTCTAGGTCGAAAAACACCGCTACGAGGTGCTTTCTCTCTAGGAAGGCATCTTGGATGGAGTTCTCCAGGCAGACTAATTGGTCAACGGTACTGTGGTACTTTCTGAACCCCGCCTGGTACTTTGCCAGGAGACCATTCGTCTCCAGCATCCATACCAGACGGTTGTTGACCATTCTCTCCAAGACTTCTCCCAAGCATCTCGTAAGTGATATAGTCCGGTAACTGTTGACGTTTGTGGGGTCCTTACTCGGTATAAGAAGAGGCAGTACAGCGGCGACTTTCCAACGGCTGGGGTAGACGCCCCTATCCCATATCATATTATAGATGGCCAACAAATACTTCCTCATACGTGAGGGAAGTTGTCGGACCGTCTGATATGGGATGCCGTCTGGACCCGGGGCTTTAGACTCACTCATTGATCCAACTGCCTCTTCAAATTCTTCCGAAGAAAACGAAGAATTATAACATAAGGACCCCGTCGAGGAGAAATCCAGAGGGACTTCTCGATTACCCTTTTCACCCTGGAACAACATTTCATAGTTACGAGAGCTACTAGCGGAGCTAAAGTTAGACGCTATTGCATCCGCTATTTCTAGTGTGTCGACAATTTCACGCCCATTAACTTAGAGGATGGGTGCTACTGCTGGGAATTTCTTCCCAGCTATTCCACCCACCTTTTTCCATCGGTCTAGGACGTTTCATCGCCGCCGATTCATCGCCGCCGATTCATCGCCGCCGTTTCATCGCCGGGCCAGTTCATCGCCGGCCGTTTCATCGCCAGGCCTGTTCATCGCCAATATTTTTATAAAATAAATTTCGAAAGAAAGATCATATCTAATGATATAATTTCAAATATTATCCAATTCTGGAAATTGTCCACTAATTTAATATTAGGTTTTATAACCAAGTAATCGTTACTCAAACTTAATAAAAATCGAATGAGAATCCTGTCATTTTTTGATATATTGAATTGAGTGCAACTCAGATTAAGGTTTAACCTATCCTAACCTATCCTAACCTATCCTAACCTATCCTAACCTATCCTAACCTATCCTAACCTATCCTAACCTATCCTAACCTATCCTAACCTATCCTAACCTATCCTAACCTATCCTAACCTATCCTAACCTATCCTAACCTATCCTAACCTATCCTAACCTATCCTAACCTATCCTAACCTATCCTAACCTATCCTAACCTATCCTAACCTATCCTAACCTATCCTAACCTATCCTAACCTATCCTAACCTATCCTAACCTATCCTAACCTATCCTAACCTATCCTAACCTATCCTAACCTATCCTAACCTATCCTAACCTATCCTAACCTATCCTAACCTATTCTAACCTATCCTAACCTATCCTAACCTATTCTAACCTATCCTAACCTATCCTAACCTATCCTAACCTTTTTTTTTTTTTTTTTTTTTTTGTAGAGGGAAAAATCTGTACGACAGACACCACGTCGCCAGGTTGACGTGGTAGTGTGGGGATGGCTGGATAGTCTGGCCGACCCACTAAAAAACCCCCTTTACCGATGTTGAGTCCTCCCTCGGAACCGCCCTAGGGCATTACCTCGAGGAAGGTCGGTAGCGGCGTACGTTGCGTTTCCGTCGCGTAGATGTTGCTGGCTTTCCACTTATAGTTCGACTCCAATAATGAAAAGTTCGAGTTCACTGCACAAGCGTCCTTTCGCCTCACCATATAGTTTACTAAGCGTCCTTTCGCAACACTCGTTTCAAACCTAAGCGTCTTTTCGCGTCACTTCTATCACCGGTTTATCACGACACCCTTTCGCTTCACAGATACATGTTCGTCAGGTCACCACACCAGCGTCCATTCACCACACATTTCACCTCAGTCCAGCACAATTTCAGCCTCGATCCTTCGGTTTTCGTCGTCCTTTTTGCGGAGTACGGTTTCCGAAAATGATGCCAGGGCGTCCCACTTGGCTTCCGTTTCCAGGATGTGTGGAATTATGGTGTCGGCGTTCACTTCTCCTCCCAACACGACGCACATAGCAGCTCTCTCTTCCATCCACTGGGGACACTCCGTGAGTGTGTGTTCCACATCGTCCACCGCTGCATCGCAGTGCAGGCATGTCTCGCTCGCCACTTTACGAATTCGGGCCAAGTAGGCCTGGAAGCACCCGTGTCCAGATAGCATCTGGGTCATCCAGTGCGTCGTAGACCCATGCCGCCTGCTAACCCACAGTTCGATGTCCTTCACTAAGCGCTTGGTCCACCCGCCTTTATGGTCCTCGTCTCTCTCCCACCTCTCCTGCCAGCTCCGCATCGTTTGGGCACGTGCCTCCTTTTTGCAGTTCGCCTGTTCTGCGCCTGCCTTTAATTCGGTATGGATTGTCGCCCGTTCCCTCAGCATGAGGTCTGCTGGGACCAGAGACGCCAGAACTTCAACCGCTGTCGTCGAGACCGTACGGTACGCCCTAGTTATTCGCAAGGCTCCAATGCGTTGCGCCCCTCGCAGTCGTTCCCTGTTTCTGGCCGTCTCTAGACAGCCGCTCCAGGCCGGTGCTCCGTATAACAATTTTGATCGTGCAACACAGGCCAGCAATCGCCTGCTCGCCTCTGACGGCCCTCCGATGTTCGGCATTATTCTCGCCAGTGCCCTCTCCGTCCTTGCGGCCGATGCCGCTGCCTCCACCACCTGTTTGCTGTGGTTAGTGTTGGCTTCCAGTATAATTCCCAGGTACTTGGCCTCCTTCCGCACTGGGACTTCCGTTCCCAGGATCGTTATGGTCTCGTTGCGGTTTCTCCCTGCTCTCCTGGTTGATAGACACACAGCTTCCGTCTTTTGGGGGGCTAGTTCCAGACCCATCTCCTCCAGGCAGTCTGCAATCCTAGAGGTGGCCGAGGCTGCGTTGACCTTTACGGCCGTCATATCCCTGTGTGTTACCACCACAGCCAAGTCGTCGGCAAAGCTGAAAAGCTGAACTCCCTCTGGAAGCTTGAGTGCAAGTACGCTGTCGTATACAAGATTCCAGAGCAGGGGCCCCATAACTGACCCCTGCGGTACCCCTCCGGTCACGCTCATACGTCGGGTACAGCTATCGTCATCATATAATAGCCACCTATCTCGCAGGTAGCTTGCAATCATGTTTCTCAGGTAACCTGAGGTTCTTCTCGCCTCGAGCGTCTCCCTGATCTTCTCCCACGGAAGGGAGTTGAACGCGTTGCGTACGTCCAGTGCAATGAGTACACAGTGTTTCCGTTTTCGAAGGGGTCCTGTGTTCGCCTCTGTTGCCACTGCCTGGACTGCCAATGTGCAGTCTACCGTTGACCGCCCCTTTCTGAAGCCGTACTGTTTGTCCGACAGGCCCGTGCCGGCTTCGATTTCTCCCTCTAGCCTGTTGACGAGGATCCTTTCGAAGAGTTTGGCCACCCCGTCCAGAAGGCAAAGTGGCCTGTACGCCGATGGTTCCTGTGGTGGCTTTCCCTTTTTGGGGAGTAGCACTAGTCGCGCCGTTTTCCAACGCACCGGGATATTTCCCTCCTGCAGGCACTGGGTGTAGGTTTGCAGGAAGTCCTGCGGGTACTCTTCGGCCACTGCCTTTACAAGTTCATTTGGGATACCGTCCGGTCCCGGTGCCTTTCTGTTCGGCAATCTCCTCACTGCCGCTTCCAGTTCTTCAGCAGTCACTGCCGGGATGTCTTCTAGACGTGTTCCAGTGATCTGTCCGTCGGTGTCACCTGGGCTCGGGTTGGTAAGGAATAGTTTCTCCACCACAGCGCGTATACCTCCCGGTACGGTCACTTGTGGGCTTACCGGTGATCTCGTACCTAACTTCTTGGTGACCATGCGGTAGGGCAATCCCCAGGGGTCGTTGTCCACTTCCTCGCAGAGGTTTTTCCAGCATCGTTCTTTGCTACGGACGATTGCCGTTTTGAGCTTCCGCTTGCTGATCCTCAGCAGTTGTTCCGCCTGCTCAATTTGCCCCCTGTCCGTCGGGTTCCTACTGCGCATCCTAGTTAGGCTTCTTCTGCCTCTGACAGCCTCTGTCCTCGCATTTTCCACTTCGGCACACCACCAGTACACTTCTCTCACCCTCCCCTTTCCTTTCCTAGGAATCGACGCCACACACGCTGCCTGGAGTTTTTTGTCTAGTTGCTCAGCCATTTCATCTGCCCCGATGGAGATCGGCAGGGCGTTCTGCTTTGCCATCCACTTGGATAATCGGTGCTTGTTCATCCTGCTCACTGCCCATCTCGGTTCGCTATCCCGTGGCACTACTACCCTCTCCCGCTCCAGGTCGAACTGGATATATCGATGGTCTGATAGGGACTCCGTGTCTAGCACTCTCCAGTTCTTCACGCACATTGGTGGTCCCCCTGAAGCAAAGGTGACGTCAATTATCGACTCTGAGTCACCTCTGACGAAGGTCGGTACGAGCCCCCGGTTACACACCCAGTAGTTAAGCGCGGCCATTGCTTCCAGCAGCATTTGCCCCCTAGCGTCTGTTCTCGCCGAGCCCCACTGCACTGCTTTGGCGTTCATGTCGCCCGCCACTATCACTTGCCCTGTCGCACTACGAAGCTCTTCCCCCAGATTGTCAATCCACTCGGTGTAATCAGCCCGCGAGATGTTTGGTGACACATAGCAGGAAAATACCCGTACATTGTCCACTTGCGCCCATACCACCCCTTTACCGGGAGAGCCCCACGCCTTCAGTCTCTTGCTGCAGTCGCCGCGCAGTTTTATGGCTGTATCGCCGTCCACATCACTCAACCAGGTGTTTAAATAGTTGATGTTCGGTTCACTCGCGATGATGATGCCGATGTCCCTTGTTCTGGCCGTCTGTTCCAACAGGTCATGTGCGGCCCTGCACCTGTTCAGATTTATCTGGAGTACTCGCATTATTGTCGCTTATTCTCCGCGGCAGCGGCACGCTTGTAGGCCACACAGTTCCCGCTCCCCGGGTAGTGGTCTACGGCGCTCTCCTCAATCTCCACGCAGGCCCCGCACTTCGGTGCGTTCTCGCAAGCGCTCTCTGTATGCCCATCGTCGCCACAGCGCCTACAACTGTTGCGCCGATCGTTCCCCGTACACTGCCATGCCATGTGACCAAATCCTAGGCATCGGAAACACCTGACCACACGCTCCCGTCGCATCTGCACCCTACATCGGGTCAAGCCGACGTATAAACGGCACTTCTTGACCAGGACCTCTCCTAGTCGCTTCGGCAACTCTACTATCGCGTACCGGACCGGATACCACTTGCCGTATGTTCTTATCGGGCCCCTTATTCTAATTTGGTCGCTAACCTCTGGCTGACCGAAGACCTTCTCCACGGCTGTTTTTACTTCCGCCTCGGTTCCTAACCTATCCTAACCTATCCTAACCTATCCTAACCTATCCTAACCTATCCTAACCTATCCTAACCTATCCTAACCTATCCTAACCTATCCTAACCTATCCTAACCTATCCTAACCTATCCTAACCTATCCTAACCTATCCCAACCTATCCTAACCTATCCTAACCTATCCTAACCTATCCTAACCTATCCTAACCTATCCTAACCTATCCTAACCTATCCTAACCTATCCTAACCTATCCTAACCTATCCTAACCTATCCTAACCTATCCTAACCTATCCTAACCTATCCTAACCTATCCTAACCTATCCTAACCTATCCTAACCTATCCTAACCTATCCTAACCTATCCTAACCTATCCTAACCTATCCTAACCTATCCTAACCTATCCTAACCTATCCTAACCTATCCTAACCTATCCTAACCTATCCTAACCTATCCTAACCTATCCTAACCTATCCTAACCTATCCTAACCTATCCTAACCTATCCTAACCTATCCTAACCTATCCTAACCTATCCTAACCTATCCTAACCTATCCTAACCTATCCTAACCTATCCTAACCTATCCTAACCTATCCTAACCTATCCTAACCTATCCTAACCTATCCTAACCTATCCTAACCTATCCTAACCTATCCTAACCTATCCTAACCTATCCTAACCTATCCTAACCTATCCTAACCTATCCTAATCCTAACCTATCCTAACCTATCCTAACCTATCCTAACCTATCCTAACCCATCCCAATCTATCTTAATCTATCCTAATCTATCCTAACGTATCCTAACCTATCCTGACCCATCCAAACCTATCCTGACATATCTTATCGCAATTGGCCTGGCGATGAACTGGCCTGGCGATGAACTGGCCTGGCGATGAACTGGCCTGGCGATGAAACGGCCGGCGATGAACTGGCCCGGCGATGAACTGGCCAGGCGATGAACTGGCCCGGCGATGAAACGTCCCATTCCCTTTTTCCATACCTCACCAATAGGTGTTGTGGGCGTGATCGCCGACACGTAGCTCTCCCACGATAACCTTTTGCTTTCAAGAATAGTGCGGTGCGCTATAGCCCGCTGCTTCTTGAAAGCTCTCATGTTTTCCCGGGTAGGGGCTCGCTTAAACTTATTTAACGCCCTCTTCTTCTCCTCTATAGCCACCTTCACTTTACGGTTCCACCAGGGAACAGGTGGACCGGCCATTATCCCACTAGACATGGGAATGTGTCTAGATGCTGCTGCTATTACCCGTTCTGTAAAGTCTTGCACGACGGTCTCGACATCGTCACTATATGACGTAGGCGGATTAAGACTGGCTTAAAAACCAAGCCAGTCTGCTTTGTCCAGACACCATCTCCGAGGGATGATTGTCTTACTCGTCTGACGATGGTTTTAACAGCGATCGGAAAATGATCGCTGCCGTACATATCATTTAAAACTTGCCACGTAAGACTAGTGGCTAGTGGCGCTGAAATGTGTTGGGGATCCCGTGTTGAGGAGGACCGCATCTCTCTGATCGAGAAGATGCTCGATCAGGCGACCGCGGGGATCCCTCATCTGAGAGCCCCATAGTGAACTGTGGGCGTTAAAATCGCCCACTAAAATATACGGCGGGGGGAGCTGATCGATTAACTCGGTAATGTCTGCCATTGTCCAATCGAATTCAGGGAGGTAAACGGTGCAGAGAGTGGTTTTCAGGGGATAAGATATACGGATTGCCAGTGCCTCACGACCAAAAAAACCACGTAGCTGAAACATATCTTCCGGCTTAAAAGAGTAGTTTCAGCTCGTAATAGTGTTTTCTGCAACCGTTACAATTCCACTGAATTAGTTGTTCAGGCATTTTTGTTTAGAAAGTTTAGACGACACAAATAATAAATTAGAAATAAATAACACTAAGAGAAACAAAAGACAAGTGACATCGGAGTTGTAAAAGGCTCCGATGTCAGTATAAATACAATAAAACCCTAAAACTAACAATACAGATAGCACCGGAGTTGTAAAGGACTTCGGTGTTAGGACAAATACAATAAAAACCTTAATACTAGTATCACAGTTGACATCGGAAGTGTAAATGACTTCGATGCCAAAATAGCTACAACAATTGACCTTAAAACTAATATCACAGATGGCATTGGAGTTGTAAAATGCTCCGATGCCAGACCAAATACAGTAAAACCTAAAAACTAATGTCACAGATTGTGCCGGAGTTGTAAAAGACTTCAGGGACAGGGTAAAAACAACAAAAACCTTAAAACTAATATCACAAATGGCATCGGAGTTGTAAACGTGTCTGATGCCAGAAACAAGAAACACTAGAGTCATAAAAGACGTTAGTGTTAAAACGGACACAATACTAATCTTAAACCTATTATCACAGATTATACTGAAGCTGTAAAGGACTTCAGTAAGAAAACAAGCACAAGTTAATAACAAAATAGTAAAAATAAATGTGAATAAATAAATAAAAATTGAAAGCAAAACGTGGCACAAATTGTTCCCAGGAATATTACTTCCTAGGAACACCTCTCTGCCATCCAGGCTTTCTTTTTCCTTTGGACTTTATTAATTGTACTTTCTCCTCAACGTTGTCATCCGCTGAGGAGAGGGAGGCGTCGGCAGCTGCCCTTTTATAGGGCAGCTCACTAGACGACATATAGTCGTCTAAGTCGATCGGAGCCTGCTATTTTATCGGGCTTTCCGGCAACGGTGTAGTTGCCGGCGAGGCCGAATTGGCCGATGCAGCCGCCAAAATTTGCTGGACAGTTGAAGTCAGTAATACTGCTTCCTGCTGTCCAGATGAATTGGGGCCAGGATTGGCCCCTTGTTGTTTCGACGGTCGTGGGGCGACCGTCGAAGGTGGAGGCATCTGACTTGCCTCCTTTGGGGGAGGCAATCTATTTGCCTCCTTTGGAGGAGGCAATATATTTGCCTCCTGTTGAGTCTTGAAATAACTCATTTCCTCCTTTACGGTTTTGATAATTGTATCCCTCAGTTGTGGCAGTAACTGATTCAAGAGTTCAAAGTACCCTGACTTTGTTGCTGTCGCCTGGGAGTATGAAACTCCTGGCGAAGGTGTTTGTGGGATAATCTTCCTCTTTGCCTCATAATACGTAATCCTTTCCTTAGTTTTTAACTCTTGAATTGCAACTTCTATTTTATATTTTGGGCAGTTCTTTGATCGTGCAGAATGCCCGCCCCCACAGTTCACGCATGTCAAAGGCTTTAAACAACTTGTGCCTTCGTGTATGCTTTTGCCACAGACGCATACTTGTTCTTTCGAACAACTCGTCACCACGCATGTCAGTCTTGAGGGAGGAGAGGCTAGAGATACCTAGACGGTATCTTAACATCGCTTCACTCCTTCTTTCCATGTTGGTCCGCGGGAGGCCAATCCTCCTGCCGTCAACGAGTGACGACGTTCCTCTATCTGCCACCCGGGGACGCGCCCTGTAGGGGTAGGATCCCCCCGAGGGAAATATAATTTTAAAAATTGCTACTACTTTTATAGTTTTATACGAATTAAAAATCTTAATTTACTTGTACATATAATTATCCTTAAGATTATGCAATTTAGTTTATTGATTTATTTTGCATTGTATTTTCGTGTTTGTAATAAAAGTATAAACAGCTTGGTTAATATAATTGTTGTCAAGGGCAAAAAAATTGAGATTTCCTCAATTTTTGTTTTTCACTTTTTGAAATACAAATATTATTTCTTCATACCAACGAATTGTACAGAGAGATCTTATAGGAAAACTAATTTATTATAAACATGATCCACATGCTTGCCCTTGATAACAATTATATTATCCAAACCATTTATACTTTTATTAAAAACATAAAAATACAATGCAAAATAAATCAATAAACTAAATGACACAATCTTAAGTCAGGAAAGTTTATTAAATTATATTTTTCAAATATTTTATCAAAGAAAATTATAATGAAAATACACGCCAAACATTTAAATAATTGAATATTAGAATATACTGTGCAGTAATCTGGGGACACACGGTATATTGTTTAGTATTAGAAAATAGATTTGCTAAAATATTCCTGTAATTTCAGTAACACGTTGTTTTTGTTTTCAGATGTGTTTTTTAAATTAGACTCAATTTATATTATTTTCTTGCTGAAATCAAACAATCAAGAGGGCATGGTAAAATCAGAATATGTGGCAAATCAATAATCTTATGAACTAATGGCAATTAAAGAAAGTGAACTTGACGATAATGCTGTGATTGATTAAAGTGATGCCAATGTTCGACGTTATCCTGATTAGATTGTAAAATGTGCAACACTTTCCATATACAAATCAGCAAAAATATACTTTACTTTTTATTTAATTACAGTAATTTAGTATCAATGTTTTAATTCCATTGCTTTTTCATTTTATTCACTGCAAACATATTTTTTACAAAGCAAACACATGAAGCAGTCATAACCTATTCAGAATCACGGCAGACTTACTAATATACAATATTTTGCGTAACATTGTCGTAAAATATAACAATTTCCATTGCTCTTTTGTCTTCATCTGATATTTTCTCTGTGTCCTTTTCGTTAACATTTCAAATCGTAATTTTTGTGGTCCCCAGAGTGAGTTTTCCTATAATAATTATATTGTAGGAAAACTTTAAATTTAAAATTATCAGTATCTGTTTATATATATCAATATTTTATTATTCAGCACAGAAAACCGAATAATTCTAGCAAATTTCAAAGTGATTAAATAAAATTAGCTTTGATTTTATCATAACTTAAAAAAATATTTGGTTTTCTGTGCTAAATAATAAAATATTGATATTTTTAAACAGATACTGATAATTTTAAATAATTTATGCTATTGATAAACTTCAAGTAAATCTTTGGATGTAAGTCTACAAGAAATATCAATTTTGTGTGTGTTATTATAAATGTCTAAATATTTTAGTTTTCTGTGCCGGACAATAAAAAAATCCTAGGAGTGGCGGACATTCAATATTTAATTGTCATTCAACGGTATCAAAACAAACATCGTAAAATTATAATAATAATATAAGCACAAATATTAAACATATTTAGTATATTTATAAACACACACTTGTACATCATATTTAATAAGAATAACACGTAATCAATTGTTGAGTTCGCTATCAACAATTTATAGTGTTGAAATTAAATACGGAATATGTATAATTCAATTCTCTAGGTCAGACTCAAATTAATGTGCTAAAAACCTGGATTTTTATTAGTAGAAGTAGAAGATATTACTAGATTGTAGAGTTTAAATTTATACGAGCAATAATATATTTAGTATACATGTACTATAATTCTGGATATTTAATTAAAACACTTAGTTTTAATTAAATATCCAGAATTTGAATTAGATTCAAAAATGTTTCCCCGCGGGTTAAGTGAGAAATTAATTAAACATATACAATTACGATAGATTTAAAAATGCCTATTAAGCAACCGATTCTTACAATTAACTATTATTTTAATAGAATTAATTTAATTTGAAGACCCAGAATTCATTTAGCATTGAATAAGCTCTGAAACTATGATTTTGAAGTAATTGGCGGAGCCTTAAAATTAATTTCAAAATGAGCATTTGTATTATTATATTTAGTAAAAAAGTAGTTTAACAAATGTCTATTATACAATAAATTCCTAAGTGTTTTACAAAAAAATAATTTAATCTGAATACCCACAATTGATTCTGATTCATTTCAGCTCTGAAAACATGATTTGATTTTTAAGTGATTGATAAAGCCTAAAATGTAATTTCAAAATTAGCAAAGATTAACAGAACTTCTATTGAGTTCATCCAATACATCCATGTTTCACAAAAATTAGGGGCCTAAAGACTAGTGGTGGGAATAATCGATATATTTTAATAATCGATTATTTTGAAACGGTTTTTGATTAGTAGTAAACCTTTGGGGGGGGGGGGAGGATGATTATGTAGTACAAACAAAAGTAGCGATACAAAGTAATCTTATAAAACAAAAAGAACGGAAGAACGGGCCACAGAATGTATTCAAACGATGTGGGGGTATTTTTGGGTGTAGTTGTTTTTTTTGTGGGGAGGTTATATTACAGGCAACCTTTTTTTATTGGTGGTTGTTTCAGGGGATGGTTTTTCGGGGGTGTTATTTCGAAGGGTTGGTATTTCAGGGAGTGATTGATCGGGGGATGAATTTCAGGAATGGGCTTTCGTAAGGATGATTTTTAGAGGGATCATTCCTTTCGGGAGATGTTTTTTTGGGAGTGGGGCTAATTTTTCAGGAATATTTTTACATGGGCGAAACATTTGTTTATAATAATAAATACCAATTACTAAAATAATTGATTATTATCTCGGTAGACTGGCCGAGATAATAATCAATTATTTTAGAAATTTTCCCAACAAAATAATCGCTTAAATTAGTATATAGGGCATTCCACGCCAAAGCAGATACTATCTGGCTTTTGCATCTCTGATTTTTTTCATATTTTTTATGTTATAGTACCAAATGAGAGAGGCCTCCGTGATTTTTTTCAATTTTATTTGTGTAGCCGCTTTCGAGATATCGATTAAAAAAAAATGTTCCTTTTTTTTAAATGCTAATAACTTTGTGAAAAAGGGGCCGATTTCAACCTTTTTTCTAATTTTTTTATTTTTCAAAATACTTTTTCAATATCAAATTTAAAAAAGTTTAGAAACCATATTTCTATAAAATTTTCAAATTTTTAATAGAAAATATTTATTTCCAAGAAAACACCTACTGATCGATTTTCTTGATTTTTTTTTCTAAAAAAAACTGTCACTCATTACGCAACTTTTAAGCCTAATCCGATACTGGGACAACGATGGGTTAATTTTTTTTTTTTCGAAATTTTTTAAATTTTATGTTCTAGTTATACAAGGAGTAACAGAACTAATGTACTACATAAGGGGCAGTGTTTAAATAAACAATACCTGCAATTGAAATGATCGTACCTTTAGTAGATAGCTCACAAATAATTATTAAAAAGAATGAATAATAATAGGCCATGAGTTTGTGGTCTCTGGCATACACACACATTACGTGTTTTAACCGAGATTCCACATAGACTGGTAGTTTTTAAACGATGTCAGTTTGGCTATCGAATTAGTGAACGAATAAATAGAATGTAGGTGAAATTTTAAATTAGACCAGGGATGTTTATTTATGACTAATTACATTTATAAATGCTGGTCAGATTGGGAAGAAAAAAAAATCCCATCGTTAGCCCAGTATCGGACTAGGCTTAAAAGTTGCGTAATGAGTGACAGTTTTTAAGAAAAAGAATTCAAGAAAATCGAGCAGTACGTGTTTATTGGAAATCAACATTTTATATTAAAATTTCAAAATTTTCTAGAAATATTTTCCAAATATTTTTGTATAAGTGGTTATAATACATTAAATTATTAAGACATATCTATAACATTTCATAAATGGCAAAAACTATTGCTGGTGGACCTAAGAGAAAAGTTATTATTAACTTTTACAGTAGTACTGATCGCTGAAACATGTAATTTTAAAAATTCGAAAAAAATTATTCTATTGTTATCCCATTATCGGACTAGGCTTAAAAGTTGCGGAATGAGTAAGTCTTTTAAATAAAAATTTCAAGAAAATCGATAAGTACGTGTTTTTTGGAAATCAATATTTTATATTAAAAATTTGAAAATTTTATAGAAATATGGTTTTTAAAATTTTTCGGATTTTATATTTAAAAAGTATATTGAAAAATAAAAAATTCCAAAAAAAAAACAGGTTAAAATCTGCTATTTTTTCGCAAAGTTATTACACATTTAAAAAAAAAAAAACGTTTTTTTTTTTAAATCGATATCTCGAAAGCGGCTGCACAAATAAAACTGAAAAAAAATCACGGAGGCCTCTTTCATTTGGTACTATAACAATAAAATATAAAAAAAATCAGAGATGCAAAAGCCAGATGGGTAATGCCCAATATACTAATTTACCCAATCAATAATTGCATAAATTAGTATAACTATTTTACCCGATCAAATAATCGCTTAAATTAATAATTACTAATTTACCCGATCAAATAATCGCTTAAATTAGTATATACTAATTTCCGCATAATAATCGATTATATCAATATATTTCAGTAATCGACTAATTACTAATTAGTATATCGTTTATTCCCATCACTACTAAAGACCCAGAAAATGTTATAGGAGTGAATAAAACAGAATTAAAATGCATTAAATCGGTTAGTACAAAATTACAAAACATGTCTTCAGTTGCTAACAAACTTTAGATTATAATATCGTTTTAAGAATCTTCTATAGTTCTAAAAAGTGTATTATTATACCAAAAAATTCTAAGTATATTGTTTCGCATAAATTAAATTAATCTAAATTAAGAGAATCAATTTAGGGACAGAAAATATTTCAAAGTCATTCGTAAAATTACTTTGAATATTTCTATAGTTTTGGCATTATTCACGTTAGCCGATCGATGTGAATTGAGTCCGTTCCTATTTCCTATTGGAGCTTCCTGCTCACGAATAATATTTGAGGAGGAAACGAATCTGAAAGAAATTCACATTACGAGATATTAATACATTTTTATACAAACGAAGGACTGCTCTTTAATTGAGTTACATAATAACCTAAACATTCCGGATCATTAGGTTTTTAATTTATAAAATAAACACTTTGAAAAAAATACCTTGATAAGTGTTTATACAAAAATAAATGTCTAACTAACCTTATCGAAGATAAAGTTTACCAATCTAACATACGATGTTATCTTAGCTAATTTATATTATACGAAAATTTATATTATATGAAACAAGTGATTCTTTTTCTCAACCCGGTTTATTTTTTCTACTAGTGCCCGTTTACACATAAGTCAATTAACTTAATTAGTGATTAGTACTTATTAAAAAACCAATAATTTTATTTATAAATTGTTTACACTATTGCATACTGATAAAAGACACATGTTACGGATATCTTAGAAATTATTAGCATTCTTATATTCTAGAATTTTTACTTAACCAAAGGTTTAATCATTGATTAGTGGATGGTTAAAGTTAATCAGTCGGGGTGCAAATTTGCCTAGATGCACATTTTGATCACCAAGTAAACATTTTCAATAGTCGAAAATGTTCCCTTGGTGAACGAAATGTACATCTAGTGAATAAAATAAATCTGTGGAGAAAAAGGATTATTTCATTCATATAATATTAAATTCATCTTCACGTAACTCACGTAACTTATACTGAAACTTGTACTTAATTATACAATAACCTGAAAATAATGCCATCATGTAATTTTTTAAGCAAAACAATTATTAATTGTTAATTTTGTTGAAAATTCAAAATTGTAATTAGACTAATCAATAAAAAATCTATTATTCTTTAAAATAAAAAGTATTGTTTAATATTTTCGACTGCTTTTTGACATTTTTATGAGAGAATTTATTGAATATTTTTTTTAGCTTATTATTATGACTAAAAGTTGAAAGTCAATAGGATTGATTTTGTTTTGTTATTATATTGAGAGATAAACTACAAAAAGTCGTATTTTTGAAATTGTGCAGTAATATTTACCTCTCGATGGAGTAAAGTTTCTTATTCTCACCAGGGTTGTTAAAAAAAACGTTTTTTTTTCATTTTAATTAA
Source organism: Philonthus cognatus (assembly GCA_932526585.2). Taxonomy (NCBI): domain Eukaryota; kingdom Metazoa; phylum Arthropoda; class Insecta; order Coleoptera; family Staphylinidae; genus Philonthus; species Philonthus cognatus. The sequence goes on along the minus strand of OW052241.1, from coordinate 63,924,649 downwards.
AACAGTTTTTTTTAAAACATGCTTTTTCAATGAAGCAGTGTTTAAAACATTAACAATTAAAAACATGTTTAAAACGTGTTTTAAACATAACCATACTTATTAATAGACCATAGGATACAGCTTTACCACAGCTTTAAGGATGATATTGACATTTTCGGATTAATAAAACGTTTTAGTGGATTACTATTGTTAGTTTACAACTAATAATTGAATAGCCCTAATTTAAGTCTAATACATAACCTCAACTGTAATAACAAAATAGGGTTATTTAGAATTTATTTAATAATGCAATAAGTCATCAATGTATAAACCTTATCAGTATGTTTTGAACTTCACTTGATATCAGTGTTTTGTACGCGTGGCGCTACGCGCTCCGCGACCAAACCAAATTTTCAGTCTTCTCTAAGCTCGAAATTATACTTCATGCTTAGTCAGGGAGTGTAGAAACTCATTAGAAGTAAATTTCAATCTAATAATATATCAGAAGAAATACATTTTTAAAAAAATAAAAAAAAACAGTGTAACATACCTTCTAAATTACTTGATTACAATGAAGTTAGAACACATGAAAATGTAATGCTGCTACGTTCATTCTATCGTTAGTTAATAACATGTAGATTTTGTTCTATTAATACAAATTGTTAGTTCCGTGCTTGTATGCGTCTAGTAGAGATTATTTAGCATTAAACTATAATGATATTAACGGCAATTCTTTTAATGAGGCTGAACATGTTTAAAACACGTGTTAAATCACATTTATGCACACATAATTGTGTTTATTATGATAACATTTTATTTTTAATAATGTAATTTGAAATATCTTCAACAATTTAACTAAAATTTGAATACGTAATCAAAAATTGTTTAATAACGTAGTATAAAATATACTTTAACTAATTTAAGGTAATAAAAAAAGTTTTTAAACAAAATTAACGTTTGAAACATGTTTTAAACGAATTTAACATTTAAAACATGTCCAAAACAAAAGCATTAAAAACACGACGGCTGTTTTCGAACATGTTTAAAATACTGTTTTAAAACAAAGTGTTTTAAACATAACAACCCTGATTCTAACAGTATTAAAATACGTATTTTTAAAAAAATGACTTGGTGTAGTTTAACTATCAAGTACGAACATTTATCATTGCACAGTTTATTAATTTTACTAAGATTTATTTATTTTTCTTTTAGTACATCTTTATAACAGTTTAATTAAAACACTTAACTTTGTTTTGCCACTTTTATTTGACTTTTCAGTAAAAAGTAACATAAAAGTGGTAAAACAAAGTTAAATGTTTTAATTCAATTGTTATTTATTTTTATTTTTGTGCAGTTTACTTATCTTTATTTTTATAACTTCAACTGTATTATTTGTAACTGGTGAATCCGTAATACCGTTATTTAATTTCTAACACTAGCTTTTATTTAAATAAACATTATATGATAATTGAGTCCATTTATTTTCATTTTATTATCAAATCATGTGTAGTAAGATCAGAATTGCAAGCGAATCCCTAGAGTGCAAAAGCTTGTAAGTTGTGGGCGACAGGTGAAATGTTATTGAAAATTAGGTGACTTGAATTTCATCCTTGAATAATACCGTGACCGACATTAAATTACCAAGCAAGACATTTCCATGTAAGTTATGCAAATTAACATTTCCCGCATGTCGACATCCCTATTTAATACATTCCTACATTTATGTACTCAGCTTCAGGCTATGCACTCATAATGCGATAATTAATTCCATCTTAAACGTAATGTCATAGTTTATCGACAAATCCACATACATTCTAGATTTAAAATCCAAATTAGGCTTTTTCTAAACTTGAAATTTTACTTCATGCGCTACGCGTATAAAACACTAAAATATCGTAAAGTTTAAAATATACGGCTTGAGCAGTCTAATATGTAAATGTGAATCAAACGCGAGTCAATTTCTGCGCTGAATCAGTTGTTTAAAACAGTGATTATAGGCAACCCAATAACTCTAACGAATATTTGGTTGCCTATAATCGTTGATGTATGTGTCTGTTTTTTTAACTTGACTGTAAATCAGTGTTTTTAAGCGTGGCGCATGAAGTAAAATTTCGAGTTTAGAAAAGCCTAATTTGGATTGGCCGCTCCGCTTCGCTACGCGGCCAATCCAAATTTTTAGGCTTTTCTAAACTCGAAATTTTACTTCATGCTTAGCCTGGGAATGGAAAACACTCGTTAAATGCCTTAAATTAACTGCTTTAAAACAACGAATTCAAACAAATTTAATGAAAAACGCTGTTATTATCGGAATATGTATACTCAAAAGAAAAATGCCCTGTATGATTTGGAACACGTTCCAATTTTAGTAATTTCAGAGTTATTTGAAAAATGAGATAAATACATGGATGTTTTTTTACTACATTATACAGTATTAATACTCTTCTGAGTAATTTATAAAGTAAAATGTATATAAAAGCAAGACAGAGTTATGTGTGTGTATTCAATCCCTCTCCATAGTGAACACAATGTAACTTGCTATTTTAAAGTTTGCGCATTTGCATTTCTGTTTGCAAACTTTCTCCCTCGGATTATTTATAAGAGTGATGTGCGATACGAAACACGAAGTTCCATTTAGGATATTTATGGATTTTTTTCGAAAAAACGTAACGTATATCGATGAAAAATAAACCATACGTCAAAGATTATCAACTCAACTCAAAAACAATTAGTTTTGAATTAATAATCCAAATATAATAATACTGTATACGAAGCTATTACATACAGGACATTTTTCTTTTAAGTATACATGTAAGAAATGTTTCTTTTAAGTATATACACCGTGTCCAAGATAAGAATGCACAGCATGGGAATCTTGAAAACGGTAAACGATGTAAGGTGGCTTAAATTAGGAAAAAGTTGCACAATTTAGAGTGTGCTTACATGCCAATCGCAGAAATTTATGATTGTTTATCGTTTACGAAATTTTTCGAAAAATGCAATTTTTTGGATTTTGTTTTTTCTAATTTTTGTATTTATATTAAAAGATAATAAAAAACTAATGGCACTTTGTCATTTTCACTTTTTAAGCTCTATAAAATGATGTTTTATCTCCGAAAATCATCATCCATATACGAGGACGGACGGAATTTGACCATATACATATACTTTGATAGAGCGTTGTAACAAATCAAATTAAATCAGATTTTAAATATTTGATTGTAAAATTCAATATCCGGAGGTGTATTTGCACGGAAAGTAGTTGTTTTAATAAATATTTATTGTCTTAATTTGTCTTATTAATTAAGACATTGCTTGCATTTTCAGGAATAACATTTTCGTAATTTTATATATAATAAAAAATGAAGTTGATGATGATTTTCGGAGATGAAACAACGGATAAAAAATTTGAAGACGCTATTATGTAGAGCTTAAAAAGTAAAAGTGAAAAGTAACGAATATGTGACTAGAGATAAGTAATATTTTGTTGCTATTAAAAATCAGCTTAATATTACAAATGTTTGTGTAATGTTTGTTTGATTGCAAATATTTTATTTCACATACTAAAGAAAATTAGACGCATTTCAAATCTTAACGGCATTATGAGTCTTACTAAAGGACCATAAAATATATGGGTTAGATATTTTTAAATTTTGCCATTTAGTTTTAATTTAATATTATAAAGTTTATTTATTTAAAACAAATTAGGGTATCACGTTCCTTAAAGCTTTTCACTCATTTTTTGTCTACCTTATTATTATTAAACTAACATCAATTTGAAGTACTTATTGGACCAACATTTCATGTATTTAATAATCACACAAGCCGACATCAATTTTCTAACATAAAAGCCATTATGATATAATTATACATATGGGTCATTTGTTTATAATATAAGCTTAATAACTACACATGAGAATTTTAAAATACAAGCAACATTTGTTTTAACGGATTTTTCAGCATTGCACACAATATTATGGCTATAAATGTCTATAAGAACGGATTCGCTGGCAATGTCAATTTTGTTGCATCTTAGTATTATAAAGAGTCATAGTGTGCTGTGAAACTTTTGTTTCATTTTGTATTCAACATTTCTTCTTGTGCTTCAAAATAAATTAGAGGTTATAAGAGTTTTTATTGTAAAGATGAATTTTCGTAGTTGTATTAACGCGCCTAACAGTTTTTGTTACACATGCGAACAATTTTGTTTAGTACCACAGCAAAGAACTATCAGTAATAATATAAATCTAGCGTACCATAAATATTTTGGTTATAAAGTGGTTTCTCTACCGGGAAGAAGAAATGCCACACAAAAAAATAGGAATGTATCTATCCAAAATTTAGATAATATTATTTCTTTGATCTTAGATTAATTATATATGTAATGAAACGTTTTTGTTATTTGTTAATAAATTTTACAATACATCAGAATTATCGTCTATTTGTATATTTTCGTTTTATTTATTTTAGATTGTGCAACATAATAAAAAAACTGTGGGTGATAGAAGAAATTTGCGACTATATTAGGGCATTTCTAGCTGGACTTGTTCATAAATAACCATTTTTATCTATGTTAGAGAAAAAAGTTAAAATTTGTCGGCTAGTGTTATTAATTTTACCAGAGCTCTTGATAATTTGGTTGTCTCCGCATTTAAAAATTCATTGAGTGTATCGCGAGCTGTAATTTATTCTCGTCTGCGTTTGTTTTTGTTGCCATAAACGGCATTTATCCTCGTTTATAGCCTGGAGGACAAATTGTGAATATTAATTTCGTCTCACAGAATGGATTATTCAATTTGTCCCTTAACTCTCGGTTTAACGTCGACGAACTTTTTAAAGCCGATTACTTGTCAACTTAATCTTGCGAATTTATCTAAAACCATTAATGATACAGCATCAATTCATTGTGCTGAAACTTTTTATCTCTTTCAGGCAGAAATTTAATTACCAGTTATGCAGTATTTAAAACGGTTACCTAAAGTTTTTTAACATGCTATAATAAATAAAAAATATATTTCCCGCCGCATTTGCCATTTATTACAAAATAAAATGATTATCTGAACTATATTCAATACTACTTCCAATAAAATAATATATATAAAATCTTTGCCCAGCGCATTCACCATTTATGCTAATATTCTTTGATATCAAAATATGATGTATAGCCGTGGTCTTCAAGGTATTAAACACAAAGAAAACTCTTAATGTGTATATAAATTACAATAAATGCACTTTATTGTCAAAATGATGGGTTGTGTCAAAATTTAAAGAGAGAAATGTTAGTGGACCTTTAGTGAAAATTATATAAACAAGTAATATAGGAGTTTTTCTAACAAGAAAATGTTTTAATTTTAATGCACTGATATAATTAATAACTTGTTTTTTTTTTTAATTTTGTGTGTTCAAATTAAAAAAAACAAGTTATTTAATATTCCAGTGCATTAAAGTTTAAACATTTTCCCCCGACATTTCAATGGGTGCAAAAGAATCGCACTTAAAATGTCTGAAATATTCCACAACCAAGTATTGAAATTTAATTATATTTTAATCAATACAAGTTTAGGGCAAATTCGTAGCGTCCTGGAAATATATTGAAAATTGAATTAGAGTTCAAGATACAATCAACAGAAATAAAAAATCGTGATGTATCCATCATATCACTTTTCTGGCCATTTAAACAAGTAACAATTGACATACTGAACTAATTTCACTCATCAATTAGATAGTTGACAATCGTGGCATTAGTCTGTAATTATCGCTATCGGTTAAACATCATTCTTACATTAAAACAGTGTTTTGTACCCGTGGCGCATTAACTAAAATTTCGAGTTTTGAAAAGCCTGAATTTGGATTTGGTCGTTCCGCTTCGTCCAAATCCAAATTTTCAGGCTTTCCTAAACTCGAAATTTTACTTCATACTTAATCCGGAAGTGGAAAGAACTCGAGTCATCATTAAAACAATTAACATATTAGATTGATTGTTGTTTTATTGCAGGTGGAAACTATATCCAATTCTGTGTCGGTTTTAATATAAACTTTAAAAAATTCTTGATATATTTCTAGAATTCTATATATTTGCCACAAACATAGAATATTCTTTATTGATTTTTAAACATAAATTCACTCAAATATTGAATTGACGACATGTATGATTTATAGCTCACACTTACATGTAATATAGTTAAATAATTTAAAATGATTGCAATTTATAAATAAGTCAATAATAATTATTACTATTTTAGAAACAAATATTAACTATATATTTTTTCACGTTAAGATTTGTAAAAATATGTTTTACCTAATAAACGTAGCAAAATAAATTACTGCTCATAAAAGCCTGAGCCGGTTAATAAATATTATCATAATTCCCTATTAAGCCGGGGTCGTTTCATAAAAAGTATCTGCTATTTTTATAAATAAAACCTAACAAACTTGAGCTAGATTAAATGAAAACAAAGCATTATAGGGGTAGAGTATTTTATCATACACTTTTGGTCAAGGGTTTTAAACTTCTTTTTGAATTACATAATTATTTTTTGTTTAAGATGTGCTTAAAAACTAAACACAATAATCTGTTTTGTTAATATATAAAATACAATGACGAATTTAAAAATAAAATAATTTTAAACTTATTTAATATTACTGATATATAAATAATTACCTACATTTGTACACAGGGTGTTTTTAATTTGAGTATACATATCCCAATATACAATATACGCTTTAAATCTTTAGATATTCATTATTTTTGAAAATCGTTTAAATTAAAACGAGTGTGTTTCACTTCCAGATTAAGCATAAAGTAAATTTTGAGGCTCTCCTAAACACGAAATTTACATTCATGCGCCACGCGTATAAAACACTGATTTAAAATGAAGTTCAGAATATGCTGCTATAGCAGTATGCTATGATGTACATTTTGAACTTAACAATATTTCAGGGTTTTATACACCTGGCGCATAAGGTAAAATTTTAAGTTTAGAAAAGCATGAAAATTAGTTCTCTACGTGACCAATACAAAGTTTCAGCCTTTTCTAAACTCCAAATTGTACTTCTTACCTAATTAACTCTTTAAATAAAATAATGAATGTCGGATAATATACAGGGTATGCTTATGTATAGCTAAAAGAAAAATTCCCTGTTTATTGTATATTATACTTTATATGACTAAAAGAAAATGGTTAATAGATATTAAGACTTGCCTTGTGAAATACATTTTATTCTCATCCAAAATAATTAGAATTCAAAAATTCTAGTAATTTCACACTTTTATTATTTTACTTAAAATCTATATCAAATCCATGTAACAGGGTATTGTTGATTAATAACATTTTATTATTAATTTATTATTATATGTTTTAATTCAACATAATTATTCCATTGTTTCTTTTTTTCCTGTTTGAATTATGTTTGCAATGTTAGATTTAAGTAATTAAACTCAAACCGCAGTGTTTATGCATTATATTAATTTCGCGCTGAAAGAAAATAGTTCCGCAATTGGATAAATTTTACCTATTATCTAATAATTAATTCCCACTGTTCTGGCTTTTATTATACGCGTGACACAATTAATTAACGAATTAATACTGGAGGCAATACTAGTATTTGCTGGTAAACATATTTTGCTTGAATTAAATTTACCTGCATTTAAATTTATCTGTTGTTCACTTGATATACAAATGCACAACAATTAATAAAATAGGATAGTTCGTCTATTATTATCTCTGTGTCTACTACGCGTTTTAAAACGTTGTTTATGAAAATAGAATATAAATAGCTCAACTCGTTTAATACATTATATGCTTTATAATTTACAACATTTATAAAACAAAGAATACAATAACTGAGTTTCCTTGATTCTCGTTTTGAGCAGACTATTATTTTACTCCTGTGGAATTATTAACGTATTCTTAGTATTTTAAAATATTGATATTTTTGTAAAATGTTCCATTTATGCCCAGTATTATACAACGTTTTATTCCCTAAATAAAATTTACTTTAGGAATCAATTCATTTATTCTAAATATTTTGCTATTATAAACGCAAAATAACTTTATTTGGCTAATAAATCTCCTCAGTACATTATTTGTTTGTTTTTCTACCAAGTAAATTTTATTCTATAAATAGTTTGACAGTTCAAAGTCAAAAGTGTATTATATTATTATAATTACTACTTGTATTTATTAATTTAATTTATTAAAACAACTCAAAAAATATTTTTCTTGTGAAACAAAATCAGTTAAAACAATTTGGCATAGATTACATTTTATTAATAATCTTTCCGAAAAATATACACAAAATTTTAAGGGGTATGAATTTGATGTTATAATGACCAATCCAATAAACCTACAAATACTTCTAGTTAATAACAAATCTGTGGTCGATAAACTTGACAAGTGCGGCGTTTATGAAATTAAGTGCAGTGATTGTGATAGCATATACATTGGCCAGACAGGAAGACATTTTAGAACACGCCTAGAAGAACATAAAAAATCAATAAAAAATGTTCAACCGGATTTGCACAGCATTGCATCGAAGAAAATCATATTTTTAATATAACAGATTGTAAAATTTTATACTCAACCAGTAATGGTCGATACTAAAACTTCCGTGAGGGTTTGGAAATTAGGAAGGCGCTTAAGCCGAATAAACTGATTGTTAATAATATGAAAGACATTTGGAACTTTCCTGTAACGTCCGTCCTTATTACCTAATGGTTTATGATAGTTTGTATTTGTATATATAAATATATATATTGTTTGTAAATTCCTCCTTGATGATGACCAATGGTCGAAACTAGTCGGAGAAAATATAAACTAGTGAAACAAGCCAAGTGTTTTGAATATTCAGAATTTATTAATTTCATTACGGTTATTATGTCTACCATAGCATCCGTGTCAGATTTAAGTTCGCTTATAGTATCTTCCCCGACAGTGATTAATTTGAACCACAAGAAATTCTAAGGCGTCGAAGACTTAGACTTTTTAAGTCAGAAGCAACCCGTTGACATTTGCAGGGATTTTTATACATATGCATTTTGGCTTTTTTAAATTGATTTCGTTTGAAGCTTTAAACGAGTGCTTTCCACTCCCAGATCAAGCATGAAGTAAACCAAATAAATAGCAATTATAAAAATAAATAATTTTGTTAGTGGATTAAAGACAGAAATTATACATTTTCATTGTGGGGATAAGTGGAACCGACAATTTTTAAAATTAAATTGTCAATCTTTCAAATCGATTTGTCAAGCAAATTTTAAAATTAGTATAATTTCCTTATATTATGGAGAAAAACTGTGAAATAAGACAGAATTACGCAGAACAAGAAAAAGAAGGCTTTTTAGAAATTCTAATAAAGACTTAAACGAGTGTTTTCCACTCCCAGGTTAAGCATGAAGTACAATTTCGAGTTTAGAAAAGCCTGAAAATTTGGTTTGGTCGCGTAGCGCGAAGCGCGGAGCGGCCAAACCAAATTTTCAGGCTTTTCTAAACTCGAAATTTTACTTCATGCGCCACGCGTACTAGACACCGAAAACACTTAAATATTGTGAACAAGTGAACTTTACTTGAAATCAGTGTCTTATGCTCATGGCGCATAAAGTAAAATTTCGAGTTTAGAAAAGCCTGAAACTTTGGTTTGGTCGCTTCGCTTCGCTACGCAACTAAACCAAATTTTCAGGCTTTTCTAAACTCGAAATTTTACTTCATGCTTAACCTGGGAGTGGAAATCACTCGTTTATGTACCTAAATTATTGTTGAGTTACGTGAAGGTGAACTAAGTTATTATATAAAAGAATTGAGTCTCCTTTCTTCACAAGATTTATTTAAAATCGCAAATGTATATTTCGGTCACGATGTGACCATTATCAATGCTTAACTAGTTACAAAAACAAACGGAAACTTAATTTATACCACGTGGATACAGATTCGTGATTAGTGGGGAAGCGGTATAGGTAGGTAAAGGGCGGATTATAATTACACAGTTTCGGGTGACTGGGATTAGAGCGCTGGGATCAGTTTTAGAAAAGGATTTACTAATGGGCTTGAATCAAAGTTTAATAGCCGGTTTTCCACTTTTTTAATTTCTGTTGCCTTCAAGGTATTAAGCCGGTAATTACTGGAGAATTTTAATAATTTCATTTTATCTATTGAAAATTTGTGACCTGATTCGATGGCGTGGTGAGCTACCGCTGATTTATCTGCATTAAAGTTTTTGATGTGTAAGGTATGTTCTTTACACCTGGTCTGCAAATTGCGTTGACTTTGTCCAACATAAATTTTATCACAATTGCAGCACTCTATTGAATAAATGCCAGATAATGAGAGGTAGCTTTTATTGTCAAACGTGTTTCCGAGATAATTCTTTAGTTTGGTATTAGTATAATAAGCTGCAATTAACTTGACATTTTTACAAAGTTTATTAACCTTGTTAGTGAGTATAGGTACATAAAAGACTTTAATGTATTGTTTCGGCGGGTTATCTTTAATTGAAATTAATTTTGTTGAATTTTGTATTTTAAATCTATGGGTATGTTTTTTAATGATTTTATTGATTATATGAACTTTGTAATTTAACTGTTTTGCTGTATTTCGGATTTTATTAAATTCTCTTTTTCTATTTATTTCGAACATTGGGATATGAATTGCTCTATGAATCATACTGTGAAAGGCTGCTAATTTATGTTGTATGGGGGCATGTGAGTCTAAATGAATGTAGTTAAAGATGTGAGTGATTTTTCTAAAAATGTTAAAATCGAGTTTATTGCCTTTCATAGTAATCATTAAGTCCAAAAATGGTAATAAATTATTAATCTCTGTTTCATAAGTAAAGTTGATACTCTGATAGAAACTGTTAAGTTGTTTAACAAAGGCGTCTATATTGAAATCAGTATCGACAATAGCAAACACGTCATCTACGTAGCGGAACCAAGTGGTGGGAAAATTGTCGATGTTATTTTTTGCTAAATTTTCGAAGTGGTTTAAGAAAATGTTTGCTAAAAAGGAAGATAGCGGGTTCCCTATTGCCGTACCAAAGGTTTGTTTGTAAAAAGTTCTATTGAATTCAAATATATTGCTATCCATTACAATTTTCGTTAAATTTAAATATTCTGTAATTTGTTGTTCTGGGATATTATTATTAATTAAAAGTTGTTCTAAAATGGACATTGTTTTATCAATTAGGACACTCAGAAACAAGGATTCTACATCAAAGGATACTAATTTTTGATTACTTTTAATTTCAATTGATTTTAATTTATCTGTTAACTCTAAAGAGTTTTTGACTGAAAAATCGTTTTCTATTTTTAAATTACGGAATTTACATACAAGCCATTTAGAATGTTTGTATGTGGGTGAATTTATATTAGAGACAATTGGTCGGAACTTATTACCTGGTTTGTGCGTTTTCGGAAAACAATAAAGTTGTGGAATTTTCGGGTTTTTGATTTTAAGCTTATAGTTTAACCTCTTATCAATTACATTAGTTGAATTTTTTAAAACATCGTTTAGTTTCCTAATATATGAATTTAATGGGTTTTCACTATGGTAATGTAGGGGCCTGAATCTAATAGGAGTTGTACATTTTTACAATAATCTTCTTTCTTGATGATTACTACACTGTTGCCTTTATCATATTTCAAGTAATAACAATCCTTTTCTTTTAAACTTTTCACTAATTTTTGGTTGTATCTGGTATTGATGTTGGTAGATTTCTTGATGGCGTTCTTCAGGAGGGACTTCGAATTTCCACGGAATTGGGCTGCTGCATTCACATCTAACTTTTCGGCGGCCATGTCCAGGTCATTGATAATTTCCTCTATAGGTAGTTTTCTTGGTTGAATGGAGTGTTTTAAACCTTTTTCTAACAGGTTAATTTCTTCAGCGGAAAACTCAATATCCGTGCGATTGATTACTAATTGTTGTTTATTTCTGGTAAATCTTGGTTCGAGGCTATTGAAACGTGATTTTGTTGTTGTTGAATCAGGTTTCTCAACTTCGTATGAAGCGAAGTGGATTTTTGTCTGACTTTTGTCTGAATAACAGAATGCATATTTCTTTCGAAATCATCCCATACCGAAAAAGGTGTTGTTTTACTGAGGCGAAGGTGTTGGTTGTACGCCGATATTTCTAGATTGGCGCGCTTCTTATACAGATGTCCGAGTTTGAATTTCAGCCATTTTAACTTAAAATCTGTGACAAGTTTTGAAATATCCCAGTCACCCGAAACAGTGTAATTATAATCCGCCCTTTACCTACCTGTACCGCTTCCCCACTAATCACGAATCTGTATCCACGTGGTATAAATTAAGTTTCCGTTTGTTTTTGTAACTAGTTAAGCATTGATAATGGTCACATCGTGACCGAAATGTACATTTGCGATTTTAAATAAATCTTGTGAAGAAAGAAGACTCAATTCTCTTATTTAATAACTCGTATATGTCTTTTAGAATTTATAATAAGCTTTATTTTTCTTGTTCTGTGTAATTCTGTCTTATTTCACAGTTATTCTCCATAATTATAAGGAATTATACTAAATTTCGAATTTGATTAACAATTCGATTTGAAAGATTGATAATTCAATTTTATAAATTGTTGGTTACACCTATCCCCACAATGAAAATGGTTAATATCTGTCTTTAATCCACTAACAAAATTATTTATTATTAGAATAGCTATTTATTTGATAGGTTTGCTTTATAATACGCAATTTTATTTGCCCATTAGTTTACCACGTAAATAAATTTATTCCACAAATAGATATATAATAATTTATTAATCGTTTATAATACCGCGAATAAATCAGTTAAATATTTAGTCATTTTTTAAAGGGCTAAAATTTCACTATTGTCTACAAAATTAAATTCTATTTTCTGCATCTTAAATATAGGTTAAATATAAATACAAACAAAAAATCGATTAAAATAATGAACAACCACTTCTCATTTTGACCATCTTTAATTTAACTTGTGGATGTTAAATATAATTTTAATTTCTTCTATCTTAAACTGTAAATTAATATGGTAATAGGTTTTCTCATATAATTTGATTCTTATAATATTCCTTACTGAAATATTCATTAATTTCCCATATTTTCTCAGTTTGAGTAGCTGTAATTTAACTTAAGCTGCGGAACTAAATTACTCTTTATTCTATCTATATGTATTTAATTTGCATTGGCAAAATCATTAAAATTATTATTTTTTTACATCAATCCACGAAATTTAATATTTTAGTTTCTTTTTTACTCATGATTAGTGGTTGTAATTCCACTTTTCGATGTTTAATTAATTTCTCTCATTTTATTCCTACACTTTGATTAGTTTTAGGCACATATTGATGTCTGGTATCGACAACTTCAGTTAATAAATATTATTCAAAGATTAAATTTATTTGTCAATTAGAATAGACATTTGCCATGTCATTAACATGAATTTCATATGAGTGATTGATTTTTTGGCATGAATGCAACTATTACTAGATTTTAATCGATGAATAACTATGGTCAATTAAACTGACGTTGGTAAATCCCGGCATACGTTTTATATATCGCTGCTTTGCTTTAATGGTGGGACAACTAAAAAAGATGTTTAATTTTTCAATACTGATATTGAATGAATATAGCTTTAAGAGACACAAATCAATATACGTGCAGAAATCAAGATAAATCGAGTAAAGATAAAGACTTCAATATTTGAATAAAAGTGTTTTGTAAACTTTTGAAGGCTTCTCCTAAAAAATTAACAAATTTCACTTGTGCCATTATCAAAGCAGAGCAGCGATATGACAAATTACAAATATAAATTCACTGCAGTTTTCAATGTTTCCATTACTTTCTGAAAAAATTTGGTTGTAAATTAACTTTTGTCATTGGAGTTGAATCTGTTGAAAGTATTTTAAACTTGCATTAATACAAAATATATACCCAGTCGCTTTTTTTTTTTTCGTAAAAAAATCGATTTCGAGTAGCTGTAATATCGCATTTGTATAAGATATTCTGTTGACTCTATCTTAAACTCTGATTAAATCTGAAGATTGTTACAAAATTTCATTTTGGAGAAATGTTTAAGGTTGCGATTTATTATGGTTAAAATCCAACGTTTTTGGTGGTCACCAGTTCCAGCACTATTAATGTTCTGATTATGAGACAATATTCTATGATATATCAAAATAATCCTAAATGGATGGATTTAAAATGTCACTAATTTAAAACGATCAGGATATTTAGTTTATTTGTAAAAAAAATCCTATAAATAGCTATTTTTGAGTCATTTATTTACTCCTTTTTAGTCAACAAAAACGTGTACTACGTAAAATTCAAGGATGTCCGTACATTCTGCATTCAATCAGCACAACATTCACTAGAAAAATGTCCCTGTTATATTACGTTTACTTTTTTATGCTGGAAATAGAAATATATCACTCTAGCAAATGGCTGGGCAGAGTCTGTCTCACTCTAGTAAATAATGTGTTTGTGAATGTGTTTGCCTGGCGCATCCGCCATTTATGTAATATTTTTTAACATAAAGTAAAATTGAATTTTCCAATTCTTTATAGAATATTAACAAAATATAAAAACAAATTAAAATTGATATCGATTTTCTGCAAAAATTTACTGTTCTCTGCATTATTTATATGCAAAATGTAACATCAGGTCAAATTATTTTCTCACCAAAAAATTGAACGAACGGGTAATTGAAATAAATTGAAAAAATGACAGGGAATAAATATTAATTGTACAAATATTAAAATTATTCTTAATCCATCTATAGACGCCTTTCAGGATTTATCCCTTATCAGTATAGGTATGCTTTGGACTTTCAATGCCAAAAACATTTTTAAAAATAAACAGAGAACTTACAAGAATGTTTAAGTGTGTCGTTGAAATAGATACACAAAACTGGGGAGAGTGAAAATAGTTATTGTTTAATTTATTTTAATTCGTTGTATTCATTGTTTAATTCAATATTTGTCGGAGTATCAGCTCGGGAAGTAGTTGTTTCAATGAATATTTTGAAAAGCCTCAACGAAACCAAATGTTTTCAGAATGTTGATATTAATTTTAAAACGTTTTTAGAAAATATTTTTTCTCAAATAAAATGTAAATGCGCAACTGTATAAATACGTATAAAAAAATAAGTGATGCTTTAAGAGATTATAATATAAATTTGTAATCTCATAGAATATTACGAAAGCGACAGAATATTTTCCTATTATGTTATTGATACTTTCAGAACAGTGAAAACAAATATAATTGATTGAGAATAAGTGATAATATTTTCCTACAATACAATGTCAAACTATATGTATGTTTTTTATGTGTTTATTTAATTTATATATTATTAATTAAGTTTTTAAGATCAAAAATATTTTGAAACGGTAACATGATTTTAAATGTTGCAAGTGATTTCCCAAGCATATGTCTTTAAAAAACACACAGGGCCATTTTCTTTAATCGTTTTTTAAAGCGTTCAATTTAAAGTTTCTAACGAGTGTTTCCACTCCTTGATTAACATTGGGTTATATTTTACTTCAGACGCCTCGCGTACAAAACATTGATGTGTTATAAAGTAAAAAATATACTGCTAATGCAGTATGCTGAAGTAAGACATGTTGAACTTCACAATACTTCAGAGTTGTATACGCCTGGCGCATGAAGTAAAATTTCCAGTTTAGAAAAGCCAAAAAATTGCTTCGCTTCGTGACCTATCCAAACTTTCAGGCTTTTCTACTCTAAATTTTACTAAATCTTTAATCAAGGTTGTAAACACGTTCAAAATTTTAAATTGAACGCTTATATAAAACAATAAATGCCTGAAATTTGATAGTGCACGCATCGCGGAATACAGGGAATTTTTCTTTCAGGTAAAGTTGCATAAGCTGTACATTTGCTGACATTCGTTGTTTTTTAAAAGAATTTAACTTAAAGCTGTAAATGAGTGTTTTCTACTCCTAGACTAAGCATGAAGTAATATTTCGAGTTTAGAAAAGCCCCGTGAAAATTTGTCGAGGGTCGCGCAGCGACCTGAAACAACAAACAACAACAAAACAACAAATACGCCACGCGTATAAAACATAGATTTTAAGCGAAGTTTGAATATACATAAGTTTTATATTAATTTGAGGTCTAATACGCGTGGCGCATGAAGTAAAATTGCAAGTTTAGAAAAGCCCAGAAAATTTGTCTCGGGTCGCTACGCGACCGTCAACAAATTTTCACGGGGCTTTTCTAAACTCGAAATTTTACTTCATGCTTAGTCTGGGAGTGGAAAACACTTGTTCAACGCTTTAAATTGAACTTTAAAAAAAACAGGGGATATCTAAAGATTTACAGAAAATAGGCTGAATTTGGAATACGTTTAGTTTAAAGAAAAACTCCCTGTATATAATATTCAGGGTGTGTGTAATTAATGGCGATTTCGATTATTTGAAGAATTTAGGCCCAATAATGATCTAGACAAATGATAGAGGTATCTTAAAATTGAAATAAATTACTAGATTCCTAATTAAAAAGTACCTGTATAATGTCAAAATTGTAATTGTCTAGAATCAAAAATAAATCGGTAATTTAAAATTGGACTCTAAAATATAAAATTTTACCTCAATTTAACCGTTTCCTAGATGACTAGATTCATAATTAAAAAATACCTATATATTGTCAAAATTTGAATTGTCTAGAATCAAAAATAAATCGGTAATTTAAAATTGGACTCTAAAATATAAAATTTTACCTCAATTTAACTGACTTCTCTCTTTCTCTTTAAATAACCGGGATTCCTGCGCTTACTTAAAACATTACTACATTTATTTTTATCCTAATTTCCCAGTTAAAATACTCTCAATTAATTCAAAATGGTTTCATTATTGCCCTAAAAAACGTCTAAAGTCTACTTTATTTAAAAAATAATTTTAAATTACAATATTACTTATTTTTGAGTATTGAGTATTTTTTATTATTAGCATAGCTTTTCGCATATTCCAATCTAAAGAATTCTTCATAATCATTCATGTCAACAAATTAGTTGCTTATTTAACACACGAGGAAACATGTTACAAATATATATGTAAATATGCTTTTTTGCAATCCCCAAACGTTGCACATATACTACATTCGCTCATCCTTCAAGGTTGTCTGATAAATAAGGGGAGACAGAACGGGTAAGCAAAAAATTAGAGGCGCAGGAAATGATGTGTTTGTGCCTAAAACTCTAAGAGGAAATCCTTTGTGAGATTAGAGAATATTGAGTAGATGGGACGAGAATATATAATGTTTTTTTATAAGTATTTTTGTTAATAGTATAAACGAAATCTATAATTTAAATTGTAAATAAAATGTAGAGAGGAAAATTACTCCAAAGCAAAATTCATCGAATAAAATTATTCATCAGTAATCTAAGTCGTATTGTTTCGGATTTATTTGATATTAAAAGACATAAATGATGTTTGCAGTGGTCTCATAAAGCTAAAATATCTCTTAAAATAAATGAGATTGAGAGTTGCAGATTTCACCATTCTCTTGAGAATAGAGGGCGCTATCGGCGGCACTATAAGGTTGTAGCGCGCTTAAGTTATTTGGCTATGAAATAAAAATTGTTACATCTTTAACTTTTCAGTCAAGGGAAATTTGATATTTTTAAATAGAACCACATAACATCAATTAACTTAAAATAAAAGTCTCTTTTAAG
Organism: Philonthus cognatus; assembly: GCA_932526585.2. NCBI lineage: Eukaryota > Metazoa > Arthropoda > Insecta > Coleoptera > Staphylinidae > Philonthus > Philonthus cognatus. The sequence goes on along the minus strand of OW052241.1, from coordinate 63,906,993 downwards.
TTTGTAATTCATTTTTTTATGTAAATATAATATAATTATCTTAGAAACTGTAAAGTTACGGATAAAAATTAGAAACTTTATCGAAATAGAACTGAATTTTGAGTCAATTGATGTTAAAATAATGATATGGTTCCATTTAAAAGAAAATCAAGTTACCCTTGATGAATATTTATAAATTCGACTATTTTTATTTCGTAGTCGAATAACCTAATCGCAACAACTTTATAGTGAATTCGATAGCGCCCTAAATAAATATGTGCCAAAACATTTCCATGTACAAAATCTAATTTCAAGTAATTTGAAGGGCAAAAACATTTTATCGTTGAATAGATTTTACCTGCGTTTGTGTTTCCAGACTTACACTGAATTAAGTGTATAAACCTAGTTATATTCCTTTCTTTACCTTTAAAGAAGTTTTCGTATTTAACTTTCATGTCACCTTTAAAATATTTGATTCAGAATTGAAATTGTTGAGTTACCTTGTCCCTATATTCAGATGACATTTTGCGGATATTTTTGTAATTGTGTAAAAGTTGATGATATGAAATTATGTAAACAATTACAGTTGAGAGTTATATTTACGTATGATAAAATAAAACATACATATCTTGGAACCTGTAATTTAACAAAGTTCATTTACATATAAATAAATCCCCACAAAAAAGGTAAATATGTATATTTATACATGAACGGAATTTGCTAAATTACGTGTGACGGGAATTTATGCCTGAGATGTTTTCCTACGTGAACGTTTTATAGACGCGCCACAAAAAGATTATTCGTGTAAAAATGAAGGAAATACTCATTTTTATTTCAATTATTTATATGTCACAAACATGTTTCATAAAATAAATAATATAAAATTATATGGATAGCTTGACATTTCCCTTAATATTAAAACTACACAACAATTTTTCAGCTACAAGTTACATAAAATCATTTTCCGTATAACTTAAAATTTTGTTTGCATATACCGGCTGTTGACTTGCGGACGCAAAATACGAAATCCCATGTAAATTTTGAAATGTTCAAATTTTCGCTCGCTTATTTATTTTAGAAACAAAATGTATTTACCTTTTTTGTAGAGGAAACATTTCTGAATTTATTAGTGTTAACGTTTATCACTTTAAGTTTCTCTAAGTTAAAACAATAAAGAAAAATAATTTTATTTTATAAAAATAATGACCTGCCATTACCACAATTTCGGATGTCAAAATGGCAGAAGATATAGCTGTCACTTTATTAAAGTCAATGTTTACGAAATGACTTACACTACACACGAAAAAAACCTCCTAATTAAGTGGTATTATGCAGACCACAATTATCAGGATGTGTGCGATATGTTTTCTGTCTTTAATCAAATAACAGCAATATCGCATGCTATTTTGACATCCGCAATTGTTTTAATTCCATAGTATGTCATTATATTTATAAAATCACATTACTTTTTCCTAATTATTATAACTTAAAGAAACGTAAAGTGTGAACACTAATAAATTCAGAATTTAAACCTCTACAAAAAAGTATTGTTTTGTCTCTAAAAACAATAGGGGCGCCAATATTTAAACACTTCAAAATTAACATGCGATTTCCTATGTTGCATCCGCCAAGTCAACACCAGGTATAGGGTGCCCTGTAATTCCTGGATGCCATACAACTTTGTTATTCTATATGGGACACCCCATATATTATTAACTTTTTGGATTCCTTGTTGAAAATGAAAGCTAGTTTGTTAATAGAACATTTGGTCCAAGTCGTGTCATTTCAAAGTCATTCGACATTTTGTTTGCATATTTGAAAATAATGTTATGTTGTGAAGTAAATGATTTCATGCAAGTTGTATTTAAAACATTTTTTCGTAATTTAATACTAAGACAAATATCGAGCTAAAACACCTTGCATAAATCACTAAATTATTCCCTTACTTCATATAAAGTCGTTGTAATTTTACTTCTCAATGTTTAATTTAATTTCTCTCAATTATATCTCAATCATTAATTAAACAATGAATTATTTTATTAATTTCTCAATTCGAGTGTGTAATTTTACTTTTGTCTGTGGAATTTAATTTGTATTTATTCTATCTAATTCACTAATTAATTACAAATATATTTCACAATTTTAAAGCTGTATTACTAAAATGGAATGTTTGGTTTGATTGATAACTAGGCTCGTTTGTTTTAGTAAAACAAACGATATATTGTTAATTACCACCATTATTAAAATATGTTTTTTTTCAATATTAATTATAATTATTATCATGTGTGTATGTACGTTAGGGTGGTCCAAAATCACAAAAGTTTGAAAGTTTTATGGTTCATGTGTTACTTCGGTTCAAATTGTAACAAGAAGATGTTGTGAATTTTGTAGATTTTTAAAATAACATTTAGAGGTTACGGGTTGACCAAATAGTTCTTCAAGTTTAAGTAAATAAAAAACGTACATTTTCTACTATTTCACTAATTTTAAGTTTTATTCTTATAAAAAAAAACTTATTATTATGTTTGTTGTCGCCCATCTAATACTAAAAATAGTCACCTGAACAATTGCTAATTGAAAGAATTAACTTATTTTACTTGTAAATTGATTTAAGACCATTTTACATTAAATCAGTTTTTTATACGCGTGGCGCATGAAGTAAAATTTCGAGTTTAGAAAAGCCTAATTTAGCTCGGTCGCTCCGCTTCGCTACGCGCCCGAGCCGTATTTTCAGGCTTTTCTAAACTCGAACTTTTACTTCATGCTTAGTCTGGGACTGGAAGACACTCGTTTGTTTTATCATTGCAACAATTAAAAATTGACGTAATAAGTATATTGTCGTTTTATTGACGAAGAATGTTCTGTATTGTTAAAACGGAATGTCAATTTTGATGCAATTAAATAGGATTAAAATGATAATAGCTAAATTTATTGATAAAATACAATCAAAATACCATAATAGTGAAATTACCGTCAAAATGTAACAATAGTCATTTAATGATAAAATACTATCAAAATCCCATTATGTTGAAATTACCGTCAAAATGTTATAACAGTCATTTAATGATGAAATTCTATCAAAATGCCATAATAGTAAAAATACAGTCGACTATGATGAAATACTATCAAAATGTCATAATAACAAAATTACCGTCAAATTGTTACAATAGTCATATAATGATGAAGTACTATCAAAGAGCTGTAGTTTTCGTCATTTTCTCGAGCAAAGAGGGTTCTATCGTTAACAATATAAAGTTGCTTTGCTAGAGATGGGTGGCTCTGAAAAAAAAAAGATAAATTTACAAAATTTCAATCAAAGGTAACTTGATTTTTGTAAATATAACCGACTCAAAATTTAATCTTCTTTCGACTAAGATAATAATATTTATCCGTAGATGTAAAATATAGTTCTTTAATACTTTGAAAAGTACGGGAAAAATATATTAATACATGATTCTATTTCAAAAAAGAAACCGATTACATGTAATGGAAATTTTTATGTTGTAGGCCGCCCAGTAATTATGGAAAAAAATAATTCCTTGCAACTTATATTTAAAACATATTTTCGTATTTTTTATATTAGAAAGCTTTTTGTCCTCACTGAAACACCTTGCATGTGTAGAAACGTTGATCAACTGATAATTATGAAAATGACAATACCTGATAACTGACATCACATTAAACTTTGATATTTTTAACCCATAATTTCCACTTCAAGCGGTCTGAATGTGTAATTTTGCTGGCAATAAACGTTGGCGCTTGGAATAGTTTCAATTTTGAAATAGGGATTGATTTCCTGCTTCGCGCAATTTCCTACAACTTTAGATTGCATATTTATTCTGTCATTAAGTTATAATTAATGCATTGTAGCCAACGTTTAGACTCAAAATGTATTACAATAAAGTATTGAAAATATCTGTTCAAAATTGTAAGTTTAGCATTAATTACAAAAACCAATCTTGTAAATTTGACATGAGTTTTATAAATACTTACAAATACAGGATCCGGCAGCGTTACCTGACGGTTTTTAAAATAGCACAACTTAATCAATTTTCAAGATATTTTGTTAAAAAAAAGTTGTAAGCAGGAAGATTGGAAGTTTATAACGTATACAAAACTTAAAAAAAACTCAAGTAGCGAAAATAACATCAGGTAAATGACGACCTCCGTTTTCCATGCACAGCAGAAGTCGGGTGGTAAAGTTAGTCATCACTCTTTGCAAAGTTGCTGGAGAAATCGCACGAATTTTTCGCTGAATATTATCACGAAGTTGAGCCAAATTTCGAGGCTTGTCAAGGTACATTTTTCCCTATAGGTAACTTCACAAATAAAAGTGGTGACAGATATGGAGAACATGCCGGCCATAGGATATTACCGCGGTGTCGGATTAACCTACCGGGAAACGATGTTCTCAGCAGCTCCATAGATACACGTGCCGTGTGGGCAGTTGCCCCATCCTGTTGGCAACAAACCCTCCTGATAGGAATTCGACGCCGACGTGATTCGGGGAGGAGGTATTCCCGGATCATGGTTACAGAACGTTTGGCATTTACTGTTACAGTGCGGCCTAAAGGGAAAAGTGTACCTTAACAAGTCTCGAATCGACGGCTATTCGATTATACAATAAAGTGTTTGTTGTTACATACAGTAACATACTAAAAAAAACAGGTCAAATTATTTACAGGCTATTTAGAAACGCGTTTCAAGATTTATCTCTTATTAGTACAGCTTAGCCTTTTAGTGTTAACAATTATTAAAACTGTTTTTTTTTTATAAAAGCATAATGCCAATTTTATAAAAGCAACGAGTGCCTAAAAAATTGTTGCATATACGTCGGTATATGTACACCTAAAAAGAAAATTTCCTGTATATTGTTATTTAGCTGGCTTAAAAATATAAAGGTCAGCGCTACACTAGGTTGCAATGCACTATAGAACCCTATAATATTAAGATAGGGAGGTATAAGTATACATATATACTGTAAATATGTATGTTATTTTATATAAGAGTTTAACTTAAGACATACACGAGTGTTTTCCACTCCCAGATTAAGCATGAAGTAAAATTTCGAGTTTACAAAAGCCTTTAAATTTTCAGGCTTTTCTAAACTCAAAATTTTACTTCATGTGCTAAGCGAATAAAACACTAAAATATTGTAAATATAAAATATACGCCTAATTTTCTAGTTCACTTAAAATCATTGTTTAAAACGCGTGGCGTATGATGTAAAATTTCGAGTTTAGAAAAACCTGAAAATTTGGTTTGCTCGCTCTGCTTCGCTATGAGCAAAACAAACTGTTAGGCTTTTCTTAACTAGAAATTTTATTTTATACTTAATGTACGACTAGGAAACACTCGCTTAAAGCTACAAATTAAACTCTTCAATTAAAAAGAAAAATGCCCTGTATATCTATTTTCGCTCCTATTTAAAAAAACTCATTAATTGTAACAGACATATCGATATATCGGCAACAACACTAAAGGGAATTGCGCAGAGGCATCAGTTCTAATTAGCAGCGTATCTCACCTGCAGCAATTGCAATAAAAATAACAGATACGAGTTGTAGTGTAGTTTGAACATATCACATTTTAATGTAAATCAGATCTCGTTAATTATGAGACTACACAATCATACTAATTAAAAGTTGCGCGCAGCCATTTTAAACTACTAATGTTTACGAAGAAAAAATTATAGTCGAATATTATAACACTTGTAATAATGAAATTATGTATAAATATCAGAATAGCCGCAGAAAAAATCCAAGTATGTAAAGGGTTTCTGGTTTATTTTTAAAAATGCAATAAAATGAACAAAATTATTTTTTTTATACGAAAATATGAAAATGTTATAACATGGTCCATGCAGTATTATCCTAGATACGTGAATTTAATATTGACTGATTTGCCTATAGCGTACCTTAAAGTTTGGCGTATACTTTCCAAACTTTTTTATTGATGGCCACTTTAAGCGAAAACTTGCAAGTGCTACGTGAAAAAAAGATAGTTTAATTAATGAGACCATTATGTAAATAATTCAAACAACAGTATGTTTTCGTAATTTATAAAATATGGCTAACTTGATTTTAAAATAGTTTACGTGAGGAGTATAATCAATCAATTGTTTATACAGGTATTAAACATAAAGTGTGAAGATAGAATACAACAGTATATAACACAGTGGTGCTATATAAAAATTCTGAATTTAAATCTGAAAAAAAAAATGAAAAATTTGTGTGAAAGAAAAAAATACATCTAACTGTTTTTTGCGATTTTAGGTCATTTGGGGATTTTATCGAGGTAGAAGTTTCGAAAATTGGAGAAATTATATCAAAAAGGTCACCCAAAACGGCCTATATAAAGATTCGATTTATTGCAAATCTGATCTTTATATAAGACACGACTTTTGATTAAAAAAGTTAAAAAAATCCGCATGAAAAATAAAAATTAAAATGTTGAGTTTCATACGTTTACATTTTTATAACTTTTTTGATCTAAAATTAAAAAAATAATTGAATTCAAATTACTTAACTTCTTTCACCTGAAATTACGTGTCTTATTGCAAATCTGATCTTTATACAGCCCATTTTAGCTGATCATTTTGGTGAAAAGCTTTGAAGCTTTAGACCACTATAAAATCCTTAAATAGGTCATTAATATCGAAAAAAATAAATAAATGTTTTTTTTTTCAGACAAATTTTTCATTTTTGTATCCAGATTTCAATTCAGAAATAAAATTGAATTTGTCGCACTGTGTAATTAATTACTTACTATACTGCTATTAATAAATATGTATGTATATTATAAATTGAAGACAAAAAAATTATAATGAGTATACATAGCCCCATGTATTTTTGCTGTAAATTTTCAGGTGTTCGTTGTTTTTCTAAAGGTATTCAATTTAAAAATATTAGCGAGTGTTTCCACTCCTTAAGTATACATAAATTAAAATTTCAATTTTAGGAAGGCCTAAAAATTTGGCTTGGTCACATAGCGAAATCATGCACTTTCAAAACTGGAGATATTTTCTCTGGTATTATAAGTATTATTAAATGAAATCAATCCTACAGTAAATTACTCTAGGAGCTTCAATTTTGGAAGATTTGGTTAAATCAGTGTCTAATACGCATAGCTTTTGAAGTGAAATTTCAAGTTTAGAAAAGCATGAAAATTTGTATTTATAGCTCCACTTTGCTTTGCGACCAAGCTAATTTTTAGGTTTTTCTAAACTTGAAATTTTACTTCATGCTTAAGCAAGGAGTGTAATCACTAGTTCGAATCTTCAAATTGAACTTTTTTTTAAATCAATGAATTCCTGAAACATTACCAGACGCTGTAATCGTCAAGATAGGTATACTTAAAAGAAAAATGACTTGTACATTTAAATCTGCAGTAATTAAGGTATAGTTCAAATGACTAAGACTGTAATGATTTACTATATTATAATTCTGGATATTTAAATTAAACTCCTTGTTTGTTTCACTGATTCACTGATTCAGTGAAACAATCCAAGTGTATTAATTAAATATCCAGAATTAGATTCAAAAATGTTTCACCATGGGTTGACGTAATCTCATCGCCAGCTATGCGAACAATTTAATTATTCTACTTATATATAAATAACTTTATGATGAAAACATTTGCTTGACATCCATTTAAAATTACAGAAGGCAGCTATTTCAAATATGAGCAGTAATTGAGAATTAAATGCATCCATTTAACAGGGTTCAATTCGTGGGATTTCCTAGGCGTGACAGAATAATTAAATACTCGCCCGATTTTCAAAGAAACGCTCTGAGAATTTACAAAAGAGGGAGCAATTTAATTTCTAAGTAGAGATACATTTTTTATAAAAGGAAAATGATTCATTAGGATGAAGTGAAATAACGCAGATTTTTATATTCAATTTCTTATAGAAACTCAATGTTTATTCATTAAATATTTTTCATAAAACCTTAATCATTTTAAAGAAAATAATAAAATTAATAGACAATAATGAAATCGGTAATAGCAATAATTATAAAAATAAAGATTTACCCAGAATAACCCAACTACGTTTGTCATCTTTCAAATGGTAAAACATATTTAAATATGATTATAATAAAACACTTGGTAATAGTAATAAATTGACAATTGTCATTAAACAATTATTTTATTACATGATTACAAAAAAAAAACACTTAGGTACAATTCACAAATATTTTGGTACGGTCAAAAATATTAATGAAACTTACACTAATACTTTTGACTATACCAAAATATTTGTGAAATGTAACTAAGTGTTTTCTTTGTAATCATGTAATAATATAATTGTTTAATGACAATTGTCCCTATTTATTACTCGTTATAGGTTATACATACAGGGCATTTTTCTTTTGAGTATACATATCCTGATAATTACAGCGTTTTTTAAATTTAGAGTTATTGGGTTGCCTATAATTATTGTTATAAATAATTGGTTTAGCGCTGAATTTGACACATGTTTTATTCACATTTACATATTAGATTGCCAAAGCCATATATTTTAGACTTTGCGATATTTCAGTGTTTTATACGCGTGGCGCATAAAGTAAAATTTCGAGTTCGTTACGCGGCCAATCCAAAATTTTCAGGCTTATCTAAACTCGAAATTTTACTTTATGCTTAGTCTGGGAATGGAAACCTCGCGTTTAAAGATTCAAATTGAAATCTTTTAAAAAAACAACAAATGTCGTAAAATTTACAGTGTATGCATATGTATACCTAAAAGAAAAATTCCCTGTACAACATTTCGTATTATTCAGACATTTCATCGCTATGTATCTTGTATTTTGACAAGTAATGTCGAGCTTGAAAATTGAATTTTTAATATTAGTTTTGAAAGCAAAGACGATTTAGGACGTCAGTGTCAAATTTATTAAAATAAAATGAGTAGTTACAAAGAACAATTTGCGCCGCCGCTGATCGTAGGAAAAGCACAGTGTTAAACACGCTTTGAAAACTGCATTGCATGCTTATACCAATTTGATATTCGCATGCAATACGAAGCTTTTAGAACTTGTCAAACAATCTTCAAATAAATCCGCGCAGGATTAAATACGTGAAGGATCATAAACTTTTGTTTACGACAATTTTATATATGTGCATTATTTAATTGTGTGGGCAGCATAAATAAGATGCATTTAACACCCAAGTACACGAAACACGGGATTTGCGTGATAAATTTTGTTTCTTAATAGGAATATAAATAATTGCCTAGTTCGATTTTTTCGATTTTCTATGCAGTAACAGTGCTGTGCTAGTCAAATGAGCTTCCTTTATCTTACATTTGATCATGGTGGTGATGACGTCTTCGACGCAATTTTGTTAAAGTACGAAGTAACGCGTCAACATCTCCGCCGTTCTTACTAGTTTAACCTGCGTAAAACGTGTTTTAAACATAAATCGTTCTTAAATCGGTTGAACAATTGTGCTTTTATCCGTCGCGAGTGTTTTTGAAAGCGGAACAAACTTAAACACCGTGAAAACTCCATGCAAACGGAAGAATTAGTTTTTTGTGCAAAGAGCGTGTTTCTATGTAGCTTAGGCGAAAGGGTAAAATTTAAGTATTATTTATTGTTGAACGATTGTTCATATTTGTGTTAAAGTGGAGTTAGCCCTATTACACATTAAAATCATAGTGCCGCAATCTGTCATCATTTATCTGTTAAATTACTAAAAAACAAACCGACCATTAAGACTGGCGAGTATTTGATAAATATATATAATAAATGTTGTGTTATATATTTTTGTTGTCGTGAACAAAGTATAGTGTAAAACTCGCATATAATGGCTATTAAACCGACCACTAAGACTGGCGAGTATTTGATAAATATATATAATAAATATTGTGTTATATATTGTTGTTGTCGTGAACAAAGTATTGTGTAAAACTTACATATAATGGCTGTTAATCACTCGAACGACTTGCTCCACTCGCCTTCGGCTCGTTCCGCAAACTTTGTTTTCCTGATTAATACCTATCATTATATGCTCGTTGTACAATATAGTATTCTGCCACCATTATTAAACTTTTATTGAGCCCATAGCCTCGATTGTACAAAAATCACATTAAAAATGACCAAACGTGGCACAAAAAAGTACTTAAAATATACAGGCATGTTTACAAGAATTCTTTGTTTTTATAAAAGCGTTAAATTTGTAGCTTCTAATGATTTAGCATGAAGTAATTTTAATTTAGAGTTTAGAAAGCCTGAACATTTGATTTGTTTGCGGGGCGAAGCAGAGCAACCAATCCAAGTTTTTAGACTTTTCTAAACTTGAATTTTTATTTCATGTGCCACGAGTATTAATCTCACGTTAATAAATATTACAAATGATTAATTCGTCTAACTAAATCTAAATCCAAAATTCAAGAGTCTTAAACAATTTGCTTTCGGATTTTTTTTTAATTATACTTACATATTTCTAAAAAACATATCAAATTTTGAAAGCCCAATATTTGGTTATACAAAATTAATATTTTTAAAATTTATTAAAGTTAGCTGAAACCTCTAAACAGAATATTTTTAACTTTACTTTAAAGCAGTGTTTTATACGCGTGGCGTATCAAGTAAAATTTCTAGTTTAGAAAAGCGTGAACATTGGGATTGATAGTTTCGTTTCACTACCCGAGCAATCCAAATTTTTATTCTTTTCTAAACATTCTTTAAAGCGTTCTCTTTAAAGCGTCTAATGAGCGTTCCCATTCCTTGATTAAGCATGAAGTAAATGTTTAATCAAGGAATGGAAACACTCATTAGACGGTTTAAACAGAACGCATTAAAAAAAATGTAAAGCCTATACATAGGGATATGTATACTTAAAAGAAATATTTCCTGTATATGTGAATGTAATACCCAATAAATTTGTTTATGTTAATTATTAGGCAATTTATTGATATATTACTGTAAACACATTAGGTGAACTGGATTGGTCGAATCAGCGTTGGAATTTCAATTCCCGGAGCATATATAATTAGTGCGACAGAATATCATTCAAATTTGACACATTGATTTTATATTAGCTCTATTAAAATGTTAATATCTGCCTGATTGTATTAAGCGTTGGCATTAACCTTTAGTAAGTTATCATAAAATCGTTTATAATATAAATTATATATGATAATATTATTATCTATCTATATACAGAGATTTTTTTAATTTAATTATAAACACATCCCGGTGTATCATTTATATGCAGTACATTTTCAGGCATTCGTCGATTTTATACAAACGATCAATTTGAAGTATTTCCACTTCTTGGTTAAGTATGAAGAACATTTCATATTTAGAGAAGCCTAAAAATTTAAATTTTCTGAAGAATATTAACGAAATAAAACGACAATTTTTACTACTGTAGGAGGGAAGTATTGTAATCATGACAAAAATCTAACTATCAAATTTTGGTATTTCTATAGGTTTTCCTAAAAATACGTAGTAATTTTATTTGAGTTATGGAAAGTATATGTATTTCTGCGAATAGTCGTGTTTCTTTCATAAATTTATCTTTATAGTCGATATGTTATAGCATTTATTTTAAGAACAAACACCCTAAACGAAAAGGCTGTTTTGACAGGTATTATATTCACATAGATATGAAAATTCATTACATTCGATGGCGTAGAGGTTAACTCTGTCAGCCCTGGAAATTTTCTGGTGCTCAAAAAAATGTTTTGTACGCTGCATTTTATTTATTACCATCTTAGAAATACAGAGAGTTTTTCTTTTAAGTATACATATCTCAATATACTGTATACCCTGGAAATCTTCAGATATTCGTTGTTTTTACAAATATTTCAAACTTAACTTTTAAACGGGTGTTTTCCATGGCGTAGAGGTTAACCCTGTCAGCCCTGGAAATTTTCTGGTGCTCAAAAAAATGTTTTGTACGCTGCATTTTATTTATTACCATCTTAGAAATACAGAGAGTTTTTCTTTTAAGTATACATATCTCAAATACTGTATACCCTGGAAATCTTCAGATATTCGTTGTTTTTACAAATATTTCAAACTTAACTTTTAAACGGGTGTTTTCCACTCCCAGATAAGGCATAAAGTAAAATTTCGAGTTTAGAAAAGCCTGAAAATTTGGTTTAGTCGCGTAGCGAAGCCGAGCTCTTCTAAACTTTTTTACTTCATGCGCCACGCGTACTAAACACTGATGTGATGTGATGTTCAGAATACACGTTTTTTAGAATACTACTTTAGTAGAATATTTTAAACTTCACCTATAATCAGTGTTTTATACGCATGGCGCATGAAGTAAAATTTCGAGTTTAGAAAAGCCTCAAAATTTGGTTTGGTCGCGTAGCGCTACGCGCTACTCGACCAAACCAAATTTTCAAGCTTTTCTAAACTCGAAATTTTAATTCATGCTTAATCTGGGAGTGAAAAACGCTCGTTTAGGACTTAAAATTAAACTATACATGTATGTATATTTTTAAAAAAAATCCCAATATGTTTACCAAATTTTAGTGGTGGCAAATGCCACCGTCAGGGCCGAAAGAGTTAAGCATCCACCGGACATTATTTAAACTGATTTATTCCTTAGTTCTTACAAACAAATATATATGCAATTAGAATGTGTGGACTATCAAGTTTTTATATATGTTGATTAAAATTTAAAACAGGAATTATTTTGTAAAATTTGAATTACATTCCTACACATAGAAAGATAATTAACTTTGTTATCCTACGGCAATTTTATTATAATATATATATATATATATATATATATATATATATATATATATATATATATTTTACCAAATCTATACCAATAATAAGTTACCAGTACTGTCTTACTCAAAGTAGGAGCCCCTGTATATTTCTTTGAGTTTAACAACAAAAACTACATCCAAGTTTTAATTGTATAATCACTGGTCTGCATGTTATTAGTTTAATGTTAATTGCTTGGGAATCTGAGAAACCACAACTAATAGGTAGTTGAACGTATAAACAAGTAAACTATTAAAGTTAGTTTATTGTAATTTTAGTTTTAGAGAAACTATTACCAATTCCATAATGAAGTTGTTTTTACGAGTATCTTTGCTTTGTAAATTTACTAATGTAATTTCTATTGTATTTAAAATAATAATAATCCGTCATATTTGAAAGAAATGTTAATTTAAATAACAATGATTTTTATTTTAGATTCAATTTTGCTAATTAAAATTAACAAGAAATTATTGTATTTCCTTATTTTCTAATAAGAACAAAATTAAACTTAAATTTCATTTTATACTTATCTATAAATGGAATGTATATGATAACAAGAATTTACTGTATTTCCTTATTCATTAATAAGAACAAAATTAGACCTAAATTTCTATTTATGCCTATGTCTAAATGGAATTGATATTGTAATGTATTTTAATTTAAAATAATTGTATATTTGGTTGTATATATTAGATAACTGCAGGTATAGTTTTAATTAGCGGAAATGACGTTATTCGGGTTACGTCTGCGCAGTTATTCTTGTTGGTTAAATTGTAAAAAGATTTCAAATTAAGAGTATGAAAACGTATATGTTGGTTTTAATGACTAAACGTAAAAGAAGAGAATATAACAGATATAATAACACGAATTTGCTGTATTTTCTTATTCATTAATAAGAACAAAATTAGACTTACATTTCTTTGTATACCTATGTTTCCTTACAAATATTTTAAACCTAAAATGGTCATAAATGTCAAAATGTTAATTAAGAGACAGATTGAGTTAAATTTCTAATTAATTATATTTTTCCACTCTAAATAAATAGAGATGAACACATTAAGAAAATGTTTGGAATAATACAACACAGTTGGAAGGGTTTCACTTTTATTCTTGAACACTGCGACATGTATCACCACACTGTGTAATGAAACATGTTGCAGTTTCCAATAATAAAAGTGAAACCCTTGCCAATGTGATATTTTATTTTAAATAGTGTAATGAAGTTTTATCATGTATCCGCCTGGTTAATTAAATATTTAAATTATTACAGTATATTTGTGTTTTCCTTATAAAATCACTCAAAGAACCTGCTAAATAATTCAAATATACCCTATACGATTACAAATGACCAAAGTAAAGTTATTTATTATTAAAATAATATAAATAATAAAGAATATTGCCAGATTTCTATAAATTTTCTCAATTTTTCATAAAGTAGAAGATTAAATACATAATACAGATATTCAAATAACGTTATTATTGAAATAACGTAAATGTACGGTAAATTAATATTTTTTTGTAACATGACGTTACAATAACACTGGTCTGTAAAATAAAAATTTTTTTCGAGCCCTGACACCATTCCTGCTGATTCTTATGTAAAATGACCTCCTGAATCCGAATATGACTTCTGTTTTCTCCCATCACCCACCATTTTCGGGGGAGGCCCCTCCACCTATTTTATCACTTTTCGATAATTTGGAGGGATGAAAAGGATTATTTTAGCCTTTACATTTCTTCTGAGGGGCTAGAGAGGTGAAAAGTTCCAAAACATGAACATTTGTAGCGAGGAGGTATACTTGGGGGGGGGGGGGGGGGAATTGCCCCCTTAAATTGTAAAAAAATCATTAAAAATGATCAATTTTTTCCGTTTTCTTCGCAGTTTTTTCACATATTTTCTACATATTCCAGCTTCCATTCCCCCTCATCCTCCCACAAACACCCCCAAATAATAAAAATATATTGCAACAATATATAGCAACAATAATAAAAATATATAGCAACAATAATAAAAATATATAGCAACAGTTCGGAAGATTCACTGTACCACGCTGGCGCTCTCAATACTCCCCCCGTTTCCCCCATCCATTGGAGGGGTGAAAAGGATTATTTTAGCTGTAAAGAATAATAAATAAAAAGTAAAATAATGAATGTAAAATAATAAATGGAAAGAATAATAAATAACTAAGATAAGTACCTTCATTTGGTGCTTGCTTTCCTTTTGTACCCTGAGGTAGAAGTTTCTCGTATCAAAAACCAGCAGTACTCTGCTAACATGCTCGCATTCCACTTCCCCGAAAATCTCCTCTCGAACTTAGAGATGTCTTGATGAAACCGTTCCCCGTGTTCATCCGAAACTGCTCCTAAATTTTCAGGGAAGAAGTCCAGGTGTGAGTGAAGAAAATGCACTTTAAGAGACATGTTACACCCCCTTGTACGCTGATAGCAATTCCTCGACATGAGCGACATAATCATCACTTTTGTTGTTACCCAAAAAGTTCTCACACACGTTTTGGAATACAATCCAAGCTCGTTTTTCTTTTCGATTCAGGTGTTCAATAAACGTCGAATCTTGGAAAAGTTGTTTAATCTGGGGGCCCATGAAAACTCCTTCCTTGATTTTAGCCTCACTAAAACGAGGGAATTTAGTTTTCAAAAATTGAAATGCATCACCGGTCTTGTCCATTGCTTTCACAAACTGTTTGATCAATCCGAGTTTGATGTGCAAAAGCGGCAAGTAAATATTTTCCTTCGGAACCAGAGGATCGTGAGCGACGTTTTTCTGACCGGGAGTAAAACTTTCTCGCAGAGGCCAGTTCCGTACGATGTAATGTTTGTCTCGGGCTCGGCTGTCCCATTCGCATAGGAAGCAGCAGTATTTTGTGAAGCCCGATTGCAGGCCCATGAGTAGAGCAACAACTTTTAAGTCAGCGCAAAGTTTCCAATTATAATCATGATATTTGATTTTATCATGGATCCGGCTGATGTATTCGTACGTCTCCTTCATATCCACAGAGTATGCAACCGGGAGTGATGGTAACTCATTCCCATTGGCCAATAGGACAACTTTCAAGCTTGTCTTTGATGAGTCTATAAACAGTCTCTATTTGTCTGGGTCACATGGCATCTTCAGTTCTATCATCAATGCATTTGAATTAGAGCAGAACACTAAGCCTTCATCTGCCGAAAAAAGTAATTTCATGGTTGACTGCCTAGTCCTGTAAGAAGAGATTTTTACACCCTTTTCTAAGAGATTGCACTGCTGAAGTCGAGATCCAAGAAGTTGAGATTTACTCTTAGGTAACTCCAAATCCCTGACGAAATCATTTAATTTCGACTGAGTAACGAGGTGAGGTTTTCGATGAGCTGAGTCAGCAGAACACTCTTCATCATCGGTGAACGTATCATAAGATGGTCCAGGCTGTGGCTCAAAGTCTTTCAAATCCGTTTCTGGCTCTAGAGTATAGGTTTTTGGGGGCACTGGGATTGGCAAAGATTCGTTGTGAGGAACTGGTCTTAGAGCTGAAGGGATATTAGGATACTGAATTGTATGCTTACTTTTGCTAGATAACCCGACGGTGGAAGTCATACAAAAGTAACAATCTGTGAGATGACAGCGAGGTTCGCGCCAAACCATGGGCACAGCAAATGGCATTGATTTACGGGTACCTTTAAGCCATTTGGTCAAGCTACTGTAACAAGTAGTGCAGCAAACTGATGGAGCCCAATTCTTGTCCTGATCGCCAACTTGGCAATCAAAGTAAAATTTATAAGCAGTTTTAAGAAGCGGAGAAAGGGGTTTTCGTTGCGCTTTTAAAGTCAATTCCCCGCAAACATAGCAGAAGCTATCGGGATGACTTTTACACTCGTGTGGCATAATTAAACAGTAAATAAATGCTCGATATTAATCACAACTCACACTCACGTACTGTAATTCACTTGGAAAAAGCCGGAATTAAAAAAATTTCTACCGTTATACACAATTAAAACAACTTGGAAACACAGAATCCCCGCCTAGAGCACCGACAAGTTGACTCTACGATCGCTAGAGATGTACTGAGGGAAGATAAGGATTACAGTGCAGGTCTATAGTGACAAGAGCAATGCAAGTTTAAACCTGTCAAAGCATGAAAATTCCTGGGCAAACATGTGCGCGCGAGGTATTGAGAGCGCCAGCGTGGTACAGTGAATCTTCCGAACTGTTGCTATATGTTTTTATTATTGTTGCTATATATTTTTATTATTGTTGCTATATATTGTTGCTATATATTTTTATTGTTTGGGGTAGGATGAGGGCGGATGGAAGCTGGAATATGTAGAAAATAAGTGAAAAAACTGCGAAAAAAAACGGGAAAATCGATAATTTTTAAGGATTTTTTTACAATTTAAGGGGGCAAATCCCCCCCCCCCAAATCTACCTCCTTGCTACAAATGTTCATGTTTTGGAACTTTTCACCTCTCTAGCCCCTCAGAAGAAACGTAAAGGCTAAAATAATCCTTTTCATCCCTCCAAATTATCGAAAAGTGATAAAAACAGGTGGGGGGGCCTCCCCCGAAAACGGTAGGTGATGGGGGAAAACGGGGGTCATATTCGGATTCAGGAGGTCATTTTTCATAAGAATCAGCAGGAATGGTGTCAGGGCCGATTTTCATGCCGACCAGTGTAATTAGTATGGCACTAGATTGTGCATGACCTCTTTCAATTTTTTATTGTTTCCATTTTTGAAAAGAAAAATTGACTTTAGATATACAAAGAGTTTTTCTTTTAAGTATACATATCTCAATATACTGTTTACGCTGTAAATCTTCAGATATTCGTTGTTTTTACAAATATTTCAAATTAAAATTTCAATCGAGTGTTTTTCACTCCCACATAAAGCATGAAGTAAAATTTCGAGTTTAGGAAAGCCTCAAAAGTTGGAGCGACCAAACCAAATTTTCTGGCTTTTCTTCAGGCGTTACGCGTACTAAACACTAATGTGATGTGATGTTCAAAAAACACGTTTTTAGCATACTGCTTTAGTAGAATATTCAGAACTTCACCTAAAATAAATGTTTTATACGCGTGGCGCATGAAGTAAAATTTCGAGTTTAGAAAAGCCTGAAAATTTGGTTTGGTCGCTCCAACTTTTCAGGCTTTCCTAAACTCAACATTTTACTTCATGCTTAGCCTAGGAGTGGAAAACACTCATTTAAGACTTCAAATTAAACTATTTTAAAAAACAAACTTTTTAGCTCATGAATGTATGATGTATGTATATTTAAAAGAATAATTCCTAGTATGTTTACCAAATTTTAGTGGTGGAAAATGTCACCGTCAGGGTCAAAAGGGTTAAAAGCTCCTGCTCAAAATTCAAGAGAATTTTACATCAATTATTAATTACCCTGTGTACTCGAAATAATTCATTCAAGTGATGCTTATTTTACAACGATTTAATAAGCAATTATACATTCAAATTTCCATGAACTTTGTGTTGATATAATTGAGTGTATATTTGTGTCCATTGGCTCTTATCATCAAAGAAATTCCATTTAATTATATTATTTACAAACTGCACGACTAATCAACCTTTTTGAGATAATTACAATTAAAAAAATGAAAAGTCTGACAAATAAATATTAAAATAATAGAAGAAGAAATTTATTGAGTGACTATAAATAATTACCAAAAATTGCCCTTCTGTGCAATTAGCAATCTATCTTACTTAGAATGCAGAAACTTTTTTAGTTAGTATTTTTAAAGTTCAC
This sequence comes from Philonthus cognatus, assembly GCA_932526585.2. Classification (NCBI taxonomy): domain Eukaryota; kingdom Metazoa; phylum Arthropoda; class Insecta; order Coleoptera; family Staphylinidae; genus Philonthus; species Philonthus cognatus. Next base: position 63,888,532 of record OW052241.1, on the reverse strand, counting down.
CAATCATTAATTGTGAATACACAACCAAAAGTTTAGAAAAAATGCTGAATCAGGTCAATTTTTACTCAAAGGCAGACCAAATTTTATCTTAGTTTCAATATTATTTTTGCGTCCCTCCAACGCCCACAGATACCCCTTAAAAAAAATTAAATAGCAACAGGGGTCGAGTGACATATCATTTTAAAGCTGCTTCATTGTCTATGCAACAATGATTTTATTTTCAATTTGAATGATGTTGGAGTGATACCAAACCTTACATTTTCAATGAAAGTCGCACCCAATCGCCCCAAAAATTCAACTTTTAGGCAGGCATTCTGGGTGACCACTTTATCGGACAATTTGTGGTTGATGGCAGTTACACTTCTTTGCCCGATTTAACATCTTTTAATAACTTTCTGTGGGGCCACTTAAAGTCCAAGATTTATTCTACGCCACCTGAATCTCTTCAAGTGCTTCGAAAAAGAATCGTGGCAGAGTGCTGTCTAATCACTTAGGAAATGTTACAAAATATTAGACAAGCTTCTAAAAATAGATTATACCGTGCGATCATTTAAATTATGATTTAGAGTAGGCGGCATTCTGTTATGCGGTGCCCAGAATGCTTATTTAATGATGGAATAAATTTAAGGTTATGCTAAACTATGTGTTAACAGTCAGTAGTGCCAATCTAATTTAAAACTCAAAGCCTACTCTAAATCCTGTTTTAAACGATCGCACAGTACTATTGTATGATAGTTGAGAGTGAAGATTTTCAGTAGTACATTCGTTAAATTGATTTGTTTTCCCATGACCAGTTTTGTTTCCTCTGACAGTAATTTAAGTAGTTTGTCAAATAAAAATGGTTTAAAATTGAAAATAAAATCATGGTATCATAGATAATAAAAGCAGCTTCAAATTTATGTGACACACGACCCCTTTTCCCATTTACATTTGAAGGGGTGGCTGTAGGTGCTAGAGGGATGCAGAAACAATTTTGAAACCAAGATAAAATTTGGTATCCATTTAAGTAAAAATTGACCTGTTTCAGCATTTCATCTAAACTTGGACCGAATTTAAGATATTATGAGGTGCAACTTTTGGTTGGAACACCCTGTATAAATAAGTATAACTCAAAACCATTTTTGATTAAATACAAATATTTTTTATAATTATCCAGACACAAAATTTTGTTAAATGAATGTATTTGTGTAAACTTGTTATCGCACAAAGGCGAATATTTGTGAAAAGGGCATTGAACAACAACTCTACTTGCCTTGACTCTGAATCAATAAAACCCCACAGATTATGTAATTTAAGATAATGTATTACAAGGATGATTAATGTGGTTTATTTATTCATCCTCGAGGCTTGATTATCCAATAGTCCGCGAGTAATATTGTTTTTTATAAGATTCGACTCTCTAGAGTGTTTTCAGTCAAGGTATTATATATACATTGTGAAAATTAAGTAGCAGATAAGTTCGGTAACTCCGTTAATATTTATGATAGAGAAAACATGTAAACAGAGTGTAGCGATTTAAATTACTTAAATCAACCTATATTTTCCTTTTTGATTTTGGTAAATTTTTTATTCTGTTTTCTGTTTTCAATTTAAAAAAACGGTCTTATAATTTAATTCTTTGTTTCTCTGTTAGCGATGCCATTTTGGTGAAACAAGATTCTACCTACGTATAAATACTCGTACTATTCACAAGGAATGAAAAACGCACGTGTTTAGTGCGTTTGTCAAAGTGAACACACTTGTTTGTTTTAAATCCCGATAACTAGGATTACGACCAGTTGCACTAAACACGTTAAACTGGTTCAATTCTGAACTCAAGTTTAAAGTGACATTAGAACAATAGCACCTGTCATCTTGAACTGGATTTCAGCTTGAACTCAGGTTCAACGTTTTTAACGCAGCTGAGCCTCCGTCTGTTAATTTCATTCATCTTTACTTTTTTTAACTTTAAGACTTTTTCTTGAATTCAAGAAAAACGGTATTATACGGTCCTAAAGTTAAAAATGTAAAGATGAATGAAATTAACCGACTAAGGCCCAGTTGCACCAGAAACGTTGAACTTGAGTTCAAGCTGAAATCCAGTTCAAGATGCAATATTTTGTATGGTTGAAAAGAGATTAAAAAATTCTACCGAAATCAAAAATAATAAATATAGGTTGTTTTTTTTAAATCTGAACAAATATTTTTCTTATGCGTTGTAATTTAAATCGCTATACTCGCTTTAGAAATGTTCTCCATAATACATATTAACGGAGTTACCGAAATTATCCGCTACTTTGTTGCCAGCTAATCAGTAGTAGCTTTAACCAAGTATAGCTTAAGATTAATTTAAACTATATTTACCGCAACTTGAGTTAAGCTTAACGTAAGCCGTCACTGAACAACTGGCTGAAAAAAACACTGACAAAACTGTCTTAAAAGTATCAAAGAATCGTAAAAATGTAAAAACTATATGTTTGTCTGTATCTTAATACCTCAAATGAATTGTATCTTTAAAAAATAACCAAGAAATTGAGAATATCACAGACATAATTTGACCCGGCTTAAAAGCAGTGAATTTTTCTCTTGCGAAATTCTCTTTTTCATGATTATTATTGATGAAAATTCATGTAATAGCACTTCAATTACTTCTACAGATGTTTAAATTTTATATAGCATCGTTTATTTCATACGCCCTTTGAATTAACATTTCATAATCCAACATTAAGAGCAGGCGCGTTTTATTCAGTTTAAACCCTTCAGACTTCATTTCATGTCTAAATTGCGAGCATCTTTCTGAATTAAATATTTCCTTGTACACTCACTTTTCTTACTTGGTATTGATCAAAATCCAGAGTAATCAGGACCTTCAAATTAGGTTAATGAGATTGTTTAATGTTTCGTTTTATTATAAAGCTTAGGTGTATCTTATAAATCTCTTAGAATCCTCGTGCCTTCCTTGATAAATGTTCACTCTTATTTATGAGTTTTCTGCTGTGATTAAGATATCTATTCTCATTTTTATACCAAATAATAATAATGTCATTTACAAGGAAGTATTTATATATTTGTCACTTTTAGTATTACAATTGATTTATTAAAGAAGTCAGCGTAGATTACTTGAGAAATATCGGAAACAAGAGTTATTTATTTATTAAAGAAAGCATGAAAATCTTAACAGATTTATAATATGATTACTCATACACATCTAATCTGGCAAATATTATATGAAACATTAAACAATTTCACTAACGTAAATATAAATAATCATAATAATTTCTAACAAAAGAATTACGCTTATCTGGAAAGCTACTAAATTCAACAATATATTTAAATATAAAATATAAAATACGATAGTATTTGTATTTACTGCAAACAATTATCCCTATTTTTCTATTCTTTTTTTGTTATTTGGTTTGAAGAAAATTAACCTAATTTGAATAAGATTGTGAATGTCTCATTATATAATTTAATATAGTTGATTCAATAGACATTTAATGTCATAGTAGTCTTATTAATTAAGACTAATTGTTTACGGTTTATATCAATACTATCGTAATTATTATGTATATATTGTATTTAAAGAAGTTCTGCAAAGTAAATGAGTGAGCAACTTTTTTTTTGTTTTGTTCGAATTTAACATTGAATTTTAAATAAAATAATTATTATATCTTCATTATAAATGTGTTTCTTTTTTTATCTTAAATTATACTTAAATATTTTTTTGAGTTTATATTAGTCATCCAAAATAACAGTTTATGATTAAATTTTGTAAATAAAATTTAATTTATATTTAATGTATTTTAATGTATCTTAGATGTAAATTTATATCGTATATCAAGGGATTAAAAATCTATAGTATTAGCTTTCTGTAAAACCTAGTTAATATAAAGTTTACAGACTTGATCAAGCAGCAAAATGTATAATAATAAAAAAAAATCAGCATAATAAACGAAAACAAAATATAAAAACATATTAAGAATTCTATCTATAAATAAAATAAATAAAAATATTTTATCCAAATGGTTCATAATGACAAGGTTAGAAAGAAAAATAGTAATCTCTGAAAAATTAAACATATTGAAATAAACAATCAATAATTCTTAAATGACATAGTAAGTTCATGCATTACAATCAACGCTTAAATATACCAAGGGATGGAATCAAACAAAACTGTGATTATGGCCTAATAGTAGTAGTAGTTATAGTTATTCTAGCAATACGATTTACTTAGATAAACATTTAAACAACTTGCATTTATAAAAGTAGTTAATTTAGTATTTTTAGTTATTATTCGGTAAATATAATACAACAGAAAATTAAATTGAATATAAATACAACATAAAAGACCGTACAAAACAAAGCGATTATTTTAAACTCAAGGGAAAAGATAACAAGCTGATATTATTTTTTCATTAGTGGTGCCCGAGAAAAATTAAAATAATGAGAATGTCGTTTATTTGTCTATTAACGAAATATCCTCTAGATAAATCTTCATAGATAATTATTCACGTATATAAAACCAATGAAATAATAGAATAAATTATATAGACATATCAAAAAGTATATAACGCAGATAGTACTATAAATAATATTTAGAATATTACTCGTATATTACTAAAGGAGTTAAAGAAAACTTTAAATCTAGCAATGCGAGAAATAAACTGAGACACATGAATTAATAACAAATTATAAAATAATAACCTGAAAACAAATTCACACAAAATAAAATAGTTAAGTAATAAGCAATTGTATGACTATGATATTAAAACGTAGAATTAAAAATAAACTATTAAATAAGTATTCAATTATTGTCTAAATATTAAATTATTACCACCAAACAAGCAAATATTAGTTAAGACTCCTAACATTCAAAATATATATATAGACATAAGGATGCTTATTTAAGCATGACAAAACTTTTGATTGATACAACTCTGACACTAGTTATCATTTCCCTAAGTTGTAATGTTATTTTTATTTAGTATTTGCACAGCATTATAAGTAATATATAGTACATAAATACCTCCACGTAATATAAAATTATTAATTATTTTTAAAAATGAATGTTGTTTACATGTAGTAAAATTAATTCAAATACAGTAATTTTCCCTTTGCCCTACACTGTTTATTTTATAAATTATACATGTATTCAGGGCTGGCTGGAGGGCGGTGAGAACAATGCGACCGCACAGGGCCCCGCGCTTCTAAAGGCCCCGCGCCACTGTTTTTGAAAATTTGTTTCACTTTCGTTTTCTTTTTTAATCCGAATATTTTAACTTTTATAAACATACCTGTAGCATAAAAACGAAATCCGAAATCCAAAGATCAATAGAAAATGAACTAACTTAATTTATCATTTTTGTTTTACTTTTCGTTTTCTTTTTTTAATCCGAATATTTCAACCTTGTATAAACATTCCTATAGCATAAAAACGAAATCTAAAATCAAATGATCAATAAAAAATAAACTAACTTCATTCATCATTTTTGGTATGACATATTGAATTTAAAAATATTGTGAGCAAGATAGTTTAACATTCAAAGTATTGCAAACTCATATTTTTAGTTTTTTTTTCAAAATATCGTGAATCGGGACTCAGATCTCCTTTAATAATCGCAATGGCAATCGCTAAAGAATTGAGAGTTACACCTAAATTTAAGAATTCAAGAACTGGTGTAAAAACGTAACAATTTTGTTATAAAGGAACCGATCAACCGATTTTATCTTGCAAAGAAATATACTATTCAAAGACAGTTTTAAATTTGTATTAAATTTCACTTTAGAATTTTACATTTTTGTTGATTTGGTAAGCATTTTTACATTTTTATCAATTTATCCCAATTTTTACAGTTCTGAAGTTTTTGTAAAAGTTTATGTTGTTTGTTAATTTTAACGATTTTATTAAAAATAGTAATAATTATTTAAAATTTGTAATTTTTGTTAAATATTGACAGTATACTTTTATATATTTCATATAAACATTTGTAAAATTAATGAACATGTGATCAAACCTAAGTCGAAGTATATTTTTAAATTCACTTTATTAAATCAGTGTTTTGTACGCGTGGCGCATGAAGTAAAATTTCGAGTTTAGAAAAGCCTGAAAATTTGGTGGACCAAACCAAATTTTCAGGCTTTTCTAAACTCGAAATTTTACTTCATGCTTAATCTGGGATTGGAAACACACGTTAAAGACTATAAATTGAAAGTTTTATAAAAAAGTGTTTATCAGTAAATAAAATAAAAAGATAAATACTGGGAATTTTTTTTCTAGGTACACGATTTTTGAATGTACATTTTCAAACATTCGTTGTTTTTTAAAAAAAATCAAGATGGCGCCGTCTAAGTACGAGTCTCAGTGTAAAACCTGTAATATTAATATAAGTGATATTGAAAAGTGTATTTTGTGCTTCATATGTGATCACAAGTTTCATGTATCCTGTGTTCTAAAAAGATCAACACCTTCAGCACCGGAAAGGAAAAATTTCAAATGGATTTGCGACGAGTGTATTTTAGAGTATCCTAACCGTAAGTCTGATAAAAATCAAATATTAGATGACAACAGCAATACACTATTAGCAGCCATTGGCGAGACAAATCAACAAATATAGAAAATATTCAACATGATTCAAAATATGCAAACAGAAATTATAACCTTAAAATCGAATAAAAACGATAATATAAATAATACAAATAAAGTCAATAAGAAGAAATCTGCAAACAATAGTCCTGTTGACCAACCAGAGATGGAATCAGCGTCCCGTGAAATGACTAGAAGTGTTAACCCACAAAAAGATGTAAACAAACATATATAAAAAAAAACACTACAGATATCACTTACAGTTCAATGACCGAACGAAACACTCCAATTAATCGTAGCGAAGGAGAGTTCATCGATAACATTGAGGATGGTGACGAATTCAAAACCGTTTTGTATAGAAAGAAAAAGAATAAATCGCGTCAGTTTTCCTACGGAACTTCAGCAACTTCAACTTTAAAAGCTATCGAGAAAATAACTTACCTACATGTCAGTCGTTTTCACACTGAAACAACTGCAGATAATATTAAATCATATCTCCTCGAAAAAAAAATCAGCAATATATTGTGCGAATAACTGGTGTCAAAACATCCAAATGAATATTCTTCATTTAAAGTTGGAGTCCCATTAGAAGACTTTCCTAGGCTAAAGGAACCGACAACGTGGCCTAGGGGAATTTCATTTAATCCTTTTTTCTTCCACTGGATCAAGAAAACACCAGTCTCATAATTACCAACAAATATGAAAACATCTCATTAATACATCTAAATATAAGGTCGATAAAAAATTAATTACCGAATGTAAATGAAATGCTTCAAAACCATAGCAACTGTCAGCTCATGGCGATTACAAAACATTGGCAACCTGACAACAACATAAAACAATCAACCATCGAAGAATTTACATTAATCTCATCTTACTCCCGACCAGGGATAACTAAAACCCCAACAGCATACGGGGAAGCAGCTCTTTAAGCGCGAAAGGAATTTAGATGCAAAGAACGTGCGGATATAAAGAAGATGGCAATATGTGGTGCATTCGAATGTGCGGCAGCGGAATGGACATCGCAAAACAAAAAATACGTTTGTGCAGTCGTGTACCGTGCACCGGGTCAAAGTACAATCAATGCTTTTTTGCAGACTTTTGAATTACTTTTACAAAAATTATACTTAGAAAATGTATTTTCTTTTTGTGGCGGGTGATTTTGATATAGATTTGAACCACACATCGACGGAAGCAATCATCTTTAGCAATATTATAGAATCTTTCAACGCGACGGCCACTATTAAATGTGCTACGCGGGTTACAGAATCCACAGAAACAATCATTGATAATAGTATTACAAATAGTAATAGTCAATATGAAACAGCTGTATTTGAAACTCATTTTTCCGACCACTTGGCACAAAAGATATCGTGGCCGCGAATTATAAAAAGTAATGTACATTCCAGTGCTAAAATACGTATATACAATAATCAAAATATTAACAACTTTGTAATGTTCTTAAAGACCAGAGTAGATTGGAACAAGATATATGAACTTAATGATGTAAATCAGGCGTGGAATGGGTTCATGAACATAGTCAGTGCGGCATTAAATGCAACCTGTCCCTTAGTTTCACAACAAAATAAACGCATTAAACAAAATACTTCCTCTCATCCAAAAATATCCGAAATTAAAATGATTCTGGATTACTTAGCTGTAGCAAAACATTACAACACGGATGCAAAAACAATGTATAACTTAATGAAGAATATGACATTAGTCTCAGGGAACACAATAGGAACCAAATAGCAAACAAAATAATGAATAGTGAAAATAAAATGAAAACTTCTTGGACAGTAATAAATAACATGATAGGAAAAAATATTAAAACTAATTACGATAACCAATATTTAAAAAATAGAGAAAATGATATAAACAATTACTTTAACACCATAGCCCATAGGGAAACCGAAAAAATTAATGAACGGCCATTCTGCTGCAATGTAAATACGCAAACACACACAATGTTCTTGAATCCTGCAAGTACACCAGAAATAATAAATATAATTTCCTCCTTAAAGAATAAATCATCTTTCGGTTTTGATGAAATACCAGTGAGTACGGTTAAATTAGCCGTAAACGAATTTGCAGGTCCTCTAATGTACCTGATTAATATATGCCTAGAGAAAGGGATCTTTCCCGATTGCCTAAAACTAGGTATTATTCGACCAATATTTAAAAAAGGCGAACAAAGTAATTTCAGCAATTATAGACCGATTACTCTGCTTTCAGTGTTCTCTAAGATAGTCGAGAAAACAATAGCGGACCGTTTAATGAATTACTTTTGTAAACACAATTTATTGAGTAGTGCACAAAACGGTTTTATAAAAAATAAATCAACGAATTCAGCCTTGTTTGACTTTGCGACAGAAGTAGTGAGTGCGCTTGACAGATCAGAAATGCCTCTAGGAATGTTTCTAGATTTGTCAAAGGCATTCGATACGATAAATCATAGCATTCTTCTTGAAAAGTTGTGTTACTATGGAGTAAGAGGCATCGGCAATAATTTGATCCAGTCGTACCTACAAAACAGGTCACATAGAACTAAGATAGGATCGAGTCTCTCAGAGGCCAAAATAATTTATATTGGAATACCACAAGGCAGTATTTTAGGTCCATTTCTTTTTACAGTCTATGTCAATGATTTACCTAAAATTATCGAATATTTTAATGTTTGTATAACTACATACGCCGACGATACGAATTTATTAATATCTGAACTAAATAGTTCTTATTTAACTGAAAAAACAAATATTATATTTAATACCACTAAAGAATGGATGGAAATGAATAAATTACTCTTAAACACAAGCAAAACTAACATCTTAATATTTAGAACGAAAAATTCAAAAAATATCCCAGAAAACAAATTGTTGCAGGATGAAAACTTCGAATCGCAAAATAAAACAAACTTCTTGAGAATGCTAATAGATAGCAGCTTTAGTTGGTATTATCCTTGTGAGAAATTAATAGCTAAATTGAACTCTGCCTGCTATGCTCTGAGAGCAATAAAACAAGTTTTGGATACTTCCACCCTAATAACAGTATATCACGCAAATTTTCAAAGTATATTGAGATACGGACTAATCCACTACGGCTCATCTACTCATGCGAAAAATCTGTTCATAATTCAAAAACGGGCATTACGAATAATCTTTAATTTAAAATATACTGAAAGTTGCAAATGATTCTTTAAGAGGGCTAATATACTTATATTTTATAGTTTGTACGCGTACGAAGTGTTACTATTCAATTTTAAATATAAAGTCAAATTTTATTCCCATAAAGCGAAACATATGTATAATACACGCAATACAGATAAGTACGTATTCCCCCGGCATAGATTATCGTTGTATGAAACATCACCATTATATGTTGCACTGAAGATGTTCAATGGACTGCCAACCCGACTACAAACACTCACAAGTGAATACTCATTCAAAACTCAAATTAAAGATTATCTAATCCAAAAGGAGTATTACTCAATGTCAGAAACTATTAATATTCAATAAGCTGTGTCTTTCTTTCTTCTGACGTGTTCAATTAGCAGTAACATATAATTTATTGTAACTTTATTTATAGTATGTATATGTATTATTTCTAAATTGAATAAAGGGGAAAACAAAAACTTTCAATTTAAAGCTTCTAACGAGTGTTTTCAATCCCAGATTAAGCATGAAGTAAAATTTTGAGTTTAGAAAAGCTTGACAATTTTTCAGCCTTTCTAAACTCGAAATTTTACTTCATGCTTAATCTGGGATTGGAAACACACATTAAAGGCTTTAAATTGAAAGTCAATAAAATGAAAAGATAAATACTGCGAATTTTTTTTCTAGGTACACGATTTTTGAATGTCTATTTTCAGACATTCGTTGTTTTTAAAATAACATACAATTTAAAGCTTCTAACGAGTGTTTTCAGTCCCAGATTAAGCATGAAGTAAAATTTCGAGTTTAGAAAAGCTTGAAAATTTTTCAGGCTTTTCTAAACTCGAAATTTTACTTCATGCGCCACGCGTATAAAACACTGATTTAAAGTGAAGAAGTTAAAAATATACTTCGACTTAGGTTTGATCACATGTTCATTAATTTTACAAATGTTTATAAATTTTTAGGCTTTTCTAAACTCGAAATTTTACTTCATGCGCCTTGCGTATAAAACACTGATTTACAGTAAATTTAAAAATACACCTCAAATGTTTACTATTCACTAATATACTTATACACCTTTTATTGTACCTCTTGGATTTTGAGATATTGTTTTTTTCATATTAAATCGTCATTTTAATAACGAGGAAATAGTATAATAAATATATAACCATTTTTTTTTAATTTTTATAGTCTGACTATTTGGGGGGTGAGGAAATCCTTACCAGTAGATCTTGTTCAAAGTCCCGCAACTTAAATTTGCACCGGGCCCCGCTTTTGTTTGGGCCGGCTCTGCATGTATACATACATTTTTGGCAAAACGTGCCTCCTCTCATTAGAAATATAAATTGATATGGTTGTAAACAATTTTTAAATAAAAATATTTACGTAAACAAGTGCGATTGATTTAAAATTAGCTAAGGCCGAGTAATTTATAGTTCAAATTGGGAATATTATTTCTATGTTTGTGCATTTCAGTTGATTTAAACTGAAAATTGTTGGATTCTTTTAATATATTTAAATTATTTATTATAACTATGTGTCCTGTAGTTAGTGTATGATGAGCTTGAGTTTAAGTAACTGTGGGTTAAACCAATTTAACTAATTAATATATATTATGAAGATAAAGATAACACTAAACTTTTTCATAGCACTTAAATTTTATATAAAATAGTTAATGGCCAACAATATTATTTTTGATCTTGCGTTACTTACACTATGATGTTACAACGACTAATAGTTTCTTTGATTCCATACCAAAAATGTACTATGATGTCAGCGCTCAAAAATTAATTATTATTTAACAATTGGTGAGTTTTCAATATTTTCAATAAATATTTTTTTGTTTAGAATAAACATTGTTATCTATTTGTTATTAAATATTTATTCAAGATTCCAATAAACCCAGAATTAATTCGTATTTTATTGCAACCTCCTGTTACCGCATTATATAAATATGTTTTTACAATAATTTACAACCCAAATGTTTTATTTATTGCGTCTTTTATGAAATCTTACTGTGAGCGAGTGTCTGCATAAAATACTTTGCAAAAAGTTTAAGATGAAAAGTTTACGTTTAAAGAAAGTTTGCGTTTAAGAGGCAAATATAAATAATTTAATTATTTTTGCGTTAAACCAAGGGGAGCCAATGCTTATGGGAGAACTGGAAATCGAGTAGAAAAGGAGAGACTGGTCGGGATGTGGGGTACGAGTAAGACAGACGACTATACAGAGAGTTTTATGTAAAACCGAATATGCCCGAAAATATTCAATGCAAATTTTCCTATGTTCGATGTGTTCTGGAACGCATCAAAGCTTTGAGCAACTTACATTTAACGTTAAAATGAAATGTGTCATTCATTAATCGCCTACATCACTAATGGAATGTTAATATTAAACAGAAAAGAAGAATGGGAAGAGGAAAACAGATTTTGCTTAAATGCAAAAATAATAGAAAAACAGATTTCTGTTACTTTCGTTTGCTAATATTTTAAGTAAAGTTTATACATTGCTTCAATTTTACTGGAGAATATTAAGAATTTCAATTTGATCAGGATTACTCCAAGGTACGTTGCTTCTGGTGTACCAGCAAAAATACCGTCACAAAACTGTCTTTTGGCAGATTTGAATATAAATATTCTAAGTTTGAAGAGCGTAGCAAGGCAGGTTTGAATGTTTGCAAGTACCGTCCCTAGGTTTGCTACCAGCACAACAACACTGGAGTGTTAGGTGTGCTGCTTTATTTGGCAAACATTTTAATTTTCATTTATTTGTTTACATAATACTCAATAAAGATAATATAGGTGAATGTCTTGCTTTGGGCAAAAAAAGTATGTTTCATATTCCCACACACTGCACTTACCATAAACGCACAAGATTTAATAATTGACATATTTTATTTTGACGCTACATGTACCCTAATTTGCATTAGAACTACTAAAAATCGTAACCAATGAAATTGCACCCAGAAGAGTGTAAATTGGGTTGACTATATTACCGTTGGAAATCGAAAGCCAATCACATCGCAGTCAATGCATTGATGCGTCTCAGATCAAATCGAACACAGGAACATTTACACTGGACATTTTCTGGCATGTTAGGTGTTACATAAAACTCTCTGTATACACCAATCGCCGGTCTCGATTCTGGATGCAGCATCCAAACGATGCTACCAAATTTTATACAGAGACTGGCTAACTGGATATATATGAACTGTGGTTAAACTTAATGCTTACATAGAACTTATAAATACACCGTTAAATGTTTATATGCTAATGTAAAAATTCTACAATTAGTTGTAAGGTTTCTGATGTAAGATGCATACCTGATAAATTAACGGCCGAGCAATTATAGAGTTAACTCTGAAAGTGGATATTAGGTACAATTCTGCACCTCTTTTAATGATTCAAATAAATGACTTATTATTTTACACACTAAGAAGTTTTTTTTTAAATTTACGTAATGTACACTCTGTAATTGTTTAGGCATTAGTCGATTATCTATTATATTATCCATATTATCATATTATACACTTATAGATTAAACATAAAGTAAAATTTCGAATTCAGAAAAGCCTGAAAATTTGGTTTGTTCGCGTAGCTTCGCTTCGCGACCATACGAAATGTTACTTCATGCGCCACGCGTATAAAACACTGAAATATTGTGGTGTTAGAAATACACTGAAAACATTTTTTTTGAAATAAGTAATAATAGAAATACTTGAATAAAGATATATTGATATTTTTCTCCACACATTCTCAAGTAGGGTCAATTAATACAATGTATCAAATTAACTTATTTAGTAAATAGATCAATTTAAAGTTTAAACGAGTGTATTCTTTTCACAGATTAGGCATGAAGTAAAATTTCGAGAAAACCAAATTTATGCGCATGTTTAACCTTGAAATGTTACTTAATTCTCCACGCGTATAAAAACACCTGGTTTAAGTAAAATTCAAAACTTACATCTTTAGCACTGTTTTAGTGGTACATATATTTTATTTCATACTTAATCTGGAAGTAGAACACTCGTATAAAGCTTCAAATTAAACTCTTTTAACAAACAGCGAATATATAAATATTTACAGCACATATGCTGTAATTGGGATATGCACAAGGCCTTAGCTAGAAATAAAATGGGGGGGGGGGTTACTGGTAACATATTTTTGTTAGCCTTTTCAGGGTCGCTTTCTCAAACAAAAATTTAACATTTTGAAAATTTCGGTGGTAGCTTGAACCCCCATTCCCCCCCCCCCCCCCGCCCTGGCTACGGCCTTGGATGTGGATACTTAAAAGAAAAACTTCCTGTATCTGTGGTATACGGGTACTATTCAAAATCAATTGCTATTCCGTTCAAACCAATTATTTAATGTAAACCTTATTTTTAACAATTACGAAACAAGCAATATTTTCACAATTTTTCATTATTTTGCAAAATTGTGGAAGTCAGATCATGTTTCCATTATTCTAAAGATAGAAAATACGAATAATACAGTAATTACTATTAATAAATGTAATAATCTTTGCTTTAAAGATACAAGCCATTAATTACATGACGTTTATCTTCATGTCTTCGATGAACTCTTGATGAAGTTTTTCAACACATATTACATAATAAAGTGGGTTTATAAATAATTATAATGTTGGATATAAATAAACTCTAACATGGAAATGTGTATAATCCAAAACGACAGTGTTCATTTTTTACATTGCTAGGGCAATTAATTAATTTTAATCCTCAGGACCGAGCCATTCACATTCACCATGACTGACAAAGGGGAGCTTAAGAGAAAATTAATGCGCCTGTTACGGGTAGAGCAAACATTTCCCTAATGCACATTTTAATACAATTTCATGAATAATAAAAATAATTATTTATTTAATTGTCGTTATAGTTAAAAAGATAATTGGGCAAGGGTGGCTACAGCCTAAGAGGTTGGTTGCAGAAGATTGTTATGTGGGTCAAAATGGTTCCCCCTCTATATCCTAGAAACGGTTTAGAAAAATTTTCTCTAACTGTTACGGTTCCAAAGATATTCTGGCTGGCTTGTTTTCAAATTGACACCCTGTATAGTGGATTGACAGATAGACAACTGGCCGATAACCCGAGAACATACATATTTATATAGATTTATATAAATATATATGTAGGATTTAATACAAATCTTATTACAATATAGGTGCATGTATTTACAATACATATTACAATCCAACTTAAAATTAAAATTTACTTTAAAACGCTTTCATGAATAAAGCAATAAAAACAGTTATTAATTAGAAACAAGTGACATTTACCAGGAAAACCCATGTTCCGGTTATGCTGGCAGAAGAATAAGAATGTTGGATTCTACACTATTGCTTTTAAAATGCGGATTACTAAAATGAATTTACAATCTGTTCTGTAACCAACACTTTTAATTATTTCTTTATTTGAGGTTTTAAAGAACATTCTTAGTAATAACAGTAAATAATTAACAAAATACATAATTAACTAATGAAAGCAACATCTATATAGGATAAATGACGTTTAAACATAATATATAAATTACTAAAGATATAAACGTTTGGATAGGTCATAAGTTCATTACACTTCATACCAAAGAGAGCAAAAAGTTATTGGTTTTGGACAAAAATTACTATAATCAATTCAGGTAGTGCATTATAATTTTCCTACGTGGGGAGCAATCTAATATAACAAATTATAATGTAATATATACAAGGTAGACAAAAATACAAAGCTATAATTATTTTATATCGTTAAATTATTTCTAGTATAAATTCTAAAAAAATAGAGATTTTTATATACAATGGATTTTTGGTAAACCTCATGAAGCTATTAACAACCCTTATAAAAACCGTTATATATGTTTGGTCGCTTATTTTTTTATTATTATTATTGTTTGCGTAAAGAAATTAACTAAACTTATTGTTTATTTAATCAATTTAGACTAATTGTTTGCTGGTCGTTTGCTTTTGATGATTATTTGTGAATTATAAAGGGTTTTCCAATTAGCGTGTTAGAACTTTTAAATGAGACAAAATATTAAGTACACTTCTGTGCAATAAAATTAAGCACAAGTCTTATAACTATTATTTACAATATTCTAGTTGTATAATTCGGGTCTGTGTTAATTGCCTAGCAGCAGTTTCAATAAATGATAAAACACCATAACTTGAAAATAACGCCTTTATTCAAAAACCAAAACTAAGACCTTTTAAAAAAACGCCGGTCATAAATACAACAAAGCCGAAATAGAAAAACCATCTCCTAGTTTAGTTAGAATTCTAGTTTTTGAATTGTTGTCTAAATGACACAGCATTTTGACATTAAGGAAATTGATATATTTACATACGCTTGCAATTTAGGAAACTCATTATGTCTGTTTTAAACTATAACATATTTTGTGTGCTTAATTTTATTGCACAGAAGTGTACATGTGAACATCGATTGTTCAATATTTCATTTTGAAGAAAAATCAGTGATCAGCAGAATCAATTCAGGGGGCCCAATTTGCGATCACTCTTTCACACATATCGCATGGTATGTATACTTTGAATGATATGTTCAATGTTCCGTTTATGAAAGGAAATTGTTCGGGGCTTATTTTTGCAGACCAGAGATTCCACATAACCCCATAAGAACTCCAAATTTTTGAAATAAACGATAAATAACCCGTTGAGTTGATCGATTATGTTGACTATAAATTTCTCGGAACGCGCGAAATGTACGGTGAACCGAACACGCATTTTGATGGTAAATTCGAATTATTTCTAAATGTTTAATAGTAAATTTTGGGTAGAAAATACAAATAAAAAAATATTGTATAGTTCTTCATTAAGGGTCACGAGCCTATTGAAATTCTAAATACGTGACTAGAAATCAATAATATATTTAAAATATTTTCAATAATATAATCAACCAGCTAAACATTACAAATGTTGTATAATGCAGGGCTCTCAGAACTTTTTTCTTCTCGGGCTACATATACAACTCGAAACGATTGAGTGGACCAAGATCAAATTAATTTTATAAAAATGTTCAAAAATTTAACAAAAAATCGTTATATTTCATTTAAAAAGAATTACAAACAGGTCCGGGACGCATTTCACGCGGGTCGTAGTTTGGATGTAAATTCGTTTATTCATATTTGTTTATTCATATATTTTTATCATATTTTACCAAGTAATGTTTGTTGTGCAGTTTAAAACGAAATATAAATGTGCAATTATTTTCTTGATCTTTAACTCAATCAATGTTTCCTAATAAGGAGTATATACCTCACAGAAAGCGCAATTCGAGTTTTTAATATGATACATTTAATTAATTTTTGCAAATCTTCAAAATATTATTTTTACTTGTAGGTATTTACTTAATTTTCAATTGTTTGTCACATTCTGCCATTATAAAATAGGTACAAAAGGTTTAAGAAAATTGAGAAGTTTGATAAAACTCGTCAAAAATATACAAAACTTTGCACAAATTAGTTGTTAGTTTATTTTTATTTTATTTTTTAGGAATTATGACGAAAAATAATTTTAACAAATAACATAGTATAGAAAATATAAAATCTCAAAAATTATTCATACTATGACAATATTTAATTTGGAACAAATAATACGATGTGAAAATAAAATCATACAAATTCTAATAAATTTGTGAAGTACATGTAGATTAATATTTTTTAATCGACGATTTCTATTTCAAGTAATTCTGGCTGAATTTAATAAAGTTGACAATAGGAATAATATTCACTTATTCGCAGCCTGAATATTTGGATTTGCCTGTACCTTGTGTTTATTTTCTCCATTAGAAAATGCTGATAAGTCCTTTCAATTACATTTCCCATCGTAAACAAATCCACACAATTAATTCATTACTCTAAATGCACAAACAATTTACTATTCATCTACTTAAACTCGAAACCAAAACCTCACAATTAATAAATTAATCCAATCGCGTAATCAGTTCGATGATTCACTTACTACTAGAATCCAAATTGAACCTGCTTGAGCCAATAATTTTCTTCTCTTATTTACCTGCGCTAAAAATAACAAAAATGCACTAATTTCGCTAGATTTCGCATAGTGCTACGCGAACAAACCAAATTTTCAGGCTTTACTTAACTCGAAATTTTACTTCATGCGCCACGCGTACTAAACACTGATGTGATGTGATGTTTAGAAAACACGTAAATAGCATATTGCTTCTATAGTATATTTTGAACTTTACCTAAAGTCAGTGTTTTATACACGTGGCGCATGAAGTAAAATTTCGAGTTTAGAATAGCCTGAACATTTGGTTTGGTCGCTCCGAGCTTCGCGCCTCGCGACCAAACCAAATTTTCAGGCTTTTCTAAACTCGAAATTTTACTTCATGCTTAATCTGGGAGTGGAAAATATTCGTTTGAAAGTTCAACTTGCAATATTTATAAAATCAACGAATATCTGAAGATTTACAGCGTATACAGTATATTGAGTTATGTATACTTAAAAAAAACTATCTGTATATGTAAGATAGCAATAAATAATATGCAGTGAACAAAACATTTTTTTTGGCACCAGAAAAATTCCAGGGCTGAAAGGGTTAAAGAAAATTAACAGATTTCAATTATACATGTATAAATTAGCATCTATAGTACAACGAAAACATAATATTTTATTTATGTAACATTTCCTGTATAAACATCTAATTAAAAATGCAAGTGCTAATAATATTTTGCATTTATAATTATATTCTGTGTGCCTATTAATTTGAGACATGACTATGAATAATAATCGAGCATTAATTTAAAGTATAAAACTGACTTTTCTCAAAAATTATTTTCTGATCATTCCGCAAAAGCACAAGGCCTATGCAATTAAGAAAATTACTTTATTGCCGTAATTCCGCCGGGATAATTTTATATTTACATGCCGAGCATGTTATTTAGTCGTATATGATGGGCTACTTCGCTTTCGGAACCCTAATGTAATATTTACCTAAAAAGTGATATTTGAGCGTACAAGCGTTGTTAAATATTTAAGTGTATTGTTTATGCCCGTTTTGCACGGTCGCAAATATAAAATATGATATGAATGGGCCAGGGGAAAACATAATTATTCCATTTTTGTTTTATTTTCTGAGTTTAGTACCAGAATAACGAAAAAAATAATCTTTGATTTGGTTGGGGTTCACTTTATAATAGATCTTTATAACAATTTAATTATAACTAACTTTGTTTTACCACTTTTATTTAACTTTTATTTATTTTCAATTAACTGTATCATTTATGAAGCTTCAGACAACAAAACTCGTCCTACATCCACATTTATCTTACCATTCTGCGTTAATTAATTATTTTCTAAATATCTCCAGGTAAAAAATCGGTGCGGTTTGCACTAATGAAATTTAGTAATATGTCTGGGCTTAATTAATGAAGCTAATATCTCGAAACCAAGAGGTAAACAACTGCTCCACAACAGGGCTTGCCTGGAAATTCGTGAAATTAGTTTCGGCTTATGTATAAAACACACTTTAATATTCATCTGCAGGTTTATTAACTATAGAGAAAATTATTCTTTTATGTATACATATCCCGATGAATACCCTGTTTCAGGCATCCATTGATCTTATATAAACGCTCAATTTAAAACGTCTAACAAGTGTTTCCACTCCGTGATTAAACATGAAGTAAAATTTCAAGTTCAAAAAAAGCCTACAAATTTGGCATGATTACGTAGCGAAGAGGAGCAACCAATTCAAATATTCAGGTTTTTCTAAACTCAAAACTATACTTCATGCGTTACACGTTCAAACAATGACTTAATGTGGTATTCAAAATATGTTTTGTTTGATAAGTTTGACCTCACGTTAATAAATTTTACAAATATTTATTGCATCTAACCGAATCTTTGGGATTGTAAGTGCTATAAATGAATTTGGGTGAATTACGTGAAGATGATAATAACTTGAAATAAAACACTTATAACCTTTCTTCACAAATGTATTCTTTTCCAGTATCAAACCATTGATAATGGTCACTTCGTGTCCCAAATGTACATCTGGTAAAGAATAAATTTGTGAAGAAAGGTTAATAGTATATTGTACAACAAGCATATAATGATAGTTATTAATCACGAGAACGACATTTGCGAAACGAGCCGAAGGCGAGTGGAGAA
This sequence comes from Philonthus cognatus, assembly GCA_932526585.2. Lineage (NCBI taxonomy): Eukaryota > Metazoa > Arthropoda > Insecta > Coleoptera > Staphylinidae > Philonthus > Philonthus cognatus. The sequence goes on along the minus strand of OW052241.1, from coordinate 63,868,663 downwards.
AACTGTTCGACTGATTAATAGGCATTATATGCGAGTTATACACTATACTTTGTTCGCACAACGATATATCACACAACATTTATTATATATATTTATCAAATTCGCGTCAGTCTTAAAGATCGGTTTTGTTTTATATTAATTGGACAAATAAATGATTTGATAAAATACTCACACAGTCTACCCTTTTGCCTAAGGGACATAGAAACATGCTCTTTGAACAAAAAACGAACTCTTCCGTTTGGATGGAGTTTTCCCGGTGTTAACGTTTGTTCCACTTTAAAAACCACTCGCGATGGATAGAAGCACAATTGTTGAACCGATTTGAGAATGATTCATGTTAACAAACGCGTTTTACGCGGGTTAAACTAGTGAGAACGGCGGAGATGTTGACGCGTTATTTCCTACTTTAACAAAATGCCGTCGACGACGTCATCACCACCACGGTCAAATGTAAAACAATAGAAGCTGATTTGACTAGCACAGCGCTGTTACTGCATAGCGGCAAAAAATCTAACTAGGCAATTATTTATATCCGTGGTTAAAAACCACAATTATCACGCAAATCCCGTATTTGATGTACTTGAGTGTTAATTGCACCCTATTTATGCTGCCCATACAATTAAATAATGTACATATTATAAGATGGTCGTGAACAAAAGTGTTTTATTTCAAGTTAAGTGCTGTATAGTTAAAAAAATCTCAAAGCAATATATTTATATAACATATAATATTCATTAACGTGAGATCAAACTTAAGCACTATATTTTGATCTTAGCTTTAATCAGTATTTTATACGCGTGCCGCTTCGTTACGCGACCAATCCAAATTTTCAGGTTTTTCTAAACTCGAAATTTTACTTCATGCTTATTCCAGGAGTGGAAACACTCGTTAGACGTTTTAAATTGGACGCTTTTTTATACACAACAAATTCCTTCAAATTTATGAAATCACTGTAATGATCGGCATATGTATACTTAAAATTAACATTCGCTGTATTTCCTGGATTTATAATAAGAATCTAGTTCTCAAAGAAAAAATGTGCATAATCTTGCCATTATGACTAACAGAATTAAATAGTTTGCAATAGTAATCATTTAGATATTTAAATGATATGATTATTGTTTTAATTGCCAATAATTTGATTAATGAATGTTAAATTAAAATGTGTAAGTTCTACAATCCATGTTACGAGTATATTATGTTAAATTAAGTTTTAAAAGTTTCTATTAATATATATTTACGTACACAATAAAAAGTAGAAAATCAAGAGCTTTTCTTATGTAATTACAATCTTTTTTTCTTAATGTGTTGTTAATTTGCCAAAAACGTTAGTTATTTTGGTATCTACTGTGTGAAGTTATGTGTTAAGAGAAGAAGCCGTAAATTTTTCTTTTCATTTATTTAGACATGTATCTAACTAATAATATAAATGTTACTAGTATTTGTTTACAGTTTTGTTTTTTTCCTGTCTCTTTTCATAACTAAGAAAAATTGATTTGAAACAATCGACAAATTTCAAATGTTATATATAATATCTGGTTACCCTTGACTTTTTCGAAAATTTTACAAATGTATTTTTATTCAGCTCAAGAAATTGCACTAATTTGCTCATTTCACACTTTCTTTAACTCTTATAATTTCCGAGATCCCCATAGAGAACATACAAAAAAACTCGCACTGTATATACGTGTTTTGTACCTAGTTTTAGTTACATTATGTTTGATAATGGCAAGCTAAATTTGACGAAACTGCAGTCACGTAAAAATAAATAGTATTATATAAAGTTACAACGTTTTTTATTGACAAATTAACATGTATAACAAAGTAGAAGCCTCCACAACACAAATTCAGTCTGGGTCATTCTATTTTAGAGTTATTCGACATTAATAAAAAAAAAAGACGATTGCGGTAGGTTTTTAAACCTAAAACACTGCAACTCTCTGTCTCATATAGTTTCTCAGATATTTTACGTTTACGAAATATGCTTTTTTCTAAAATTTTGTATGACTATATAATGTTGTATTAATAAACTGGCATTTATTTTTAACATCAAATTAAAAAAAAATATATCAATAATTCCCATTTACAAGTTTTAAAAAATATTGCTTTCAGAAATTATGCGAAACCCTTTATATGAGAAATTACTTTTGTGTTATGATGAAAATGATTCACTGCAACTGTAATCTATAACATTTATTCGTATTCTTAATATCAAGACAAAACATTATGTTTTCAGTGAACCACCCTGTATGTGTAGTAAAATTTGTAAGAAATTCAATACCAATCTGATGGATACACTAGAGTTATTTATTTAAGACATAAGTCCTTACCCTAATAAAAAAAAACTGAGTATTTGTATCACGTATAATATTCGATAGTAAAAAATTCATTTCAAATATTTGTTATAATCAAAATTGTATAAATGAATTATGATACAAGCATATCATCTCATCTTTCTCAAATGTAAGTGTGTGTTTTTGTATGACAAAATGCTATCTATTTATTTCCTTTTAATAAACATCACTGTATGAAACGAATACATTTTATTAGTATCACACGCGTATTTTTTTGTTTCCTAAATTTTGGCAACAACAGACTGATTTCAATTCCCAAGCTTTTCTGTTTGTATTTCCTGATTGCGAGCTCTCATTAGTAAATTCCCCAGACAACAATTTTAGAAAGGAATTATTTGAGTGCACGCAGTTAATTCTCTCAACGTTGTTTTTTTTTCATAAATATTTATAAACCACGTGTGTATTCAATTACCAACATGAGTAATACTTTTATTTTATGTATAGAAACTACGTACTAAATTAAATGATTCTCAACATGCACATTGCTTTATTATTAAAAATTAAACGACTCATTTTATTTGATCTGCTATTTCAGAAATGCCCTAAATTAAAAACGCGTTTTGAAATATATACTTTCTAATAAAAGCGAGAAGTAAGTATGGTAATCTCGTCTATTCAAACTAATTGGAGAGATCAATCAAAACATCCCCTTTCAACATGCAAATTGTTGGAATATGATAGAGGTATATAATATATGTTGACAGGGACAATACCACCCGACCCGCAAACAGTCATTAGTTTTCATGATTGAAGATTAATATATTTGTGTTTAAAGGCTTGAATAAAACAATAATAATATAACAAAATTCTACAAGTTTAATAAATGAGAGCTAATTTAGTTCATTATAGCAAGGCCGTAGCCAGAAAATAAAAATTCGGAGAGGGTTATAAAAATGTAAAGAGGGGCGGGGTTAATGGTAAACATATTGTTTCTCCTATTACAGGGCCGATTTTAAACCCTCATATCCCCTCCTCCCCTGGTTACAGCCTTGCATTCTAGTCAGCCAGGAAATATAATAAGTTATCGTACTTTTAAATGTCTGCAACTATATAGGCAAATACACCAGAAATAGACAAATTAATATGCACATTATTTAATATTAACAGTATTTGTATACAATGACAGTTTTCAATGTAAATAAATAAATAAATAAAGAAGCATATGCAATCATTTTTGGTGGAAATGCAAAATCGACAATCTATTTACGTTTTTTACAAAACGGCAAATTAATATGCACATTATTTAATTTAATATAACAGTATTTGTATAGAATGACAGATTTTAATGTAAATAAATAAATACAGAAGCATATGCAATAATTTGTGGTGGAAATGCAAAATCTACAAATGTACATTCAACTGTAGGGAAACCTTAAAATGTGTTCAATAAATATAAGATAGTTTAACCAGTTTTTAAACTAACTAATCCTGTCAATAAATCGTAATTTTCTTAACGATATCGACAGATGAAGTCATGTTCATCAAAAAGTGGAGTTTCACAATTTTGCATTTATATCCCTCAAATGTAAAATAAAATTATCTAAACTTTCTGTATAATATAATACACTAAAGTTTTGAGATTTATCACTTACACAACTATGCATACGAAACATATACATATACATACGTATATAGTAAATACAAGTCAGTGGCGGATTTAACACTTGAGACGCTCCAGGCGCAATTTAATTGCGAGGCCTCCTTTAAATATTTTAGGTATTATAACAGTGAACAAAGTTCATAGGGTTGTAATCAGAGAATTTAAAATAGCATACAAATATTAAGTGCTAATTGGACAACTAATTTAAAATTAGTTTATCTCTGATTTAGCATGTAAAACAATCCTGTATCGTCACTAAACCGATTCCGTACGTCCAGCAATTTGAAATAAAATTAAGAAGCTTAGTTACTTTAAAGTTATAATAATAATTACAGGAAATTTACTAATTAAAAGACAATGTAATATAATATAATAAACAATTAACGTATGTACATTCAAATTTAAGCCTAATCAATATGAAGACGCTAGTGTGTACGACAGATATATAAAAGATTATCTATTAAATATTTCGCAGAGTTGTGACAAATATTACAACAGGGTGGTAATTTATGAGATATTTTAGACAGGGTAACTATGGGAGATTTTAATATCAGGTTAGTCCTATGGATAGGGATGCTTAACGTGGGTTTTGTTGCGAAAAGCTGAAATATGCAGCCCAATCTGATTTAATAAGTCTGGTGAGTCAATTGCATTGTGTAATAATGTATGCATAAAAAAGATAGATGATTTTTGTCTACGAAATTCAAGTGATTCTAAACTTATTTATTGAGAAGTGAGTCATGATCAAATCCTCTGACAGGGTAGTTTCCTTCAGTTTTATACGTTGTGAATGCGTACAATCATCTATATTTGAATCTGAGTTTGAGTTATATCAGATGCTATTAAAAAAAAATCAAAATTTTATAAATTATTATTATGAATAAATATGCAACAGATTGGTAAAACCGACAATTCATACATAATATGTCAAATAAACCTTTAGACAAACTTACCACTAAGGCACTAGAAACGGGACTGAATTTCTATAGAGGAACAGAAACCGCAATTAAAAACTTAGACAAAGCGATGTTTAAAATAGTGACACAAGAAGTGGCAATAGCCCTTCGTAGTGGAAAACCTTGGAAGAATTATTGCGTTCTTTCACTACGAACATATGTAACTACGAACATGTGTAAGCTTTTAGATAATCTAACATGATATTTAAAAAGTCACATTTGGCCGCTGCCTCAAGAATTTATATGTATGTAAAATGTCCTCCTAATTTCGCAACTTATTCATTTTGTCCATATCTGCATATCTACTCTAGAATCTTGTTCATACTGTTCAATTATTATAGAAATTCAATTTTAGGGAGTGACTTCTTTCCTTATTATTAAACTTTAGCAGAAATAACATCACTTTATTTCTTTCGCATATTTTTTAGTCTTCCAAAAAAATTTCTCAGTACTTGTAATTATCCAAACAACTCAACTTATATTTATTGCTAACCTTAAAATTTGATTTGGTCGCATAGCGCTACGCGCTACGCGACCAAACCAAATGTTTTCCACTACGAAGGGCTATTGCCACTTCTCGTCTCAGTATTTTAAACTTCGCTTTGTCTAAGTTTTTAATTGCGGTTTCTGTTCCTCTACGCGCTACGCGACCAAACCAAATGTTCACGGGGCTTTTCTAAACTCGAAATTTTACTTCTTGCCCCACGCGTATAAAACGCTGTTTTCAAGTGAAGTTCAAAATATATTACTAAAGCACTATGCTTAAGACGTATATTCTGAACTTTATACTCGTGGCGCATGAAGTAAAATTTCGAGTTTAGAAAAGCCCCGCTGCGCGAGCCTCGACAAATTTTCTACGTGGGACTTTTCTAAATTCGAAATTGTACTTCATGCTTAGTCTGGGAGTGGAAAACACTCGCTTTAAACTTAAATATCTGAATATTACAGCGTATACATATGTATACTTAAAACAAAAATATGTATACTTAAAACAAAAACTCTCTGTTCTGGAAGAATTAATTATTAATTACCAAACTAATGCTCGATTTTATACCGACTCTTCTTTGACTAACCGATGGAAAAAATAAGTAGGTCCTCTAAATTTGAAAACAAATAAATATATAGGATGTTTTGTTTAAAATTTTAAAATGTATGTCACTTTTAGTGAAACTGGAAGTACAATAGTTTCTGATTCACTACTAAACTTTAATTTTGTTTTAATATAAACGTACCAAATTTCAAATTGATATCTCAAATAATAAATAAAAAGGGCGAGCCTGTATTGTGTTACACCGGATATATAAACTGTGGTGCATGTCTGAATTAACTTCTAAAAGAAATATACATTCCGTCGGTTGAACTCTGCGGCGACGAAATATCCGGCAGCAAAATATATCAACACCACAGTGCGGTAACTATTTATATGATAATCAAAAACGATATATTAGCTATCATAGGCTGACGTTTTTACGCATTAGGGTGTCGGAAGCCCATTTTTCATGTTCGTAAAGATGATAAAAATTTGATAAAGCAAAAATTGAGATATTTTTCCTGAATAAAAAATATAAATTAGGTTTTGTTAATGTCGTTGAGCTTTGGGTCAATATAATCAATACGATATATTATCTGTATCAGTGTTTATGCGAAGGAGAGTTTTTGCAGAATTGCCTGGAAACTAAGCAATAAAGTCCTTGAAACATGGTCATATAAACGAAGTTAGTAAAACAGAATGGAAAACTGTATTATGTTTATACGTTTCATGCATAATATTAGGGTTTTCCTACTTAGATTTATGCAATAAATTTACTCACTAGGTTTGTGTAAATCAAAATAGTTTGGTTTATTTATTTATCGTTTTATTTATTTATATATGTATTTATTTATTTATTTACGGATTTATCTTTTTTACAGTATTACAAAAAATAGGTACATATAAATTACAATATATAAATATCGCGCTCAACACTTAATAAAGTAAACTAAACAGAAATGTTAATAATATATAATAACATCGAGATCAATAAACGATAAGTGGCGTTTAAACACATTGTATGAATTTGAAAATGTTATAAAATTTGGATTTAACATCAGTATGTTGAAATACCGCACTATGCGTAAAACCGGGCTTTGACTGTTATAATTTGTGTGGTGGAAGTTTAACCAGAACAATGGCCTGTTACGAACGGTTGTATTTAAAAAGAAATTAAAATTCAATAAAGAAATTAAATGACTGGAATTCACAAGACCATTGATCAGCTTAAATCCATAACACATATTCAGTGTAACCCTTCTGTATTGTAGGGATTTTAAGTTTATTGTAGTCAGGATGTACGATCGAATGTACTGCACCCGACCAATGCCCATTCTAAATGAAAGCAAGTGAAATTTATTACAAACTCAATATGGACCCAATTGTTTCAATATGGTTTTTGTAATTAGGAGAGTAGATAACCGAGCAGTATTCTAACTGCGGTCTTACCAAACTAACATACAGAGTCCTAAACGTATCCAAAGAGAACTGTTTGAAAAATCTGTTAATAAATCCTAGCGTACAATTAGCTTTACTGGTAACATTTATAAAATGGGGAACAAAGGTCAAGTGACTGTGAAAAACTACACCTAAATCGCGAACCGTATCAACACTGTGTAATCTACAATTGTTAATTGAATATTCAAATTTAATACACTTACGGCGACTAAAAGAAATAGATAAACACTTTTTTAAATTAAGATGAAGTGATTTCTTAAACACTAATTTGATAAATTATTTAAATCTGATTGTAAAATACTGTGATCACTAAATTCTTCGATTTTTCTATATAGTTTTAGATCATCAGCTAACATCAAGAATTTACTTTCTGTAATAACACTGCCAATGTCATTAATAAAAATAAGGAATAAAATAAGGCCACAATGTGTTTCTTAAATACTTTTAGTAGAATAATCACTCTAATAAATCACTAACGTTTATTAATAAAGGTTAGTAGACAATTCTATAGGCTCCAGTAAATTAAGTAGAAAATAGTAGTAAACTAAGTGCAGTTAGTTGGCTGTTTCAAGACTCTAGAATAGTTTTCAAATGTTCTACTAACGTTTATTAGTTTGGTGTGGACGCGCCTTTAGATGAACACCATTGATCTATTTTCATTAAGTTATTTTGTAAATTATTTGCGTTTTGAGTATTATTTTCAACTATAAACAGTTATTTGTCATCAGCAAAAATTATTATTTCAAATTATATTTGTTGTTCACATAAATTAAAAACTAGCTGCTAAATATTTTAAATATTTTGTATGAAGCTTTACAGCCGACTAAACATTGCATAAACATTTTAAATCTTTGACCGATTGTTGATGGCAATGGTTTTACACAAAATATTTATTCAATATTACTGATTGCCGGTCACATATTCGGAATTTTACTGTCCTCGTGAGCCTTAACAAAAAACCATACAATATTTTTGATTAGGATGTTCTACTTAAAATAATTAATACGTCGCGTTACTAAAGCTTTTTCATCATTTTCCGTCCACCTTGTATATGAAAAAAAATCTATCATTAATCCCCCACTTTCGGTTTTCATTTCATGGCGATTGCAGTATTCAAATCAGAAAAATAGTTGCAAGTCGTATTTTTAGAATAGTATAATTAGAGCTCGGATTTCTAAGCACAAAAAATTTAAAAAACGCGCCTTAAAAAGCACTAATCTTATCAAAAAAGCATTATTTTATGCAAAATAAGCATTATTGTATGCACTAAGCATTATTTTAAGCAAAAAAAGATTATTTTAGATATACAAGAGGCCCTGAAAATATTCAAAATTGTATAGCAATGCACACAACGATTAAAATCACGTTTAATTTGACTGACAGATACAATAAACAGACTTTATTTTGGTGATTTGTTAGAATCCTCTTTTATTTTTAATTCTTCTTGATTGTATTGAACAAACAGAAATATGTGAATAACTTTCTTATTTATTATTTTTTTGTAATGATGAATTATAACTTGTTAGTTAAGAGTAATCTTCTTCGTTGATCGGTAATAAAATGTACAGAGTGTTTCATTTAAAAAAAACGGTTATTTTCCTTGTATCTTACGACGTTCAATTGTTTCTCTAATGTAACCATTGTGATTGTCATTAAATTTCCTACAACTTTGCTCATTTAACCGACTCTATAACTTAAATATTAACAAAGTTAGCAATGGTGCGCACTTAATTCTAACCATCCTGTATACAGGGTGTCCCAGAGCACACGTTTTTTTTTTTTTTGAGAAAACGGCTAATTTTAGAGAGTTGTGACAAAAACATTTATCACAAAAGCTGTATTAAAAAATCGAATGGTGACATTGTTTTTTCCCAAAAAGGTTGACAACCCTGAGAGTTTGCTTTAAATTGTCAGAATTTCCTGCTTCCATGGTCTTGGAGGAAAAGTAAGTAATTGAGAAAAAAATTAGGCGACACAAAGTATAAAAAATCTAAAATAAATCGGCGACCCGATTTTATTTAGGGGCTCCGTAGAATAATTAATGCTTTAAAAGAGTTCCAACCCCCAGAAAGTGTAAAAACCAAGGAACTAGATAAATTAATTAATAATTCGTGTTTTGATCGCACAAATAATAATTGTCAACGATCTAATATTTGACAAATTAAGAACCAAATAAGCATATAAATGCAAAATTAGCATAAAACCGAAAAAAAACTGGAAGAAAAAGCAAAAAAATCAACAAAAATATAGTGTCAAATGATTCAACTTTCTATAATTCGTACACATTTTATAAATTCATGTTGATGCTTTAAATTTTCAGCAAAAGCTGTTTGCTTCAAAATTCGAGCTCTAAATATAATATATTAATATATATTGTTAATACAAAATGACATTTTTTGATGCAATACACGTATATTTTTTTCCAATTAAGCCAGAAGATTATTCTTGACAAATAAGTTACAAAACTTACAAAGAACTGATAAATAAGGAAGTTATTAAGATATTTGACTTATTTTATCAAATAAAATTAGGAAGCCCTGTATCAAAAATAAGTATTCTATACTTATTGATTCATTATATAAAATAGTCCAAAAATTCGATACTCCATTAAACCACACAAAACGTTTGAACTGAAATAATTTGAAACTTGTTTGAGCAGATTCTTTTCTTTTTAGAAAAAAAAACACACATGCACCACGCGTATAAAAACGTGATTTAACGTGTAGTTCAAAATATATTGCTTCAGTACACTGCTTCAGCAGTATACTAAAACTTCACAATATTTCAGAGTTTTATACGCGTGGCGCATGAAGTAATATTTTGAGTTTAGAAGGCCTAAAAATTGACATTGGTCGCTCCAAACTTGGTTTAGTCGGCTTTACTAAACTCGAAATTATACTTAATGCTTAATCAGGGAATGGAAACACTTGGTCGAAGTTTTGAACTGAGCGCTTTAAAAAACAACGAATGTCTGAAATGTACAGAGTATACAACTAAATATGTATACTTAAAAGAAAAAAATCCCTATACCCCAAAGTATTTTTTTTGTTAAAATATGCACAACGCTTGTTAAATTCGATTTAAGTGATTTTAAGTAATTTTTATAAAGCGGTCTTAGATCTGAATTACTTAAATCATTGTGTTCAATTTCTATATAATTGATTTGTTTTTTCTTCGATTTTTGACCAATTCGTAATTATTTCTATGCTCTAAATGTAAATCACAAACTGTATAAGCAATATTGTTCTAACGTATGCATTTGAAGGGAAATATTAAGGAAATATTAAAGTTTGCTACATTATAAGTATTTCAAAACTCAACTTGCAGGACGAATAATACTTTCGCAACGTAAACATCAAGGTGGTTTATTTTTTAATTCAATCCCCAAGAGTAGAAAACAGGGTGAAGCATATTTGTAAGATTACCATACAGGTTTTTCATAAAAGCTCAGGAAACGTGTTTGCGTTTTATTTTCAGATTCCGTATTAGATTCAGGTGTTCAAATATATAGCATTTATTAAATAAATAAAATGTAAATCACTAGCAATAAAATATAGAATTCAGTTTAAAACAAAGATAAGATAAAGACAAAGACAAATATACCATAATATCATAATTATATGTAAATCACTACCAATAAAAAACAAAGATATAATAAAATCAAAGACAAATATACTATAATATCATAAGATGTAAATTAAATACACATTTTTTACATCAAAACAAAAAACTAATTCTCGTTTATTTGTAGAGAGACTTCAAAAATGTTTAATGATGTTTATAACAAATGTATTCCGATTAAAATTTTGAATAATTTATAGGCATTTATCAATTAAAATATGAATAATGTAATGTTGATTTAATGTGCACTAATGGTAGATGCGCCAGGAGAAGCATTAATTTGTAATTAAATTAGCATATTTCGCATGACATCCATAATGCACAGAATATGAATAAGGTAATTTTGTCGTAGTCGTGCAGAAATACAAGAATTTTCTTAAGAAATATATCGATGCTTTGAAAAAGAAAACATATAATATATTAAACATATTATGAAAATTATAATTAAATATTATGTATAGTGGAATTTGGGAGAGATTCAAATTCAAATTCATTTATTCAAGAAATTAGTTAATATACATTTGTTACATATATCACTATATCGAATACGTCCTAAAGTAAATCGATCGCTTAATACACAATATGGATTAGAGAAAGAAAAGGAAAACATATATAATACAAGTGTATTGCAAATAAACTAGTAAACACATTAAAATTTCAAATAACATTTAAAATAAATAATAAATATAACCAAAAACAAACAAACAATCAAAAACCAAAATAATCATGCAGCGAAAAATTGTTGGAAACTAAAATTCTTCCATTTTGTATAATTCTTTATTAATCAAGAATTCTCGTAATTGCCTTTTAAACGTATTTAAACAGGTTGTATTTTTTATGTAAGTAGGTAATGTATTGTACAGTTTTATTGCATTGTATGTAGGTGTTTTTTCGTATAGAGTTAGCCGATGTAATGGATACTCATATTCATTGAACCGTCTGGTGTTATAACTGTGTTGAACTTTATACGTATCAAATTTTAATTTATATTTAAAATGAAAAACTAGTATTTCATATATATATATACTATAGAATGTGAGTATATTTTCTCGTTTAAAGTATTCTCTACATGAATCTGTAGGCTTTAAGTTATTAATAATTCTATGTATTCTCTTTTGTACTATGAATATCTTTTGAGCAAAGGAAGATGTTCCGTAGAATATAATGCCGTACCTCACGAGAGATTCAAAATTTGATCTATAGATCATTATTAATGTATTATGATCAAATATATTTTTTAGGATTCGAATAGTGTAACATACTATATTCAGAGATTTAATTAGTTGAATGCAGTGGGTTTGCCAATTTAGTTGTGCATCAATTTTAACTCCTAGAAATTTTGTACTTTCTTTTATTTGAAGCACTATTCCGTCTAAAATAACCTCATTAGAGATATTGTTTAATTTTCTCGCAGAAAACTGAAGCACATGGGTTTTCTTATGATTTATAATTAATTTGTTTTGTGACATCCAATTTTGTACTTCGGTATACACTGCATTTGCATTGTGTATTACATCACTGTCAGCTCTGTTTATAATAATATTTGTGTCATCTGCATATGAAGCTATTGAACACGGAAAAGGCCTCATGGTTTGCTCGAAATCGTTGACATATATAACGAATAAAATTGGCCCCAAAATACTTCCCTGAGGAACACCGATATTTGTACAAGTGATGTTAGACTCTGATGTGTCTAGAATAACCTTTTGTGGCCTGCATTTCAAGAATATTTAATGCAGTACCTCTTACAGCATACATTTCTAATTTTTGATATAAAATATTGTGATTCATAGTGTCGAATGCCTTCGACAAGTCTATGAAAATTCCTAGGGGATTTTCACCTTTTTCCAAAGCATTCGCAATATTACTTACATAATCAAATATTGCGGTGTTTATATTTTTTTGTTTTAAGAAGCCATGCTGTGTGGTATTAAAAAGACTGTGTTTTGAGAAAAAACTAGTGAGTCTTGATGCAACAGCTTTTTCAACAATTTTAGAAAATATGCTTAATAGTGTTACCGGTCTATAGTTATTTATATCAAGCCGATCTCCCTTTTTAAATATTGGTTTAATTACACCAATTTTGAGGCACTCTGGAAATATCCCTTGCTCAAACGATCTATTTATCAGATAGGTCAAAGGTTGTTTAAGTATTTGAGCATTCATTTTTATCATTTGGGTTTTGATTTCATCGTACCCTACCGATTTTTTATTTTTCAAATTACCTATTATATTTATTATTTCCGATTCACATACAGGTTTCAAAAATAAGCTGTAATTATTTCTTGTTATATTATTAAATAGTGGTTCGTCAGAGTTTGGTATTTCATGTATTATTTTCTGCATGGACGTACTGAGATGGTTATTAAAATCAGTTGCACTATAAGGAAAATTAATATTTTTGTTAGATTTACCTAGATATTGATTAACACAGTTCCAAGTTTCTCTTATTTTATTATCACTTTCAATAACTTTTTTCGCTATGATGTTGCTTTTTGTTTGCTTAAGTAATTGGTTATATTCCTTGTTTAGATCATTATATAGTTTTTTAGCATTTGCATCAAATTGTTTTATAACAGAGAGAGCGTTTAAAACTTGCTTACATTTAATAATTTCAGAATTGTTGTACACTTGTAAATTATTAGCGCTTTTATTTTTTGTTACATTTACTATTGGACAGGATTGATCTAAACAGTTTCTTAAATTAAGCATAAAGTTATTCCACTCAAGGTTCACGTCATCACCTGAATACATATTTTCCCAATTTAAACATTTTAATTTGTTACAGAATTCACTCATATTACGCGATGTAAATAGTCTACACTTTTTATTAATGTTGTCTGTTTGGACTTGGACATTCAGTATAAGTTTTTGCGCTTTATGATCTGATACATGGTTCTCGAATACTTCCGTGGTATAATCGTGTGTAGTATTTGTAATAATATTATCTATTAATGACTCCTTGGACTTAGATAGTCTTGTTGAGTCCTTTATAGTAGGAGAAGCATTAAAAGAATCTAGTCCTATGACTCATTGATGTGGAATGTGTGACTTACATTTTTTAGAGAGTATGTCGACGGTTGTTTCTGCAACGATTTTTCCTAGTTGTGTCAAATTTTGACGTTACATGACAATATCATACTATTTAGGTCGCGAGTATATTAGTGTTTTTTCTTTCATAAAAGCTTTAAATTATAATTTCTTCTGAATTTCTTCTCATGAGTATACATATCCCAATTACGTGTTGTAGGTATTTAAAATTCGTTGTTTTCTCAAAAGAGGTCAATTTGAAGTTTAAACGAATGAAGTAAAAGTAAAAGCATGAAGTAAAATTTCGAGTTTAGAAAAGCCTGAAAATTTGTTTTGGTCGCGTAGCGCGAAGCGCGGAGCGACCAAACCAAATTTTCAGGCTTTTCTAAACTCGAAATTTCACTTCATGCGCCACGCGTACAAGACAGTGATATCAAGCGAAGTTTACTCACAATATTTCAGTATTTTCAGTGTTGAATACGCGTGGCGCATGAAGTAAAATTTCGAGTTTAGAAAAGCCTGAAAATTTGGTATGGCCGCTCCGACCAAACCAAATTTTCAGGCTTATCTAAACTCGAAATTTTACTTCATGCTTAGTCTGGGAGTGGAAAACACTCGTTTTAAGCTTAAAATCGAACTCTTTAAAAATTCTTTGCTATACTCGAAATTTTACTTTATGCGTTACGCGTATTAAACACTGAAAGCACTGAAATATTAAAAACCAGTAAACTTTGCTTAAAATCAGTGTCTTGTACGGGTGGCGCATGAAGTAAAATTTTAAGTTTAGAAAAGCCTAAAAATGTTCAGGCTTTTCTAAACACGAAATTTCACTTCAGGCTTAACCTGGGAGTGGAAAACACTCGTTTAAACTTCAAATTGATCTTTTTTAAGAAAACAAGGAATATATAAAAGTCTAAAACACGTAATTGGGATATGTATACTCAAAAGAAAAAAATCACAAGAAATTATGATTTAAAGCTTTTCTTAAAGAAATAACACTAATATACTCGCGACCTAAACAGTATGACATTGTCATGTAATGTCAAAATTTGACGCAACTAGGAAACATGTTGTTCATTTATATATTCTAATATTCATATTTTAATATGTTGACCATTGTCCATTTATATATTTTCATATTTATTGTGCATTCATTAATTTTCTGGTAAATTATAAATTTATTATATTTCTGTGATTGACGTGTGTAAACCTTGGTACTAGCACAAATAAAGGAAAAATAATACAGCATCCCTGGATAAGTTAACTATTTATCTATAGTCTGTTAGAGATCAAACTTGAAACGCATCTACAGATGGCCTAAGATTTTCTCTTTCGATTTCCTTTCTCTGTCAGGTAATTGCGATTTAATGGTTTTATCTAATATTTACAAATATTTCATTGTTTTATTTAATATCCATCAATTTTACTCCGAAATTTTAATTTAAATTTGAAAGAAATAAAATAACCTGATTTTTAATTAACTTTTATGTGTAAGACTGTAAATGCAGCTGATTTTTTATTTCACCTGCCATCATTTTTTGTGCACCTGTCATCAAAGTCAAACATGCTATCGACAAACAAATGGTGAATGCGACAGGCTTTTGTATACCTAATTTACTGATTTCTCTTTGATCATTTTATGTTTCATAGTTTATCGAATCATAAAAGAATACAAACAAACGCGTTTTTAATTAAATTTTAACACAATTTATTTGGGAAACTAATATATAGTAAATGTTTCTTTTAAATTAATTTCATAATTACTACGAATTCCTGCACATTTATTAAACGCTGTACTTACTTTAATAAATGTGCAGGAATTCGTAGTTATTATGAAATCGGTCAATGCAGAGCTTCTAACAAGTGTGTTCACTCCTCGATTAAGCATGAAGGAAAATTTCGAGTTTAGGAAAGCCTGAAACGTTGGCTTGATCGCATAGCGAAACGGAGCGACTAATCTAAATGTTTAGGATTTTCTAAACTCGAAATTTTACTTCATGCACCATGCGTATGAAACATTGATTTAAAGAAAAGTTCAAAACATACTGCCTAAGTTTGACGTCACGGTAAATGATATTACAAATGTTTATTTCGCGAAAATGTTTATTTAAGCATGATAAACATCAAAGAGTCAAAATACTCGTCAGAAGCTTTAAATTACACATTTATAAAATCAATGAATGACTGAAAATGCACAGCGTTTACATCGGTATACGTATATTAAAAGAAAGATGTCCTGTATACATTTCATTCGTTGTATAAAACTACCTATAGAATTATCGATTTGTCACAAATCCTTTTATTGATGTCGTGTATTATTATCATCTGCGCCTTCCCACAAAATAGTTACATTATTAATGAATTCATCATTATGCTTCTTTAATTAAATTCTTTGTATTTCGTTCTGAAACATTATTGATGAATAATTTTACTAACGCCAGATTAATTTTTGTTATTTAATGATTAATGTCCGGTTTCATCAACACTAATTAAATCTTATTCATTGATTAAATTGATTTGTCGATTAGAATAGACATTTTCCAAGTAGTAAACATCAATTTCATTTGAATTAACTAATTTTTTGACATGCATGTACTATATTTTAATCGATGAATTGGTCGATTTAACGGACCTTGGTGAAATTCGCTATAAATGTATATATCGATTAAAATAAACCGTTTGATTGTATTAAGATCAAATATTAATTATCTCATGATTGTGTTGTATTCCTTTACCTACTATGAAGTTTTATTTGATGAATAACTATTGTTTTCTTTAACTGAAGTTAATGAAATAGCATTAAAGATTTGAAATACACAATTACAATTTTATTTATTCATTCTCAAATAACTAGTGTAAAAACTTAAAGAACTATCTTAATTGCTTTTTCATAAAGTTAACATTTCTAATAAAATTGTTGAGAATGTAAAAAATTACACAATAAAAGTAATAACAATAAATCAAATGTTTAAGTATTAGTGTAAAAACTTTAAGAACTATCTTAATTACTTTTTCATAAAGTTATCATTTCTAATAAAATTTTTAAGAATGTAAAAAATTATACGATAAAAGTAATTACAATAAATCAACTTTTAAAAGTATGTACGTTTCCCCATTAGGTACCTGTTGATTATAAAAAGGGTTAGCTTGCGTGAGGAATATGATATCCAGGTAATAAATCTTAGTTTTCAAGGGCAGAAAAATGCCCCCTATTTACTTGTTCTCTCCTTTTTATTTAATGTTTGCGTCTTGTAACAAAGGAAACAAGGATGAGAAGTGGTAATATACTAAAAACGTGCGTGGAAAAAAATTGTGCTGGATTTCTGTTGTAAGGGATTTAGAGAGAAATATATTTCTGATATTACTTGGGCCATTTGTTTTTAATAAAAGAAAGGTGATTTTCTATTATTTATTTTCTCGTATATAAAAAGTATTGGAATCGTAAACAAAAATCGATTTTTATTTAACATGTTTATGTACCTAGACTCTCGACACGTCATTGTACTAGCTTTTATGTTCAAAATGCTCAAACTTAGATCTTTGAACCGTCCCCACACACATTTGTGTGTATCACAACACATTTGCCACCTATTGTGATATTTTTCACTTGGACTTACGTGAATTTAAAAACATAATTTCTGGTACTTAATATTAATAAAAACAAATGGCTGCATAGACTAACTATTGTTATTTCGTCATTAATTTATTATTATAATTTCTAACTATTTTATTTATTTTCTTTAAACAGAACATAACCTTATATCACCTGATCTTTACATTTGTAATTTCACTCTGTTTATATATATTATTTTAAGAATTTTTACTTTTGTAATATTACTCTGTAATTGAGATGTCCTGTTGGGTATTAAATATTATAATTATTATTAACTTTACTCATTGGACATTTATAAGTACTAAAAAAAGCATATTTAATTTCTGTTTATCTATTTGTCTGTGTGGTTTTGTAAATACTATGATAAATAATAATAATATTTGAAATAATAGTTTTAGAAAATTCAAAAAATACACAACGTTTGTATTAATATTTTTATCGTTTTATTTTCGGATATATCCGCCATATTGCTTTTATTGTTGACTCAATGGAAAAATATCAAAAATAAAATTTGTAACACTAAAATACAAATATGAACATTTGAAGGCATCCTGCTTTTGTTTCGATTGTCAAATTTACTTTCTATTATAGCAATTAAACTTCATAAATACGATAGTAATTGTAACTTTTAAGCAATATATTGTTATCCATCAAGTATACTCATAAATAAGGGAGGCTCTGATTGTACTTCTTGATATTATTTATTTTATTTTATTTTCTGGACTAGTTTCGATACAAACTCATCCTACAATATCAAAAATTGTCAAAAATGGTCTGAACATTTGGATTTGCCGGCGCGCCTCGCTTCGCTCGCGCCGGCAAATCCAAATTAAGGGGTGGAACCACTCGCCTAAGTAAAAATAAAATTTATTTTTTGATTTATAATTTCTAAAAATGTCATGATAGTCTAATGTTTGACTAATTTTAAATATTTTTTAACAAATATTATTTTGATTTTAACCTGGAGTAGATTTCTTGAAAAAATATATCTACTCTAGAGTTGGCAACACATCATTTAGATTAATTTGATTATCTGTCATCTAACGTAATCTAGCTCTACACTGCCATCTAATCTAACATTACTTTCGAATCTATTACCTAACCTAACAAATAACAACTAAATCAATGTCAACCATCAAATTCCTTTCGTGTTTATTTTAATTGCAACAAATAAAATTCGTAATAATTATCAAAGAACAATAATACCGTGCGATCATTTAAAACATGATTTAGAGAAGGCTTTGAATTTTTAATTCGATTGGCACTACTGATATTTGTTACAAAGTTTATCATAACCCTCTAATCTTCAATTAGCATTCTGGGCAACAGCACAAAAAAATAATTAATAGAGCGTTGTAACAAATTAAATTAAATAAGATTTTAAATATTTCATTGTATAATTCAATATCCGGAGGTGTATTTACACGGGAAGTAGTTGTTTCAATGGATATTTATCGTCATAATTTGTCTTATTAATTAAGACATTGTTTGAATTTTCACGAATAGTTTTTCGTAATTTTATATATTATGTTTAAAGTGTGCAAACTATAAGAAGCGTAAGCTTATTTTCTCAAATTCAAATAGTTTTGAATTTGAATTTATCTTGTTTGAACTGTACCGTAAGGTAAATAATAAGGTCTCACATTCTTCATACCTGCTAATGACATAATCCCCTTTCTTACCTATAAATACCGACCATATTTTTCACTCATTCCATTTCTGTGTACCTGTTATTCCACACACAACACTTTTTCCAAGTAAGTTTATTTTAATTTTATTCCTACATTTTTTAAAACGTCATAATAAAAGCTATACTGAAGAGAGATGAATCTCGAAACGCGTCTATAGATGGCCTAAGACAATAGTTTTAATCCAAGTCCTTTTACTTCTAATTTTTTTTGTTATCTCTCCTTTCATTTTAAATTTGTATTTGTTAGTTGGTTTGAAGAGAATTTGACCTAATCGTTACATATACTTTAATAGAGCGTTGTAATAAATTAAATTAAATAAGATTTTAAATATTTCATTGTATTATTCAATATCCGGATGTGTATTTGCACGAGAAGTAGTTGTTTCAATGGATATTTATTGTCTTAATTTGTCTTATTAATTAAGACATTGTTTGCATTTTCACGAATAGTTTTTCGTAATTTTATATATTAGGTATTATGACACCTCCCGAAAAAAATCGATTTCGTGTGAGTTTGAGTTCAAGTGATGAAATGCATGTATGTATTGTATGGTTTTTAATGTCATTAAAATAAACCCTTTTATTGTATTTTTTATTATTTTATAAAATTAGTCAAAAATGTCATTAAAAAAAATCACGGTGAGTCATGGAAATGTTGTTATATAACTTTTTCTATTTCTTGTCACTTATTATAATGTATTCATGTTGCTTTGGTATAAACCGTTTCTTAATATATCAATAAAAAACGTTTTAACTTTCTTTGTATAACACAATTTATTTTTATGTGACTACAGTTTCGGCAAATTCAACTTGCCATTATCGAACACTTCATGTTTGATAATGGCAAGCTAAATTTACCGAAACTGCAGTCACATAAAAATAAATTGTGTTATACAAACAAAGTTAAAACGTTTTTTTATTGATAATTTAACATGTATAACGAAGTAGAAGCCTCCAAAATATAAAAAACAAGTTTCTTAATATGCGACCGATGCTAATGAAGTTGACTGAATGTTACTTTTACCAGTAATCCAACTAGAGCGTTTTCGATTCTTGAGATAACTAACAATTGATTTCAGTAATGAAAATTAAATATCTTAAAATCATCGTTTCCAACTGCATAATGAATCTGTCACTTGAATGACGTTTGAACCTGTTTATTGTCTTACGAGTCATAGCTCTAGATGATTTTTGAATTAGATATACTGCGAATTTTTAATAAAATAATGAGAAATAAAACTGAAAATACATAATTCGCATATCATTAGATAAGGAAATAAATATTTTTTCCATTGGTGTCATTATAAATCCTCTTAGTTAAAATGGGGAGCAGCAATCTGGGAAAAACCTTGTTTCCATGTTAATTGCCTATGTTCCGTTTTGCAATATTCACCCCTTATGTACGTGTATATGTATAGTATTTTTAATACCTATTTGGAATTACCTGTCGTTTTAGTGACTTAACATATGACGCTTCTTGAACACACACACAAAATTAGGTTAGGAACTTGTCATATCAAATGACTGACATCTAAACCATTATTCTTAGGGCATTGATGGAGTAACTTGATATTCAATATAACCAGTGGCGGCGTAAGATCACAAGTATTAATTAATTTCATAATATGAAATATATTAATTTATATGGACGTTATGCTGTTATGCTATTATAATACAACTAAAAGTTCCACAAAATACAACCCAGAAGATCCAAACACGTAATGGATTTAGAATTTAGATGGAATATGTCTGCAACCGTTTCGCTCAGCAAAACTCGAATTACTTTAGAAACTATCACCTGTTTTCTTATTACATTTAAAAATTACGGATGCATTTGTCACAAATCCATTTTTATTTCCGGCATGCACAATAACGTATTCCTAGATTTACTGCCATCTTACCACATTCTTTTATCTATTTTGCGAAAAACCCACGTTTTATCCAGAAAAAGCAGTTTATAAATGTGTTCATTTTTAAGGAACTTGATATTTATTTAGAAATAAAATCCTCTTTAACCTGATTCCAGTCATTTCCAATACATGTTTTCTTCCGTCCTACTTTATGAAGCTAAAGCCCATTTTCTTAATTCCCAAATATAAACTTTCTAAGATCTCAGTTTCTGGTGATTCTTTCATAAATTGCCAGTAAATAGTTTCTAAAGTAATATGTTCCTTTGTGGCATACATTTTGCAAATCACTTCCCTTAAAAAATACAGAATATTCTTCGTAATTTGAGTTTTTCTCAGGGAAACGTTTTCGTTCTAAACTCGAAATCAGTTGCTCTGTTTTCATCTTGCAGGTTGTATAATGTGCTTTATGGAACTTTTAAGACCTCAGACGATTATTGAATTGCCTTAAATCGAGATCCTAATTCATTTTAAAAATAACTTACTACATTAGGCATACGCTTTTTGAATTCATGGGAATATCGCATTTTAGTAGTTTATTTTCGCGTTATTTAATAACAGACATCAAACTTTTGACGTAACATCTAATTAGTAATCGACGTTCATTTTTGTTGGTAATTTTTTGTTTCATTTGATTCATGATTGATAGATAAGGATGGGGTTATTCTAAATGGGTATTAAAATACTATAACACGAGAAATATTAATTATTATATTGAGCAGACATAAATTAACTCGAATATGTAATATATTCCAGCTGTAAGCAATTAATTCATACGTTAATAATATGTGGCATGCACATCAATGAAATAATGTGCATTATGTAAGTTGTATTAATTTAACAATCATTTATATATATATATATATATATATATATATATATATATATCGATCAATTAAATTACAAAATACTCGTCTCTCAGCTAAAATTGTTACACTCTATGTAACAAAATTAATTATTTTGGAAGATATTGATGAAAATAATGTCATTTTCAACAGATTTATTATTCTTAAGACATGTTACCATTATTCAATTATTTTGAGGATTAATCACTCCTCAAAATACAATACAGTTCTAGCCTAAATAAAATATTGTCGATTTTTGTAAAAGAAATGGAAACTTTTGTCTAAGGTACGATTCACGAGAGGTGTCCCATGGTTTTCTTAATTTGTAGTGCTTTCTGCACCAATACATGTAATACGAAAATAGTTTGATGTCATCAGATTACGTGTTTGAGAAGAGAGAGAAAAGTGCATAATATATCTACAATGGTTTTTATATGGAATATGCGAAAACGTATGTTCCAGTATGCAGCATTAAAATTTTAAGGTTTAACGTCACATTTTGACAATATCTTCGTAAAACTAAATCTGCAAAAACCCAGCCACAAATCGTTTTGATTAATGTGCACAATCGTTTTAGATTTCCAATTTCCACATCTACTAAATAGTTCAGATATTTACAGAAATATGTTGATTTTGTTTAAGCTCAAACAAAAATGTTAGTTGAATCAAATGCGCATTCAATAGACTTGGCAAATAGTCATCGGATTAATCTGTTAATACAGGGAATTTTTCTTTTAAGTAAACATACAGGGAATTTTCTGTTAGGTATGAAGCTTAAAACGAGTGTTTTCCACTCCCAGACTAAGCATGAAGTAAAATTTCGAGTTTAGATAAGCCTGATAATTTGATTTGGTAGCGCTTCGCGCTACGCGGCCAAACCAAATTTTGATACGCCACGCGTATTAAACACTGAAAGCACTGAAATATTGTGAACGAGTAAACTTCGCTTGAAATCAGTCTCTTATACGCGTGGCGCATGAAGTACAATTTCGAGTTTAGAAAAGCCTGAAAATTTGGTTTGGTCGCTCCGCGCTTTGCGCTACGCGACGAAACCAAATTTTCAGGCTTTTCTAAATTCGAAATTTTACTTCATGCTACACCTGGGACTGGAAAACACATAATTTGGATACGTATACTCAAAAGACAAAAATCACAAGAAATTATAATTTAAAGCTTTTCTAAAAGAAAGAACACTAATATACTCGCGACCTAAACAGTATGACATTGTCATGTAACGTCAAAATTTGACACAACTAGGAAAAATCGTTGCAGATATAACTGAGTCGCCTATTCCAAAAACCCCAAAATCCATTGGTAAACAATGGATTTAGGGGTTTTTGGAAATAGGCGACTCAACTGTCGACATACTCTCTAAAAAATTTGAATCACACATTCCACATCAATGAGTCATAGGACATCTCTCCCGAATTCCACTATAATTTAATGTTTTTTGTATCTCTAATAGTTTACTAAATCCAAATGGTAAGCCCGATAAACCAAACGAAGTGATGAAATGTAATCATATTTACACTTTAGTAGGATATGAATTTCAAGGAAGGAGTAGGACCACACGTAATGTAATAATTTACGAATTAAATCCCATGATTTATATTTATTTGCAAATAAAATGTTTTACAAAACGTGCGTGTAGCATTTAAAAAACACCTGTTTTATAAAAACATAAAATACATAATCGTAGACAGATCCAGGCTACTTTAAGCACGGGATCTTTCTTCACAGCGCAGCTGCAATGTATAAATTTTCGAAGGTAATAAACTAACGTATAGCACAATAGATCGAATTAATTATTTAACACAGGTGCACTATTTTTAGGTGTAAAATAAATATTTAAGTTCAACAAATAGTGTGAGATTGAGCTGTTTTCGTATTGAAGTTATTATTTTTCGTCATACTTTTTTTTCGTTTATTAATAAGAAAAATCATTGACATTTTAAAAAGTAAATCGTTTATATGATTTGCGTTAATATTAATTTCATACATTTATTTTAGGTAGTAAATGTTTAGAAAAATTACGTAATATATATAGTCAGTAGTTGTAGTTGTAGTTTTTCAGTTTGCATAGTTTTTCAAGTACACACTACATACGCAAACCTAATTAAAAGTTGAACATTTAAGAAAGTGTTTTCCATTTTTCCCATTTTGTATATTTTTTATTCCTTGTCGTTGCTTTTGTTGGGAATTTTGTTAGGAACTATAATAGACTAACTATAATAGACAAAAAAAGGTGGCAACTTAAGGCAATAATTGAAATTTCTAAGTTAGTACTGTGAAATGAGTATTTATTCTTTTTTTAAATCATGCCAGAGCTTTACTAAAGTTTTTTTGCGCTCATTGTTGGTTGAGATAATGGCTATATTCCCTAGATATCGTTGGGTGTAAGTCGATTAAAAAAAAAAAGAAAATTTAACGATTATATATGCAATTTTCGGAATTCAAAAATTTAAAATGCGTTTTTGCGAAATTTGTGATTTTTAACTTGTCACAGTACTATTCTAGGCATGCTATATGTCTAATGATTAACTATCTAGCCACGTCAATTGTACTTTTTCAATTTTTTGTTGTATTTGTATAATTCAATCTATGATTAGTGTCGATTTGTGCTAAGTGTATGTAAAAGCCGAATATAGATATCAAATTTATATATTTTTAATTGTATAATTATATTGTAGAATGTTTCTAAAAAGGTACATCCGTTAATAAAATTAAAGCTAAATATTTAACTAAAATCTTTGGATTAAATATGATTTTTTGTTATATATTTTAAAGTTGTGCTCGATCCTTTAATAAGTATTATTTATCATGAAAATAGTTAGCCATCCTGAATAACTTAAGATCCCTTTTCATAGCAAAGGTTATTAATTTATTCCCCTTCGTGAAAATACTAAGTTCTCGTGCAAACATTGGTACATTACAATTGATTATTTGTATTATTGCATATTTAATTTGATTACTTTACCATTTCCTTGATTATTTCTGTCCTGTTTCAATATTAATTTATTCCACACGTTCCCCTCCCTAGCTTTGCCAATTCTCTGTTTTATGTCCCCTTGCTGTATCCAATTTAACCCAATTTTGGATGGACGATACTTAATTAATTATTTATATATTTGTTTCCAAATATAACGACAAAATATGTTTATCTGTGATAAATAGACAAATAAATATTTAATTATATCTGAAAATAATGGTCTGATACTTAAAATCAATATCGACTTTCTGCAAAAATTTAGTCTCATATAAACAAGTCTCCAAATATCTCAATTTTTGCAGAAAGTCAATATTAATTTTAATTCGATTTTATATTTTGTAAACATTCTGCAAACTTTTCTCTATGTCTAATATAATATTAATATTGATTTTAAAACATTAAATGTTAAACTGATAGCTGTTGTTTCTTATTTTTTCAAATGGACTTAAATTATCTTTTTTATAAGATTTTGAACAACAAAATATCGTATTAATTATACTCAAACAATAACAATGGCTTTATTTAATTAACCGAAAAACTGGTAAAAAAATCAGCAAATTGCTGGTAAATTTTTGGAAACATTTTTTTACGGTTTAATGGTAATCGGTAAACTATATAAATAGGTCCGATTTTTATTATTCATAAAACTACAGCAGATTTTTTAAAATTAAGAATTATTATTCATACAATTCAACAATTTAAAGATAACTGTCTAAGAAAACATCACACGCTACGTTTTGCTTAGTACCTAAATCCAAATTTTTTGGCTTATCTGAACACGAAATTTATACTTAATTTAGGGCTACAAAGCTATGTTAAAACAAAATATAACACTAATAATTAATACTTCTTAAGATTTAAATAAATCAAGTTTAAAATATTTTCTTTCGGGACAAAGGATTAGAAACAAAATATTTTAATCCTTTGAGATAAAAATACAAAGAATTATCAAAGTATTTCAATTGTTTTTCAAGAAAATGTAAGACATCACCAATTTGCATGTTTTCAATTATACAGGGAATTTGCAGAAACTCCTTGTTTTTATAAGAGCGATTGATTTGAAGCTTCTAACCAGTGTTTTCACTTCTTGATAAGGTAAAATTTCTAGTTTAGAAAAGCCTGAAAATGTGGCTTGGTCGGGTGGCAAATTTTCAGGCTTTTCTAAACTCAATGTTTCAAAGTAAAGTTTAAAATATACTGCTAAGATTTGATTTCATGGTAATACACTTTATATATGTTTATTCCGTAATTTTTTTAAATTGTTAAAGTGTATTTAAGAAAAGTTGTATATTTATATACTGTTTATTATAAACTAAACTCTAGTAGTTTATAATGACGTATGTTTATGAAATCTATTAAGGTTGGGATTTATTATGGGCAAAATCCAATGTTTTGGGTAGTAACTAGTTCTAGCACCATCGATGTTCTGATTACGGGAGAACATTGCATGATACATCAAAGTAATGCTAAAACTTGTAGGATTTTAATGTCATCAATTTAAAACGATTATGTTAATTAGTTTTTTTGTAAAAACTTTCTGAAAATAGCTATTTTTGCGTCATTTATTTATTCATTTTTAGGCAGCAAAAACTTGTGCTACGTAAAATTTAAGGGTTTCCGTAAATTATCCATTCAATTAGCTTAACATTAATTAAAAAAAAATTAATATACCTTGCGTTTACCTTTTAATTCTGGAAGTAGTAATATAGGTCTCTCTCACTCTAGCTAACGGGTGGAAAGAGTCTGGCTCACTTTAGTAAACCGCAACCTTAAGCCACTGAACAAAATAAGATTATTTTCTACACTTGTTCTAAATCGCCTTGCATTGCGGTATCATAGTTCGAAAATATTAATTCATTAAACTAATGAAAGTTTGCTACCAAAGGATAAAGTAATGGTACGCAAAATACCTTGTTTCATATTTAAAATGTCAAGACTTGTTTGATTCGTTATTCTTTTTTAATTCAGATATTTCTAGACTTACAATATTGTATATTTGAAATGTTAAGACTTGTTTAATGTTTTTTTTTAATTCACACATATCTAGGCTTCCAATGCATTATGCATTTTCAACCACTTGAAACATCTGTAGGTACAAAAATAATGCAAAACTATTTCCATTGCTTATTTTAGGTGAAGTAACTTATAAACTTTTAATTACTTATATTTTATACTCACCAGCTGAAATGTATTTACGTAAAGTTGATTTACGGTATTTTTTCTTGGGGGTTAAAATAGCCACAAAGTGTATTTTGATTTCACGTCAAAATTTACGAGTTAAACACGCTCGCGAACTTTTTTCAAAAGCGACGCCTACGACGCTACCGACGCCCGCGACCGATGGACCACAACAAAAGCGAAACGCGTCGCTCGAGAGAGCGTCGAAGTTCGCGCATGCACTTACGAGCAGGAACAGATCGTTTATATCCATTAATTTTTGCACATATGCACACATCCATCAATTTGTGTAAAAATATGTGTTAATAATAAAAATAAAAAATGGGCAATATTATGGGAGAATTAATTTTCATTTTGATTTATCTCAGTTTATCACATACAGTGATATTTTTTATGTATACTAGTCACGATGTATATACAGGGTTATTCAAAATAAATTAACAAATTTTAAACTTTTATTTTTTTCCAAACTACAAAAGATGAAAACAAACACAATTCCAACGTTCCTGGAATAAGAAAAGTTCAATTTTGTATGCATTCAATATGAGCACCATGTGTTTCCTGTGCTGTGGAGTTTTTTGGGCTCCTTTCGTATACTGTACGAATACGCTCAACATTTTCATTCGATGTGCGTGGACGTCCCGTGATTTTCTGTCTGTAGATGCAACCATCGTCTACGAATTTTTGATGTCACTGGTAAATCTGCTTATGACTAGGCAGTAAAAAGCACGTTGAACTTCAATAATAGACTCTAGTTTTGGTAATTGCAGCACACAAAGTGCTTTTCTTGTTGTATCGCCATTTTACTACAGACAATTAAAATGACAGCAATAGCGCCAATGCGGCCGTGGATGAAACTCTTGACTGGATTGTTCAAATTTCAAACTTTTGTCTGTCCGGTAACGTTAGAATTATAGTTCTACCTTTTGTAGTTTGGAAGAAATAAATGTTGAAATCTGTTCCTTCTATTTGAATAGCCCTGTACTATACGCTATAAATTTTCATGTATACGTTGTTTTTGATTAAGCATGAAGTATAATTTGGAGTTCAGAAAAGCCTGAAATTTTTGGTTTACGGGTGCGAAGTGAAGCGTATATATAAACACATATTTAAAGTGTAGACTAAATACTTCTAAAACAGTATACTAAAGCAGAATATTTTGAGCTTCACAATATTTAAAATTGTATGTACAGTTCTATTCAATAAAAATCGACTGAACCCGATTTCGACATTGTTTTGCTAATGTGAGCTGGCTTTATTTTAAATTTAAAACCTTTACAATAAAACATAATCCACATTTACAATGTAAACCAGTAAGTACGTGACGCCAGCAAATACAAATTTTCAAGCTGTTCTGAACTCGAAATTTTGCTTCAGGTTTAATCAAACGATGAAAGCCTGAACATACAGAGAGTTTTTCTTTTTTGGAAATAATAATAATAATAATAATAATAATTTATTAACGGATATATCTTCTTTACAATACTAATACATATAATCAACAAATCATATAATATAAAAAAGTAAATAAAACTGCAAATAAAACAAACAAATATTTAAGTATACATATCACAATTATAGCAAATATACTGTAAATCTTCAGATATTCGTTGTTTTTTTTTTTCAGAGTTCAATTTAAACGAGTGTTTTCCACTCCCAGATTAAGCATGAAGTAAAATTTCGAGTTTAGAAAAGCCTGAAAGACTCTTTTATTAGTTTTACGCATTCTTGTGGTGGGATTTTCGCGAACAACTAATAAAAGAGTCTTTTGATATTAACAATATAAATCCAATAATACAAAATGAATTCCTCCTACTATTAGAATCCTTATTTAAATTTAATTATTTCACATTTGACAATCAATTTTTCGATCAAAAAGAGGGGCTAGCAATGGGGTCACCACTTAGTTCATTACTTGCAGAAATTTTTATGAAAAACATCACATCAGTTATTTTAAATTCCCCTCTCGGACAGAAACATATTGTTAAGTGGTACAGATATGTGGATGACATATTAGCCTGTTTTGTAGGCTCCAATAGACAATTGGATCAGTTTTTAAATTTTATTAATTCCTTACACCCCCATATAAAGTTTACACTAGAAACAGAACAAAATAATCAAATAAATTTCTTAGACCTAAAAATCTCAAAAGTCAACTCTAAATTAGAATTCGAAATTTATAGGAAACCAACATTTACAGACACAATAATTCCTCAATCATCTAGACATCCTATGAAACACAAATTAGCGGCATTCAATTTAATGATCTATAAAGCTCTAAACATACCCCTAACAAAAAACGCGTTTAAAAAAGAAATCGAAATAATTAAGAACATTGCGAACAATAATGGATACAACACAGGACTAATAGATAATTTAATAGAAAAACATAAATTTAAATAAATGAAAAAATACTTGTATGCAACCATTAAAACTAATAAAAATGAACAAAAATACGCCCCACTGACCTATTTCGGCATTTCAAGCCTTAAAATTAAAAATATATTAAAAAAGAGAATATAACAGTCGCATTTAAACCATATTCGAAACTAAAATATGAAATTTTCAATTCAAAAAGAAAAACCAACATTCACAATAAATCCGGGATATATAAGTTAACATGTCAGTCTTGTAAAGGGGTATATATAGGTCAGTCTGGTAGAAATTTCAATATTAGGCTGAAAGAACATCTTAGAGCGTATAAATTAAAACAGGATAAATCCACGTTTTCTAATCACCTCATGGAAGGACATACTTTTGATAAAGATGCACTTTCAGTTTTGCATTGTGTAGAAAAAGGCCGTAAAATGAACCTTCTGGAGTCATTAGAGATTCATAAAGCAAAACTGAATCCGGGAATCCCGCTAATAAACGACCAGACGGAACTTATGTATACGCCTCTATTTGACGCTTTTCTACCTGATAAATAATTTTAAGTATATATAAGATTGCAATGTTAGTTTTAAGTAGTTAGTTTGAGAATGACTCGCTGTTGAGTCGAAACTAGTCACAGTACAAAATAAAAAGTGAATACAAAAAAGTAATCAGTGTTAATTATTTAAATATCATAATTTATAGATCTTTTCAATTATTTATTTATATAGGCCCTACATTTTCTATTGTTCTATTAGCTAATGTTAATCTGTGTAATACATCACTATCGTTTTATTTGTATATTAATACATTACTATAGTTTTATTTGTATATTAATACATACTATAGTTTTATTTGTATATTAATACATAACCATATTAAGCAAACTACTAATAACTTATAATTAGACTACAATGCATTTTTGTTTGTAGACATGTTTTGTGTATATTTAGTCTTACATTTTGTAATAACTTCTTATAATTTGATGCAAAATTATTGATTGCCCGTTGCATTGAATAAATTAATAAATAAAGCTACAGTGTCTACCAACTGTTTCCCATTTTATGAAATAGCAAAAAACGCGTAAAAGATCTTATTTGTGTATTTTTTTTTTCTGAATGAAACTCAAGCTGCCTTTTGTGAAATTTCAGGAAAAACCGCAAAGTCACAAATTCTGTAATGTATCATTCAAAAACGTAAATAAACTGATTAAAGCTATAATATTCGACAATCTTTTTTCAATTTATAGAATACCAGAAAAAAAAATTTGAAGCTACATTTTTTATAAAAAAATTCTTTACATTGTTATAAATTAATTTTAGAAGAAGAACAAGTCAACAAAAAGGTTTTTTAAGAAACGAATGTTCAAACTTACACTTTCAATTGGCCTTTAGAGAATTTACTCAAAGCTTCGTAAATTAATATAAAGGTTTTTAATTTAAATTCACTTGGTTTGTTTTACTTATCAAATTTATATTGTTATTTATCTTATTTATTAGTAAAACAAACTAAGTAAATTTAAATTAAAAACCCTTATATTAGTAGAAATGATTTACTAAGTGATCAATGAGGAACAAGTTAACGATTCGTAAATTAATTTAAATAATAATCATAAATCTTAAATTTGACAGAAAATGTTGAAAATTAGAAGAACCAATTTTATTTATTACATTATAAAATACTACACTAAAAACTGATAAATAACATGTTGTTCATTACAGTCTTACCTCTGCTTTTCCTCTTTTGTCAATTATATTTTATTATTTTTGAAAACTATTTTTTATCTCTATTAAACAGAGTGCTTTCTTTGTGAAACATTGCTTTTGAGAAAGAGAAAAATACAATTAACAATAGAGGAAAACCGAAAGAAAAATACTGTGTATCCATGTAAAACTGCTTATATATAAAGTAACACACTCAAAATACGT
This sequence comes from Philonthus cognatus, assembly GCA_932526585.2. NCBI lineage: Eukaryota > Metazoa > Arthropoda > Insecta > Coleoptera > Staphylinidae > Philonthus > Philonthus cognatus. Next base: position 63,837,091 of record OW052241.1, on the reverse strand, counting down.
AAATAAATTATAATGACCGTATTAATATAGATATAAAATGAATAAATATACTTTCAACATAGCTTTATATTTCATTTAAATAAAAGATGCTTTCGATTTTTGTTTCACTCCTCGGAGTATATTTTACTTTCCGCAAATATTTACACAACACTCGATCGACGGAATTTTACACCAAGAAAATATTTTAGAAGTGAGCCGTAGAATTCCCCAGTAAAACAAACGAATAAATCAATCGATGATTCTAGTTAAAAAGCCGTCGATTTATGCAGGTTGAATTTCTAAACTAAAATAATTTAAAAATATAATATTAACCCGTGGAGTTGAGTTGGTAATTTCATGAGAAAAGATAAACAAAAATGCCCACAGTTGTTGACCTGGAAGTCAGGTAGAATTTCAGGAAGTATTTCATATTATCACGAATACTGTATTGTAGGACAAAATAACATTTTGTATTGTAAAATATCAAAATTTAAAATATAGTTCACAAATTAATTGAATTGAAATAGTTGATGCAATCAGCTATAATTTTATTCCGAAATTTAATTTTCTGTTATTTGTGTTTTATAAATACACGTACTAATAAAATCATAATTTCAATATTTGGTCTGTTTATAGGGAACTATCTTCATGTTGTATTGATTTCTCATGTACTCAATTGCTCAACTGACTTGTATCTTGCGATCTAAAAATTTTAAAATGATGACATTGTTATAAATAATCGCATGACTGACATGACGTGAATTTCGCTTGTTTGAATTTAGTTTCATTTTTGATATTGCATAACATACAACTATTTTATCAAACTGAAAAATTCTAAGTATCTAATAATCTGTTTCAGTCATGCGTATTAAAATTATTTTCTTGTTGACGGAAACACGCCATGTATTGTGTAAAACATTATTACACCCTATGTATTTCTTTACGTGTCAACGAAATCTCTGCTCTAGTTACCTCGTAGAATTTGATATTACATTTCATGTGACCAGACTTCAAATATTGCAATTCCTTTTCAATAAATATCTTTGAGTCGCAATTCCCCAATAATGAATGATCTAGATTTTATGTTTTTGCTTTTTTAAACTATAAAAAAGAAACGTTTAATGAAACGATTCATATTAACTTCTTAATGAATTAATTTAATTATAAAATTCATATACAATCTAATACAAAATTCGAATTTACTTCGAAGTAATAAAATTTAATGGTATAAATTAAGGAACCATTAAATATGTATACATTTATTAAATGAAGGGCTTGTTGTAAAAACATGATAAGCTACACAAACAAAATAGACATTATGTTCCATTCTTGATTTCGATTAAGCAGTTATATAATAAACCACAGTATATGAATTGTGGTCTTCGTCCAACAGATATCGTCACCATAGCTAAAATCAAGTTACTGCGTTTAATATTTTGTATAATATCACTTTAAAACGTGATGAGCCACATCAAAATGGCAACAGGTATTATTACACATTCCGAAAAAAAATGCAGTAATAACAGGATAACATTAACCGTAACCAGAGTAATAGAAAAAACACCTGAAAAAAAAACATTGCTTGTGAGACAAAAAAGAGACGATAGTTATAAACAAGTCATATGAAGAAGAAGGAGTAAATTCGGAATAAATATTTCCCAGCAAAAAGCAAGAAAGGTATTAAACCTCGTGAGTTTGGTTCACCATGCAGATGCACGAACAATTGCAGAGAAAAACTCAGTAACACCATTGATTAACTAATAATATTCTCTTCATTCATTAGTAATACCCATGAAATAATTTCTACAAAGTGAGACTAATCCATATCAAATTGGGTATAAGCAATATTAAATTGGGACTTCAAGCTTAGCTACAAGTTTTATCACAATCAAATTGGGAATAAACAACATCAAATTTGGAATCAGCAATTTCAAATTGGTACTAAACTAATATTATTCAAGAAATAACTAGTTTAAATAATTTAGCAAAAATAACAGAAACTATATTAATTTGACATGTTTGGTATCAGTCTTCTAAATTTAGAGTATTTTTGAATGTGAGCAATATATAGAGAGTTTTTCTTTTAAATATATCTTCAGATATTCGTTGTTTCTTTTTTTAAGAGTTCAATTTGAAGCTTCAAACAAGTGTTTTACACTTCTACGTTTTATTTCGAGTTCAGAAAAGCCCCGCGTAGAAAATGTGTCGAGGGTCGCGCAGCGACCCGAGACAAATTTTCACGGGGCTTTTCTAAACTCGAAATTTTACTTCATGCGCCACGCATATAAAATACTGAAATACTGTGAAATTCACAGTATGCTACTATAGCAGTATGCTAAAGACGTATATTTTTAACTTTAGTTTAAAACCAGTGCTTTCCATTTTTTAACAGTTAACGCAGATTTGTGTGATGGCAAATATTAACAATATAGAAATACATATTATCTTGTAAAAACATTGACACTTGTTTTTGTAAGCAATAACATGATAAACCACAATATTTTAAAATGAAATTGTTTTTCAGAAGACAATTACATTTTTGTATCCCCTATCTAAGCATATTTGTCATGCAAGATACCTAAGAAACTTATTAAAAATACATTAATTTTAAATTTCATAGTAATACATTTTCAACATTTTTTTTTTAAATTTCAAACTCCAGTAACTTATTTTTGTTTACTTGTGGCATATCACGTTAATACAATAAGCCATATAAATATGAATAACATAATAATTTAATTTGATTAATAATTTTTTGATAACACACTTATAAACTTATGGGCAAAAAGGCCACTTATCGTTTACCTGTTGTCAATTTATTCTTAAATAATCAACATTGTTATTATATTAGTATGTTGCTACATGTATCGAATTAAAATAAACATGTAATTGTTGTTGTTGTTCTTAAATTATAATATTAAATTTTTTAGAATCACTTTTTATTTAATAACAGTGTATAGTTTCAATAATGTTAGCTTCGCGTTATTTAGGTTTTAAAAAAAATGTATTGCTAAGTGAAGCTCATGACTGTAGAGTAATGAAGTTTTGAAACTAAATAGGAGAATGATTTTCTAAATTAATATTAGTGATTTAATTTAATTTTCTGATAAAATATTGCAAAACTTGAATTTTCACATTAGCAAATAAGCTCGCTGGAGTTACCATTAATTTCCGCACGAGGGCGATGTAAGGGGTGATTTAACAAATTATAATCGCAAACACCTGCAGCGTCTATTTAATACAATTTGAGCAGTCATTAATATTAATGGCTTTTGAAATAATGTCTATTTTATTAAGGTAGTACAAGCGAATTGCTTTACGTAGATATTATTATATGAATAATATTACTATAATATTGACTAAGTAAAATGTAAATTATTATAGTTAAGTTTATTTCTGTGTGATGATTAATATTTACTAGCCCTATAATTTTATTATTATTTAATATGTGCCAACTTTACAATTACTATTTATATAAGTCAATTTTTTAGATAATAATCGTAAAATTTATTAAAACAGCATTCATAGACTCGTTTAGGCAAATTATTTTTCTGTCTGACTATTTAAGTTCACACGGAATTTTTTTTAGTATGCATGTATAGGAATTTGTTGTTATTAACCAAAGAAGTGGCTTGGTTGCATAGCGAAGCGGAGAGACCAATGCAAATTTTAAGGCTTTTAAAACTTGACATTTTATTTCATGCGCCACGCATATAAAACACTAACTACTTAAGTCATGTAAATAAATATTACACGTGCTTATATTGTGTAACCAAATCTTGAAAAAATCAAGTAACTCGAGAAATTTGCTTTCGGATTTTTCTTATCATTTTATTAATACGTATCCCAAAAATAAATATTTGTAAACTGCATTATCCTGAGATCAAACCAATCTAAATTTGTAGGCTTTTCTAAACTCGAAATTTTACTTCATGCTCAATCAAGCAGTGGAAGCACTCGTTAACAGCTTTAAATTGAACACATTTATACAATCTACGAATGCCTGAAAATGTAGGGTATATGTATACATTGCGATATTTATACTTAAAAGAAAGATTCAGTGTTATTTTTTTAGTTTGTTAAAAACATGTTTTAAAAAACTGTTGTGCGCACACAGTTGTGATATTTTATTGTAATAACATTTTATGTTCAATAATGTATTTTGAAATATCTTCAATAATTTAGCTATAATTTAAAAACGTAAATAAAAAAATCTTAACAAAGCAGTATAAAATATTGTTTAGCTATGTTGATATTATAAAAAAAACGTGTTAAACAAATTTTACGTTTAAAACGTGTTTTAAACAAATTTAACATTTAAAACATGTTTCAAACAAAACAAATGGGTTCTAACATGACAATAATGTATGATTTAATAATAATAATAATAATAATAATAAATGTCTTTATTAATTTAAACTAAAAATACAATTATAATATATTTGATATATATTTAAGATGCACTACATAATTTGTACTACTACTTAACATTTTTATTAGGAAAAATGTTACATATCACTTATATAAATGAACATAGATTAATATGTTAAATATTCCCTTTGCTAATGAACTATCGACCTGCGGTCTTTTTGCCCTAATTGTTTAATAATCAGTTATAATGTATGAGTGATAATGAATGAATGATAGTAAATGGTAATTAATTTGCGATCGATTGGTGCAGGGTGAGGAGTGTTTCAAGGATATTGGTTTTAGGAGATTTGCGTTTGGGTAGGATTAAGAGATTTCTAGGGTTACAGTACATTTTAAGGATGCGGAGGTTTAATCTAGATTTAAGGAATGATTCAATCAGATATAGATAGCGTTCGTTCATTAGTATAATTTGTGTTTTCTAAAGTAGCATTTAATTAGAGGGGTTAAACAGGGGATTTAAGAGATGGCGGATTTTTGTAATGTTCGAAGTGCACTGCGTTCGGCTACCAGGATATTATTTAGGGTTCAAGGATAGGTTAGGTTAGGTTTATATGGCAACAGCCGAGGCTGTTCACTTAGGCCCATAGGGCCCGTTGTGATACCATGAGAGATCCTTCCCCTATACAACCCAATTTGAGCACCTAATGAATCCGATCAGATCTCCCACCTTTATAGGTGAGAGCTCCGCCAGTTCACTTGCATGGTGCAGACCGAGGTACTTCATTCGTTTCCCCTCAAGAGCAGGACATTGACCTAGATAGTGGAGTACTGTTTCTTCCTCTTCCTCATCTAGGCATTCTCTGCAGTAGTCATTGTATTTGAGACCCATCTTTTGTGCGTGTCCACCCAGAAAACAGTGACCCGTGATGATGCCGTCGGCAATTGAGTTTTCCTTGATATCACTGTGACCTGGTACCCAGATGAGCCCCACATCACAGCTGTTAGCGAACTTGTTAAGCACTTTTCTGCAGTCTCTGACCACCTTGGAGGTGCAGTAGGGACTATTTAATGTCCTAATGGCGGCCTGGCTGTCGGTGACGAACCTGATATGGTTTACCTGAAGGTCGGTTTTACCTATCCAGTACACTGCCACTCGGATAGCCATGACTTCTGCCTGTAGGACGCTGCAGTGGTTTGAGAGTCGAAAAGATTTTTTGAGGTTGAACTTATGTGAGAAAATTCCACCCCCTACTCTGTATTCGGACTTGGAGCCATCCGTGAAGAGCCAGACTTAATTTCCCTGAACAATCTTGCCCTCTACCCATTCGGTTTTGTCCGGAATGGAAATGTTGTTCCCAAAGGTAAGTTCTGGAAGACAGCTATCAGTCCTCAGTGGGATATCGACAAGCTCATTCATGATCCTTCCATGGCCCTGTTTGCTACTATTCCATATCCCGACCGAGTTGATCCTGATCGCTGTGGTAGCTGCAGCATACCTGCAGTAAAGGTCAACAGGAGCTAGATTTAGTATTACATCTAGCGCTTTGGAGGGGGTAGATCTAATCGCGCCTGTTATGAGCAGTTCGGCTGATCTCTGTACCTTACCCAGTGCGGTCCGGTGAATTTTCTTATCAAGAGCAGTCCACCAGACTGCAGCGCCGTAGAACAGAATGGGTCTCGCCACACTCGTGTACATCCAGTGGACAACGCTTAGTTTCAGTCCCCAGTTCTTGCTCACAGCTCTTTTACACGAGTACAGCGCGACCTGCGCTTTCCGTACTCTCTCCTGAATATTGGGCTTCCAACTTAACTTCCTATCCACTAAGGTGCCCAAATATTTGGCTTGCTCCTTTACCACCGTGCCGTTTAGGACGGGAGCTTTGAAGTTTGGTATCATATGCATTCTGGTGAAGAGTACTAGCTCAGTTTTGAAGGGATTTACCCCCAGTCCACATTTTCACACCAGCGGGTTACCTTGCGGAGTGCCCTCTCCATGAGTTCAGATAGGATGCCTACGTGTTTACCAGAGACCGCGAGGGTCACGTCATCAGCATAGGCAATTGTTTTACACCCCGTAGACTCTAGTCCTTTCAGTAGTTCGTTCATAACTATATTCCATAGTAGTGGAGAGAGGACACCCCCTTGAGGGTTACCTCTACTGACCTCTCTTCTTGAGCGTGAGCCGCTCAGCGCAGAGACAATGTGCTTCCTCGTTTGCAGCTCCTCTACGAAGAGGCATATCGACTCATCCATGTGCAGATTGCCAAGGGCCAACAAAATCGCTCCTGGGCGCACGAAGTTGAAGGCTCCTTCGATATCCAGGAATACCGCCAACGTGAACTCTTTCTTACACATGGAATTTTCAACCTGACTTAGGAGGGCGTGCAGAGCTGTGTCTACTGATCTGCCCCTAGTGTACGCGTGTTGGCTAGTCGACCAGAGGTCTGGATGTATGCGCTCTTTTATGTACGCCTCCACTAACCTCTCCAGTGTCTTGAGTAGGAAAAAGGATAAGCTAATCGGCCTATTGTCCTTCGGTGTTGAGTGAGATATTTTTCCCGCTTTGGGTATAAACACCACATTAGTCTCTTTCCACCTCTGCGGGATGTACAAAAGAGTTAAGCAGGCTTTGAATATTATTTCCAACCAGGGATTGATAATATCCGCAGCCATCTGTAATTCAGCAGGAATAATCCCGTCCGGGCCTGCGGTTTTGAAGGGCTTGAAGCTGTTCACACTCCAAGCCAATTTATCCTTGCTCAGGATATCCCCCGTCGGGCAGCTCCTCTTGGGTGTCCGGAGAGCCCCTCTCCCACCAGCGTCGGAGGGAAAGTGAGTCTCCATTAGCACCTCTAGGGTCTCCTCGCATGAGGTGGTCCACTCACCACCCTGCTTCATGAGAAAACCCGGGATAGCTGGGTTCCCCGATAGTATTTTCCTGAGTCGGCTGGCCTCAGAGGCTTCCTCAATCTGGTTGCAGAAAGTTCTCCAGGAGGCTCTCTTTGCCTGCCTGACAGCCTTTTTGAAGGCTCTGAGGCTGTCCTTGTACAGAGACCATTCGCTGGTTTGTTTTGCCCTGTTGAACAGCCTATTGGACTCCTTTCTTAGGGAGGAAATCTCCTGGTTCCACCATATAGGCTTCTTTTTTCCTCTAAGGATTTTTCCAGGACAGGCTGCGCCCATTGCGCTATTACAGGCATCAGTGAAGGTAGTTACCAAGCAATCCAACTCCTCCTCAGTGGAAGGTCTGCGTGGTGTATCGCTAGGCAAAACCCTAGTGAGGACGGCCCTATAAGTGTCCCAGTTCGTTAATCTTTTGTTGGTGATTATAGGATTTACTGGGATACGCATATCCACCTGAAATTCTTTATACCTATGGTCGGAGAAGGAGTGTTCACCACTGACCTTCCAGTTTTTAACTTTATTGTGCGCTTGGTCCGAGACCAAAGTTATGTCTAGAACCTCGCATCTGTTGGAGGTAATAAACGTGGGTTCGCTACCAATGTTACATATGGAAAGGTTAGTGGCCAGAATAAAATCAAGTAGCAACTCGCCTCTGTCATTTGTGTTGGAGCTCCCCCATATTGGGTGATGAGCATTTGCGTCAGCGCCGATGACGAGATCCACCCCCTTCCGGTTAGCTTCTCCCACCGCCATTACTATGCCTTCTGGGGGGGGTTCCCTTGTCATGGGCCATGTAGGAGGATGCCATCCAAAGCTGGTAAGGGCCACTCTCCATGGAGACGACAGCTGTGTCACAGTCGCTGAAACAGGGAAGCAGGAAAGCAGAGTGCCTTTTGTTTATTAAAATACACGATCTGGGTTTACCTACCCCTTGTTGTAAAAGACCTTAAAGTCAGCTGAGCCCAGTCCGCAAACCCGATCTCCTACGATCGATGGTTCTTGGATCAGGGCGACATCGTATCCATCCCTTCCTAGGGTAAGGAATAGCGCAGCCGAGGCTGCCTTGCAGTGATGCAGGTTGATCTGAATCACCTTCGCCATCGTACCGCTTTAGGGGTTGACGACCGTGGTGTTCAGGTCGTCATCATCCGGATCGGATCCGGAGAAGAGAGCGAGATCCTCGTCTCCTTCACTGTCCTCCATCTTCTCCGAGTGCGTACGCAGGCGATTCATAGCCTCCAGTACAGGCTCACTGTCCAGATCAGTATGGGGACCAGTTTCCACCAGCTCCTCAGAGGCTGCCTCCTTCTTGGAATTAGCGGTCTCCCGATCCTTCCTATAGATTTTGAGGGTGATCGCCCCAAAGCCATAGCTTATCACCCCTCCACAGGTCTCTAGAAGGGCGACGGACTCCTCGTTGACGGTGATTGTCACCGGTCTGGTATTGCCCCTCGCCTCCCCTACACTGACCACCATCCAATCCGCTGTCGGCAACTTCGGGTTGCTCATACGAATGAATTCTTCGATCGTCGGCGGGTCAGCAGGCTCAGTCGGGACCTAGGCCCTGCACCAAGGTCTGTTCGGGATCTTGTCCCTGGTAACAGCCTCAATAGCAGCACCCGGCCAGACCTCACCTACCTTCTCTATGGCCAGACTGAACAGGTCAGCAGACCTCTGATCTGCACAGGCCACCAGTTTGACGTGACCCTGGTGCCAACCTGCTTCTCGACACTTGGGAGCCGTTCCTGGGTTGGCAGACAGAACCTCCTTATAGACTTTAAGGAGGGCCATCTCTGCCAGCTGCCAGTTCGCCGGCGAGATTGAACCCTCCATGTGGCTCCTATCTATTACCGCAAATATAGTGTGCTCCTTGAGGATGTCACTATAGGTGCGGCCTGGTGTAATTTTCGGAGAGGGCCCGGCCCTCCTTACCTTTTTAGGGCACGGTGGGGTCTCCCCTGCAATTGCTGCCTCTTGGGCGTTGCGGTCGCAGCGGGTTTCTCCCCGTGTTCCCTAATTATTTTCCTAGCCCATTCTAGAGACTTTTTATCCTGGTCGGAAAGCTCGGTCTCTGGGACGGACTCGAATTTCAGGCGGATTCGGTGAGCCGCTTTTCTGTTTCTGAATGCCCTTGCAGAGGGTTTCAAGTCTTCATTGTATGCCTGTCGCTTCTGGCTAGCCTTAGCCGTAGCCTTCCCCGACTATTTGGAGTCCTTCTCGGACTTGTGTCTGGATGGACGGATGGACAGTTGCCACCCTCCAGATCCGATGGGGCAGCCCGCTGACGCAGGGTGGGATTTTTGAGTACCCACCTGGAGACTAGTTCCTACGTTTTGCTTGTCCATTTTTGAGGATGGGTGAGTACAAGTAGGATAAAACCTTAATCCAGAAGTGGTCTGCATATGCATTTATAAATTTTCACAGCTGTCTTGGTTGATATACTCACGATGTGAGACATCTAAAGTGGCGAACTCTAGTTACAATTCTAGTTTTAATTATTTTGGAGCGGGGTACAAAGAGTCAAATGTTGTAACAAGGTATTTACATTAGGGGGATGGTGATATTCGTCTGCCATTAAGGAGTATCGTGGGAGAGTTAGGAGATATTTTGAGGTATGGGATTAACATTTGAATTTTATATGAATTTGGGGATATCCTCCATTTAGAGAACCATATTTCAGTTTGTTTCAGCAGACTTTGTAAGGAAGGTATAGCGGATTTGAGGGTTGGAGCGTGGGAGACTAGTGCCGTATCGTTGGCAAACTGGAGGATATGTTGTGAGAGATGAAAAAATTTGAATCTGCTCTATATATGTCAAAAGTACATAATTTGTATTACTATATTTATTTTTAATTACAATAATGGTCAGCAAATGTATACATGTATTATTAGTATTCAAATAATTTCACCGTTTCCACGTATTTAATAGGTAATAAAAATAAATCAGTTTGAATGAACCTGTTGCTCTCATGGGGGATGCTAACAAATTATTTATAGCTAGTTTGCTGTGTATGCAATATATCATTCCTTATAAATTCGATAACTAAATTCCTCCATAAATCAAGCGTTTGATATATTTACCCTCATCGCGACTAGCTTAAATTATAGATCACTTATAGGCCCACGACATTTTGTTACACTTGTGTAATTATTTTGTCTTTATAAATCTTCAGGCAAAATGATTCGAAGGTAAAACCTAAATCTAACGAAATGTTTTAGATAACATTAATTTAATTTATAATAATAATAATTACTTTATTTATAAAAAAAAAATCTAATTTGTTCAATTAGCTGTGTAAAAGAATAAACCAATGAAAGGGGAGCTGTTTGATTTCACTAACAAATTATTTAACTCTTATTTGTGTGTAACTAAATGGAACAATTATCGATGTTATGGAGGAAAAGTCGTGGAATACATTGATAATTTATAGGATTTAATGACTTACCTCTAACGAGAGTGACAATTTGGATTTGCTGGCGTGAAACTAATTTGTTTAAGAATCTAATTGTTACTACTTATTAAATTCATCTTCGAAGGGCCAATTTGAAATTTTGTAGAACTTACAAATAATGAGTTACTGTTTTATATTTTACAAATGTTTATGTATTGAACAAACACCAAATATATACAAACAATATACAAAATAGTTAAGTGAAGAATGTCGCGTCGCGTGTTTACTCTTGAACGTCTTGGGTTCATCTCCCTTTCTTCTTCTGCGGCTGTTATTCTCCAAGGGGTTGGGGGAGGAGCTTCGGGGGTGAGTAGTGGTAAGTGGCGGTGATGACCTTCGGCTAATTAGTTGCTAGTTTCCCAGGCTTACCACCACTTTTGCGAGGTTAACAGACTGCACCCTTATCTGATCCGGGTCGAATCAGGTAGCCTCCGCCTGGCTTCCAGCTGTGGAAATATAAATCGGTTTTTGCTCCTTTGCTATTTTCAGGCCGAGTCCTTTTACCGACTAACACCACTCTGAAGAAACTGTAAAGTAGGGGTTTGGGTTGCGACGTGTCAAGTAAAGTCGCAACACTAATTCTTAAAAAACCTGCAGGGCACTTTTTTAATAGGTTCTGGACAATAAAAATTGTGTTCTCTTTTGTAGATGCGTATAACTTCATATCAAACTTTATTTGTATCTTTAATCTCATAGCAGCGGAAAATAAGCCAGCCGGCCAATCTGTATACTGATCAAAAAGCGTTGTTATAAAAGAACACCAGTAATATTATCGCAAACTACAAGTAAATTTTAGAAAGTATTTTAGTAATCCAGTTTACCGGTATCAAAATCCCTAAACACACCTTCTACCGGCTTCTGCAAACGTACTAGTTTTATAAATGAGAGTAATAGAAAGTCCCTAAAAAATCTTATCCTCTTAGAAACATTAAACATAGTAAAATACATTTAATGAAGATGACTGTGTAATGATTCGACCCTAGGTATTGTACAAATTTATAATTTGTATTTTATTTACGTTGTGTTGTGTATGTAGTAACCCTTTTAATTTATTTAACAGATTCGTTGTTTGTGTCAATATGCATTATCGGAAATACTGTGTCTTTCTTCCCTTTTAATGACCAGGAGTATGTGTGGACAATAAATAAAACAGGATGTGAGTTTAACGGATGCAAAGTTTATTGACCTCAATTATGACATTTCTAATTAATTTGTGTTTCTTAAATTAGTTATGTTCTCGAAATACTTTATTTTCGTTTGTACTTAGAAGCCATGTGCATTTTAGTTAAACTCAAAAAGTATATGACTCTACTTGTGGGAGCAAAATTAAATAACCCCTGCATTTGCATTATGAGATGGGAAACCCACAAAAACCATCTCGGAGCTTACCAGACAACCAACTAGCGGGAACACTCCTCTGATTAGCAAGCAGATCCCGATGTCATCCGTTGATTGTTTTGTGTTATTAACTAGCGGGAACATAACTCTGCAGTACTAACTCGGGACGACCACACCCGTTAATTGTTTTCAGGCAATTAACTAGCGGGAACACTCCTCCGTTTTCCACGCACAGCTCGACCACACCCGTCAATTGTTTTTTGTGCATTTAACTAGCGGGAACATAACTCTGCAGTACTAACTCGGGACGACCACACCCGTTAATTGTTTTCAGGCAATTAACTAGCGGGAACACTCCTCCGTTTTCCACGCACAGCTCGACCACACCCGTCAATTGTTTTTTGTGCATTTAACTAGCGGGAACATAACTCTGCAGTACTGACTCGGGACGACCACACCCGTTAATTGTATTCAGGCAATTAACTAGCGGGAACACTCCTCCGTTTTCCACGCACAGCTCGACCACACCCGTCAATTGTTTCTGTGCATTTAACTAGCGGGAACATAACTCTGCAGTACTAACTCGGGACGACCACACCCGTTAATTGTTTTCAGGCAATTAACTAGCGGGAACACTCCTCCGTTTTCCACGCACAGCTCGACCACACCCGTCAATTGCTTTTTGTGCATATAACTAGCGGGAACATAACTCTGCAGTACTAACTCGGGACGACCACACCCGTTAATTGTTTTCAGGCAATTAACTAGCGGGAACACTCCTCCGTTTTCCACGCACAGCTCGACCACACCCGTCAATTGCTTTTTGTGCATATAACTAGCGGGAACATAACTCTGCAGTACTAACTCGGGACGACCACACCCGTTAATTGTATTCAGGCAATTAACTAGCGGGAACACTCCTCCGTTTTCCACGCACAGCTCGACCACACCCGTCAATTGCTTTTTGTGCATATAACTAGCGGGAACATAACTCTGCAGTACTAACTCGGGACGACCACACCCGTTAATTGTTTTCAGGCAATTAACTAGCGGGAACACTCCTCCGTTTTCCACGCACAGCTCGACCACACCCGTCAATTGTTTTTGTGCATTTAACTAGCGGGAACATAACTCTGCACTACTAACTCGGGACGACCACACCCGTTAATTGTTTTCAGGCAATTAACTAGCGGGAACACTCCTCCGTTTTCCACGCACAGCTCGACCACACCCGTCAATTGCTTTTTGTGCATTTAACTAGCGGGAACATAACTCTGCAGTACTAACTCGGGACGACCACACCCGTTAATTGTTTTCAGGCAATTAACTAGCGGGAACACTCCTCCGTTTTCCACGCACAGCTCGACCACACCCGTCAATTGTTTTTGTGCATTTAACTAGCGGGAACATAACTCTGCAGTACTAACTCGGGACGACCACACCCGTTAATTGTTTTCAGGCAATTAACTAGCGGGAACACTCCTCCGTTTTCCACGCACAGCTCGACCACACCCGTCAATTGTTTTTGTGCATTTAACTAGCGGGAACATAACTCTGCAGTACTAACTCGGGACGACCACACCCGTTAATTGTTTTCAGGCAATTAACTAGCGGGAACACTCCTCCGTTTTCCACGCACAGCTCGACCACACCCGTCAATTGTTTTTGCATTTAACTAGCGGGAACATAACTCTGCAGTACTAACTCGGGACGACCACACCCGTTAATTGTTTTCAGGCAATTAACTAGCGGGAACACTCCTCCGTTTTCCACGCACAGCTCGACCACACCCGTCAATTGTTTTGTGCATTTAACTAGCGGGAACATAACTCTGCAGTACTAACTCGGGACGACCACACCCGTTAATTGTTTTCAGGCAATTAACTAGCGGGAACACTCCTCCGTTTTCCACGCACAGCTCGACCACACCCGTCAATTGTTTTTTGTGCATTTAACTAGCGGGAACATAACTCTGCAGTACTAACTCGGGACGACCACACCCGTTAATTGTTTTCAGGCAATTAACTAGCGGGAACACTCCTCCGTTTTCCACGCACAGCTCGACCACACCCGTCAATTGTTTTTTGTGCATTTAACTAGCGGGAACATAACTCTGCAGTACTGACTCGGGACGACCACACCCGTTAATTGTATTCAGGCAATTAACTAGCGGGAACACTCCTCCGTTTTCCACGCACAGCTCGACCACACCCGTCAATTGTTTCTGTGCATTTAACTAGCGGGAACATAACTCTGCAGTACTAACTCGGGACGACCACACCCGTTAATTGTTTTCAGGCAATTAACTAGCGGGAACACTCCTCCGTTTTCCACGCACAGCTCGACCACACCCGTCAATTGCTTTTTGTGCATATAACTAGCGGGAACATAACTCTGCAGTACTAACTCGGGACGACCACACCCGTTAATTGTTTTCAGGCAATTAACTAGCGGGAACACTCCTCCGTTTTCCACGCACAGCTCGACCACACCCGTCAATTGCTTTTTGTGCATATAACTAGCGGGAACATAACTCTGCAGTACTAACTCGGGACGACCACACCCGTTAATTGTATTCAGGCAATTAACTAGCGGGAACACTCCTCCGTTTTCCACGCACAGCTCGACCACACCCGTCAATTGCTTTTTGTGCATATAACTAGCGGGAACATAACTCTGCAGTACTAACTCGGGACGACCACACCCGTTAATTGTTTTCAGGCAATTAACTAGCGGGAACACTCCTCCGTTTTCCACGCACAGCTCGACCACACCCGTCAATTGTTTTTGTGCATTTAACTAGCGGGAACATAACTCTGCACTACTAACTCGGGACGACCACACCCGTTAATTGTTTTCAGGCAATTAACTAGCGGGAACACTCCTCCGTTTTCCACGCACAGCTCGACCACACCCGTCAATTGCTTTTTGTGCATTTAACTAGCGGGAACATAACTCTGCAGTACTAACTCGGGACGACCACACCCGTTAATTGTTTTCAGGCAATTAACTAGCGGGAACACTCCTCCGTTTTCCACGCACAGCTCGACCACACCCGTCAATTGTTTTTGTGCATTTAACTAGCGGGAACATAACTCTGCAGTACTAACTCGGGACGACCACACCCGTTAATTGTTTTCAGGCAATTAACTAGCGGGAACACTCCTCCGTTTTCCACGCACAGCTCGACCACACCCGTCAATTGTTTTTGTGCATTTAACTAGCGGGAACATAACTCTGCAGTACTAACTCGGGACGACCACACCCGTTAATTGTTTTCAGGCAATTAACTAGCGGGAACACTCCTCCGTTTTCCACGCACAGCTCGACCACACCCGTCAATTGTTTTTGCATTTAACTAGCGGGAACATAACTCTGCAGTACTAACTCGGGACGACCACACCCGTTAATTGTTTTCAGGCAATTAACTAGCGGGAACACTCCTCCGTTTTCCACGCACAGCTCGACCACACCCGTCAATTGTTTTGTGCATTTAACTAGCGGGAACATAACTCTGCAGTACTAACTCGGGACGACCACACCCGTTAATTGTTTTCAGGCAATTAACTAGCGGGAACACTCCTCCGTTTTCCACGCACAGCTCGACCACACCCGTCAATTGTTTTGTGCATTTAACTAGCGGGAACATAACTCTGCAGTACTAACTCGGGACGACCACACCCGTTAATTGTTTTCAGGCAATTAACTAGCGGGAACACTCCTCCGTTTTCCACGCACAGCTCGACCACGCCCGTCAATTGTTTTGTGCATTTAACTAGCGGGAACATAACTCTGCAGTACTAACTCGGGACGACCACACCCGTTAATTGTTTTCAGGCAATTAACTAGCGGGAACACTCCTCCGTTTTCCACGCACAGCTCGACCACACCCGTCAATTGTTTTTGTGCATTTAACTAGCGGGAACATAACTCTGCAGTACTAACTCGGGACGATCACACCCGTTAATTGTTTTCAGGCAATTAACTAGCGGGAACACTCCTCCGTTTTCCACGCACAGCTCGACCACACCCGTCAATTGTTTTTGTGCATTTAACTAGCGGGAACATAACTCTGCAGTACTAACTCGGGACGACCACACCCGTTAATTGTGATCAGCAATTAACTAGCGGGAACACTCCTCCGTTTTCCACGCACAGCTCGACCACACACGTTAACTGTTTTGTATTTTTTTTTGTTGTATAGTTTTTATATTTGTTGTATAATTTGATTTTTGTTGTGTTATTCTTATTTCCCTCTGTGATTTGGAACTTGTGGTGCTTTTCGTGATGTTCATCTTCCGAACTGTCGCTTGACTCCCCGAACTGCCTCTTGACTCCCTCCCGACTCTTCTTTTCTTTTCCGCTCCGCACAGCTTTTATAACTCTATTTCCCACCCGAGCGTGGAGATGGAAGATCTCGCGCAGACCATATATGGTTATAAAATACCACCCATCCCTGACGTCACGTAATTCCCCCGACTTCGCCAATTCGTTGTGTTTGCGCTTGGTTAAACCTTGAACTGAATCTTTCTGTATGTCTTAGCATTTCTCCACGCGCCGGTACTTGTTTATTATTTTAAGGCGATGCTGCATTTGTTATTTCTTTCAGATAAAAAATTTTGATCGACTAATGTTATTCTCGTATTTACTAAATGTTGATTTTTCTTTAATATTTTCTTGGGTGATTTTTGTATTATTATTTTAATTTAATTTCGTCAAAAATAATATTTGCACATGACCCCTACTGACCTATTACAACTGTTGTCTTAATTCTAGGAAAATATGCAACAGCGCCTTAACTCTAATGTAAATCCTACATAAAAAATAGATTTCTTTGACGCATTGTCTAATATTTATTTTCACATTCCATGCATTTACAATCTTTTATTAATGAAATCCATTAAAGTTTTATTTTTCCATTTCGATTGACCATATAAGGTAAAACGCTAGAATTTGTGAAGTTAGGTTGTATCAGGTGCAGTCGCAAATAAGATTAATTTTGTATGTTACTTGCTGGTTACTAAAGTTGTGTTAGTTGCCAGATATCAAAGTATTCAACAACCAACTTATTAAAGGGTGATCAAAAAATATCGACTACTCGATTCTTACAAATTACTTCAACTGCTGGATTATTGCTCTCTCAGTTATTAAGTTACTCGATCTAGAGAAACGGTTAAATAGGCAAAGTAGTGCAGTACTACGAGCTAAATAAAGATATACTTTTAAAATTTTCGAAAAAGTCAAGGGTAACTAGATATTTTGGAAAATATGAAAAGGGTTTTTTTAAATCGATTTTTCTCGGTTATTAAAAAAGGTAGAAAAAAAAAATAGCACAAACTTACATTTTTTTTTAAATGAAAACCATAGTTGACTATGTCATCATTAGAAAGGGCATTTGTATCTCTTTAATCAGATATATCACTTGACATACTTATTTACAAAAATGACTGAGTTATTAACTATTTTCTATTTTATTTAAAATAAAAACATTGTTAAGCATGAAATAAAGACTATAATAAAATGATTGCAATTGTTTGTAACAGTTAGTTTCATTGTTATATTTTTATCAATTAATTTAGTGATAAAAACAACTGTTTTTGTATGGACATTTGTTCCTATTAATTTTCATGTCTGCCTACACATAACTTCTAAATAAACTTATTTGCCAAACATTCAGCAAACTCCTATATTACAAAAAAACCGGAATTGTTTTCTAGTTTTAATTTTTTCATGGCAAACTATTTT
Organism: Philonthus cognatus; assembly: GCA_932526585.2. Taxonomy (NCBI): domain Eukaryota; kingdom Metazoa; phylum Arthropoda; class Insecta; order Coleoptera; family Staphylinidae; genus Philonthus; species Philonthus cognatus. The sequence continues at coordinate 63,819,303 of OW052241.1, read as the reverse complement.
CTAGTGGTAAAAATAAGAAAATAGTTAATAACTCAGTTATTTTTACAAATAAGTATGTCAAGTAATATGTCAGTTTAAAGAGAAAAAATCCTGTTTTAGTGATGACTATGGTTTCCATTTAGAAAAATGCAAGTTTGTGTTATATCTCAAAAACTAATGTAAATATAAAATATCTGAAAGAGTTTTATCATTTAGCGTAAAATTATCTAAAAGTTTGCAATGTATAGTTTCTTTCGATCTCTTTTAATAACTGAAAAAATTCGACCCTATTGACATTTTTTTGAAATTTCTAGTTACCCTTGAAAAAAATCACATTGTATAAGATTCGCGTTTGGTCATATTTTATGTATTACACCATGATAGAAAATAGTATACTATTTTCTTGTACAAAAAAATAGTGTCGTCTAATACAAGCCTTATGTCGTGACCCTACAAAAATCTACTCACAGCCCACCAGTGGATCGCGACCCACAATTTCAGAAACGTTAAATAACAATTAATCCTAGTTAAATATTTTATGCAAAATAATGTACCCATTGCACACTATATCATCATTAGTAATTTCACTTTAGAATTCGATATAATTTAATTAATTAATAAAAGCTTAATTAAATAATTCGACAATCGGAGTCCATTTTTTTGCTTTGATTGTTCGGATTTAATTATTTATTTACATTCTATAAATACCTTTAATTAATGTAAATAATAATGAAATTATTGTGTACCTAAGGCATAGAAATAAAAGCATTCTCCCAAATTATTTAAAATATAATAATAGATAAAACCCCTAAATTCATTGGAAAACAATGGATTTAAAAGTTTTTGGAAATAGGCGACTCAATTATTACATTTAACAACATGAATTATTATACATAACACTATAAATTTGTTATACTCCATTTAGTTCAATTGTTTTAGATTTAATACCCACCAACAACATCTAGTTCTCCTTTACAAATTGAAGCAAAATATTTAATTTAACATTTTATCCTGTTTAATTTGTGAAAAGTAATTAAATTGATACGAAAACAAGCAACATATGAATTTAATTATTTTTCACAAATTAAGGAGGATAAAATGTTAAATATTTTATTTTAATGTTTGCTTAAATTTGTAAAGGAGCACTAGATGTTGTTGGTGAGTATTAATTCTAAAACAATTGAACTAAATGAAGGGTAACAAATTTATGGCAATAAATAATTACCAAGGAATGTAAGACTATTGCTATTGCTAAATTATCATTTTTATTTTATATAGGGTGATTTTCTGAACTCAACATATTATTTTTCATGCATAATCAAGGAGTAGAAACTCGTTGGACCGTTTAGATTAACCGCTTGCATAAAAAAACAGAAACTCTAACAAATTTCAAAAATGCTGTAATTAGTTGGATATTTATACTAAAAAAAAAACCCTGTATAACTGAAATAATAGAAATGGATGACATTTTATTTTAAAACAATTGAAATGCTTTGACAATTCTGTTAATTTGTATTATTTTCATCTCCAGCAATTAAAATATTTTATTTTTCATGTAGAACTACTTGTATGTAGAACAACTTAAAACCAAATAAAAACAACGCAATAAGGTGTTTATCTTAAAAGAATATTACAAACAAAATATGTTAATCTCAGTTCAATTAAATCTTAAAAAATGTCAAATATTAGTATTTTTTGACTTGGGTTTAACTCCTTGCTTAAGCAGGAAAGAAGGGGGAAGGTACCCCGAATGCACTTCCAGCTAGCTCAGGGGTTTAGGGGTGGAGAGCACGAGCAACTAGTCCTTAAAACATCAATCCAAAAACAACAAATTTATTTACACAAAAAATCACAGCAAAAAAAACCACAGCACAAAAAAAACACAGCAGCAAATAATAACTAATACGTGGGCGTAGTAGGCGTGGACCGTGGCAGGCTGGTCGTCAGAGGTGGTGAGTGGTGGCAGCGAAGTCCGGACGAAAACGGCAAAGTCCGGTATACGACGATAAAGTCCGGACGCCTTCAGAAAAGTCCGGATGCATCCGGAAGGCGTCGACGGAGTCCGGAGAGCAGAGATATAGACCGGCGGCGTCGGAAAGGTCCGGAAGGCGTCGTCGAAAGTCGAACGATATCGGAAAAAGTCCGAAGGGTTCCGGAAAGCATCGACCAAAGGCTGCTTTGGCAGTAACGAAGACCGGAGCGGTGACAGGCGGCACTGGGAGCAATTCCGGTTCTTCTAATTAGTGCACTTGCACTAATCAAAGACAATTTGACAAAAAAAAACGCAACACGGTTGTCAAAAAAAACATACACCAGTGACTACATTTCACTTAGACTTGTTCTTGCTTTTGTTACTGGTTTGCCACTCATGCAGAAGTGCCGTCCTCCATTATTTAAATGTCGAAAATGAGGGTAGAGAAGGGTGGTTTTCTTGGTGGACGTGACCAGCCGGCCGAAATTCACCGAATCCGTCGCAATTACCGGATTCGATGAATCTCGAGAATTTTGGAATCTCGTCTAATCCGTTCTTCGGAAATGAGAAGCAAAAGATAACAGAAATCCCTTTTCCGAAAAATGGACTACCGCTGGTCACCAATCCTCCATCTAGGAGGTCTGCTCGGAGTGCACTCCAGGTGTTCGGTCTCTAGTCATATAAATTACCCGAGATAATTCCCGATCGGTCCTCAGGTAATTGCTAGGGATAAACTCATTTTATATACAAAAAAAATTAAAATTAGAAATTTAATATTTGTTGCCGGCGATTGAAAAAATCGCCGGTAACACATGAAGTAAAATTTTGCAGTTTAAAAAACAAACAAACAAGCCTGAACATTTGGATTTGGTCAAAGATTTTGTAAATAATAAAAATCGAATAGTAATACTAAAATGGTTATCAGTGGATTTTGATACATTTTTGATATCGCTGCTTTGATTTGATAGTGACACAACTAAAAGAAATGTTTTTTTTTCAATACAGTTATTTAATGAGCACAGCTTCAAGAGCTACATATAAAAATACTTGCCATAAATTAGCTAAATTGAGTGAAGATTGAGACTTCAATATATAAATAAAAGTGTCTTGGAAGCTTTTGCAGGCACCTTCTAAAAACTTAACAAATTTCACTTGTGCCATTATCAAAGCAATGCAGTAAAGTTATTCAAGGATTCTTGATATTTTTTATTAATAATTATTCTTGATATTATTTATCTTTTGATAATATTTGTATATAATAAAGTGATATTTTTTACATATTTATATACAGAAAGTTTTTCTTTTAAGTATACATGTCCCAATTTACAGCGTTTATGTTGTAAATCTTCAGATATTTTTTGTTTTTGTATAAGAATTTAATTTAATGCTTTGAACGAGTGTTTTCCACTCCCAGGCTAAGCATGAAGTAAAATTTCGAGTGCTTCGCGGAGCGACCAAACCAAACTTTCAGGCTTTATTAAACTCGAAATTTTACTTCATGCGCCACGCGTATAAAACTCTGATTTCAAGTGAAGTTAAAAATATACTACTAAAGCAGTATGCTAAACACGTCTATTCTGAACTTCACATTAAATCAGTGTTGTATACGCGTAGCGCATGAAGTAAAATTTCGAGTTTAGAAAAGCCTGAAAGTTTGGTTTCGCCGCTCCGCTTCGCGGAGCAACCGAACCAAACTTTCAGGCTTTTCTAAACTCGAAATTTTACTTCATGCTTAGTCTGGGAGTGGATAACACACCTTTAAATCTGCAAATTAAACTCTTTTCAAAAACAACGAATGCCAGAAAATTTACTTCGAATGCATAAGTCTACCTAAAAGAAAAATGCTCTGTATTTATTTATATTAAACAATTACTCTTCAATTACATTCTAAAATTTAATGAATCAAAACTTCGATAATGAACAAACCAGACTTATATCTCTGTATAGTCCCGATTTCAGAGCTTTTTATAAAGCTATTGTTTGCAATATTTACCTCCGCAATATTTAAAATGTAAACCGAGCTTTATTTCAATGTTTAATAGTTATTATAAATATAGTTCAAATGTCGAGAACTAAGTGAATATGTAATGCAAAAATATAAAAATCCATTATTTAAATTACACACACAAAAAAATGTATACCTAGTAAATTCCCTTTTGGGAGGTATTAATTTGATTAATTTCCTAATGGGTGTAAAGAGAGAGTTTAATTAAAAACATTTATTCTAAGAAATCACTCCTTAACAAACTCAATGTATAAAAACATTACCAATACAATAATAATAATGAAGTATGAATGAAATGCCAATACATGATTGTAGAACATTTCGAAATCATTATAAGTAAAATTCTTTTGTTCACAACAATCTTATAATATGTGCATTTTGCGTGAGAAGCATAAAGGGGGTGCATTTAACACTCAAGTACATTTAACACGGAATTTTCGTCATAAATGTGGTTTTTTAACACGAATATAAATAGTTGCCTAGTTCAATTTTTGTCGCTATGCAGTAACAGCGCTGTGCTAGTCAAATCAGCTTCTTTTGTCTTACATTTAACTAGGGTGGTGATTTTGTTAAAATACTAACTAACGCGTCAACATCTCCGGCATTCTCACTAGTTTAACCCGCGTAAAACGCGTTTGTAAACAGAAATCATTCTAAAATCGGTTAAACAATTGTGCTTCTATACGTCGCGAGTGTTTTATAAAAGCGGAACAAACGGTAACACCGTTAAAACTCTATCAAAACAGAAGAGTTCGTTTTTTTGTGCAAAGAGCGTGTTTCTATGTAACTTAGGCGAAAGGGTAGACTGTGTCAGTATTATTTATTGTTGAACGATTGTTCATATTTGTGTTAACGTTGAATTAACCCTATTACACATTCAAATCATAATATCGTAATCTGTCATCATTTATCTGTCAAATTATCATAAAACAAAACCGACCATTAAGACTGACGCGTATTCGATAAATATATATAATAAATATTGTGTTATATATTGTTGTTTTCGTGAACAAAGTATAGTGTTTAACTTGCCTTTAATGGCTGTTAATCACTCGGACGACCTCGTCCTTGTGATTAATAGCTATCATTATATGCTCGTTGTCCAATATACTATTTTACAACCAAGTATTGGCAATTTCATTTACACGTTATATTTAAACTGCACGGTAACATTTATTTCACTTTCAGGTATTATATTCTACAAAATATCGTCGATTACCTTGATCAACTCTCAAACAACATTTTGTAAATTAATTTTAATCGCTGCCCGTTTTCTTGAAAATACCGAATGGTTAAATTTTGTGTAATTCTCTGAAAATCTCTGAAAAAGGACATTTTGTGGTTCCTATATAATTAATTTTTGTCGATTTTGTTTGTTCTCTTGGAAACACTGAGTGGTTGAATTTTATTGATGTATTTTTTCTCTCGCAGCAATCACTAAGAGGAAGTATCACCAACAGAAAGAAATGCCTATCCTAGATATCGCCTTTATCCCTTCTAAGGGCTCGATAAAATAAGTGCATGACATTCAGGAATCGTGAATTGCGACTTTTTTTACTGAATGTCTTCCAATCATAAAAAGATACAGATTCGATTTAATTCAATAAAAGAAATTCATTCGAGTCGAGTCGAATAATTAAATTTATTCACGAATTCAAAAGTATAAATTTATAATAGATACAAAAAAACTGTATCTTAAAAGTTAGGGAACGCGATGCAAATCGTAATAATGGACAGTGGTCCCAGTGGCGTAGCTAATACAAATCAATTACGATCAAGTTATTAGAAAAATTGTGGTGTGTCTAAATTGGTGAAATTATGCGCTTATTTACTTGAAAATTTACAAAAAGTTGAAAAAATGTATATAAAATTGACAAAAATCTTATAAATTAATAAAATATAGCCAGAAGCAGTTGAAATAAAAATCGTCGATCTACAAAATCGGAAAATATCGCGCTTATTTACTTGAAAATTTACAAAGAGTTGATAAACATTTTAAAAATTGACAAAAATCTTATAAATTAATCAAATACAAACTCCCAGTGGCGTAGCTAATACAAATCAATTACGATCAAGTTTTTAGAAAACCTGTAGTGTGTCTAAATTGTTGAAATTATGTACTTATTTACTTGAACATTTACAAAGAGTTGACAAAATTTATATAAAATTGACAAATACCTTATAAATTAATAAAATATAGCCAGAAGTAGTTGGAATAAAAATCGTCGATTTACAAACTCGGAATATATCAAGTTCGTAATACTTTGTTTGCCTATATTGTTTCATTAGTAAAAAAAATAAACATTATATCAATGTTTAATACGCCTTGCTTAACTCTTTCAGCCCTGGAATTTTTCTGGTGCCCAAATAAATGTTTTCTATACTACATAATATTTATTACTATTTCAGATATACAGAGAGTTTTTTTTAAGTATAAATATCACAATATACTGTATACTCTGTAAATCTTCAGATATTCGTCGTTTTTACAAATATTTTAAATTGAACTTTCAAACAAGTGTTTTCCACTCCCAGATTAAGCATGGAGTAAACTTTCGAGTTTAAAAAAGCCTGAAAATTTGAAAATTTTACTTCATGCTTAATCTGGGAGTGGAAAACACTCGTTTAAGACATCAAATTAAACTATTTTAAAAATCAAACGATTATTGGAAAAGTTACAGCTCATGCATACATGTATGTATATTTAAAAGAAAAGTTCACAGTAGGTTTTCCAAATTTTAGTGACGGCAAATGCCACCGTCAGGGCCGAAAGGGTTAATCAAGGAATGGAAAACACTCGTTCGAATATTATTCAACACTTTAATCAATATGAATATCTGAAAGTAGCTGCGCCCTAGTGCGCTCCTAAAAGCATTTTTAATGTTCGGTAACATTAACAAAATCTCCAGAAACACCCGGTTACTCTGATTTGTTTCGTTGTTATACAACAATTTCTTAAAGTTAAATGTACTATAATACATTAAAAATTTAAGGGTTCTTTAAATTGTGGAGCAATCCGTTAATAGTTTAAAATTATAAAGAAAATTTGACATAAAGAAAAATTGAGTTTGTTAATAGTTTGCAGAATATTTACAAAATATAAAAACGAATTAAAATTAATATCGACTTTCTGAAAAAAATTAGTCTTATTGAGACAAGTCTCCAAATATTCATTGATAGATGGAGTTGTTTCAATGAATACTTGAAGACTTGTCTCAATAAGACAAAATTTTTGCAGAAAGTCGATATTAATTTCAATTCGTTTTTATAGTTTAAAATTACCTATATTTTAAAATGTACACAAAATTAAAGGCAGTATTACTTTGTCTTTTCATGTATATAAATGCTATTTTATACGGAAACTTTAAATTACCGCTTGCTAAAGTTATAATTAAATTAAAAGGTGATAGTTTGCATTCTGCGAAATGTATTTCCACAAATGTAGTTTGCGGCATTTAATTACATTTATGACATTTTAATAACAAGTTCGGAATGTCACATCACAAAGTTTATTAATTATAGTTGAAATAATAATAATAATAATTTCCAAGAATAAAATAATAATGTTTTTTAAAATTTCTTTCACAAAAAAATATTTAACCCATTTCATTATAGATTTATAAGAGATACAAAGGCCTAGCGTAGCGGGGGCGTACAGTAGGCCAAAGTATGAAGAAACCTGGTCAAAAGGAATAAAAAGTGTACCGACCTATTTCTGGTTCATAAAATAAGATGTAGATAGCATTAGTGTGCACTGATTCAATGCTGGAATGGCAATCCAGTCGCCAATCTCCTTTGAATGACCCACCGAAGACAAATGAAACCAAGATAGTGAAAAGTGGCCATTTTGAAAGCTGCAATTGCGAGTGTACTGCGCAAATAACTTGCAATTCTGGCCTCGACTTACGTCTTCCAATACACGATTGCACTCCGAAAGGTAAGTTTAACAGATACACACACGAATATATTGAATATATCTTAAAAAATCTTACGTTCCTTTCAACCTCATTTCTGTAGTGTCAAATATTTACAAATATAGCGTACAAAGATTTCTTTACGTTTCTCTGCTTGGAAAAATAGCTTCCCTGCTTCGTATTTTTATACTGAAGAGGAAAAACCAAGAACTAGCTGCTGCTACGTGCTATTTTTCTTACAACGATGATTTTACTGTAGTGCGTAAACTACCAGCCATTCTATGTCACGGGTATCGTTGGCGGGAATTGCGTTATCTGTCAACAGGCATTACCTTATACCTGGGGGGCATCAAATTCGTAATCACAGACCTCGAAAACCTATGTGTTGTAAATTATGTACAATTTTATAAATGATTAAATTTTGATCCGTCATTTTGAATTTTGAATTATTGACATTTAATTTATATAATTCGTAATTAGTGATCTCGAAAACCTTAATGTACAAGTTTTGGAAAATCAGTGTAGACATTTACTTTCTATATACAGGTTTTTGAATATTTAATCCGCGATAGTGGATCCGCCATTTTGAATTTTGAAATTTTGACATCAAATTCGTAATCAGCGACCCCAAAAACCGCATAGGAACCAATTTAAAGCATATTCTTACACATCTTCATATTTTGACCAAGCTTTTTCATGCTTTGGCCCTATGTGGGGCGGTGAGGGCGGCACATTTTGGGGCGGCAAAATTTCACAATAAATAATTATAATATCTTGTAATGTGAAAAGTTGTAAACCATTTCATTTCATATTTATCAATTCGAACCGAATTAAATGAGCAGGGAACTCTCACAGGCGCACAGTGGGCTAGATAACATAAAAATTGACAAAATTAGACTAATGCTCGAACCCAAAAATTATAAGCCGATTTTTATGTTTTTAAGCTTGCTGATTTAAAATCTCCAGTATCAACAAAGCAAAATGGCGGACCGGAAGTGACCTTCTTAGTCACTATAATGCAATAAATTGTGATGATAGTCAATCAATCTTAATTATTGTTATAATTTATTCAAAATCTGTAATCAAAATTTCGAAAAAATAAATAGCAGACCGGAAGTATTTGTTGACACTTCTCACAAATAACTTTTTACTAACACAAATTAATATTTACGTTTTGTAAGTTGTATATTTAAGATTTTGTATAAGAATTTATAAAAAACGATTTTTTGCCGGAAGTCAAGGTAAAATTGAAAATAATAAGGGAAAAGTTTATTATGAAACATTTAAAACGAATTTTACTACTGAATACAATCAAAGCAGCAACTACTAGATACGAATTAAATAATACTTAAGGGGGCCGCTGTGACCGCCGCGGTGGGCGAGTTCGAGTCTCGAGAAAAATCTCAAAAAGATTTTTTTTTTTTTTAGAAAGACGATGCTTTCGTTTTTGTATTCACAAATAATAAATATGATTTATGTTAAACGTTTATGATTCTGTAAACATTACTCTCCAGCTTTATGTACTTAAATTATGATATAAAAATGAAAGCTATTTACTTTCATATCAAATCGTATGCCCTGTTAATGGCGTTTTTATTGTTAGAGCATTAGAATTGAACGGCAAATTCCAATATTTTTCCAATATCGCTATATGAGTTTATGCAGCCAACAAAATGAAATTTACGAGGTGCTTTTGGTAATCCCCCACATCGTAATTCGCCATATTTACGTATATAGTGGTGTATAAGCGTCCAGGGATATCGTGGATCAGTTTTCTGCATACATAAAAGCAGACATATATTTGTCTTGTTTTATAACACGACAATTGTAATACACGTTAAGTGAGTGTGAAAACAGCTTGATATCTTATAAATATACAATAAAATATTCGTGCATATTTTTTTAACATGTAATGATTCGACCCTAGGTATTGTACAAATTTATAATTTGTATTATTGTTTACGTTGTGTTGTGTATGTAGTAACCCTTTTATTTATTTACCAGGTTCGTTGTTTGTGTCAATATGCATTATCGTAAATACTGTGTCTTTTTTCCCATTAAATTTGACTAGGAGGATGTGTAGACAATAAATAAAACAGGATATGAGCTTAACGTATGCAAAGTTTATTGACCTTTCATGACATTTCTAATGAATTGTTATGTCTTATATTATATATATTCACAAAATATATTATCCAACGTTTATGCTTGGAAGTCATGTGCATTTAGTTAAACTCAAAAAAAATGTATGACTCTACTTGTGGGAGCAAAATTAACTAGCCCCTGTATTTGCATTACGAGATGGGAAACCCAAAAAAAACATCTCGGAGTTAGCATCACACACTCGACACACTTGCGATTAGTTTGTGGGACAATCTCTCACATCGGCCCTACACATCAATCGCCATTCATTTTCGATTAATGAGTGGAACGACCTTTCACCTTGGTCCACTCATAATCGAATTATTATTTTCTTGTGATTAGTTAGTAGGACACTTAGCACAATACTAACTCGGATTGGCCTAACACATCAATCGACTGAGTCGATTAGTTAGTATGACATACCTCGTTTTCTCGCCCAATTCGGCCTTACACATCAACCACCATACATCCCTCATTCGTGTGGTTAGTTAGTACTACACTTAGTGCAATACTAACTAGGATTGGCCTAACACATCAATCGACTGGGTCGATTAGTTAGTAGGACATACCTCGTTTTCTCGCTCAATTCGGCCTTACACATCAACCACCATACACCCCTCACTCGTGTGATTAGTTAGTAGGACACTTAGTGCAATTCTAATTTGGATTGGCCTAACACATCAATCGACTGGATCGATTAGTTAGTAGGACATACCTCGTTTTCTCGCTCAATTCGGCCTTACACATCAACCACCATACATCCCTCATTCGTGTGGTTAGTTAGTAGGACACTTAGTGCAATACTAACTCGGATTGGCCTAACACATCAATCGACTGGGTCGATTAGTTAGTAGGACATACCTCGTTTTCTCGCTAAATTCGGCCTTACACATCAACCGCCATACATCTCTCATTCGTGTGGTTAGTTAGTAGGACACTTAGTGCAATACTAACTCGGATTGGCCTAACACATCAATCGACTGGGTCGATTAGTTAGTAGGACATAACCTCGTTTTCTCGCTCAATTCGGCCTTACACATCAACTACCATACATCCCTTATTCTCTCCCCCCCCCCCCCATCTTCCCTCTTTCTCAGATGTTTAAATTATATCGCTGGTTTTGTTTGTTTGGTTTCACTTAGTCGGTTTGATGTAGAATTAATTTTACTCTTACGTGATAGTCTCTCCAGCGTTGTTATCCCTAACTCCATTCTCAATACTTAACTCTTTTTATCAACATTACTTCACTAACTCACATCCCACTGAAACTTCCCATTCTCAACTGTCCCCATTTACATTCAAATACTGACTGTCCTAGTCCCTGTCCCAAAACTAACTGCCTTTTAGAATCGTTGCTTTGCTGCTCCCAAAGTTCTCCCCTCCCCTTATTTTGATGCGTAGACTTTATTTACTACCAAATATGGTTACAAAATCTAAATTTTTCTGTATCTGTAAGCATTTCTCCACGCGCCGGTACTTGTTTATTATTTTAAGGCGATGCTGCATTTGTTATTTCTTTCATTCAAAAAATTTTGATCGACTAATGTTATGCTCGTATTTACTGGATGTTGATTTTTATTTATTGTTTTCTTGGATGATTTTTGTCTTAATATTTTAATTTAATTTCGTCAAAAATAATATTTGCACATGACTCCTACTGACCTATTACAATCATGGAAAAAAACTATATTTTTTAAAAACAGTAAATTAAACATAGGGTATATTCAAATGTAGCTTATAAGCAACAAAATCCTTACCTAAAAGAAAGATTACCCATTACTTTTAAAAGTTAAATAAGTTCCCAAAAATATTGGCAATATGCCCCATAGTACAACATGTTAATTTAGGTTTCTAGGCAGAAAAGTGCACGGAACATAAGGATAAAACAAATAAATAGAATATCCGCTATTTATTTCTTTAATCCTTATGTTCCGTCAAGAATTTGTGATAGGTAAGTTTATAAAATATGGTGATATTTTAAACTTTACTTGAAATCAGCGTTTTATACGCGTGGCGCATAAAGTAAAATTTCAAGTTTAGAAAAGCCTTAAAGGCTATTCGAAACTTTAAGGCTATTCGAATTTTAAGGCTATTCAAAACTTGAAATGTTACTTCATCCTTAGTCTGGGAGGGGAAAACACTCGTTTAAAGCTCAGTTTGAACTCTGTGTAGACAACTAATCTGAAGATTTATAGCTTATACAGTATATTAGGGTATGTAAGAAAAACTTGTACTTTGAAAAAAAATATTGTTTTCCGAACTGCATTAAGAACATGTTTATTTTAATTACTTTAAATTGTGTTATCTATACTTAAATAAGTTGAGTTTGTAAGATAAAGGTGATAAAGTTGAGTTGTTAAGATAATTGCAAGTACTGAAAAATATTTTTAGTAGAATATGAACATATAAAGTGTTTTGATTTCTTGTGGCGGAGGCGGTTACTTTGTGAAACATTGTAAATATTTAAATAATTAATAATAATAATAATAATATTTATTAACGGCAATCGCCTTTTACAAAAAATAATGATAAATTATTATGTAAATGTAAATGTAAATGTAAATCTATATGTAAAACTATAAACCCTTAATATAAAAAGAAATATAAAAATAACTAACAAACCTAAATATAAATGTAATGGAACCAAAAAGAAAATAATTAATTTAATATAAATTCACATTAAATTTCCAGATTAAATATCATTTTAAAGTTTTTTCCATTATTATTAAATAGGTCAAACCATGACTCACTGTTTAACTTATTACCAATCCCAAGGAGTCTTGATAACGAATTCATCTGGCTTGATGTCGTTCGATGTGCATCCAAGTAAAATATTGTGTTGGAGCTTGTTTTCTTATTAGGCACATGTAGACCCACTGCACTTAGGAGGGAGGGAGAGTCTATAATGCCATTCATTAGACGATGCAGAAAGAGCACATCAGCAATCTCTCTGCGTTCCTTTAGTGACTTTAAAATCTGGTAGGTTTGAACAAAATTGTACTCTCCAGGGATATGCTACCTTCCAAGCTTAAATTCTACACACCTCAAGAACTTTTTCTGTATAGCTTCTAAATTAGCAATATTATTTACTGTAAAAGGTGTCCAAATTTGATAAGCATACTCCACCTGAGATCTTACCAGTGAACAGTACAATGTCTTCTGAAGTCTTTCTTAACGGCCGCTGATATTTGAAAATTGAATGTGAATTTATTGTCAAATAATACTCCCAAGTCTTTCGTTTTATCCACTTTTGAAAGAGCAGATAAGTTGATGGTGTATTGCTAATCTACGAACGTTCTAGATCTGTATACAGACATGTAGTAGCATTTTGAAAGATTTAAATACAAATTGTAATCAATACACCATTCGTTTAAGCGCATAATCGAATTCTGCAAATGATCGCAGTCATCAATGGAGCGAATAATTTTGAAAATGTTTAGGTCGTCGGCAAACAATAAGAAGTTTGAATCGGGAATGGCATCTTGTAAGTCGTTGATGAAAATTGAAAAGAGTATCGGTCCGCAGTGAGATCCCTGGGGAACATCTGATGTAGCGTATAGCGGCTTAGATACGAACTCCTTAATTCTGACGTACTGTTTACATTCTTTTAAGTATGATGATAACCATACTACAGTACTAGGGCACAGCCCGATAGATTCCAATTTATGAAGCAGTAAATTGATGTTGATTCTATCAAATGCTTTGGTGAAGTCAGTATAGACTGTGTCTACTTGATGTCCATCATCGAAAGCACTTGATACAAACTGTTTATACTCCAATAAATTAGTTACCGTGGATCGACCGTTTACAAAACCATGTTGTTTGTTTGACATAACCTGCTTAGAAAACCAAGCATTTGCCACAATTTTATCCAATATTTTTGGTATGGTAGATTGTATACAGATCCCTCTGTAATTTTGAACAGTGTTCTTCTTACCAGATTTATGAAGTGGAATTAGGAAGCTGTCTTTCCAATTTGATAGTACAATACCAAGAGAAATGGATTTATTAAATATATCGTAAATTAATTTACAGAGAGAATATATACAATTTTGGAGGAAATAGCTGGATATTTTATTAGGGCCAGTGGAGTGCTTAGGCTTTAGGTTGCATATTTCAGTAAATACGTCTTGTACACTTATCACTAATTTATTGGTTTGAGTTAATAGACCAGAACCTCTGTAAGAGGTATTTCGATCATTAGTGTATACCGTAGCAAAATAGTCCGAAAATAAATTAGCAATATCCAAGGCACTATCAGCATTCACATCCCCATTCGTCATAAGATTGTGATAACCGTTTTCATCTTTAAGATTCTTAGCATGCTTCCAAAAAAAATATGGGTTTGATTTTACTGAAGATTCAACCTTAAGCATATAGTCTTTATGACACTGTTTAGCTAACTTATTACAATCATTTCTTAAGCGGGAGAATTTGTAGTAATCATTATATCTTCCATATTTTTTATACTGCGCGTGAGCTATTATCTTTTCATGAATTAGAGATATCAGTTCTTTTGACATCCATATTGGGCATTTATTCGAACAGTAATTTACATATTTAAATGGTACAAAATCTTCAATGACTTTATATAAAATATTATAAGATTTACAAACAATGTTATCAAAGTCATTATTATTTAGTAAAATGATCAATCTGTTAAATTAAAACAATTAATTAAATTAAAGTCTGCAAGATGGTAAAGATATTTTTTTCAAATGATTAAAGATGTTCAGGTGCATTTATTGAAAATTTGAAACTGTAGGCTATGTGATGAATGCTAGTTGATAGTAATGGAAATTTAGCTTGTTCAACATATGAATTTTGTAGGGTACTAAAACATAAATCAAGGTACACATTCCGTGAGTTTGGAATACTTATAGCCTGAGTAGCATTAACAAAATTATAGAAATTAGTTAGATGTATAGATCTAGCATCTTCCTGTACTAAGTCTGCGGAAGCGCTATTCCAATTAATACCAGGAAGATTAAAATCACCAATAATAAAAATGTTATTACAGTTTAACCTATTAATAATATCTTCTAAGCTGTCACTATGTCTTTGGTACTTTTCCAACGGAGATTCAGGACATATATAAACACCACCAGGTATAATTGATTTATAATTAAAAGTAATCTACACGAAAATCTGCTCTAGTGAGTTATCTAAGCTAATTAAAGATAACTTAATATTACGATTAATGGCAATAAGTATACCACCGCCCCTTTGTGAGCCATCAACAGTTTGTTCAGATCTATACAGAATGTAATTGGGTAATTGCAATTGTGAGTTAGTGATATTTTCGTAAAAACCACGTTTCTGTAATTATGATAATATCGAAGTTATTGGTATTAACAGATAAAGAAAAATCCAAAAGTTTTGTTCTAAGTCCACTACAATTTTGGTATTATATACTTAGTTTTTTCTAGTAGTCGAAGTAGATCCCTGATCATACTCCTTAGCGATATATGGAGTGTTGTTTTTATATTTAAGGCGCAGACTTAATTCACCATTTAATTTTCGATTATTTAATTCAGTCTTTATGGAGTTGTAGTGGTCGATCTGTTTCTGAGTCCTATCAGCTCGAAACATAAATGTTTTATTCTCAGCTACAGCATTACTTCTAAGAACAAGTTTTGCCCCTTCTTCATTGCTAAATATAACTTTCAATGGCCTGGGACTACTGTTAGTTTTAGATCTACCTAACCTAAGTACCTTTGTTGGTTTAACGTTCACTTTACGAGCATGCAATACATTATTAATGAGAGTAATTTCATGATTAATTCGCTCTTTTGTAACTTGTGACGAAGACTCATTTACGTTATAAAGAATAACATTACATACTCGAGGACGTCTTTCGCCAATCTCACGAAGTATATCTTCAAAATCATCAGATCCCTTATAACCCAAGTTAGAAAACTCTGATTGGAGGTTTTGGTATTAATTTTCTAAATTAGTTATACGAGTTTTAATTTCACCAAAACGTTTGCTTATCATATTTTTAATATCATTTTTAAAGTCGTTAAATTGATCAATTATTAATTTATAAAGTGAATCATTGGTTATTGCAGAATCAGACGGTTGAGGTAAGCATTTAGGACAAATCCATGTCTGTTTAGAGTTAATGAACTCGGCAATGTCATTCTCATTTAAATTGGTACATTTAATGTGTACATATTTCCCACATTTACCCCCGCATTTTAGACAAGGAGTATTTGGGATCACCCCACGATCACATAATTCACATGAATTAACCATTGTATTGGCGAAATAAATAAAAAAAAATGTGAAAAGGAAAGATAAGACAGAGGACACGCACTTCACACCAACGCGGCCTGTCGTGGTGGCTCACAAATAAACAAAAAAGGTTCGATGACCACGGATGGGAAAAAACAAATATAAACAAAGGATAACAAGATGTAAAATTCGAACACTATGTTTGACCTCTAAAGAGATAACACAATATATTAAAAGAATATGGAGAATTTCTAGGTTAATTTAATTGATTAATGATTTTCAATTTGTACTTACAAATTGGTTACTTATTTATTATACACCAAAACGTCTTTGTAATTAGCACAACACTAACAAGAATTTTTTAAATTAGGAGTCCAATTAAAACAGTAATTTACAATTTTCAACGTCGGACGTAAGTGCACATTTTCACTCTTTACATATTAATTAACACTGATTACTTTTTGTATTCACTTTTTATTTTAAACTGTGACTAGTTTAGGCTCAACAGCGAGCCATTATCAAACTAACTACTTAAACTAACATTAGGATCTTTTTTATACTTAAAATTATTTATCAGGTAAAAAAGGGTTGTAAAGAGGAGTATACATAAGTTCCGTCTGGTCATTTATTAGTGGGATTCCCGGATTCAGTTTTGCTTTGTGAATCTCTAATGACTCCAGAATTTTCATTTAACGGCCCTTTTCCACACAACGCAAGAATAAAAGTACATCTTCACCAAAAGTATGTCCTTCTTCCATGAGGTGGTTAGAAAACGTGAATTTATCTTGTTTTAATTTATACGCTCTAAAATGTTCTTTCAGCCTAACATTGAAATTTCTAGCAGATTGTCATATATATATACCCCTTTACAAGACTGATATGTTAACTTACATATCCCGGATTTTTTCGCATTTTAAGCCAAAAAATAAAAATATTTAAAAAAATATATATATATAACAGTCGCGTTTAAGCCATATTCAAAACTTAAATATGAAATGTTCAATCCAAATACAAAATCCAACATTCACAATAAATCCGGGATATACCGGGTGTTTGATTAAACGTGACCACTGACCGTATCTCAGAAACTATGTAGCGTAGCATGTTGGGGTAAAAAATTGCAGAGTAAAAGTGGCCAAACGAAATCACTGGAAATTAGTTTTAAGTCCTTGCCTTCGCCGCTAGAGGGCGTAACATCTATAACTAATTACAAAAACGGATTTTTACAAAAAAACTGTTAAATTTAGCTAGGTTAAAAATATACAAATCGTAATCTACGCTAAATTTAACTCAGTTTTAACTACTCACTTATTTCTTTATCTCGCACATATGAAGCAGGGAAGAGCGGCAAAGTGTAATCATTAAACTGCGTGTGATTTTTGTTAGGATTTACCGAAATTCACTGATTATAGAGGCTTCTACTTCGTTATACATTGTTGAACATAAATAAAACACTGTTTATCACTTTGTTTGTATAACAATTGGTTTATTTGGTGACTATAGTTTCGATACTACACGTATCATTATCAAACCGTTTGATAATGATACGTGTAGTATCGAAACTATAGTCACCAAATAAACCAATTGTTATACAAACAAAGTGATAAACAGTGTTTTATTTATTTACCGAAATTATTCATGTTAGTCTCATTGGATAGGTAATTGAAAGCTCTTTAAATCACTGTTTACGCTCGTTTACTTTAGTTCTTTTAGAAAGCGCCAGAGGGCCTTTTTGGGACAACCGTCTGTTTCTAGATTTTCTCAAATACTTCATATAATTAGCTATAGTTTTCTTGCGCTAGTTTATTACAGGAAGGAATAATAAGAAAAATGTTGAAAACCTCATCCTTATATCTTTATCCTAATCAAAAATATAGTAAAAAGTCTGGTAGATTTGCCCATTTTCAACCACGCACCATATAAAAATATATTTTAAAATCTAGTAGGCCTTTAAGCTCTTTTATTTTATGTTAGAGAGGTTAAAAACAATAATTTAAAAAATAATGAATATTACTTCTCCCCATTTGTATGTTTTAGAAAGCGAATATGTAAGTAAATCCATGTTTATTTAAAATCTTAAAGTATTGGAGGCTATGAGATTAAAAACATGTTAAAAACAGTATATTTACTAAAATTAAAAACACTTATTACAATACTTACTTTATTAGAACAATAACAAACAAAACGTAACAAAATAAAACAAATACTATAATTAAATCTAGCTTCGCTAGTAGAGGGCGCAATCTCTATCGCAAGAGTAAAAACAAGATCTTATTTAAAATACCAAATAAAGCTACATATGTTTAAAATATGTAAATCTTAATCTACTTAAAATGTTGCTTCATTTCACCTACCTTCTCGTTTCTTTCACTTTTACACAAGATGCGGAGGAGAATGGAAAAGTCTAATCATTAAAATGGTTGTAACTTTAATTTCGCTTAACCGAATTTAATGCACTGACTAATTTGATAAATAAATGAATGCACTATTAAACACCATGTATTATAATTACATTTAATGTCTATAGTAAGAATCAGAGGGCGCTATTGGTTTAAAATACCTCATTCTGCACAAATGTCAATATATCTCCGGTTAGGATGAAGATAACTATCGTAACTTATGATTACCTTCCAATTTAAAAATTTAAAGAAAATGGAGAAATTACGGTGATTGTTTCAATCGCACCCTCTGGTGCTTAATATCGAAACTAAAATAAATCAGAGTAAATAATGTTCTAAAGTACATTCAATTGTCTATCAAATGAGCCCAAGTTTATTAAATTGAGTATAACCTAACAGAAGTTACAGGCATTTAAATAATTAGATATTTTTGTTCTCCCGCGAATCTTATGTGAGACATAAAAAAAAACGGGAAGATAGTTGAAATTAGGTCAAATTTACGTAGATTAAGATTTTCAGATTTTTGACATCGCTTAATTTGGCATTTATTTGATAAACATTGTTTTAATCTTTTACTATAGAGATAGCGCCCTCATGCGGAGAAGGTATAAACTTAAAAATAATTTCTCTTGGCTACTTTTACCATGAAATTTTTTACCGCATCATGCTACGATGTATAGTTTTTGAGATACAGCCGATGGCCACGCTTAATCAAACACTCTGTATAATATAATCTTCAAATTGATTCTGAAAAAAACAATCAATCCTTTTAAATTTTAAGTGTATCCCTTCTAAGGTAACAAATTACTTTTCAAAAAGAAAAGTCGTAAACTTATCCATTAATGAAGTATTAAATACATACAACGAATTTAATTTAAAGTATACATACCGGGAATTTTTCTTTTAAGTATACATATGCATACGCTTTTTTAAAGAGTTCAATTTGAAGCTTTAAACGAACGTGTCCACTTCCAGCTTAGAAGTAAAATTTCGAGTTTAGAAAAGCCTGATAATTTGGTTTGGTCGCGTAGCGCGAAGCGCGGAGCGGCCAAACCAAATTTTCAGGCTTTTCTAATCTCGAAATTTTACTTCATGCGCCACGCGTACAAGACACTGATTTACAAGTGAACTTAATTAAAATCAGTGTCTTGTACGCGTGGCGCATGAAGTAAAATTTCGAGTTTAGAAAAGCCTGAAAATTTGGTTTGGCCGCTCCGCGCTTCGCGCTACGCGACCAAACCAAATTTTCAGGCTTTTCTAAACTCGAAATTTTACTTTATGCTTAGTCTGGGAGTGGAAACGCTCGTTTGAAGATTAAAAGTGAACTCTTTAATAATTATTTATGTACCAAGTCAGTAAAATAAGACTTTATCGAACGAGTCTGAGGTTATGAGACGAGCGAGCGGAGCGAGCGAGGTGAATAAAGACGAGTTCGATAATAATTATTTATGTACCAAGTCAGTAAAATAAGACTTTATCGAACGAGTCTGAGGTTATGAGACGAGCGAGCGGAGCGAGCGAGGTGAATAAAGACGAGTTCGATAAAGATATTTTACTGACGTGGTGCATACAAAATTTTATCGCCAATCTTAAAAATAAATGAAAAAGTATAGGATTTTTTATTTAAATTAAAAAAAAAATAGAAAATATGTATTATTATTTAAACAAACACTACGAATTAATCAAGATATTAAACCACTCTATTTGTTGTATATGTGGAAATTGATGGTGCATCCTGTGGCATTATTTAAATTTATTCCTGATGTTGACCCATCAACGGAAAAATTTTGTGGAAAATGAATATTTTCATTTTGATGTAAAGTTGTGGCAGTGTTGTCATTGATATCAAAACGGTGCGCAATTTGATCACCACCCAAAATCGTTTTTGCAATCTTCGTTTTGTTCAATATTGATTCCTCAACATAGGACTCAGCAACGG
Source organism: Philonthus cognatus (assembly GCA_932526585.2). Taxonomy (NCBI): domain Eukaryota; kingdom Metazoa; phylum Arthropoda; class Insecta; order Coleoptera; family Staphylinidae; genus Philonthus; species Philonthus cognatus. The sequence goes on along the minus strand of OW052241.1, from coordinate 63,798,716 downwards.
TATCACTCTTCCACCCTCCATGACGTTTCAAATTTTCTTTGCTGCCCCCTGCATTAGCAAACAAAGTAGCAGACGACCTCCGAAAACAATGACCAGTATATTCTGACGGATTTGGCAAATTTAAATAGTTCGCAATTTTACATGGTATGTTTCCAAAAGTGTGGATACCCACAGGCTGCACTGTGCATTTACTTTTTCTATATGTAATAAAAAATCTATCATGTTTGGTCTGTGCGGGACGAAGTTTGGCATATTTTTTATATAACTCAATCGGTTTAACGTGTTCTTCGAACTCTGATGTTACGACAAATACTCTTGGTTTATTAGTTTTCGTGTGTCTTATATGCACAATCAATACAGTATCCTTGTCTTCTATATCATCAACTTTAAGATTTACTAATTCATTATTACGGCAGGCTCCAGCAACGTCAAAAATAACACAAATCTAAAATAATATCTACATTAATAACAAATATGCTTCGATAATTGATTACTATCTTACCTTCATCATTAAATATATTTCATTTGGTGCATTCAATAGAAACTGTATTATTTCTTCTTGTGTGAGAACTTTCGATTTTTTTGCCGTATAATTTTTTGATTTCTGTTTTAAAAACGCCGTAAGTTTCTTATATTGGCTTATATCAACGTCGTTTTTTACCGAAAGAGATGCTTTTAACATAGAATAATATGACCATAATGTTGCTGCTTTATATTCCTTGGATTTTTCAGAAAAATATGTCAAGAGAACGTTTTCGCTAATTGTTTTAATGTTATTTCTGTCACACCAACTTGTGAATAAATCGTGTTGACGATTATAAATATGTCTAGACTTACTTGGAAGAATTTCGAGCGTTGTTTCTATCGCTCTTTCGCGTATTTCTGGTGGAGTACATGGTATTTCAAACTCTTCACTACTCATGTTTTTTTTTGACAACTAAACTGACAGGATTCGACCTCCTTAGATTTTGTTAGTATTGTCCCATAATGTTACTTGTTGAAAGTAGTAAAATAATGGGACGGTTTAGTGCCGCAAATGGCGATAATAATAGATGTATTTAGTGCCGATTGGCGATAAAATAATGTATTCATATGTATACTTAAAAGAAAAATTCCTGGTATGTATACTCTAAATAAAAATTCGCATATCATTAATGAATAAGTTGGTGACTTTTCTTTTTGAAAAGCAATTTATTACTTTAGAAGGGAACGACCGTCACGCACACGCCTTTCAAACTTCACTTAGATGGGGATAATTTTATTTCTTAACAACGGGGTGGGAATGTCAATGCAAAATTAATGATGCCGAAAGAAACATAAAACTGTACGTCAATCAAAAAAAAGAGAATATATATTCATCAAACAATTAATAGCATCCAGTAAGTTCATTAAATTTTTAATTTAACCCGGACGTGTGTTTGCTATTCAACATACATGCATGCATTGCATGCGAAGAAATTTCCGGGATTCTGGACACAGCAAACACAGATTGTATAAGCGATAAAACGAATGGAATAAATTTCATGCGCAGAAATCGATAATTAAAAAGTGGGTAATTCAAATTGCTTACATAAGAAAGGATTGTTGGCTTAGTCAAGGAAAGAGTCTATACAGCAAAAACTCATACAATTTAAAATTGTTGCAAGCAAAACTATGAATGATATAGATAGATTTTTGTAATAAATTAATAAAATAGTCAACACATTGAAAGCTGACAAAAATCTATCTAATACATTCATATTTCTGTCAGCTTTCAATGTGTTGACTATTTTATTAATTTATTAGTATCGTCAATAAGGTATTCGTCAAGGTTTTTTTTTGTTATAGCTTTTTTTGTGAATTTTTTAATATTTTTCTTAGCTTCCTAATATAAATACGTAATTTAATTTAAATAAACAAAATTTAATTTATCTGAAAACTTAAATGTATTTGATTTGAAAAGTTACATGTACATATGTAAGTTTTCAAATCAAATACATTCAAGTTTTCAGATAAATTAAAATTTGTTTATTTAAATTAAATTATGCATTTATACTTGGAAGTTGACAAAAATATAAGGAAATTCATAAAAAAAAACGTAGACGAAAGTCTTGTCGACGACACTAATTTAATATATTACGTCACGAGAGTGGTATGCAGCATAGTACATATGAGCGGGAATGTTGCGCACAAGCCACGCAGCGGCGAGTGCAGTATTCCGCGAGTATGCCAGTAATTGCCATACCACTCGAGAAACGTACGATACTTCACCTATGCCCTAGAAAAACAAACAGTGGCCATGAAAGAACAACGTATTTATTCCATAATTTTTAACAGTACCATGACGTTGATTAAATTTAAATTACATTAACAAATGATATTTATTTGATGTATATTGATTAAATAATACATCAAATAAATGTCATTTGGTTGTGCGGTAATTAAACAGCGGTTCAGCTGTCAGCATGTAATATACATGTCAAAGCTATTACGTGCATGTGTGGGTAATGTCAATCATACGTGTCAAGATGACAGTGTGGTATAACGCGGTTACTAGATAGGGCGTAGGTAAAATTAATAAAATGGTCAACACATTGAAAACTGACAAAAATCTTGAAAATATGCATAAACCGTGACAATTGCAAAACTTGGGATAAATCATAATGACAAAAGTAATCATCATACAGTTATATTTTCTTTCATAAACGTAAGATTATACATATGCAGTATATTTTGAACTTCACATGAGGCATGAAATAACATTTCGAGTTTAGAAAAGCCTGAATATTTCGAATTGTTCAGGCTTTTCTAAACTTGAAATTTTACTTTATGCTTAGTTAGGAAGTGGAAACGCTTTATAAAAGCATTTAATTTGAAGCTTCTAACAAATTAAATGCTTTTATGAAAACAACGAATTCCTGCAAACTTAATGTGAAATGTATCCTTAAAAGAAAAATGCTCTGTAAGTTAAACATTTATGACCATCTCAAACTTTCGAAAATTACCAACACTGTATGATTCCAAGAATTTTATAAAAGTTGTGATAGTTGACAGAATGAGCATTGTTTTCATTGGATCTCAAAACATTTAAAATTTAAAGTCTGGCGCTTTTATGAATGTGCGGAAAGAACTATACAAAACGTAAGGCCATTCAATCTCAAAGTGAAGATTAGTAAATTGTAAACGTTTCATCATCAAAAATTTATAAAAAATAAAACATTCTTGGAAAGGGTCTGTAGAATCCATTTTTTATAACCATTAATAAACTTTTTAACTATATAGATAAAAATTAACATTATCTCAAAAATCATCTATTTTTGAATACTGCTATCACGCAAGTTAATCTTGTTTAATAATAATAACTTCGCAATCTAGAAATTAGTAACCTAGCCTCATTCCATAAAACTTCAATAATATTTATCTAACCTAACCTAACTCCACAACGTGACATTTAATCTAATTCACAATTAGTCAACGAACCTAAACTAACTAAACAAATTGTCCTCTAACTAAGCTCTTGCCTATTAGGTTAACCCATTAACGGCCGAGCAGTGATAGAGTTAACTCTAAAAGTTGAATTTAGCTTGAATTCTGAACTTTTTTATGATTATGTGCAATATGAAGTTTGGAACGAGTGTCTTCCACTCCCAGACTAAGCATGAAGTAAAATTTCGAGTTTAGAAAAGCCCCGCGTAGAAAATTTGTCGAGGGTCGCGCAGCGACCCGAGACATATTTTCACGGGGCTTTTCTAAACTTGAAATTTTACTTCATGCGCCACGAGTATAAAACACTGAAATATTCTGAGTTAGACATTATTGACATTTTTTTTTTTTTTTAATAAGTAATAAGGGAAATATTTAAATAACAACATTTTTACCTGTTTCTTCATACATTTTAAAGTCAGGTTCAGTAATATAACATATCAAATTAACTTATTTAGTAATTTAATTAACAAAAAAATTATAATGTTGCCTGTATGCATCAATGGTGCTTAGTTGGCTAAATGTTCTTCCATTCGAATACTCACATTTACAATATTTTAGTAATTTAGGGAAAAAATAAGACACTTGTATTAAGAAAAACAATAAGACTAATATTTCAAAATATGCCGGACGTTTCATTTAAAATTATGTCATTTCTTATTAAACCGGAAGTGCAACAAATTTTTAAATGCCCATCAAACTACATCAGTCTTAAACCACTATCTAAAATATTCAAATTAACGGTATAATAACAGTTTTATACTAATTTTTCTATATTGTATTATCAAAAAGGTTGTATTGTTTTATTTTTTCATTTCCTTTTGAAATAAAATTACACAAGATCATAGTTGACAGTAACGATGAAGAACTCAATGTCGTATTTTAGAACAGCGCTTCCCAAACTATTTTATGTGGCGGACCGGTATATTTGGTTCGAAATCCTCACGGACCGGCATCCATAGACGTAGCAAAATGGAGGAGCATGAAAATATAATGTTTAAACTCATAAGTAATAAAACACTTACATATTTTATAATGTATCTTTTCGTAGTATAGTATTAACTAGGAATACTACTTCCGGTTTAGCCTGAAATGATGTGATTTTTCATATTTTAAATTGCAACCCCGACTTTTTTCTAACTTGTAATATTAGTCTCTAAATTTCCTTTCCAATGATATAATAAATAGATATTTACGTTAAATGTAACCTCAAAATTACTAATTTAATTAAATAACACTTTTAACTTTAACTTATTTTAACTAGTTTCGACTGGTCATTCGACTGGTCATTGAGCCATTCTCAAATGAACTTGGTTTGAGAATGGCCCACTGACAAGTCGTAAAAAATAAAAAAGTGATTACAAGAAAGTTAAAAGTGTAATTTAATTAAATAGGTAACATTGTTCACAAAGTAACCGCCTCCACCACCAAATATCAAAATTAATATTTTTCTGAAATTTACTAGCAGGCCGAGGAAAGAAATAAATATAATTTACCGAATGGATATTTAGAAAGAGCCGCAAACGAACTATGGGGAATCTAGGGAAAAATATTGCGTGAAATGAGTTCAATTGTATATTTACAGATATATTTTTTTAATATTATCATCCATCAACATAATTTTTTGCATTTTGTGCTCGTCCCAGTTTCATATGGTGGTTCATTTTTCCAATTACCGCTGAAATACAAAATGTCGTTAATTAATAATCGTCATCAGTCCATTATGCAAAATTAATATTGTATTTTCAACTATCAATTTAATTTGAGTATATCATACACGTTTATTAAATTAAATTAATTCGAATAAAAGTAAAACGCAATTATCTGAATAAAATAAAATTATTATCAATAAAATACACAATTAACTTTATTCTAAACTTAATTTAATAAAACACAAAGTGAACCAAGCATAATTCTAATAAAACACATAATTAGCTTTACTCCAAACGTTTTGCAAAGAGTTTGGTTTGGGTCACGGCAAGATGTTAGATGTATAATGTACATACAGGTATACACAGTCCGCCAGAAAAATGTATACACACTTTAATGAATGAAAACTATTTATTGTTTGTTTGTTTTACATTTAAATACTGATCACACATGTAGAAATGTCTTTAGTTAAGCACATAGTTACTTTAGATGTTCAAAATGTCGGTCGTTGGCGGCCAGATACATAAGGCAAAGACGAGCGGTCACCGCAGTTTATTAATGTTTCAATGGATCGCTGCAGAAGTCGCTGTAATCTCCTGCCGAAGGTTCTCCAGTACCGACAAGGCCGTAGCCAAATAGAGGGATAAGGGGACTTAAAAAAAATTGGGGGGGGGGGTGTAAATTTGTAAAGTATTAGGAACATTTCGGGCGGGGGTCTCAACCCTCCCTATATGTCTAGCCGCTAACGGCTATCTAAGGTATCTATGTTTAATGTAGAACAAACACACAATAAACAGTTTTCCTTTGTTAAAGTGTGTATATATTTTAGTAGCGGACTCTGCACATTGTGGTATATTTTATATTTTTTGATAGGCAAGATCAACAGCGACGGCTCGCAGCCTAACTTCAGGGTAGGCTACAGTGCCAAGGCACACAAAATTTGAGGTTGGGATCGCGCTTTATAAATACAAGGAATTGCACAACAAAGTCTCCTTTCAATAACTCATACATATTACGTTGGGCCTCTGGCCGACCCTGAAGTTAGGCTGCGAACTGTCGCTGAAGATCAAGTATTTCAAGGATCGAGGAAGTGATGATAGAGCAGTTGATCCAGTAGATGTTTTTTTTATCGATTTTGCACGAATTATAATAATATATTGTGCAATAAGCATGGAATGATGCTTATTTTCCATGCTTAAAATGTGTGCACGACCCGTAGGCGAATGCCGCAAATCCAAGGAGGAGCAAATCAACCGGAAATAATCATTTCATGCGAACGGCAGTATTATTCCATTTTTTTAAATTTTAGTGCCATCTTGTAGCTCTCTCTTGGAATCTGTATGGCAATTATGTTCAAGTAAGCAAGCAAAAGTATCCACACACGTTCTATCATGTTTGTACAAAAGAAAAAATTATTATGCGTGCCTGTCTAGCTTACAGTTGAGTATGTAGCCACCTTTAATTTCATTCGCAGACAATGTTTTTATTGTGCATTGGTTTCTGTGGCATCGTTAGACATGTTTGATATTTTATATAATTTTCTATATTTTATAATCTTATTTTCTATATTTCATATATACGTGTATGATTAAGAGCTCAATAAAGTACAAACTTTGTTTATGTTTTATTGACTTACAATTTTTCGGACGTGTTTTTTGATTAACGATTTATTTGCATTTTTTTTAAGTACGCTTTTTGTGTGCAATTTTTTTTGATATACGATTTGTTAATGTACATTCTTTGAAGTACGATTTTTAAACGTACAGTTCTATTCAATAGAAAAGCGTACACTTACTGGTTTACATTTTAAATGTGGGTTATAATTTATGTGGTTGCTCTATTAACGGTTTCAAGATTAATAAACTACTGGTACAGTTTAAAAAAAGCCAGAAACAAATTAGTAAAATATTGTCGAAATCGGCTTCAGTAGTTGTACGCTTTTTTGTTGATTAGAACTGTACTTCGTTTTCTCGTACGATGTTAATTGTTAAAATTATTTTAGCATTAAGATACGTTTCATTATTCTAACTTTATAATTACGTCTTATACGCTCAAAGTTGAAAACAATGTTGAATGAAAGTCACTAAAACAGAACTGATATGTTTTAATTTAAGTTCATAATATCATTCTAAGAAGTGATTTCCAATCCTCGATTAATCGTAAGGTAACATTTCAAGTTTAAAAAATCGTGCAAATTTAGATTTTCCGGGCAAAGCGAAACAAAGCGCCCGGCAAATCCAAATTTTCAGACTTTTTTAAACTCGAAATTTTACAAAACACTGAGTAATTTTTAAGTTCAAAAACAGCAATTTCATCTTATATTAAATTGCCAAAGTGGAGTTACAAATATAAAATACACGTAGAGGATATTGACAAGAAAAGGAAGGCCTAATTATTATTTGAAAAAGTTAAGAACTCCTAGTATTAACTAATAGGAATATATTCAAAATATAAAGCAATACCAACGAAACATAGAATTTAATTTTTGTTAAAACACTAAATTAGTTTAAAAATAGTGAAATAGGCAGAAATTAATTAAACATTTAAGAATAATTTGAAACTTTTATTTATAGTGTATTTATCAGAAATAATTTAAATAAAAAAATGTAAATGAAATTTAATTAATACATATTTAAAGATAGTTTTAATACCTAATTAAACATAATATGATATTATGATTAATTAAGGATAATGTGTTCTTAACTTGTCAATAATAATATCAATAATATATATAATTATTGTGTTATTAACAAAAACTGCTTTACAGTTGTCATAGAGGTAGTACAAATACATAAAATATATAAAATTAAATACACAAACTTAATTTAATCTAATTTAACATAATAATTTGCTCAGAATAGTGCATAGATAATGAATGGTAATGGATAGATTAGTTGTATAAGTGATATTATAAGATATGACGAAATACAAGACTGTTAAAAAAGTATACATGGTTTGTCCAGAAAGTAATGAGAATGATTTTATTGCGCTCAATCGAAGGGTCTGGGAGTGGAATCTTTGTGCGTAATCGGTAGTGGAGAGTCTTAGCTAAATGGTTTAACCCAGTTTTTTAACCTCTAAGAGTTTACAGAGTGTGAAACAACGATAAAGTAAAGTGCCGTTTGGGAGTCGCGTTACGGTTCATAATTGATACGGAATGTGCCAAGCTTTAAATAAGCAACTGAAACGATTGCTATCAATTAGAATGCACACTTGGAGAATGTTTAAGGAAAAGTACAATTGTTATAGTAATAATAATAATAATGACTATTCTTTATTCCAATGTTAAGATATCACATACAACCTTTGCAAATATAATTCTACACGGAATAGAGTAAAAAGTAAAGTAATACATATTATGTTTCTCTAGAGCAGTGGTGGGGAAACTTTTTTTAAGACGGGCCATTTGTAATAACCAGACAATCGTAGCGGGCCAAAGAATAATGCTTAATCGTAGGTAGGTAGTTTTTATGCGGGTCGTCACATTACGAAGTAAGAACGCGTTCAAACATTCTCACGACGGCACTCTTAAACGGGCCGGATTAAACCTTTCCGCGGGCCGGACTTGGCCCGCGGGCCGTAGTTTCCCCATCACTGCTCTAGAGAAATATTCATGCATGTTATATGGTTCTAGCAGCCAATCAAGGCTCGTCAAGCGCATTTACTGGCCCGGAACCCTCCTGCGATATCACAAAAACCACAGTCAGAAATTTCATTAAAAAAATGGACGGAGACACAGACTCAATCTTGGTGTACGAACACACTATGACAGAGGCAGGCAAAACAGTTTCTCAAAAAACAATCGCCGACTTTTACGACCGATCTTCTTAACCTAGAGAGAAAAACGGTTAAGGCTATAGTACGTCTACTGACAGGACACTGTAGGCTCAACGAACACATGAGCAAAGTAGGTCTGGCAGAGGATACGATATGTAGATTCTGCCAGAAAGATGAGAAGGACCCTTTCCACATCCTGTGCCTATGTGATACCTAATGCTGGGCAACACTAAACCAAGTCAGGGTAATAGGGCTAATCAAAGAGGCGAAGCTCGAGCACGTCGTCTAAGATAACAGGGATCCACAATATACATGCAAAGATCGCGGTGGTATAGGCCAAGAGGCCACCCCTACACTTATCTATCTATTTATATGGTTCTAAATTTTGTAAATGTTTAAGAAATTGTTTCCAGCTTGACAACGTATCCGATATTTGTATACTTTTGGGAAAACTATTGTGTATTTTTATACAGATATATAGTAGGTTAGGAAACCCCGGTGGAGTAGTGGGTAGAATCCCTGCCTCCTAACCCAGGGGTCGCGGGTTCGAGTACCGCCGGATGGGGTCATTTTAAAGTACAAAATTATTCCACCTGGGTCCATAGATATGTGTGAATGTGTTTGTGGCGTCTAAATATAGTAAATTACAAAATACAAAGTTCAAATGGTAGAATGATTTAAAACCGATATCCAATAAATGTAAAAAAAAATAGTGGACTTTTTTCAAATAAAGTAAATCTATGATAAGGATATTTATGGTCAATTCCATGTCTCGTGTTATGCGTACTTTCCAGTTTGAATTCAATAAATAAATGTTTATGCTTACACATACATTGTATCGCTTCTAGGATGTACATCAACGGCGGCTCGCAGTCTAACTTTAGGATAGGCTAGAGCGCCAAGGCACACAAAATTTGAGGTTGGGATCGCGCTTTATAAATACATAGAATTTCACAACAAAGTCACCTTTTAATAACGGACACATATTACCTTGGGTCTCTGGCCCACCCTAAAGTTAGGCTGCGAGCTGCCGCTGATGTACATTGCAGGACAAGTTAGCATTTGATTTTTCATAAAGAAGACTCTGCAACTCTCTTTGTATTAACCAGCAAGCATAATTCTAAGTGCTCGTTTCTGCAGTATAAAGACCTTTTCAAGGTTGATGCGATTACCCCAAAACATAATTCCATACTTCATGTGTGAGTAGAAGTAGGCAAAGTAAAAAGTTCGCACGATGTTTGCATTAGTGTATTTGGAGAGGACCCTTATTCCATAATAGGTTTTATTTAATTTGCTAGAGAGCGCTTCAATGTAATTATTAGAGCTTAGAGTTTCATCTAAGATAATTCCTAGAAATATCGAACCATTAGTGTTTCTATTTAATTATATACACTGCCGAGTATAAAACTAAGGTCACTCCGTTTTTTTTGGAGTTTTTTTAGGAAATGTTTAGTTTTTTAAGTGTTTTTTCGGTTGCAACAGTTTACTAACTGGTTGCTTGAATAAAAAAATATTTTTTTGTTATTCAAAGTTTATTGAAAGTGATGAAAATGAACAATTTAAATTTGATATGCTAAGTAATGAAAATGAACAAGTTTACTTTCATATGCTTTTGTTGAAACAAAAAAAAGTTTAAGGACTTCAGTAGCGAGTATTCCCTCCTCTGGCAGTGATAACAGCTTGCTAACGACGAGGCATGCTCTGAATCAGATTTTGGATCATATTCTGCGAAAGATTGTCCCATTCCTGCACCAGTAGGTCGCGAAGCCCTTTAGAATTTTTGGAGGCCGGCACATGTCTCTGTTAACGTTTTCCCAGCTCATCCTAAACATACTCAATTAGATATAAATCTGGACTTCGAGCAGGCCAAACAAATCGTGTGATTTGACACTCGTCAAGATAGTCAGTAACTATCCGAGCAGTGTGGGGCCTTGCGTTATCATGCATAAATGTTGCGTCGTCATCAAGAATAACCATTAATGGTAAAACAGGGTTTACTGGAGCCTCTGTCAGATACCTATGCGCAGTCAACGTCCTATTCTCGATAAAGACTAACTCCATGTGAGTGTCAAAATTTATGCCTCCCCATGCCATAACTGATCCTCTACCAAATGGAAGTCGCTCCGCAATACATGCTTAAGCATATATCTCGCCTTATTGTCGCCACACTTTTATACGTCTATCTGAGCCCGTAAGACAGAAACGCGATTCATCGGAAAACAATACTCAAATCCAATCCGCTATTGTCCAAGCCACGTGCTCTCGTGCAAAATTCGCAATCCGGTGTTCACGAGAAAGCGGCCGTCCAGTAGTTGGTGAAGATAATCCAGCAGCATGAAGTCGCCTCCTAACTGTCCACTCACTTATGTTTACATTTCTCACTTCTTGCAGACGATTTCGAAGGGATACTGCCGTGACCGTTCGGTTTCTCAAAGCACTAAAAACGAGAAAGCGGTCATCTCTAGCTGTTGTAGTCTTGCCTCGCCCTAACCATGTCTTCGAGTGAGCAGACCAGTCTCTTCGTACCACCGCTATACTCGTTGCATACTCGAGAGACTTTCATCAACCTTTCTCGCAGTTTCGCGCTGACTGCGGCCGTCTTCTAAAGCCGCCACAATTCGTGCCGCAACAACAGGATTTATGATCATTGCAAAACACTAACAATACCAACAATACACAAACAATTTTCAACAGACAGATGTCATCACAGAAACAAAAACTATGCTTGTTTCAACAAAAGCATAAGAAAGTAAACTTGTTCATTTTCATTACTTAGTATATCAAATTGAAATTATTTATTTTCATTACTTTCCATAAACTTTGAACAACGAAAACTATTTTATTCGAGCAATCAGTTAGTAAACTATTACAACCGAAAAAAGACGTAAAAAAACAAATATTACTAAAAAATTTCCAAAATAAAATCAAATTACGGAGTGAACAGAATTGTATGCTCGGCAGTGTACTTTAAAAAATATGCAGCTTATTCTTTCATTATTAAGTATTAACCTATTGTTTAGCTGACACAAACCATTCTGGGAAAAAAGAGAACCTAACTGAATGAACATTGTGCAGAGAGGTCGCCAAAATCTTAAGAGTTCAAAAAATGTAGCTAAAGTGAAAGCAATTTTGAACTGTGATGAAAATTTACATTTCAGATATTGAGCATGAAATTATCCCAATAAAATTGCAGTTGTTTGGAGAGTCTGTACTAAATCTCGACACTACGGAATATGTTTCGTTGGTATTGGTAAGGGAGTTTAGTAAAAAAAATCTACTATTGCCCAAATTTTTGTGTAACTTAGATCTGTTTCTGTTTGGCTTCTATTTGTGTCCTAGGTTGTCATTCAAGTTAAAAGACAATATTTAACTCTTACAAGATATCGTGGCGAGCACACTGAGTGGCATGCTAGTCTACGACTTCTTGAAGGATTACTATATGTGATAAAACCGCGAGATATGGCATTCTGATGCCAAAATGAAGTTTGTTAAAGAATATTCACTGACTTTATTATATTTTCAAATATAAAAAAGTTCTGGCATTATTCTCATTACTTACCGGACAAACCATGTATATCTGATTGGAATTTTAGGGTGACTGACATATTATAAAATCTATATAAATCTAGTTTCTGATTTATATTTAACCCCTTCAGCTCTGGAATTTTCGTGGTGCCCAAAAAATGTTTTGTACACTGGATATTTTTTATTACTATCTCAGATATGCAGAGAGCTTTTCTTTTAAGTATACATATCTAAATATATTGCATACGCTGTAAATCTTCAGATATTCGTTGTTTTTACAAATATTTCAAATTGAACTTTCAAACGAGTGTTTTCCACTCCCAGATTAAGCATGAAGTAAAATTTCGAGTTTACAAAAGCCTGAAAACTTGGTTTGGTTGCGTAGCGCGTAGCGCTACGTGACCAAACCAAACTTTTAGGCTTTTCTAAACTCGAAATTTTACTTCATGCGCCACGCGTACAAAACACTGATGTGATGTTGTGTTCAGAATACACGTTTTTAGCATACTGCTTTAGTAGAATATTTTGTACTTCGCCTAAAGTCAGTCTTTTATACGCGTGGCGCATGAAGTAAAATTTCGAGTTTAGAAAAGCCTGAAAATTTTACTTCATGCTTAATCTGCTTCTGCTTTGCTTTTTTGTTGGAAAACACTCGTTTAAGAATTCAAATTTAACTATTTTGAAAAACAAACGGATATCGGAAAAGTTAGAGCATGCATGTATGTATATTTGAAATAAAAATTCCCAGTATGTTTACCAAATTTTAGTGGTTGCAAAGCCACCGTCAGGGCCAAAAGGGTTAAATATCATAATTAGTTTGAATGAGACTGTCAATATTATTTATTTACTTACCCTGGTGCATAATTGCATGTAAACACTTTCGTGAAAGGTCTTAAAAGGTTGGTTTTGTTATAAAACATAATGAAATCGCATCCAACTTCTGTTGTATCATGCCATACCATCTAAAATGAGTTTTTTTTAAGAAGTCACCGGTATATTCTATTTTCTTTTTTCTAAACAAACCTGAGTGTAATGTGTAACAAGTTTATTATTTGTCGATTCTCTGCTTGTGTAATTGTAGTGCACATGCTCATCGAACCATAAAGTCATTGCACGTTTGTATGGTTTGCTTGTTGTCTTAGTGTTGGATGCGACTTTGTAAATATTTTGGCCGACGTGCGTAAAGCCTCCTATCAAAAATAAAACAATTATAAATTAGATAGACAATTTTTATTTTTTTTAAACAATTATAAATTAGAGTATTTTGTTTATTAAATAATAATAAATAATACGTGGAGGAGCTAAAATAAATAGATTAGACTTGTACAGAGTTATTAATAACATACCCCTTTAACATGGTTCTTAGGATGATATTAACATATTATTATTATACATAACCGCAATGGCCATATGAAATAGAGTTATGTAGACCTTTAATTATAGTGCTATAAATCATACATGTACATTTTTAATCAGTATATTTTGAACTTTACAGAATGTTAGTTTTTTATTCCGAAACTCGAAATGTTACATTATGTGCCAGGCATAAAGTAAAATTCCCTACATGCGCGCCTGTTCAAGGCACTCTTTACAAAAAAACAAAAGATTAAAATTTTACATATAAAATGTACAATAAACTATAAGTGTGATACATTCTCGAATTTAGAAAAAAATATTCTTCCAAAAAATATAAAAATCCAAAATGGCGCTTATCAGAAGAACAAAAGTTGATCCCTGGGTAAATGTTGTAATTATTTTAAAATAAAATATGTTACTAGGTTTCTTGTTAAAAAGTGCCTGTATAATGTCAAAGTTGTGAATGTCTAGGATTCAATAGTTTTTAAATAAAAAAAAATAAAAACAAAATTTCAAAAAATCCGTTTTTGACAATATTTAAAAAACGAAAGAAGATATTTCAAATTTGTTTTTGTTTTATTATTAAGCCCTAAAATACACAACTCTGCCCTAATTTAACCGACTTTTTATCTCTTCTAATAACCGAGATTCCTATACATTCTATTGGAATACGGGCACCCTGTATATATCGTATGTTTTTAATAAAATTAAATCTTCTTTGAAATAGTAGTTTATACTAGAAGAGTATTTGAAAATTTTGTTGTCCAAGATGAAGTAAGTATAAAATATTTTTTCTTGTAACTTGATTAGAGAAGGGATCACAATTATAAATTAATTTAAGTTAATAAATTAATGAATAAGGATTTTAATAAATATACAGTATTTATTACAAACGCCATACGTTTATGATTTAACTTGTTTTTGGTTCTATTAAGTTATTAAAGTACGTATGTAGTAAATTTTACCTGTAGAAACTATATGATGTCTAAATATGCATAAACTAGACAGAACCTTCGCACCTTCTTCTAAATGCTTGCTGTATTTCTAAAAGTAAACTTGAAATTAATTTTTGACTTCACATTAAACGTAAATTAATTTAAACACCATTCTTTTCAGATTCGTTCCAATTGGCTGATTTTTAACCCTCCCATTCGCAATATCCAATCTGTAATTGTTGTGGTATGTTACGATTTTATCTCTTTCATAATCTGTCAAGCCTCTAACTAAAAACAATCTATAATTAATAAGCGAAAATTAAACAAATACGCATCAAAAAATAAAAGCTTATGTGTACAACAACAAAAAATGGTTATAAATTAATTAGTCTTCTTAATAGTTTCTACTGGCACGTTTTCCATCTGGTTCCTTTTTCCTTTGAGCAAATATTTTCGCTACAACTGGCAGTGAAGAAAATATTGGTAAATAAGAAAAACAATTTAAATTAAATTACCACTCGCTGTTCCAGTTTCTCAAAATGTGGGTAGGTCTATTTTTGGGTTGTACAATTTTTACTAAGTATACAAAAATATGATTTATTATTTTTGTATACTTAGTAAAAATTGGACAACCCAAAAATAGACCTACCCACATTTTGAAAAACTGAAAAACTAATTCAATAGTAGGTTAACTTAAGGTTGGTTATATTTTATTTGAATACATAAAAATTAAGATGAGTAAGTATAATCTGCACTTGGTTTAAGTTACGTTTGGATACATATAAATTAACTTGATTTAAGCCTCTAGCTTTTAGAGAATCAAGCCTCGCAAAAAAGCATTTTAACATGAAGAAAAATTGAGTTTGCCAATAGTTTGCAGAATATTTACAAAATTTAAAAACGAATTAAAATTAATATCGACGTTCTGCAAAAATTTTGTTTTATTGAGAGATTTGTCTTAATGAGACTAAATTTTTGCAAAAAGTCGATATTAATTTTAAATCGTTTTTATATTTTAAAAAAGCATTTAATAATTATCCACCTTAAATAAGATTAGACAAAAATTCAGTTGTAAATCTCAAATAAATTAATGTGCATTGTTAAGACTTAATTTGTGCTATATTTACCTATTATTTCTCCTCCATTTGGACATACATTTGCAGCATTATTATAAGCTACGTAAGAAATAAGGATAAATAAAACAACACGCATTTTGTTAGCATTTGAGTCACACTTAAAGCACCTATACGCTTTATATATGTACAGATACGTATGTGTATGCATAAATAATGAATCACTGTTTATTTTAACATTTTAAATTGAAATAAATCATTTATTAAAGTTACCAAAACAACGTCTAAAAACATTAATATTTCTATGCTAAACAAATTCAATAGTTTATAGAAAATATGAGTCTAATTAAAATTAAATGCAGGATATTTTAAAATTTAGGTTGAGGTGTGAATAGATCTTTAATTTAAGGTAATGAGATCACTTTAAACGGTGTTACGGAAAATAATTTGTGTGGTCATTATAAAAAAAGTATTTACTTATTTAAATAGATTCTAGAATTATCTTTAATATGGCGTATACTTATTATATCTAAATATGTTTGTCTGACGTTAAGAAAATTGTTTTTTTTTTCAACCTTGAAAATACTTACTTTTTAACTTTTTTTACACGTAAAATTATTGACCGCTCAAGATGTCTAGATAAAATAATTTTGAAATTAAGAGAGAGATACTGGTATAATCTGTTTTTTCTTAATATGACCAATCAAATTTGACATTTCAAGAATTTAGTGGTGTGATGCAGGTTGTATGTATTAGGTTAGGACAAGATTAATCACATGTTATGTTGTAAATCAAGTTTTAATTTGTAAGTTATTTGAAGGGAAATCTGCCATTAATATGATAATTCAATTAACTCACAAAGATTACGATTACAAATGTATTTACTTATCACAGCCTCAAATTATTTGTATCTACTACCAATTTAATAAAGTGTCTCTGAGGATCAAGTACGATAGAAGGATCAGGTAATATTCCTTGCTCAAGAATATCTGTCTTCTGTATTATCTGCCCATTTATATGTTCAAATTTTAAACAAGTTCTAAATAGAAGGAATTTTTCTTTTAGGTATACATGTTACGATTTTTCAATGTAAATTTTCAGACATTCGTGATCTTATTATAATATTTAATTTAAAAATTCTAACGAGTGTTTTCCACTCCCGGACTAAGCATGAAGTAAAATTTCGAGTTTAGAAAAGCCTGAAAATTTGGCTTGGTCGCGTAGCGCAGCGGAGCGACCAAGCCAAATCAGGCTTTTCTAAACTCGAAATTTTACTTCATGCGCCACGCGTATAAAACACTGATTTAAAGTAAAGTTCAAAATATACTGCTTAGCTCTGATCACATGTTCATTAATTTTACAAATCTTTTTATGGAATATGTGAAAGCATACTTAAAAGAGAAAATCCCTGTATGTGTTGTAAAGTTACAAGTTTTAGCGTCTCTTTTTTGGAAATCTCTGCATCGTGACAATTTAATTGTGAAATTATGATTTATTTCTCACAATTATAATAATTTACCAACATCTCAAAATTTTATGTTTAAAATACCCTACTGTTAAAGCAGGAACGCAACTATTCGCAAAAAATATACCCCAAGTTTGGTCATATTAAAAAAAACAGAGTTTAGGTCGTATCACCAAAGTTAAAACAATGTTTTTCAATATTGTAAGTCGATTCTAATTAAAATTTAACACTTGTCTTGATTTTCAAGTTGCTTTACCTAAAAGCACGCCATGTTTAAAGAAAATGTGCAATTAAAAATCAGGCAACGTAATTATTTTTTGTAGCTTTTGAAGAAGTAGCTTTAGAAACACATAAATTATGTTTAGCTATTGTTTTATTCTTGCTAGATATCAAAAAGTTTTGATAAATTACACCATTGAGAACAAAAAGCCACTGACTTTTCTCTGTCTAGTTAAAATGCAACTCACAAAAAAACGTTTAGAACGTCAGTTTTAATAGTTTCTTTATCTAGATTTAAAATTATTTTGTCAGTTTCCCAATAGTTATCTGAAATATTGTTTTATAATTTGTTTATAATCGTAATTTACACTCTGTATTAAAAAATCAATTAATGTAGTAATTAATGTTGCATTAAGTAATTGTTTTTGTTTACCCCAGCTGAATTAGTTTATATCAAATGCAATTTAAGACTTAACTTGAAATATGATTAACGATTGTTAAAACAAATCATCCGTTAAGTCAAGACACGGAACTTTTTAAACTAAGGACCTTACATGATAAAAGTTTATTTAGTCCCAACATCCATTATTCTTTATATCACCTCTTAAAAAGGTTTTGTCTCCCTTGTGGGCCAGATATTATCACTTTTACATTTATAAACAATGATTTATGTCATACATTATTTTTATTGTCGTGACCCAAATAACTTAATTCAACTTTATTTCACATCCAACTTCATAATAATAAAGATAACATAAATTGAATTAATTATCCTAAAAAATAATACTTCTATCAGATATGATATGATATGGGATAAAAATTAATGGATTGTTTACTTAAACTCTCTTTTAATAATAATACATTTTCTGAACTTTTAAAATCGGATCAAATTAAACGATGTCAAAATTAGGATTTCTTAAACTATCAATCTGACATCTAACTTAATTAAGGTGTCATTATTTCTAGCCTAAGCTCATTGACTGTCATATAACCTAACATATCCCATTATTTCCATTTTGGCTTACCTACTTCTGCCCTAGATAGGTTGGGTAACCCAACATCATTTCCTTTTAAAAAATCTAAAAAAAATCACAGTTGCACACAGAAACACTGTAACAAATCGCTTGAGCTATTTTATTTGCCAGTGAATATTGTATTTGGTCAAAATTTGAACTTTCACCCAAACCATCGAAAAAGGAAATTCCAAATTCATCCACTACGCAAGGTACTTTAAGCTTTTGTTTGGGCCGGCCCAAACAAAAGCTTAAAGTACCCCCCCCCCCCCCCCCCCCAATATCTATACGATAAAAAATGAAACGAAAAAAGGTTTACTATCTCCCGTTATTAAAATGACTATGTTAATAAAATGATGATATTTTTTAGATTGGGAATTTCTAGAATTAATTATAGTCGCAGTTTGCGCTAACTTTTATAAACTTAACATCACTAAAAAGAGAGGTATATCTTGTCTGATTTGGGAATTCTTTTCAAAATAGTAAACGGCCTAATGTACTGCAATGAATTACTGACTGGTTTAAAGTTTCTAATCCCATCAAATACAGGTTCACAACTAATTTTTAGAGAAACAGTTCATCGTAACAACTACACCAGCAATATTGCACTTTGTCGTATGATAAAATTATGTAATTTGGTTTGTATATCACCACATTTTGAGCTAAACGGTATATCATTCATAGCATTTATGAAACGATTTAAGCTAATTGCGCTATCTATATATAACCACGTGCAATTGTTTTTGTCTACAGGGCAGGAATTTATTGTGAATAAGTATAACGAATATGTATGTTTATATATTAAATTGTTAAATATATATTATTCAGTGTGTAAAATTATAATTAAAAATAATGTATTTATTACGTAAATAAAGAATGATTATTATTAATAAATATGAAAATGATATCTCAAAATCCAAGAATTACAACAATACGTGTATAATTATATAAGTAAATAGTAAACATAAGGGGTTGGTGTATATTATAATTCACTTTAAATCAGTGTTTTATACGCGAGGCGCATGAAGTAAAATTACAAGTTTAGAAGAGCCTGGCCGAACGACCAAACCAAATTTTCAAGCTTTTCTAAGCTCGAAAATTTACTTCACAGTCGCGTGTAGACATTTATAGTGAGCGCATCGCGAGTTTTTTCCAAGGAGAGGGCATAAAAACCAGATAAGCAAAATTTAATTGAATTAATATACTATCACCTATATAAGGTGTAGTTATAATATTCAGTTAGGCATTTAATTAACACCATATAGCTAATAATCAAAACTAATCTTATAATAGTTTACTAATCTCCTCCGGCATGTCCGGAGGGGAGTACGGAAAAGGCGGATGGACGGGCGACCACCCGGCCGATGCCGAAATGGATTCGACCGCGCCAGAGAGATTAAAAAACAAATTGATTTATCTATAAAATATAAACAAACGGATAAAGGTCCATTTATAATTTATGTTGAGAGTATTTCTTCTGAAATAATAAGATATATTTTCCATAATATACCGCAAGTTAAATGCAATATCGATAAAATATTATCAATTAGCAAAAATAGAATTAAGGTCATATTAAAAGATTCAGAAACTGCAAATTTATTAATTAATCACTATTCATTCCAAGCAAAAAATATGATAGCATATGTGCCTAAACATTTAGTTGAGAAGAAGGGAATCGTTAAGGGAGTAGATACATATTTTTTAGATGAATTTATACTCGATTGTATTGTCTCGGAGAGCAAAGTATTAAATATTCGTAGAATGCAAAGAAAAAAGATAATGGAGGACGGATCGGTCAAATATATCCCAAGGGAAATGGCAATTCTTACATTTGCTGGTTCATCATTACCACAATATGTGTATATTTTAAGTGTTAGGTTTGAAGTCGAGGCTTACATACCGCCGGTATTGCAGTGTTATAATTGTTTTCACTTTGGGCATATGAGTAAGAATTGTAGAGGTAAAACTAAATGCAAAGTCTATTTAGAATCACACGAAGGGGAGTGTTCACTTCCTTCGACAAATAAAATTTGCATCCATTGTAAATCGACCGAGCACAACTCGTTGTATAGAGGCTGTACAGCCTTCTTGGAACAAAAGTCGATTAAAGAACTGATGATTTGGCAGAGCTTGTCTTTTCCAGAGGCAAAAAAACTGAGAAGCAACCCCTCCTACTCAAATATTGTAAGTCAAAATAGATTTTCAATTTTATCCAATACCCCAGAATTTCCTGCTCTCCCCCCCAAACAGAGATTTAACCCCAACCCAATTAATTCAACTCAAAACAGCCCATTTTCATTTACTTCCAAAAAACGTAAGCCAACATCCCCAATAAGTTATCCATCATCAACCATCCATAAGCAGAATAATACGAATCAACAACTTAACCCGGTTACTCCTAATCCACACCGAGACGAATTTATGAGTTACAAAAACAAGCTTGCCAATAAAATAGATTCATTACTAGATGGAATCATAAAAGAGAATAAAACTGTTAATGCAGAAGAACTCGAACAATTAAACATAAGAGATATAATTATGTCATACACAAATGAAAATGAAAAACAGGTAAATCCAAGCAACCTAAATTTAGGGGAAAACCCCCTTAACAATATTATAGAAAAATGTTTGGCGGAAAATTCGGGAAAACGCTAAAGATAGTACAGTGCAATGCTCGCTCAATTAATTCAAATAAACAAAGCCTAGATGCGTTTCTCGCGGGGAATGATATTCAAATATATTTATTGCAAGAAACTTGGCTTAAACCAGCACAAAAGATACAATTTAAGAATTTTAACATAATTAGACAGGATAGAGATAGTGGAAAAGGTGGAGTAGCAATATTAATAAAAAGTACAATAAAATATAGAGTCAAAGATGACATTAGAAATATAAATAATTTAATAGAAATTTGTGCAATTGAAATCAATTACAAACAGATACCATTTACACTGTTATCAGTTTACAAACCGCCCAATGTCACTGCTACATCAGATGATGGGGACAAACTAATGAATCAGCTATCAGTCAACATTCTGATAGGAGGGGATTTCAATGCACATAACCACCTATGGGGTTCAACATCCATAAATCAAGCTGGGAAACACTTGCAAGAGGCAATAGATCTTCATAATTATATAGTTTTAAACAACTCAAGTCCAACTAGAATACAATTTCCACAAAATACGCAATCAAGATCTGCAGTTGACTTAACTCTCTGTAATGCACAGATCGCCAGACTTGCTGAGTGAGAAGTACTCGATGACACATTAGGATCAGACCATTTTCCAATATTAATTACTCTAGAAAACAATGAAGATTATAAAGTAGTAAATACAAATATAAAATGGAACTATAAGAAAGCCGACTGGATATTGTACAGTGAATATATAGTAACTCAAATGGAAGCTGTTCCTACGTTTAACTTTAATCAGGAAAGGTAAACATTTCTCTCAAATCTGATGACTGAAGCAGCAAATATCACGATACCAATTAAAAAATCATTACATTCAAACTCAATAAAATCCCCTGTCTGGTGAGATGAAGAATGCACTGAACTAACTAAGGAGCGAAAAAGGATACTTCGAAAATATAATCAAAATCCAACACATAATAACTATATAGACGTTAAGAAAATCTCGGCTCAAGCGAAGCGTCTGTTTAAAAACAAAACTAAGAACTCATGGATCAAATTCACTGAAACATTTAATAGATCTACTCCTATTAAAACTATATGGAACTTAGTTAAATGCGTTAAAAATAACAAAGAAAAAAAAATGGTTCAATAAGAAGAAGAATTGGTGGAAGATATATTGAATTTAGATGCTCCCCCTTCTTTTATCCCTCAACCCATCAACCCTTTACTAACTCCTTCAGTCTATTCACATACCCAATTATCAAAACCCTTTACAATAAAAGAACTAGAAATATCCATTAAATCATCCCCTAACACCGCTCCTGGAGCTGATTCCTTTTCCTATACAATGATTAAACACTTACCTACTAAAGCTAAACCTCTGCTTCTTAGGATATATAATGGTTGGTGGATTGATAGTGATTATGTAGAAGAGTTTAGAGAAGTGATGGTTGTACCTATTTTAAAACAAAACAAAGATCCAAAGTTGTGTGATTCCTATAGGCCAATATCTTTGTTGTCATGTATAACTAAAACCTTGGAAAGGATGATAAAAAAACGATTCGTCTGGTATTTAGAACATTATTCGCTGTTGCCTAGTCATATATACGGATTTAGAGAAGAGATGGGTACAGCAGATGCCCTGTGCAATCTTGTATGTGAAATTCAGGATTGTTTTAGTAAAAATGACTATTTACCTACACTCTTTGTAGATATTAAGGGTGCATATGATCATGTTAGCCCTAATTTGTTATTTGATAAATTTTTGAAACTTGGTTTTCCCGCAGTCGTAGCAAATAATATCATTCAATTGTATAGTGGTCGGGTCATTCACATAAGAAATTTTCCAAATAGGAAGAGAAAGATATATTCAGGGATCCCCCAGGTGGATTAATACTTAGTCCTATTCTGTTTAACATTTATTGCTACGACATCAAAGAACAATGTCTGGGCTTTGATATTGTTCAATATGCAGATGATTTTTGCCTATTTGCTAGGGAAAAATCATATGTAAAGTCTATGGAAGCTCTAGAATCAATGGCTGATAATGTAAGTATGTGGCTTAATAAGCATAATCTCCAACTTTCTGCTAATAAATCAACTGGTGTTATTTATAGGAGACATCGAATCCCATCAGATAACATCATTACATGTGATGAAGGAACCATACCATTGAAACGTAGCCATAAATATCTTGGTCTGATTTTGGATAAAACATTAAACTGGAAGGAGCATATAAAAAACGTTACAATAAAATGTGAAAAAGGGATTAATATCTTAAAAACAATAAAGTATGGTGGGGCTCGGATCCTAGAGTTTCACTGTTATTTTATAAAGCATATATCAGATCTATTCTGGATTATGGTAGCATATTTTATGGTAGCGCATGTAAATCCACTCTTACTATTGTTGATCGCATACAGTATAAAGCTATCAAAATTGCCATAGGGGCAATGAGATCATCACCTAATATCCCAATATTGGCAGAAGCTGAAGCAATTCCTCTATCTACAAGACGCCAATTTCTGGCAGAAAAAATTGTCAGCAAACTCAGAGCCAAGAGTTGAATTCCACCTAAATTATACAACGTTAGTATTGATAGCCTTTGTATTCGTTATTGGGAAAAGAAACATTGCCCACCACTAGCGGAAGCCTTTAGATTAACCTCTTATTATGCACCATATATTAAACAGGATATGATATATGAAAACCCTTTCGAATCTTATCTAAAAAAATACTTTTGTATCATACCTTCATTTGGAGAATTAAATGCTGAAAATGTGACCTTATTTAATAACATTCAGAATACATTCAAAAAAGCAATCTCGATATACACAGATGGATCCAAAAGGCTTAAGCAATCCGGTGTTGCTTATTATATTCCTTCCTTTGGTGTCTCATTTGCCAATATAAGTTGTCAATTTGCAACCATTTTTACTTTAGAGGCCACTGCAATTATTAAATCACTGCAGTGGTGCTTATTAAACCTAGATAAGATAACTAATCGCTCCAACATTGTTATCTACTCAGATTCTCTTTCTGTCATTAAGGCTTTAAATCACGGTAATTTTAGGAATCCGGCAGTTAGGGATATTAATAATATGTGTAATCTGTTCACAGAACAATTCTTTAGAATTACTTTTGTCTGGGTTAAATCACACTCTGGTATTTATGGTAACGAAATGGCCGATAAACTTGCTAGATCCCCTAAAGAAAAGGAAGAGATAAAGATTCCATACTCGGATTTTATAGGAAACTATAAACAAAAAATGATAGTCCAATGGAAAAGATATTATGAAGATTACTCAAAAGATTCTCACACTCAATACGTTTCCATTTACCCCTCTCTGCCGATCGGAACACAATCTATGAGGAATAATAGCAGATTCTTCACATCAACTATAACAAGACTCAAATTAGGACACGGAATTTTCCGTGCGCATCTATTCAAAATCGGAATTGTTAACAACCAAGAGTGTGAGTGTGGAGCTGAGATTGAGGACTTGAATCACATATTTTTTTCATGTGTAAAATGCAATAGCCAGAGACAAAAACTAATGAATAGTCTGTCTGTATCAAACATGTTTCCACCATTAAATTTAACTCATCTGCTGGCTACAAACGATAGCAATATATATACCCATATAGTATTATTTTTAATAGAATCAAGATTGAAAATATAAATAAGAATCCAAAACCTTTGTGTCTAACCTATTGTAAATCCTACCTTACCGTGGTCGAGTTTTGTTTTGTCTATTTAGTCGTTATGAAAGACTCCATAACGTGAAGTAAAGTATCCCTGTCTTTTATCCAAACCGCCTAGAGCTGGCCATATGGACTAGTATCCGAGGCCAATTTAAAAAAAAATTTACTTCACGCTTAATCTGGGATTAGAAACACTCGTTAGATGTTTCAAATTGAAAGCTTTTATAATAACAACAAATGTCTGAAAATGTACACCGATAAATCGTCATAAGTACACCTAATAGAAAAATGCTCAGTATGTTGCCAGACCCAGATACAGCAAATAAATAGCTAAATTGGAATATCAACAGAGAAACGAAATTGATTAATAAAACAAGATTGGAAAAAAAAAATCAAAATTTAAAGAAAAAGAAAATTTGTGGATTTTTACTTTTCCAATCAATCAATTAACTTCTGTAATTGATAAACAAATTGTGAAATCCAATAAAAATAGTAAAACGTAATCAAAATTAGTTATAATCAATTTTCTAGAAATTGCCAAAACACATAAATTTTAAAAGAAATCAACAAAAGCAACAAATGTAGAAATGTACTATTCAATAAAATTCGTAAATATTGACAATATATTGACCGAAAAGAAAAAGTAATTATATTTTTTTTGATTTCTGTAATTTTTCGTACAAATCGATGAAATTAAATGTATTTATTTTTTACAAGATCTATTTACAAAATAAATTATTACAATTTTATTGAAAATAGGTATTAAAATAAAACAATTATTATTGAAAATAGTATAGAAATGTTGAAATTAATAAAATAAAATAATCAATCCAACAAAACACACCTACCATCACCAAAAAGCCCTACAAATACCCCCTTCCTAAATATATCCTTCGCTTAATAAAGTACAAACGACAGTTATACAGAGACTTTAGACAGACTGCCGACATGACACTTAAACAAAAATTCAATAGACTAAACAAGGACATACATACGCTGATCGCACAGTACAAAAGTGATCTTTGGGTTAAATCGTGTCAACAAATAAATGATCTGCATGGTAAGCACTACTGGCAGGAGATAAAAAAGCTAAGTAAATACCGGAAAACCGATTTCATCCAAAAGATCACTGACCCTACGACAAAAAATACAGTGACGGACGACATTGACATTACCAATATATTTGCGACCTACTTCAACCAAACATACACAATGACAGAACACACAGACTACGACAACGACTTCCGTGATCATGTTAACTCTTGGTATACGTCGTTTAAAACCACCCAAATTCCCCATCCACTAAATGATGCTATAAAGGAGGAAGAAAACTTCGAAAATCTTGAAAAGGGAAAAACACTTCTCCTGGTTACGACAAGATTCCTAGACTCATCCTAAAATCCCTTCCAACAAACATCCACACCTACATAACCCAGATTTTTAACCACATATATTCCACTCAGGTCATTCCATCGGAATGGAAAACGGGTATAATTACATGCATTCCCAAACCCGGAAATGATCCTTTAGATCCTTGCAACTATCGCCCTATTACCCTTCTCCCTGTCCTTGGAAAGCTATTTGAAACTATTTTAAAAAAACAAACTTTTGGCCTGCACAGCTGACCTCATGCCACCCTACCAATTTGGATTCCTTGAAAACCGCTCCACAACTCTACCTTTAACTATATTCACATCCAACTGCCAAACAGCAAGCCTCGAAGGTCGCAAATCTGCCATCCTATTTTTAGATATCAAAAAAGCGTTCGACTCCGTCTGGCACCGGGGCCTGTTGTTTAAATGCAGCTCCCTGATTGTACCTCCTCACCTAATTAACCTCCTAGACAGTTTTCTCTATAATAGATCCCTTCAAGTCAAAATACGCCAGTCTGTCTCCAACACCTTCACACCGGAACAGGGTTCACCTCAAGGCTCCCCTCTTTCACCTTTCCTCTATAACCTCCTCGTTCATGACATCTACAATTCTGATCCCAACTATATAAACAAATCCGCCTATCCTCTTCTTTATGCCGATGATACTGCACTAATCGCGCATGCCGCCACACTCCCTAAAGCCCATAGCACTCTACAGGGCCTGATCGATTCGATACAAACATGGTTCGCGAAATGGCAAATATCAATAAATCCCAACAAATCCCAACTCTTGATTCCTTTTCACCGATCAAACAACTCCCCTTTTACAATTTCCATAAATAATCACATAATACATCCCTCAGCCACGTGTAAATACCTAGGTATCCATTTTGATCCAAAATTCACATTCAAGAACCACTCCATAATCCTAAAAGCAAAAGTCAAGAATCGGGCGGCACATTTCAGAAGCCTGATCTTCAAACAGCAAGGAATAAGTACCAGAACAGCTGTACATATATACAAAATGATATGCCGCCCCTACTTGATTATGCTGCTATCCTTTCCCATAACCCCTACCCAGTCACCATTAAAAATTTGCAGATAGCGGAACGATCGGCCCTTAGAGTGCTAACTAGAATCCGTCACCCCCAAAATCCACTGTACAATCCCTCGAACATACTACTCTATGAATTAACCAATGTTGTTCCCATTCAAATTCGCCTCTCACAACTTGCAGAAAAAATTGTCTCAAATCCTATTCACCATAATTTCCTAGACCCCCTCTGTATCCCCGAAATAAAAATATAACCCCAAAACGCAAACATCCCTCCTCTACCATATTCGATTTTATTTCAACATTTCATGACATTAGCGATCATGACGATTAAAGAACAGTTCCACCTTGACACTACAAACGACATTAACAATCATGACCCTTTTTTACACCAAATATGACACAAATAAATTCAGGCGGAAAGACCATTGGTCGATAGCCAATTGACAGATACATTTTTATTTAATGTTATAGTTATTTGTACATACTTATTATTTGTTTGTTGTATTTACTGTTGATATCTGTCAATAATGATATGTATATATATATATATATATATATATATATATATATATATATATATATATAACACGTGCGTCGTTTCGCACTACGATGCGACCACGCGAATACAGGTTAATTAAATTTAAACATTCGCGGTGATACCACCCCGGGTTATCCAAGAAACAGTGCAACGCAGTGATAATTTCCATAGTTTTAACATGGCACATTCCGTTTATTTTAAATTTTCACTTTTTCTGTAACCACGCTGTTACGATTGTTTATACACCATAACCTCGCTTTTTTTAAATTCAACAACCACCATTAGTAGCGATAGAATAATCAAACAAATGCAGCGTCAGTTTAACAATAGTTTGTTCAAATAATCACAAATTGTTAACCCTGAGGAAGGGACAAAATGAGTCCCGAAAGCTTGTTATTACAATAATGTAGATTACACACATCTCTCCTGCCGTATTATTGGTCGAATGCCCTGTTAGGAAATTTTCCGAACTCTGCCTCTAACGTAGTACGACCGTTACTTCTTGTGCTGGTATATATATATATATATATATATTTTCAGACATTCGTTGTTTTATTAAAAACTTTGATGTCTCTAATGAGTGTTTTTAATCCCAGATTAAGCATTAAATAAAATTTCGAGTTTAGAAAAGCCTGAAGCGATCAAAGCGATCAAACCAAATTTGAAAGCTTTTCTAAACTCGAAATTTTATTTCATGCGCCACGCGTATAAAACACTGATTTAAAGTTAAGTAAATATACCCGCTTAGGTTTAATTACATGTTCATTAATTTTACAACTGTTAATATGGAGTATGTAAAAGTAAAATGAAAAGAAAAAATGCCTGTACTTGTATCTCAATATTTAACAAAAATTAAAAATTTTAAATAAATATTACAAACTAAGACAAATTGACAGAAATCTAAAAATTTACCTAATCAGCAAGAATGTAAATTCTCAAGTAGACATTAGTTTTAGTTTTAAAACGGTCTTTAACAGATAATCGTTCTTTACTAATGCTGGATGTCTACTTAATTCAGTAGGTCATACCAAATGACCAAACTTTGTAAACATTTAAATTAAGTGGTTAATTATTAATTGATTGGATTTCGGATTTCGATTTTATGCCTCTGGTATGTAAGAGTTGAAGTTCTTGGTTTAAAAAAAGAAAAGTAAATGAACAAAATTTGATGTTTTTAAATCAGAAGCGCGGTGCCGTGTGCGGTCGTACCGTTCACACCGGCCTCCGGACGGCCCTGCCACCACGAATACAGTTTTCATGATAGAATCAAGCAACGAGCATATAATAATAAATATTAATCACGAGAACGAGGTTTGCGGAACGAGCCGAAGGCGAGTAGAGCAAGTCGTTCGAGTGAATAATATCCATTATATGCGGGTTATACACTATACTTTATTCACGATAACAACACTATATAACACAACATTTATTATATATATATATATATTTATCAAATACGCATCAGTCTTAATGGTCGGTTTTGTTTATAATAATTTGACAGATGAATGATGACAGATTGCGTTACTGTGATTTGAATGTGTAATAACAATAAATAATACTCAAACAGTCTACTCTTTCGCTTAAGTTGCATAGAAACACGCTCTTTACACAAAAAACGTACTCTTCCATTTGGATGGAGTTTTAACGGTGTTTAAAGTTTGTTCCGCTTTAAAAAAAACACGCGCGACGAATAGAAGCATAAGTTTTTAACCGATTTTACAATGGTTTATGTTTACAAACCTGTTTTACGTGGGTTAAATTAATGAGAACGGCGGAGATGTTGACGCGTTACTTCGTACTTTCGATTCGGATCTTAATCCCGAATCGAGCAATAATTTAAAGCGTGAATAGTTTTCTAATCAAAAAAATTGCTCATAGGACGAGCACACGAACGTGCTTCTTCGTGGGTCTATTTTTTTAAACTTTGCGTAATTTTTGCACAAAGTTCTCATATTTTCCATTACGTTTACGTTTCTAATTGTTATGATATCTGAAAAATTCATTTATGCCAGAATAATGAAATCGGAACAATATTTTAACAAAAGTGACAATTAATGTTGACCATAGTTAAATAATTCAAGAAATGTTTACATAATAGGGCCGATTCCGTAAGCGAAACGCAGAAAATAAAGTCAGGAAATATTTAAAAGATGTTACAAATAAAATATCAAAAAAAAAATCACATTTTCATAAAAATTTAAGTAGTTTATAGAAATTATTTTTTCGCTGGATTTGAGCTACTACCGTTTACAATAATGTGTGTTAAATTTTGTCTAATATAAAAAGTTATTCATTCCATAAATGTAATTTGTTGTAAAGTTCGAAAAAACAACAAAATCAATCGAACGAATTTTCTAAATACATCTAAAATTTAGTTCTATTGGTTTTCGTATAATGATTAAAAATATAATATCTCTTAAAATGAGATAGCTATGGAAAAAAATATTTAGAATTTAATTCTAAAAATTAAAATTGAATTATGTATTATTTAAATATTTTTTATTATAGTACCAACAAAATTTTACAAACATTGTCAAATACATTGAGATAATTAGTAAAGTTTGATGATTGTCATGAGTTTGCCTAACAATTTCAAAATGGCAATGTTAAAATTGTGAAATCACAATATAACTGAGGACTTGTTTTCGAGGTCCCTTTTAAATCACAAAGCTCTTAGCGTCCGCCAGATAAACCACTCCTTAAATCCGGTAATGACGTAATCACTCTTAGTTTTATGAAAATCTCATGATTTTTAATATTTATCAAATCGGCCTAAGTTAAACATAATTCAGACATTTAGCGGAAATAGCAAATATACTATGGAAAGACAATTTTGAAGCTGAAATAAACGTAATTCCAAAATTAATAAATAATAACACATCACCTACTGATGGTGAACTTTTTATTTTTAAATAGTTCGACAGATAATTTTGATATTAATTTTATTATGGATGTATACAGAAAAATACCTAAAAATTAGTATTACAAGTGTTGTTGTGTACATACATACAGGGAGTTTTTTTTTAAGTATATATATTCTAATTATATGCTGTAAATCTTTAGATATTCCTTGTTTTTATTTAAAATAGTTCAATTTGAAAATTTAAACGAGTGTTTTCCACTCCCAGGTTAAGCATAAAGCAATACTTCGAGTTTAAAAATGCCTGAAAATTTGGTTTAGTTGCGTAGCGAAGCGGAGGAACCAAACCAGCTTTTCTAAACTCGAAATTTTACTTCAGGTGCTACGCGTATAAGACACTGATTTCAAGTGAAGTTCACTTGTTCACAATATTACAGTGTTTTCAGTAGTTAATACGCGTGGCACATGAAGTAAAATTTCGAGTTTAGAAAAGCCTGAAAATTTGGTTTGGTCGCTCCGCGCTTCGCGCTACGCGACCAAACCAAATTTTCAGGCTTTTCTAAACTCGAAATTTTACTTCATGCTAAATCTGGGAGTGAATAACACTCGTTTCAAGCTTCAAATTGAACGTTTCTAAAAAAAGCGTATTCATATGTATGCTTAAAAGAAAAATCCCCTATATGTATATGTAAAAGTGCTTCTTACTGATCTTTTGTACCCCATTTTATGAAGAATATTTAAATGCGGAATTTAAGTTCATATAACTAGCCTAGTAGTTTATATCCATCATAAACTTTTGAATCTAAAAATGTTTATAGTCGAAACGTGGAAATTTCAATTTCAAACATCACTCTTATTCTATGCGTAACTCTAAACACAGGGCAAACGAATGGTAAACGTCGTTAAATTAATGTTTCAGCGGTGCAGGGTTTTACGAATAAAGCAGAAAACGAGTCTCGCATTCTAAATCAAATGTATATCTACCCTGGGGAATACACATGAGGTAGAAAAATCTTTGTTTAAATTTCCACCACTAAAAAACATCATCCACCTGTTGGGAGTTCGGAGAAAAAAAGTTACAGCTTGTCTTTGGTGAAACGTGAAATTTTAATGAACGCAATGTACCTGCTACAAGTTTTCGCAAAACATTGATTTGTACACTTCAACTTTTTTTGTTCGTTCCTCAAACCTGACGACTTTATATTTAAATAATAAAAAAAAAACGTGGATCAGAATGCATTATGAATACTGAAAGAAAGAACAACTAAATATCAAATCAGTGTTTGTTATAAATTATTTATAAATTGATGGATTTATACAATAACAACAAACAATATTTATAACATGTATATTTATATATAAATGTATAAAAAGTTGACATTTTGTTGCTAATCGGCTATCGACCCGCGGTCTTTCTGCAAAAATTGTTAATTGTCGTGGTAATGTCATTCGGTACGTCAGTTAGTGTCTTGATGAAATGATGAGATGAATTGATATATGGTAATGTTTAGGTTTTTGAATTTAGAATTGATGTTAGGGTTGCGTGTGAGGCTCAGGTGGAATAAGGTGTCTAGGTTAAGAGGGTTAGTTGCAAACTTTTTGGGTAGGTGTTCAAGTCTTTGGTTAATAAGAATTATTTTTGTTTTTTCGTATAGGAAGGTATTTTAAGGGTTGTGTAAGGGATAATTGGGGTGTCTCATTTTGGAAAGTGTGTGACGGGCTGAACGTTCAGCAACTTGGATTTGTTGTAGGACTGCGGAATGTGGATTGTAGAAAAGGTTAGCTGCATAGTCAAGAAGACTGCGGTGTGGTCGAAATTATTATAGGTTAGTGATCTAAAATGCCGCGCTTTCCTTTTGACTTTGCCTTTAAGGTTTAGGGCATGGGATTTAAATGTAAATTTAGGGCCGAATATCACACCGAGATATTTGCAGGATGAGGATGGTCCAATTTTATTGTTGTAAATAGTGATTGAAAGTGGAGAATTGTTCAGGCAGTGGAAAGGGATCAGGAGTTTGGATTTATTGGGGTTAATTGAGATTCTCCATTTTGCAAACCACTTTTGAATCATATCGATAAGTTCTTGAAGGATATTTAGAGCCATTCCAGAAGTGGGCGCATGTGTCAGTAGGGAAGTGTCATCTGCATATAGCAGGGAATAGGCACAAGGGTTAAGGAATTTAGTGTCGGGATTATAAATATAAATATAAATAAGTTGTAACGAAGAGGTGAAAGAGGCGATATATGGGGAACCCCCTGTTTATGGAAAAGGATCGTAAAATGGTGTTATGGATTTAGATTATCCCTGATCAACCTTTTTATACCTACTGCCCACGTTTGCATATTTTCTGGTAGAAATATATTCGAACAACACATCTCTTCAAAGTGCTCAACAAAAGCAGTGGTTCACATCATAGGCGATACAAGAAAATATGTTAAGCAAATAAAATACAGTTTAACATAAAATTATGCCTATTATGAAAAATGAAAACATGTATCAAATTTTCTACATTATTCAAACATTTTTAGACCTAATTGTACAACTTGTACGATTACAAAAATGTTCGTCAGTTTTATTTAATGCAGTAGTTTTGGTTCATTAAAAACATGGATGAAATATTTTCTTAACTACACTACGCTACGTTTCTCTTCGCGGCCAATCCAAATTTTCAGGCTTTTCTAAAATCTGAATAAAATAAATAAACTTATTAAAAAACGTAAAATACCTAAAGACTAAATTTACTTATAAATTTGGTATTGCAGTGAAAATTAAAATCTTTCATATAATTTTTTTTAAATATTTGAGCCAAAATTGAAATATTCAAATAAAATTTACTAATTGTTCAATCAAGTCATAAATATCTTGCGAAAAATGAGCCAGGATTTTGATCAAAAAGTGACAAATAATGTGCTAAGCCGAGTTTAAAACTTCATTTTTTTCACATAAAACGTCAAATATTTACGATTTCCATGCCCATTAATTCATACTGTTTTTTCATTATTTAAAAATAATTAATGTTATTTCTGATATATCAATAAATTCAAGAGTCTATTAAGTCTTTCTTAAAATGCGAAAACTCTATTTTAATTTCTATTAATAAACCATAATATTCGGGCCGATTCTGTAAGGGAAATGTTAAATTGATATTTTATTCCTCAATTTTACATTCTAAATGGATTTGATATTTGTTTTATGTACTTACAATGTGAATTTAAGGCGATATCCTGCTTTAAATGACTTCTGCAAAGATGCTAAATTAAAACATAAATCTTTATTTAAAATTTAAAAAAGTAAACATTTTCAAAATAAAATATTAACTTCAAGAAATATATGCAAAACTACTTTAGAATTGAATAGAATAGAAATATTTAATAGTGCTAACAACATATAGTCTTACACACGTCAAATAAAATTAATATTTTCTTTAATAATATTTAAATAATAAACAATAAAATACCAACATTTAAAGAAACACCAAAAAATTATAAGTAAATAATAAAAAGAGATCGATATACCAGTAGATTCACAAAACATCAAATGCTTTTGTGTTTGTTTGATTTTAGTTTTAAATAATTTTGTCGGCAGGGACTTTATATTAGGTAGTAGTGCATTTAGTAGATGAATCGAGTAGAAACGGGGACCTGTTTTAGCTTTTGATAAACGAAATTAATTTAGGCGGATATTATCCCGCATACGAGGAGCGGCTCATGTATGTGTCTGTTGATTGTAAATGTGTGCTCATTTTTCTTGATATACATCAAGCATTCAAGTATACACAGACAAAGTTCTTTTAGAACGTTTAAGTGTTTGAACGCTTCACGGGAATTTTGCTTGTAAGACAGTCCTGCGATAATTCTCACTGCTCGCCGTATAAGCCTAAATATATCAGTGGTAATAGAGGAATAACCCCATACAAGAATGCCGTATGCAATATGTGATTGAACAAGTGAATGAAAAGCAGTTTTTACCATACCTAAGGACACTGATCTCTTTAAATTACGCAATAAATATGTGTTTTTAGACAGTTTGCTGTTTAATTCATGTCCATGAAATTAATAACTTAACTTTTGGTCAGTGATTATTCCCGGGAGCTTGGCTAAAGTGGTTGGTGAAGGTGTAAAATGCTTTAAAGGGAACGTAATTTCAACAGTTTTCGACAGGTTTAGCTTAAGTTTGTTAGATTTAAACCAATTCATTACAGTAAGTTTGGTGTTATTAAGGGCGGCGACAGACTGATCGAGAGTATTTCCTTTAGTAGATACAGTTGTATCATATGCGTAGAGAATCATAGACAGGTAGAAAACATAGCATAGGAGATTGTTAATATATAGAATGAAGATAACAGGTCCCAAGATAGATCCCTAAGGTACACCATGCATTAAAAGTCCCACATCGGATCTATCATCAACGATTTGCTATCTGTTTGATAAATATAACATGATCATACTGATGGCACTCGGATTGAAGTTATAGAAGTAAAGCTTTCGACATAGAATAGCATGCGCAACACAGTCGAAAGCTTTACTTAAATTCAGCAGGTTACATACTATTACCTTGCCCTCTTCGAAATAATTTATTACGTCGTTAACAAATTCGTTAATGGCCATCACCGTCGATCGACCTGGTCTACAACCAGGCATCGTTTAGCAACTTATTTTGTTTTAGAAAGCTTTTTATTTGTTCAAGAAATATAGACTTCATTATTTCGGAAAATAATGGCAGAATTAGAATTGGTCGATAGTTGTTTGCATCGTCCAAGTCTCCTTTCCTAAATATGGGAAATCAGTAGTTCTATCGGAAAATTAAAAAATATGTTCTCAGCAGGATCAGATGGAATACCACACTCAATAATTAAGATAATATTAAATTCAATTACTACACTATTGTCATATCCAATAAAATTATCATTTGAAAAAGGTCAGTTTCCTACAAATTTAAAGCAATATACGGCCACTCCAATATATATAAAAGGTAATAAAGAGAACATAAAGAATTATAGACCGGTAATGCAAATAATGGCGATCGCAAAAATATTTGAATACTGTATGCTTGATAGAATCGTTAAATTTGTTGACAAGCATATACTTTTAGCATAGTCAGCATGGTTTCCAAGAAGGTAAATTAACAAAAACTGCTATGAACGAGTTCTATATATTGATCACAGAATACCTGGATGGAGAAGAGTACCCAGTAGCAATATTTTTTGACCTAAGCCGTGCATTTGACTGTGTCAATATTAATTATTTAATGGATAAGTTATATATGATTCGGTTTTATCTGAAAAGACGTTAGCAAAGAGGTAAATTAGTGACAGGAAAACCTGAAGAATGTATTTACCTTTCTAATGAAATAACAGTTGACATTGCTGTCCCACAGGGATCAATTTTAGGTCCTTTTCTGTTTATAGTGTATATAAATTATTTATATAACTTAATTCCATATCACCTAATAACATATGCTGATGACACTTTCATAATAATTTCTGGTAAGACAAACGTTCGGTATTACTGTAATGAAGCATTAAAATTAACATTAAACTGACTAAATCAAAATCAATTAGTTTTAAATAAAGGTAAAACAGTGTTTAGTAGATTCCATACTAGACAGTGTAAAAGTAATCTTCAAATTGAAATATATCTAAAGTCCGCCTGGAAATAGGAGAGAGCTATGGAATTCGACGAGTGTGAATAGTATGCGCTTGAAAATGCGATGAAATAGAAAATAATATATTTTTTTACATGTTATTTTCAATGTTCCGCTCAGTGTCAAGGGTATATGTTGTGGACCAAGATATTTTTTGTAAACGTTCGTCCATATCTCTCTGAACACATGGCCCGGCCGCTGTACCACTCAACCTAATGTTATAGTTCCTTCGCTCCATAAGCGTAGAAGACGTCTGAAAACGGGAATTATAATAGAAATTGAAGTTTATTAAAACTAAACAAATAGGGATTGAAATGAAAGGTTTATTTATATGAAATAATAACTATATATTATACACATATGCATTATTATTTACAATACATAAACTGAAACAAAACTGATTATTTAACAAATATTATTATAATTGAAAATAAACACATATTATTTTTAATGGGTATTTATAGAAAAAAAAACAGTTTACTATAACTATAGTTTACACGTACAATTGTGACAACAAAGAAGATTAATACATGTCTTCTTCGTCACTGAAATCATCCGATGACGAGTCATTTAATTCATCGACCGTAATTAACAATGGTTCCACAACTATCTCAATGTTATTGTCAAGTTCCCACATTCGTTTCTCTTCTTTTATAACATGCGCAATGGCATTTTGCCATTTAGTAGCAGTTATGTTTTGAATTGCATCCGCCAATAGTTGCTTCACATCTGCTAATTTAAAAGTGCTGTTTTTTCTGGCTGA
This sequence comes from Philonthus cognatus, assembly GCA_932526585.2. Classification (NCBI taxonomy): domain Eukaryota; kingdom Metazoa; phylum Arthropoda; class Insecta; order Coleoptera; family Staphylinidae; genus Philonthus; species Philonthus cognatus. The sequence goes on along the minus strand of OW052241.1, from coordinate 63,761,666 downwards.
TTCACCTTTGACCTGCGCCCATATTAATTCTATAGGATTTAATTCGCAATGATATGGCGGCAATCGTAACACTGTAACTCCTCGCGCTGTCGCCATTTCATCAATTACATATTTGATGTAAGTTGGTTTATGTATTTTTACTAAATGTAAAAGTTCTTTCTTCAGCATGCCAATATCACCATCAATATTTTTTGATAACAGCCACTCCAATATAGCAGTTTTCTTCCAAGCGGTTGTAGGAAGACGTTCTATGCGGCGGCTATGATAACTTGCGTTGTCCATCACAATCACTGATCCACATGGCATTTCAAGTAATATTTTTCTAAACCAATCTTCAAAAACATCAGCATTCATATCTTGATGGTAAATTAGGCCAGTTGATAATCCCTCAATAAAAGCTTGCCTGGCACTATTAATATTTAAATCCTGCCATATTTTATTCACAGTATGACCTTCGTTTACCCACGTTTCATCGAGATAATAAATTTTCTTTTTGTCTTCTCTTGCGGTTTTTATTTGTCTTAAATATTTTCTTCGCCATACAATTATTTCATCTTTTTCAATTAACACACTTTTCCGACTTCTTTTTTGATATCGAAAATTTAAACTTTTTAATATTTCTCCCAGCCTCCATTTGGTAATATTTGCCGATTCTTCATTTTCTCGAACAACTAACAAAACTTTATCTAGTGTTGGCGGTTCGTTTTTCAAGAAAAACGAATGAACAGTACGACGCACATAGTTTTTCACATCGTTTTCCACTACTGCTGGTTTTCGGCCAGATTTCTTGATTGGATCTGATATATCTCCGTTATCCTTTTGTTCTTTTAAAATCCGTAATATTGTTGATTTTCCTACTCCCGTCATGTTTGCACACATGTCAACAATTTGGCGAACACTGTAGTCACATACTGAGTATTGGTGTCGTAATGCGTTATATACATTTAAAATTATAATTTTTTCATTCAGTGACAACGCGGAACATTTCAATCGCTTTTTTTGGCGGCGAATATGAAGAACAATTCGGAACTGGCATAATCAAATTGAAGATCTAAAAAAGATGATAAATAAATACTGCTATGTAATTAGATGCGTAAAAGATATTCTCTATAAACGCCAGACAGTTATGATAAACTATAAATCCATTATCGAATCTCGACTACGATATAGTATATTATATGCCAATGGGGATTGATAAGGGAGTTATTTATTCTGCAGAAAAGAGTGATCCGTTGTATTGTACGAGATCCGAATTACGTAATACGTTCCGTACGTTAAATATTATGACTCTACCTTGTCTCTGCATTTATGAAATTAATATACGTATTCAGTAATAAAAACAATGTTAGTACTACAAGTAACATTCATTACTACAAAATAAGAAATCGTAATGCTCTGTATAGACAAAATAGCCGTCTTGATTTATTTTATTATTTGCCCAATCTTTACGGAATTAAGATATTCAATATTCTACCATCAAATATCTAGGAGAGTAAAAATAGACATATTTTCAAAAATAGACTAAAGTCTTAGTTAACAGAGCAATCATATTATTCTGTAAATCTGTCAATTTTATTTATGTTTATTTCGGAAAGCAAATTAATGTATACGATTTTTTTGACTTATCCTATGTACATATTTTGTATTGTTGGGACTAATAAAAAATAACATATACATGATTCAGTGCGGACGGACCGTTCTATAACTCTATTAACCCTTTCGGCCCTGACGGTGACACTTGCCACCACTAAAATTTGGTACATATACTGGGAATTTTTCTTTTAAATATACATACTTGTATGCATAACCTGTAACTTTCCGTAATCGTTTGTTTTTTAAAACAGTTTAATTTGAAGTCTTAAACAAGTGTTTTCCACTCCCAGATTAAGCACGACGTAACATTTCTAGTTTAGAAAAGCCCAAAAATTTGGTCACTGTATACGCTTTAAATCTTCAGATATTCGTTGTTTTTACATATATTTCAAATTGAACTTTCACACGAGTGTTTTCCTAGACTAAGCATGAAGTAAAATTTCGACAATACCAAATTTTCAGGCTTTTCTAAACTCGAAATTTTACTTCATGCGCCACGCGTATAAATCACTGATTTTATGTGAAGTTCAAAATATTCTACTAAAGCACTATGCTAAAAATGTGTATTCTGAACATTACATCACATCAGTGTCTAGTACGCGTGGCGCATGAAGTAAAATTTCGGGTTTAGAAAAGCCTGAAAATTTGGTTTGGTCGCTCCGCGCTTTGCGCTACGCGACCAAACCAAATTTTCAGGCTTTCCTCAACTCGAACTTTTACTTCATGCTTAATCTGGGAGTGGAAAACACTCGTTTGAAAGTTTAATTTGAAAAATTTTAAAATCAACGAATACCTAAAGATTTACAGCGTATACACTATATTGATTTCTGTATACTTATAAGAAAAACTCTCTGTAGATCTGAGATAGTAATAAAAAATATTCAGTGTAGATACAGAACATTTGTTTGAGCACCAGAAAAATCACAGGGCCGAAAAGGTTAAAATTTAAAATACGAATAAACTTGTCTAATGAAAAAACCATGAAATCAATTATTTTCGCAAATATCCTGCATAATTGCATAATTATATAAGACACTCCATTGATATTAACTTTAATAAAACATTTGGTCTAAGTCGTACCGTTTCAGAGATAGTCTATGTTTAGAGATAGTTAATGTTACTATTTATTCGCTTAAGAACATATATTATTATATTATAGTTATAGATATATTGTGTAATTGATTGTAAAAGATGTTGTCCATTGAATAAATAAATAAATAAAGTCGATTTTTTTTGTAAATAAATAGTACTATTGAAAACAACATAACCAAGTAAGATATATGTGTAAACAAGTGCAACTTGATTTTTTTTTAATCGAATCATACATTTTTGTTTTGTAGTGTTCGACTTAAACTTCAATTTTCTTTTGGTTTTATGAATAATTTGTATCCATAGATGTAAGATAATGTTCTTAAAAACTTATAAATAATTCAATTTTACGTCAAATGATGTAAAAAGTATATCCTTTAAATTAAAAAAATCAAGTGACAACAATTATAATATAAATGGATTTGATTTATAGCCACCTAACTCTAGCGCACCATTTTCTTAATTCAATCAATGGCACCTATGCTCAAGATAATGTTTTCTTGCACTAGCGATTTGCGGCCTAACTTCATGTGAGGCTTAAATCCAAGATACAAAAAATGAGGTTAAAAGCACTACGTATCCATTGTCTTTATTAATGCTCCTTACGTCATGTAATTGCGTCGTTAATACATGCGTTTAGCAGCACAACGAGCGCACCTTTTAATTTCGAGATGCATTACCTTGGCACTTTTGTTTCACATGAAGTTGACCGTTGGCAGCCGCTGTTTTCTTGTTTCCAATAGCACTTTTCTTAAATGTCGAATAACTCCAATACGGTATACCTTAGACTAAATGTTATATAAGTGTAATAATCATTCATTTTTAACAGGGTATCCAAAAACTGACTAATATACGGCGTAATTATGAAAGTATCTCATAATTACGCCGTATATTATTCAGTTTAAGCTAAATAATTGTATGTTATGAACAAAATAATTTCATGCAACTTTAATTTCAAACATTTTTTTGTGTTTTTGATGTTAGTGAGCTATAGAAACAACCTGCATATGCGTTAAATTTAATATGCTGCTTTCAGAATCAGGTAAAGACCCTGACTCTATAAGCAACGTATTATAAATTCAAATTTCATGAAATTTCGCCTTAGAAGTTCATATTATAAACTTAGTATATCTCCAATTGTGTGCACGGGATGTTCGAGACAAAGTATAAAGTAATTTATTGTCGTATTATAAGCACAAAGGGATGAGGACATAGAATTATCCCTTAAGGTTGAATTGAATTTCTATGCACAAAAGCACAAACATGTAGAATAAAAGATGTGAAAATCTGCTGGGGTGTTTATTTTTATATCTATTTCGAATTTTATTACATTAAAATGTAACTAATTAATAACTTTTGAAATTCTCTCGATTAGCCCATAAACGGCCAAGCAATTATAGAGATAACTCTGAAAGTTGATTTTAGGTAAAATTCTGCAGTTCTTTTTATAATATCCATGAATGACTTATTGTAGTACATACTGTGCATTTTCCTTTTGAATACACATAATGTATATGCTGTATTTCAGGTATTATATAAAAACGTGCAGTATGAAGTTTAGAACAAGTGATTCCACTCCCAGACTAAGCATGAAGTAAAATTTCGAGTTTAAAAAGGCCTGAAAATTTGTTTTGGTCGCTCCGCGAAGCGAAGCGGCCAAACCAAATTTTCAGGCTTTTCTAAACTCAAAATTTTACTTCATGCGCCATGCGCAAAAACACTGAAATATTGTGAAGTTAGAAATACACTCACATTATTTTTTTTATTAAATGAATATTGATCGAAATATTTAAATTACAAAATATTTATATTTTTCTTTATACATTTTAAAGTCAGGTCAAATAATATAATATATCAAATTAACTTATTTACGCCCAGTGTTATCGATATTTTTATAGCGGGAATTTAGTTAAATGATGTTTATATTAAAGGTACATTTAAAATTGTCATGTGTATTATGAATCTTTGTAATGGATTTTTAAGTAAATGTCATTTTAAGATCATTTGGCAATAGATTGTATATGGCCTTTTGGTAAATTTCATATTTACAGGTAGGTAACACTGAATTATAACCTCTAATTTTTGCTGTCAGTTCGTTCGTGTGTCGTTTTATAAAACACTTGTTTGGTTATACAGGGAATTTTTCTTATAGGTAAACAAATATATAAGCTGTAAATTTTCCGTCATCCGTTGTTTTTCAAATGAGCTTAATTTGAAACTTTAAACGAGTGTTTTCCACTCCCAGACTAAGCATGAAGTAAAATCTCGAGTTTAGAAAAGCCCCGTGAACATTTGTCGAGGGTCGCGTAGCGACCCGACACTAATTTTCTGGGCGTTTCTAAACTCGAAATATTACTTTATGCGCCACGCGTATAAAAGACTGATAATTTTTTTTTAATTTATTAACGGAAGTCCATTTAAGTACATTAATATTATAAAAACTAAAAATAAAAATAAATGAAATATAAATACAAATACATACTAAATATAAGTACATAAAACAGTAAAAAACAAACAACACATTTAGGTACAAACAACAAATTAAAATATGTAAACTATTTACCCTGTCAGAAGATGTTCTTCTAAACATTCCTGCTAGTTGCACCAAAGTCGGAATTGATGGCGTTACAATTATTGGCGATTCTGGATATACCAAAATTTTTACCATAGTCCGTCCTACAATATGGTACATGGAACAGATCGAAGGAACGCAAACTTCTAGCTGGCACATTAATTTTAAATTGGCTAAGTAAATAGGGGCAATCAATCGCGACATTTATTAAATTGTATCCTAGCATTACGTCTGCATTCCTTCGTCTCTGCTCTAACGAATGGATATTTAAAGATTGTAGGACGTCAGTGTAGGAGCCGACAATCCCGAACTTGTAAGAGATAAATTTTGTGAATTTAACTTGGACCCTCTCAACCATTTTTAATAGTGCAACAGTACTCAAGGTGGGGGCGGACAAGGGATACATACAAAGTCGTAAGGGTATGAATGTTTGAGAAATCTCTGCTGTTACGTTTTAAAAAACCCAAAACACGGTATGCCTTAGCAGTTATGTTGCGTAGATGGTTGTTAAAGTTCCAGTTGTGAGACAATAATACACCCAAGTCTTTAATGACTGAAACGCGAATTAAAAGGACGTTAGAGATATAGTAATTTCTCACTGTCGAGGCCCTTTTTTTAGAAAAGTTATACAATTACATTTTTTGAGGTTGAGATTCATACGGTTGTCAGTACACCAAACTGAAAATCTATTTAAGTCTTCCTGTAACATCACAGAAGATCTATCATCCGCGATTCGTAAAAATAATTTTATATCGTCTGCAAATAGCAAGCACTGGGAATTATGGAAACAATCAACCACATCATTTATAAAGATATTAAATAAAAGAGGTCCAAGGTGTGATTCCTGGGGAACCCCTGAAGATACAAGTATCTCAGACGATATAACACTACCAATCCGAACGGCCTGTGACCTTTCGGATAAGTAAGACTGTATCCAATCTAACATGGATCCTCCGATTCCTATAAGCTTAAGTTTCGAAAATAGGATGCTATGATCTACTGTGTCAAAAGCCTTAGAGTAATCGGTATATATTGAGTCTACTTCAAATCCCGCTTCTAAGGCTGTAAAAATATAATTACTGTATGTCAGTAAGTTGGTGGAAGTCGAACACCCACTTCTAAAACCATGTTGCTTATCAGATAGGACACTAGATACACATTCAGATAGGGGTGCAATGATTAATTTTTGAAATATTTTTGGCATAAGCGATAGAAGAGAGATCGGGCGATAGTTTGAAACAACGTTATTTTTACCGCTTTTAACAATTGGTGTAACTATGGCACTTTTCAAAGAGAAGGAAAACAGCCTGAAACTAGGGATTGGTTATAAAATATCCATAGAGGACAACTAAGGAAAAAAACATTGTTTTAACAGAATTGGTGGTAAACCATCAGGGCCCGTACAGTATGAATCTTTTAAATTGGCCAGTTCGTTTAGGATATCTGTAATTTCTATTTTATCACCTTTGCTATAATTAATGTGATTGTAAGAATATATTACAGACGAAGGCAAAGTATCATTGTGTAGGGGTGTATTATAAACTGAACCAAAATAATTAGCAAACAACTCTACAATATGTTGCATATTATTTACTAGAACGCCATCGTGTTCAAAAGTACCAGGAATAGTCGAGCTTGATCGATTTAGGTTCACATGATTCCAGAAGAGTTTGGGGTTACGAAGCAGAGATTCCTCAACAGATTGAACATAGTTCCTATAGCAAATCTTGGACAATTCTTTACACCGTTAATGGGTTTCTTTAATAACGTCATAGTCTGATTTGAAGCCTGAACGCTTAAAATTTAGGTGGTGAGTTTTCTTAAGGGAAATAAGTTCAATAAGTTCCAAGCTAAACCTCTTCGGAAACTGATGCTTCCGACAGGTAGATAGTTTTTCTAAAGTTTTAGGAGTATATAAATCAATAATCGAATATAACTCAGTATAAAATAAATATACATTAGTATTTATATCATTATTTAGAAACAAACTGTCCCAAGAGGTATTTAGAATTTGATTGGCAATAGAACTGTAATCAGCACGTGAAAAATTATAAACAAACTAAACGTTCAAGTGAGGTTAAAATATACATAAATTCACAGTATTTTTTTGTACGTGTGGCACATGAAGTAAAATTTCGAGTTTAGAAAAGCCCAGAAAATTTGTCTCGGGTCGCTGCGCGACCCTCGACAAATTTTCACGGGGCTTTTCTAAACTCGAAATTTTACTTCATGCTTAGTCTGGGAGTAGAAAACACTCGTTTATAGCTTCAAATTGAACTCTTCTAAAAAAACAACGAATATCTAAAGATTTTAAGAAAATAAACTAAATTTAGAATACGTATACTTGAATGAACAACTTTCTGTAGATTATTTTGTATTATTTATCTAATACGATGCTGAAACGACATCGTTCGAAGACTTTTTTCGGCGCATATTTATATTTTTTTGACGTCTTCTGTTATCTACATATCGTTATGTTGTTAGATACATACTCATACTTATACTTCATACTTCATTTGAAGAGTCGCTGGAGAAATTTGGCGAACTTGAATTTATGATTATTCACGCTAACGGGTATTTATAACGACAACCGAACAGAAATCACTGTAATTTAACCTCAAAATTAGAAACGTCAAGTTAAATCGCCACTCGAATTGTTACAAGGAGAAATTTCGACATTTAACGCTAACGGGTATTTATCCGCTAAACGACATTTAAACTGATTGGTAATAATGCATATTCACTCTTAAATATCATTTAAGCTTAATTGTCCTTTAAAATGTCTCTGAAAATTAAATTGGAATCCATCAGGAAAAATACTTTTTAAGTAGAAAATATTGTACCAGAGATTGAGGATAGACTCAGGAGAACTACTAACGTCATGGTTTTTAAATTTAAGGAGTCTAATGATAAAAAATGTTAACACTCGAGCCGAGGAAGACCTAAAACAACTGAAAGGAGCTATTCAAAATAACAACGTAATTAACTTACTATCTGACGTATCTCTTTTAAGAGTTTGGAAAACTGGATCTCATGCTAGGCCCCTCAAACTTAGATTTCCATTCCAGAAAGAAGCTAGCATATTTTTAAAATCATGTCGGAACTTAAATCTAAAAGACATAAGTGTAGCACCGGATCGTACCCCTATGCAGAACCAACTCCTTAAGGGCACTCGTCAACAGTTAATGGAAAGACAGAATAACGGTGAACAGAACCTTACCATTAAGTACACCAAAGGTGTCCCCACAGTTATCACTAAGGAATCTTGAAGTACGACACCCACAGGAAATATAATAACAGCATATTATCAGAACGTCCGAGGATTAAACACATGTAAATTAAAACGATATATAACCAGTTAGTATTAATTCGATATTTGCATAGAAGTAGATCTATAATAGGAACTTGTAATTTAATGTAATTTGTAGATATGATTTCTATATTATTTGACTGTTTGGATGCTAGAAGTACTCCCCTTTCCTTTGATCGGCCAGTTAGAATTGTGTTCCTATCGTCTCTAAACATTTTGTAGTTGTTATCAAACAATTCACTGTTGGAGACATTGGGGGTAAGCCATGTCTCCGTTAATAAGATTTAATCAAAATGATGAGTACTAACATTACTATAAAAAGAAAAACTTAATTCTTTTTATAATAATGTTAGTACGTAGGAGACTTTAATTGTCCTATTTTAACGTCCTCTACTGGCAGTTTCTCTAAAATAATCTATAATTATCACTAATTTCTGTACATATTTGGGACTACATCAACACAAGACTATTAAACACAGTATCGGCAATATTTTCGATGTTGTTTACTTTAATAACGAATGTGATTTACTTAGAAAAGTTGATCCTCTGGTGCCTGAGGACTTATATCATCCGGCTCTTTTATTTGACCTAAAATGCACCACTGTGTTGTCTCCAATTAATATCAATGCTACTAAATTTAACTTCAAGAGAGGTGATTATAAGTCTCTTTGTTCTCATTTATGCACTATCGATTGGAGTTATCTTTCAAATTATACTGATTCTAATCTTGCCCTTGATGAAATCTGGTCTTACATTAATTCTAAAAAATCTAACCCGTCCCAAATTCCATCTGTTTTAAAATACGACAATGTGAACTTTGATTTACCGGAAAAAAATGTTAACGGTTTTCGTGATTTTTTTGTCTGTTTTTATACATCCCTTCAACGTCAACACATCTGTGCATTTTAGCGATATCCCTTTTTTTTCATTTTATCCTACAACTGAAAAAAATGTCTACAACTTATTAGGAAAACCACCAAATAAATTCACGTTTGGGAATGATGGGTTACCTGCTTTTTTCTTAAAAGATTGTTCATCTGTTCCAGCCACTAACTATTATATTTATTATGTATTAGAACTTTTAACTTTCCAAGCCAATTAAAAATTGTATCAATCTGCCCCATACCCAAAACATCAATAAATCAGAACGATATGAAAAATTATCGCCCAGTACTTGAAAGAACTTTATATTATCAAATTATTAGACATGTCTCGCCATATATATCTCCTCAGCAGCATGGTTTCGTTCCGAATAGATTAACAATCATAAACTTAACTACTATAACTCACAAAACTGCTGAATGTCTAGACTCGTCGGGGCAAATTGATGTAATTTATACGGACATGACCAAGGCTTTCAACAGAGTTGATCATGAATTATTACGAACTACACTTGAGTACTTTGGATTTGATTAGAATGCGTCTGCACTTACAGGTTCCTATCTTAAAGACCGAAAATCGTATGTATCATTGAATGGTTATAAATCTACCTCATATTATCCATCTTTAGGTGTACCACAAGACTCCATCTCGGGGCCTCTAATATTCAATTTATTCATCAATGACTTATCTAACTTATTGCCGTATAAACACTTATTATACGGCGACGACTTAAAAATGTATGCAAAAATTAATAAAGTTGGGGATTGTCTTTATTTGCAAAATTCACTCAATATATTAACGAATTGGTGTATTAATAATAGGCTCAACTTTAACAGTGATAAGTGTAACTTCATATCATTCACCAAAAAGTCTAAACCTATAGAGCTCTCATATAAGGTTGCCAATACAACTCTTGAAAAGGTAAATGTCTTCAAGGACTTAGGAGTCATTTTTGACGCCCAACCTCAACAATCCTGCAGCTTTGATGGCATTATTTAACGCTTATGTACGTTCGAAGTTAGAATATGCATTACTAGTATGGTTCCCCCTGAATCAGCAGCAAACAGCTTCAATCGAGAATGTCCAAAGTAAATTTCTTAAATTTCTCTATATGAAATCCGAGGGGTTCTACCCGTGCAGAGGATTTGATCAAAACTTGCTGCTGCAGAAATATAATGTTGAATCGCTGCAATGCCGTAGACGAAAAGCTTGTATTACTTTTTTGTATAATCTCATGCATCACAAGATTAACTGCTTCTGTTTGTTGCAACTCGTAGGATTACATGTTCCAGCTTTCAAGAGTCGGCATAAGCCTACCTTCAGCATTAGTTCTTTCAAGACGTATTTTGGTTTAATATCACCAATACATGTTATTTGTTTAATAGTTTGCCCGAAAGTTATGATTTGTTCAACAGCCCTCTGAAATCAATCAAGTATTTTATTTATTCGTAATGTATATTTTAAACTTTTATTTTGTACAAAGTGCTATATTTTTATAGTGTAATTTTAAGTTTACGTTTTATCATTTTTTTTTTTATTATACATTTTGTAAGGTAACATCTTGTAATTAGGATTAGTTTTCTGTAGGTAATAAATATATTATTATTTTTATTATTATTAAAATGTGTTGATAATACCGAGCGTTAGTAGTTTAATTAACAAAAAGTTAATAATGTTGAGTGGATGCATCATTTACACTTAATGGGTTAAACATATTATTAATACCTATAAAATAGTCTTAAAACTTTATTATTGTTTTGTATTAGTTATAGCAATTAATTATTAATGATTTAGTAAAACAAATGTCCATGTCTAGGATATCTACATATTTAAATGTTAATTTAAATTAGTTAAAAAATAAAAATAAACAAGTATTCATCATTTTTTAGGGTAAAAGGAAAGCCACAGTCGTGATTACAGGAAGGGTTTTTGCACAGACACAGCTGTGACTAACATTTTTATTTATTCTTCCATTATCTCGAAAGATTAATATTCTCCGTTTCATTGTCCCAATCATGCACGATTGTTTCTCCATTGTCTTTACCTGAACCACTTCGGACTTCCCTTGCCCGAGCATTTTTAAACGTTGTATATATTGCAACACCCAGGAACATAACGAGAAAATTAAGCATTTCAAATTTTTAACTATAATGATTTATTAATAAAATTATTCTATAAAATTGTTACAAAAAATACCTGTAATAGTTGAAGTTATTTTATAAATTATTTTAAACATATTTATTCGGGAAATAATGAAACTTGAACCTTATTTAATCATTTACACAAATTGAAGTGGCAAATTCGCTATTTCTAAAGCAGCGACATCTATCAAACAATAGTGGTAGTACTTTTTGCACTAGTGCGCGCAGTCATGATTTCTGCCTTTAAATTAGTGGTGAAAATAATGGATTCTTTATAAACGATATAATAAAAATATTCTTGAAAACTAACATATACAGGGAGTTTTGCTTCTAAGTAAACATATCCCAATTATATGCTATACATTTTAAGATATTCGTTGTTTTTTTTAAGGAGATTACTGTGAAGATTTAAACGAGTGTTTCCCACTCCCAGACTAAGCATGAGGTAAAATTTCGAGTTTAGAAAAGCCCCGTGAAAATTTGTCGAGGGTCGCGCAGCGAACCGAGACAAATTTTCTGGGCTCTTCTAAACTCGAAATTTTACTTCATGCGCCACGCGTATGAAACACTGATTTCTAGTGAAGTTCAAAATATACATCTTAATCAGAATTAAAAATAAACTGCTAAAGCAAGTTTATAATTACACTGTTAGGCAATAATATTTTGGAATCTATAACTTGGTTAGCATTCACTCTGAGGTTCATCTTTATATGACCCACTGAGCAAAAAACAAACAAATAACGTTACATCGACATTGTAGCATTATACGTTGTATAAATGTTGATAAAACATTACTTAAATGTGTTTGCTCAGTGGGGTAATAAACACTTAACTTTGTTTTATCACTTCAATTAAACGTTTAAATAAAAGTGGTGAAATAAAATTAGGTACTTCTAAGAATATTTTGAATATCACTTGAAATCAGTGTTTTATACGCGTCGCGCATGAAATAAAATTTCGAGTTTAGAAAAGCCCAGAAAATTTGTTTCGGGTCGCTGCGACCCTCGCCAAATTTTCACGTGGCTTTTCTAAACTCGAAATTTTACTTCATGCTTAGTCTGGGAGTGGAAAACAGTTGTTAAAAGCTTCAAATTAAACTTTTAAAAATTAACGAATATCTATACTGAAAAATAAATTCCCTGTACATGTTTGAAATGTATAATTTTTGGGTCTCCTAATTATTTGACAGAATCTGTTTTATTATATTATTTTTTAGGCTTAATAAGCTGATTCTGTTTATTTCCTTTTAGAAATTATTGTATTTCCTTTTCGTAATATATTTTTTCAGAATTGGACGAAGAGAACCATTTTGTACAATATCTACATAATATGCAGTTTTCTAGCTTGACATTGCATAAAAACACTTGTCATTAAAACATATTTGGCGTCCTACATTTATAACGTAAAAATAAGCTCAACTAATCTGAGAACATTTAAAAAGGATGTGTAATTTGAGTACGTATTTAAGTTATTTATAATTTACAGAATTTTTATTTTAGGTCTAAATATTCTAATGCATGCGCTGTAATTTCAGGCATATATTTATTACCTTTTTTACAAGCATTCATTTTAAAGTTTGGCGCGAGTGTTTCCACTCCTTGATTAAGCGTGAAATAAAATTTTAGATTTTCTACAGTCGAATTTTTACTTCATGCGCCACGCGTATAAAACACTCATGTAATGTGAAATTAAAAATATGCTGTTAAATCAGTATTAAAAAAATATACTGCTTTAAATTTCACAATATTTCAGTGTTTTATGCGCGTGACGCATGAGGTAAAATTTTGAGTTTAGAAAAGCCTAAAAATGTATTAATGCTTCAAGCAATCAAGGAGTGGAACCGCTCGCTCAAAACTACATATTGAACTAATTAGAGTAAACAACGAATGTCTCAAAATGCATACGTATCGGGATATGTATACTTGAAAGAAACATTTCCTATATATTTATGTCTGCAGCCCTACCAGTTAAAATTCTCACGAGCCGTCACTAGTCCTTACTTAATAATTTCTGTAAAGTATTTGCCGAGAAAATACGGGAAAACTTTACAATTATTTTGAATTAAAAATCATGGTTATTCGATTACTCATATTAGTATATCTATACAAATATGCCTATTATTGATCTAAATATCTAAAAGTCAATTTAAACTAAAAAAAAAATATTTATATATAATATATTCCATTTGTTTCTGGTTGTGTTTTAAATCAGGGTTTTTAAATGTCACTGTCAGATGTTCGATTTTAAGGTTATAATTTCTGACTATTGTGATCTTACACTGTAGCCTGTTTTACAAATTTTCAGATATAAAAGGATAATAATATGCAGTTTTAAGATTAACAAAATTTACTACTTGGTTTTTGTACATACAAACACAGCAATAATATTGTATATAACAAATATAATGAATTCGGCTCTGCAAACTTATTTCGTCATCCATTTGTATTTCTCGCTTGGGTCTTCCCGTTAACACATTTTGATCAACTCCATCCATCCACCTTAATTTTGGTCATTCTCTCTTCTGTTGGCCCTCAGTATTTTTTTGTAGAATTGCAAATTTATTCCCACCCTCTTGTGATATTGATAATTTTCATGTCAAACAATTTTTAAGCCCTCATTCCACTTTTATTATTTAGTCAAGAGAACCTGCATCTGAATCTTCTGATGTTTGTTCTGAGCCAGATTCCCCAAGCGAAATAATAAAAGGAGGAATAGTTTCAAAAGAAAGGTTCCCCATGTGTTTTGTCCAGTCATCCGAAATAAGTTTTTCACAATGACCACATATCGAATGTACATTTTGAGAGAGACTCAAGCCATAAATTCTGAACACGATCCTTAGATGGTTGCTTAGAATTTATGTGCTTATTGTAGTAAGTCTTACAAAACCCCCATGCCATTTCAATTGGATTGTATTGACAATGGTATGGCGGTAATCTAAGAACTTCGTGCCCGTTCTTTCTCAAAATGTCATCAACTACGTAAATTTTGTCATTTGATCGAAATGGTATAAATAAAGCCCATAGTTCCTTTTTGGTTAATTTTGGATTGAATTTTACATTGTGTTTAACCAACCACTCCTGCATTTCGCATTTCTTACAAGAAAATGAAGGAGTTTTGTCTAATTGCACAGAATGGTATGCAGCATTATCCATAATAACTACACATTTCCCTGAAAGCTTAGCCAAAGCAGGAATAAGTTGATTAACCACCCAATTTTGAAAAGTATTACCATCCATTGTGGCATGGTAATCTCGGTCATTAATTTAAAATTATTTTTCACTTTGACATTGACACAGCATTGCAACACTAGATTAATTTGATTTAATAATAAAATGCTCGAAGAAGCGACCGCGTGGCGAAATAATTGTTTCAAGATTAACAATAAACCTCTTGAAAATTAAAAAGAGGATTACTTATGATATCATAAATTATTGCAACACTGTTAAAATAAGGAATCAGGAGTGGCAATTAATAAAAAATGTAAATGTTGATACTGCAACATAACAACACGAAAGCATGGCTAGGCGAGATCCAGAAACAAATGGAACGGTGTATATATGAATTTTCGTTTTTCTGATTTTTTAAGTAAAAAGGAAGCCACAGTCGTGATTACAGGATGGGGTTGGGGAGGTTTTTGCACAGGTAGGCCACACAGCTGTGACAACAACCTCTACCACTTCTTCAACAATACCTAATTTCGACGAGGAGAAGGATACTGTACTCGCACATTTTGCGGCACGAACATCTCCTCATTTACTATTGAGGCCAATCATGCGCACGATTGTTTCTTTCCATCAATACACTGCCTGAACCACATCGGACTTCCGTTTCTGTCAAAAACTAAACTTTGTATATATCCTCCCAATAAGAAACATAACGTAGAAAAGCAATAATTTTATATTTCTAACTGTAACAATATATTCTCAAAATCATTCTACAAAATCGTTATAATAAATGTTTGAAATATGTTGAACTATATTATGTATAATTATAAATATATTTATTGTATACATAATTAAACTTAAACTTTGTTTATTAATTTGTATAAATTGAAGTGGCATATTCGCATTTCGCAACGACATCTAGCAAAAAATAGTAGAAGTACTTTTTGTACTTAAGCGTGCAATCATGGTTTCTGTCTTTAAATACTTATAATCAGTTATTGTAGTTTCTCAACCATTTTTTTACTTCTAGTCCTTAAAATCAAGATATTTATATCCATGGCCCCCTTCTTAATAGTGAATTTTGTAAATTGATTGTGAGTTACGTGAAGATCAAATTAATTTGACGAATAAAGCACTAATAACCTTTCTTCACACTTTTAGTGTGATATTAGTTAGAAAAGTGTGTGAAGAAAGGTTATTAGTGCTTTATTCGTCAAAGTGAATTTTGTAGTTTTTTCTTAAATTTGTATACAATAATTTATTTACAAAATCGGTAATGGCTTTTTTGTATACAGCCAAGGTACGTCGATGGACGTAACACATATGTGTTACAAGGTATGACAGAATTAAATCTTTCCATGTTTTCTCCGATCCCTTTCCCCGCAGGCCGTAGTTCGTGCGAGGAGAACAATGACGTTATATTTGGTTATGTTTTTGAGTCTTTCATAACCTCTCTTTCCAGTTTCGCTGTACTTTAATAGTTATATTTTCTAACATTTAGTGGTAAAAATAAGACTTTGTGTTAAGTGTAATTAAAATAATGGTTTGTTAAGTGTAATTAAATTAAAAAACTATGTTGACGTTGATTGGGTTATAATAAATACATATTTGAAACAAACCCACTGAGCAAAACACCAACAAATATCGTTATATCAACATTTTAGCAACATTAAACGTTGTATTAATGTTGATGAAACATTATTTGCATGAGTTTGTTCAGTGGGAAGATTATTTATAAGAATTCATTATTTACATTACTAATATTAAGTTTTTAAACAAAGATTTTGAGAGCAAAATCTCTTTAATAAAATGTAAAGAGAAGACAATTTGATAAATTGTAAATAAATAAAAAAACATGTTTTAAATATTAATTTCCCCTTTTCGCACCTTCCTTAAATATGTATTTACATTATACAGAGAGTTTTTATTTAAAGTATACGTATTCAAAATTGATCCTATTTGCTATAAATCTAATCTTTAGACAAGTGTTTTCTACCCCCAGACTAAGCATGAAGTAAAATTTCGAGTTTAGAAAAGCCCCGTGAACATTTATTTATTTATTTATTTATTATGTGTTAACTACAGTTTTACAATCGTCAATATAGAAATATAAACTTAATTACTAGAACCTAATCATAATAAAATATATATAGTGAAGCATTACACAAGAATGTGTAATACGACATCAGTAATAATCATAGAATGACACAGACATAGAGATGGCCAGGTGGTTCGTGCTGCATGTGTGTGTAATATTAATGAAGTCACTTAACTTAAATCCATGTATTAATAGTTGGTAAGTATTGTAGAAATAACGAAACACAAACATGTTAAGATTGACTGCACAGATAAAATGAATATAGAAAATAAAGCGATTATCACAGAATGTATCACAGAATAAGTATTAGGGTTAGTAAGGCTTATTCTAGAAATAACGAAATACAAACATGTTAAAATTGGGTGTAAAGGTAAAATGTATATAGAAGTTAAAGCTATTATCACAGAATGTATTGATGTCACGCAGTGTTAGTAAGGATTAAGTTAAGTTAAAAGGAACTAAACTTTATTAAGAAACACACACAATAGAGGCAACATGTTAAAACATAATGTCACGCAGTGTTAGTAAGGATTAAGTTAAGTTAAAAGGAACTAAACTTTATTAAAACACACACACAATAGAGGCAACATGTTAAAACATAATGTCACGCAGTGTTAGTAAGGATTAAGTTAAGTTAAAAGGAACTAAACTTTATTAAAACACACACACAATAGAGGCAACATGTTAAAACATAATGTATAGTCTATTCCGAGTTTAAATTGGAACATGCTGAAGAAATTCGTCAGTACTGTAGAAGGCTTTACACAGTAGGAAATCTTTAATTACTGCTTTAAATTGAACAAAAGGCAAGTTTCTTGTTTGTAACGTTAATTTATTAAAGAAATGTAACCCAAAGTGATTTGGTCCCATGCGCGACTTTGTGAGCCGCATTCTTTGTAAACATATATTTTCCCTGTGGCGCGTAGAATAATCATGGGCAAGAGTTGGGATTATATTCAGATTCTTTTTCACATAACAAAGACACTCTAGTATATGCAGACTTGGTAGAGTGAGTAATTTTAGTGTCACGAAAAAATCTTTGCAGTCGACTGTATAGGTAATGCCAGCCACAATTCGGACAGCTCGTCTTTGCAAGGCAAAAATGCGATGCCTAGAGATGGAATGTCCCCAAACTAGAATAGCGTAGCGTAAATGCGATTCGATGAGACCAAAGTAAGCAATGCGAAGAACATCAGTCGAAGCTTGTCTTGACAGGTTCCTCAAACAGAAAATGTTTTTGGAGAGACTAGTTGTCAATTCATTGCCATGTATATTCCACGATAGAGCCGAATCTAGGTGAACACCCAAGAACTTAACGGGTGTATTATGTGGACTACCTGCCTTGGATGGATTAATGTCTAGGTCTTAGACTCGTTCAATATTAGCTTATTTGTATTATTATTATAATATTTGTCGTGGGTCGGGCAGCGACCCGAGACAAATTTTCTGGGCTTTTTTAAACTCGAAATTTTACTTCATGCGCCAGGCGTATAAAATACTAAAATATTGTGAAATGTATGTATATTTGAACCTCACTTGAAACCAGTGTTTTATACGCGTGGCGCATGAAGTAAAATTTCGAGTTTAGAAAAGCCCAGAAAATTTGTCTCGGGTCGCTGTGCGACCCGAGACAAATTTTCACGGGGCTTTTCTAAACTCGAAATTTTACTTCATGCTTAGTCTGGGAGTGGACAACACTTGCTTAACGCTTCAAATTGAACTATTTTAAAAAACAACGAATGTCAGAAACGTTACAGCGTATGTATTTTTACCTAAAGTTTACCATGAAGTAATCAAATTTAAATTCAGCGCGCATTTGAGACGTAAGCGATCTCTACCCCCACTCTAAAATCTTCTATTCTGTCGATCCTTCTTACCGTATACTCGACCGTCCTTGGTATACAGCAAGGTACGTCCAGTGACCCAAGTACACTTCTGATCTATAAAATTGAGCACAAGTCTTATAACTATTTTCCACAATATTCTAGTTGTATAATTCGGGTCGGTTTTAATTGCCTAGCAGCATTTTCAATGAATAATAAAACACCATAACATTTCCTGCTCCAACGTTTCTTAACTCTGAAAACAGTGTCTTTACTAACGTTCACCAATTGAGCAATTTGTCTAATAGGAAAAGCATCTTCTATTTTACTTAGAATTCGAATTTTTGAATTCTTGTCTAAATGACGCGCAATTTTGACATTAAGAAAATTGACATTTACGTAACTAGGAAACTCATCATGTCCGTTTTAAACAATAACATATTTTGTGTACTTGCACAGAAGCAGCCACCTTACCCCGCGGACATAGTGTGTTATATCCCGTCATAGGACCGGAGACCCCGCCCTCATTCTATCGTATTCTAACCCAGCGATCCTTATATAGGGTGTCCCAGACCACCTGTATCAGCCTTTTTTTGAAAAAATGGCTAGTTCTAAAGACTTAGGACAACAAATTTTATTACAAAAGCTCTATTTAAAAATCAAATGGTAATATTGATTTTTCGCGTAAAGTATTCCGTCTCTGATTTTCAATACAATTATTTAGATATAAATTGTGCTGAACATATTTCGTCTTTTTCTAAAATTTGAACCCAAATAGAGTTTTTAATTATAGTGGAATTTATCAATAATCAAAAAAATAATTGAAAATCGGATTTTTTCGATTTCAACAAAATAAACGTGTTAGCAATGAGCCAGAAGAATATTGTTAGCAAATAAGTTATAAAATTTCAAATAAAAAAAACTCATAAATAAAGATGTTATTGTCATATTTTACTTAATTATATAAATAAAATTAAGAAGCCATGTACAGAAATACAAGTATTTGCTCGATTTACGATCCATTATAAAAAAAGGCTTAATAATTCGATAACCAACAAACCACACCAAATTAAAATTATTATATACTCCTTTACTTTCTGTTTTTAAAAGAGTTGTTCTTTTCTCTTGATTTTCAATAAAGTTTAAGGAAAAGGAATAATTTTATAGAAACTACTTTGAATAGCACAAACAAAAGTTTAATTTGGCTGTTGTTTTTTCTATACCGGGTGCTGACTTGGCGAACGCAACATAGGAAATCCCATGTAAATTTTGAAATGTTCAATTTTTGGCTCCCCTATCTATTTTAGAAACAAAACGTATGTGCCTTTTTTGTAGAGGGAGAAATTCTGAATTCATTCGAGTTGACGTTTATCACTTTACGTTTCTCTAAGTTAAAATAATTAAGAAAAAATAATGTGATTTTCTAAAAATAATGACATGCCATGGAATTGAAACAACAACTGCGGATGTCAAAATGGCAAAAGATATCGTAGTCACTTGATTAAAGTAAATGTTTTCGAAATGATTTACACTATACAAGAAAAATGTCATTGTTTCTATAAAATTACATTACTTTTTCTTAATTATTTAAGCTGTTAATTTTCTGACATTCGTTGACTTTTAAAAGAGTTCAATTTGAAGCTTTAAACGAGTGTTTTCCACTCCCAGACTAAGCATGAAGTAAAATTTCGAGTTTAGAAAAGCCCCGTGAAAATTTGTCAAGGGTCGCGCAGCGACCCGAGACATATTTTCTGGGCTTTTCTAAACTCGAAATTTTACTTCATGCGCCAGGCGTATAAAACACAGAATATAAGTGAATTTCGAATATACATAAATTTGACAATATTATAGTGTTTTATACGCGTGGCGCATGAAGTAAAATTTCGAGTTTAGAAAAGCCCAGAAAATTTGTCTCGGGTCGCTGCGCGACCCGAGACAAATTAACACTTGTTTAATGCATTTACCTTTGAAAAAACAGGGAATATCCGCAATTGCTGTATCAATTCCATGGTATGTCATTATTTTTATAAAATCACATTACATTTTCTTAATTATTTTAACTTAGAGAAATGTAAAGTGTTGTGTGAACATTAGTAAATTTAGAATTTTTCCCTCTACAAAAAAGTAGAGGGAAAAATTTGTCTCTAAAATAAATAGGGAAGCCAATATTTGAACACTTTAAAATTAACATGTGATTTCCTATGTTGCGTCCGTCAAGTCAACACCCGGTATATATACACGATTCCATTTGTTTCTGGATCTCGCCTAGCTATGGAAAAGTGACAGTTTAAGTATTGTAAATGGGGCTGGTTGTGTTTTAAATCAGGGTTTTTAAATGTCATTGTCAGATGTTCGATTTTAAGGTTATAATTTCTGACTATTGTGATCTTACACTGTTGCCTGTGTTACAAATTTTCAGATATAAAAGGATAATAATATGCAGTTTTAAGATTAACAAAATTTACTACTTGGTTTTTGTACATACAAACACAGCAATAATATTGTATATAACAAATATAATGAATTCGGCTCTGCAAACTTATTTCGTCATCCATTTGTATTTCTCGCTTGGGTCTTCCCGTTAACACATTTTGATCAACTCTATCCATCCACCTTAATTTTGGTCATTCTCTCTTCTGTTGGCCCTCAGTATTTTTTTGTAGAATTGCAAATTTATTCCCACCCTCTTGTGATACTGATAATTTTCATGTCAAACAATTTTTAAGCCCTCATTCCACTTTTATTATTTAGTCAAGAGAACCTGCATCTGAATCTTCTGCTGTTTGTTCTGAGCCAGATTCCCCAAGCGAAATAATAAAAGGAGGAATGGTTTCAAAAGAAAGGTTCCCCATGTGTTTTGTCCAGTCATCCGAAATAAGTTTTTCACAATGATCACAGAAATTTTGCCACATATCGGATGTACATTTTGAGAGAGACTCAAGCCATAAATTCTGAACACGATCCTTAGATGGTTGCTTAGAATTTATGTGCTTATTGTAGTAAGTCTTATAAAACCCCATGCCATTTCAATTGGATTGTATTGACAATGGTATGGCGGTAATCTAAGAACTTCGTGCCCGTTCTTTCTCAAAATGTCATCAACTACGTAAATTTTGTCATTTGATCGAAAAGGTATAAATAAAGCCCATAGTTCCTTTTTGGTTAATTTTTGATTGAATTTTACATTGTGTTTAACCAACCACTCCTGCATTTCGCATTTCTTACAAGAAAATGAAGGAGTTTTGTCTAATTGCACAGAATGGTATGCAGCATTATCCATAATAACTACACATTTCCCTGAAAGCTTAGCCAAAGCAGGAATAAGTTGATTAACCACCCAATTTTGAAAAGTATTACCATCCATTGTGGCATGGTAATCTCGGTCATTGTTTTTCGAATGTAATAAAAAATCGCACCCATCCAAAAACCCACCCCTGTACCCAGCATGTAGAATGGTGAAGCGTTTGCCTTCATTTTTGAATTTAGTTGGATTACTTTTTATATCCGTTTCATGTACACAGCGTCGAACCACGGATCCATTCTGATATATCCATGTTTCATCCAGGTATACGAATTGGATATCTTCACTGGAATTTTGATACTGTAAAAATGTTCTAAGGAAAATAATTTTAGCTGCAACAACATGTTTTTGTTCACAGAGAATTTTGCGCCCATTAATTAATTTGAATTTATACCCCATACTTTTAACAACCCTATAAAGTGTTGTTCTACTCCCATGGAACTCATAATTTTCTTTCATATCATTCAAAAGATCTCTCAAAGTAAACTACTGATTTACTGATTTCTAGAGTTATATTGCCAAATTAGTTGTTGCAGATCTTTTCTAGCTAGGTGATTCCAAAAATGGCTGTTTTTAGATCGTTTGCCAGAAGTAGTAGATTTCAATTCGTCAGGTCTTTGTCGTAAAATTAATTGTAATGAAGATCTCCCTACCTGAAACGTAATTATCTTTAATTAAATATATATGATAATTAAAATACTAGACATACCCCAAAAATATCTATTAAAATCGTAATAATATTGTGATGCTGTAGATTTGGATTACTTTGCCTAAAATGTTTGTAGGATTTCAGAATTTGTAACCTTTTTCATTCAGAGATAATCTTTGGCATGTTAATATTTAATATGTGCCTGAAATTATTTTTCACTTTGACATTGACACAGCATTGCAACACTAGATTAATTTGATTTAATAATAAAATGCTCGAAGAAGCGACCGCGTGGCGAAATAATTGTTGCAAGATTAACAATAAACCTCTTGAAAATTAAAAAGAGGATTACTTATGATATCATAAATTATTGCAACACTGTTAAAATAAGGAATCAGGAGTGGCAACTAATAAAAAATGTAAATGTTGATACTGCAACATAACAACAGGAAAGCATGGCTAGGCGAGATCCAGAAACAAATGGAATATATTATATTTGTTTAGTGAATTTTCATGACCTACTTAGAGGTCTCCATGGCCCCCCGATATTATTTTTTATTTTTTTCTGTGGCTCCTAAGAAATTCGCAATAGCCTCCTGGGGGCCATATGGCCCACGTTTAGATTCGCTAATTTATAGCACATAAAACATTACAAATGTGCAATATTCATGCTTTAAAAGAGAGAAATTGTAAATCGTAGAATGTTAGTTTGTGCAAAAAGCCGGGTTTCAAGCAACACAAAAGTTACCAATTAGTAGCCGTCCATGGTGATACAAAAAATCCATTTTGACATTATATTTGTTCCAAGATTGTCTTTTTGTACATTTTTCACATTCTCAGTGGCTAAGTAAATTTTATTTATTAACTCATTAATCTCTTTGAGCTATTGTAGTTATTTTTTAAGATTTATTTAACAATCACGTTACTTTAATACTTACACAAAAAGTGGGAACAACAAAAATCATGGTGATTTCGTCACAATTCCGTGTACAATTTAGGAACAAAGTTACTAGGCAAAACATAACCAACAAAACATTTAACCTTAAAATACTGCAATACTATATTGTTATAACTGTTATTATTGAAATACACAAGTAAATAATTCGCTTAGTAAAATAATGGAAGGATTTGAGCTGATAAAACAAGGTGCCGAAGCAAAAATCTTTCAAGGTGTTTATTTGGGAAAACCGTGCATAGCGAAACAACGCTTTGAAAAGAAATACAGGCACAAGGATCTCGACAATCACCTAACGAAAGAGAGGATTAAAGCCGAGAGTAGGGCCATCGTAAAGTGCAAATCTATCGGCATCGAAACCCCAATACTCTACCTCGTCGACTTCGACAGGCGGACGATATTCATGCAGTATTTTCACAACAGCATTACAGCGAAGGAATTAATCTACACTGGAAGCGATAAATTAATTGATAAGATATCGAACGATATTGGGAGAAATGTTGGGAGAATGCACGCGAATAATATTGTACACGGAGATTTGACAACTTCAAATATTTTACTGGTTAACACAAGTGACAATAAGGATTTCGATGATTACGAGCAGTTGAAGATGGTGTTTATTGATTTCGGTTTAGCTCACACGGAGTGCAGTGTGGAGGATAAAGGGGTCGATCTGTACGTGTTGGAGAGGGCGTTGATTAGCACACATAGCATCGCGACACAAATTTTCCCAACGATCCTTCAAGCTTACAAGATGGAGTATAAGAATTGTAAGAAGGTTTTGGTTAAGTTTGAGGATGTTCGAGCTAGAGGTAGGAAGAGAACGATGGTTGGATAGAAGAAAATGAAAAATAAAACAGATATTAGAAGGTATGTTTTAAAACAGGTTTAATCAAAGTAAACCATAAATTTGATGCATCTCAAAGTTTAGACGAAAAAGGTTTTAATAATAAAATGTTTAAAAAATAAGTTGTACATTTTTTACAAACTACAAACGTGAAGGCATTCCTCCCGCTGCGATTATAGTTTCTCCTGTTATGTATTTCGCATCATCGGAAACTAAAAACGCTGCAACTCCAGCTATATCATCAACAGTGCCGAACCTGTAATTAATAAATGTTTTTCAAATAAATTATTTTTCTTTATTTTTGTTTACCTTCTCATTGGAATCATTTGCAATGTTTGTTCTTCAATAGATTTATCGGTCAGCTGAAAGTTTTTATTTTAACTCATGAGTTAAAAGTTTACTCAGTGCATTTTTACGGACTTACTGTGGCAGAAAATTTCGTTTTGATAATACCTGGTGCGATACCATTAACGTTAATATTCTCAGTTGAAAGCTGACCGGCAGCGGCTTTTATTAAACCGAGTAAAGTAGTTTTGCTTACTGAATACGCTCCTAATAACTAAAATAAAATGTGCATTTAAAAGAAGATAATGTGATAAAACACATTTATTTGTGAAACTTACTTCAAATGGTTGAAAAGCAGCGATAGACGATACGAAAACAATACTTCCACCTCCTCTTTTACGGATATATGGCAGAACTTCTTTTGCTAATAAATAAGAAGATTTTACATTTGTATCGAAAATTTTATCCCAAGAGCTTTCATCACACTAAAATTACAATTTTATTGATACATACAATCAGTTCAATTCAAAATTCTTACATCCAAAACACCTCCAACCGATGGATTAGCTGCTGCATTTGAGATTAATATATCTATACCACCGAATTTATTATTTGCCTGTAATAGAAGTAAAAATGATTTTTTAAATTATTCCACAAACCAAATGATTGAATCACCTCTTCTAGTAATTTCACTCTGTCTTCCTTGTTGGAAACGTGGCATACGACGCCTGAAACCCCGAGCTTGGCTGATTTCAGTTTTTCCACAGCGGCGTCGACATTTTTTTGTTTTCTGCTGCTTACTACCACTTTGGCTCCTTCTTCAACTAAACGTTTGGCAATTGCGTAACCTATTCTAAAATATATCTTTAGTTAATCAATTTATTAAAAGTAAAATAATAATATTATGCATGAAAAAATATACAGTTGTAAGAGAAAAAAACTAGTACAGCAAAATATTTGGCTATGTAAACTGGACTTACTTTGATTTTTCAAATTGTCAATCAAATTGACAAATCTGCGATGTCAAACGATATTTAATGAACGTCGATATGTCTCAACTGACTGAAATACAAAAAGCGATAATAACGACCCATTTAGAGATAGTATTAGCGTTAGAGACATTGCATGTCAACAAAAGCATCGTCTTGTTGGCCAAGAAAAACATTGTTGTTAACCAGTACATGACAAGTTTGTCACACAAGAATAAAAATACGATATTTTAGAAGTGGCTGAAGCCCCTGCTGTACTAATTTTTTTCTCTCGCAACTGTAGATTTCTTTCAAGGAATTGAAAAGACGACACAGACATTTTTATTTAATTAAAAAAATTACAATTGCAAAATTTAGACTTGTATTAATTTATCCAATAAGAAATATTATTATGTACATTCAAATACAATATTAGAAATTCTGAATAAGTATGATGAGTTCTCTCATACATATATTCAATTCATTGTGCTATATAAATGAATACAAAATGATTAAGCAATTTCTAGGTTAACATAACCTCAAATAATGTACAGATGTTTACAAATGCATTTTTTGTAGATTTACCCATCTGTTGATGCTGTGACCACCGCAACTTTACCATCTAGTCTATTTTTTGGAATGTAAGCCATTGTTCTTAAGGAATTTGAAATTAGCCCGATTGGTTTCAACAAATTCCTTGAATACATAACTGGAAAACTCTGATGATGACAAGATAATGAATATGCTGCACCTTTGGACTATGATCAACTCAAATTAATAAGATTTATAATAACAATTATATTTGTAGTGATTAATTAATATAAAGCATCAAGATAATCATAAAAAATCGTAAAACTAATCAATAATTTATCGAATTTCATTATGTGTATTAAACATTATTTTTAATATCGTGGAACTATTTCATCTGTTGCTAAGATAGTTTCTCCAGTTATATACATATTAAGCCTCTTCTGACACTAATATATGAAAGTTAAAGAAAAATAATCTCGTCTAAAGTTAAAGTTGTGAGTCTAAAAGGAGGGCTGGCTACTAAGTCTATGTTTTAAAATAGTAAGTCGCCTCCCAACATTGTCACAAATGTAACAAAGCATATGAAACATGTTTCGATACATTCGACTCTCAGAAAATTACAGAAGAATAAGTTCGATACATTAGTTCTAACTTTAGACACATTGTTCAAAGCATCTTTTAAAATGGAATACAAACAATGAAGCAACGTTTGAGATCATTTTATACGATAAAAATTCTGAAAAAGCAAACCTTTCTTTGAAATATTAGGAAAATGCTCTATAACCTTATTAATTATTAATTATGTCTTATTAACACGTTAATTGTCAGCAAATATGATGCAATAATTACCGTTTTGCCAAACGGTTTTATTGTATTTTACGTAAATGTATGATGACTAATTAAGTTGTATGCTTATAAAACTCATGAACTATATTTCTAGTACAAATATCGGCTACTTTCTACTACATAGAGGTCATAGGACCGTTCTGGCACAAGCGGTAAATTTCCCAGCAGTCTCTAGACACCACCCTGGCGGTTAAAGTGTTAATGAACAAAAGCAAATCGTTTTAGGACTTTACTAAGTACTAATTACTACCTAAAAGAATATTGTTTAATATTTTTGTAATATTGTATAGTTAATAAGAAAAAAACCTCTAAAGTGCTATGATTTAATCTTTTTTTTAAATTTAAGTTGGCTACATGCTATTGAAATTGACATTTAAAACACCAGGCTATAATAAATATAATATATAATTTCAGACTTGCCAACTTACAATATTTGGCACTCTAGAGGTTTTTTTTTTATTGAACATATGATATGAGTGTAGTAAGTGATATGTTGAATTTTTGTTTTGAAACATTAAAATGAGTGATTTTGTCCAGCTTTCAAAGTAAATATTCACCTTGTCAAATATATGCCAAAAGATTTCCCGATTTACGAAATGAGTTTCACTATACACGTGTCCCCTGAAATTTTGAATATGAGTAATGTATTTTGTTGGTCCCAGAAATTTTTAATCCGGGCATTTGAATTCATTACTTATTGCTTAGTGACCATGCTCATTTTTTGCATAGCTGAGTTAAATATTTTAATGCACTAAACAATGGGAAATAATTAGTAATTTCTAATAAAACAGGGAATCAAAGTGAAAAATATTTACACAAAATTTTAATAATACAAATTATACCTAAATTCTAACAAACATAATGCTAACTTGACTTGGCAGACGCAACATAGAAAATCGCATGTTAATTTTAAAGTGTTCAAATATTGGCTTCCCTATTTATTTTAGAGACAAAATGTATTTCGCTTTTTTGTAGAGGGAAAAATTCTAAATTTATGAATGTTCACACTTAACACTTAACGTTTCTCTAAGTTAAAATAATTAAGAAAAAGTAATGTGATTTTATAAAAATAATGACATACCATGGAACTGATAAAACAATTGCAGATATTCCCTGTTTTTTTTTTCAAGTTCAATTTGAAGTTTTAAACAAGTGTTTTCCACTCCCAGACTAAGCATGAAGTAAAATTTCGAGTTTAGAAAAGCCCCGTGAAAATTTGTTGAGGGTCGCGCAGCGACCCGAGACAAATTTTCTTGGCTTTTCTAAACTAGAAATTTTACTTCATGCGCCACGCGTCTAAAACACTATAATATTGTCAAATTTATGAAAAAGTAATGTGATT
Organism: Philonthus cognatus; assembly: GCA_932526585.2. Lineage (NCBI taxonomy): Eukaryota > Metazoa > Arthropoda > Insecta > Coleoptera > Staphylinidae > Philonthus > Philonthus cognatus. Next base: position 63,733,270 of record OW052241.1, on the reverse strand, counting down.
TTATAAAAATATTGACATACCATGGAATTGATACAACAATTGCGGATGTCAAAATAGCACAAGATATTGCTGTTACTTAATTAACGACAAAAAACATAACGCACACATCGTGATAACTGTGGTCTGCATAATACCACTTTATTAAGAGGATTTTTTTGTGTAAAGTGTAAATCATTTCGAAAACATTTACTTTACAATGACATGGCATGTCATTATTTTTCTAAAATTACATTACTTTTTTTTAATTATTTTAACTTACAGAAAAGTAAAGTGATAAACGTTAACACGAATGAATTCAGAATTTTTCCCTCTACAAAAGAAGTAAATATATTTTGTTTCTAATATAAACAGGAGAGCCAAAATTTGAACATTTCAAAATTTACATGGGATTTCCTATGTTGCGTCCGCCAAGTCAACACCTGGTATAGCTACAATGTTCATCTTATTAGATTTCGAAAACATCTCCTTGTTGTACCAAACAATATCCCAGCAATCATAAAATTCTTGTTGCATGTATCTTAACGTCGCAGGAGTGATATTTTGAGTGGCTTCAAGAAATTTTAATCTGAGGTAGTCCACGTTAGTAGCTCTTTGATGCTGATGAGTATACATTGTTTTCTTTATATGGCTCCAAAGAAAAAAAAGGATTTGGGAAAAATCAAAAGATCTTGGTGGTCATTTTATGTCTCCTTATTTAATATTTAATTTAAATATTCTGTAGTCGCATTATCAGCAGGACATGCATCTTGTAGTAACAATCATGGCAACCTATTATAATAATCGAGAAGAACAAAATCATAGTGTCTACAAACACATTACATTACTTATATTTAAAATATCAGGGGACACATACTTTTCCCTTTAATATTTTTGTTGCACATTTTTGCAGTAATAATAACTTTTTCTGCAAATATTTTATTTTTATTTATACATATTTAACACTACTTATGCTAGCATCCATTCTCCAGATAACGAGTCCTCTTAGTTCATTGCTAACATGCATTTTCTGACGAAATGCAGCTATTTTGCTGACAAGTGAAATATAATTGACAAACTGTGATAAGGTTTTGACATATAGGGAAATGCAGTGGTATATAGGCAAATGTATTCGATAAATGGGAAATATATTTAAGATAAAGGGGTACATATTCGATATAAAGTAAAATGCAATAGAAAAACTCTTAATCTAAAAAATTCAACGGATTTTAGAGTAGAATCTTTTTTGAAAAATCATAAAAAAAAAAAATGTTTAATATTACTGTACAGAAAACTCTGTACAGCAATATCTCAAGGTTCTCAAACTAAAGAATCCATTAAAACCACTGATTTTTTTGGTAAAATATAATTTAAAAATTCATACAAAAATTATGTGTGATAAAAATATATTCAAATTATCAGATATTATTATGAAATATCAATTTCTTATAAGCTAATATAGAAAACTGATATATCTCTGAAAATGAAGTTATACAATTCTAAAATGAGCATTATCATAAAAATTATTGGAGTTTTGGGTAGGCTTTAATTTTAAAAATCAAAAAAAATCTTCCTACATTAATAAGTTCAAATTCTCAGAATTTATTCAGAAATAACAATTTCCGATAATTCAATACAGAAAGATGAAATAATTGTTTAAAAATGAAGTTAAAACCAGAGCTGGGCAGGATTCGAATCCTTTTAGAGGATTCAAAAGAATATTCGAATACCTTAGTTCAACTGGATTCATGATCCGGATTCGTTACATTATTTTCCCACTGAGGAAATCCATTTAAGTAATGTTTTATCAACATAAAACAACATTTAATGTTGCTACAATGTTGATATAACGTTATTTGTTTGTTTTTTGCTCAGTGGGTTAACATTCGAATCCAAATGTGGGCTATTCGAATCGTTATAAAAAGGATTCGAATATTTATAAAAGGATTCGAATATCTATAAAATGATTCGAATACTTACAAAAGGATTTGAATCGTCAAAAATAATTCGAATTAATTGTGAGGATTAGCATGAAAAATGTCTTTTGTGTGTTTTTAAATTTCTCGTTAAATCACTGTTTTATACGCGTGGCGCATATAGTAAAATTTCGAGTTTAGAAAAGCCCAGAAAATTTGCTTCATGCTTAGTATGGGAGTGGAAACGCTTGTTCGAAACTTCAAACTGAATGCTTTGATAAGAACATTAAATGACTGAAAATGTTTTCAAAAATAATAATCTAGTTTTCAAAATTTTGTTTAATATTATTTAAAGTAAAACTGGTAGCCACAATCTTAAATGTTAAATTTTTCCGACATTTCCTGATTCAAGATTTTATTTCCCTGGCATTTTAATATAACTTTATTCTATGAGAAACCCCCATTTTGTTAAATTGTTTTCATTGTTTTTGTAAATATTTAAGTTAATTTTATAAATTAAATAATATCATATAGCTTGTTTGTTGGTGTTTTGGTCAATTTGAATATAATTCCATGACTTTTTTACTATACTTATCTGAAAACACTTTGTTTCCATATGCCTCTAGAATAATGAAAACGTCGCTTTTTTAGGCCACCGCACGGAAAGTATTTGTTTGTGCGCTCTTTTCGTGAGCTCTCAAATGTTGTCATAGCAATGATGTATTTGTCACTGACGTTTTGTTTTCCGTCAGTGAAATACGTAAGTTTGGTTGAAAAGTACGCAGACTTAGAAGAAATTAATTAAGTAGATGATATTTTGGATGATATTTTAACCCAAGCGGCACAAGTAAGCGTAGAATTCCTACTAGTAAAATCCAGATATAGATACGAACACAGGCGGAGCGGGAACTATGAAAAACACAAAAATTGTGAGTGACGTTGTATAACTTCTATTTTATTTTTCTGAAAAGGCCAAATTCGTAAAATCGTTCACCTTATGGTATTGATTCGCCACGTTAAAAATATGTTTGGCATTAAAAAAAAGTGCTAACCAAATCAAATTTTGAATTTCTGATATTCAACTTCATTTTCTTTCGAATTCTTTAGGGAAATTTCACGCGCGCACGGAAAAATCCCGTTTTCTGGACTCCTAATGAAATATACTATTCTCTGACTTTCCCGGTTTTAATGATACTCAGTGAATTTTTTATTTACGTAATTTTCAGGCATTCGTCGATTTTATAATAGAGTTCAATTTGAAGTTTTGAACGAGTGTTTCCACTCCCAGGTTAAGCATGAATTTAGAAAAGCCCCGTGAAAATTTGTCGAGAGTCGCGCAGCGACCCGAGACAGATTTTCGGGCTTTTCGAGACAAATTTTCGGGCTTTTCTAAACTCGAAATGTTACTTCATGCGCAACGCGTACAAACCACTGATATGAAGTGAAGTTCAGAAACACACAAATACATCTTTAATCAGAGTAACAGGGAATCAGATATTTAGTCTGTTATCAACGATGTTCAGTGTTAATAATAAATAATTAGGTATTGAATATTTTTGTTAAAACAACTGGTAACGATATTTATATATTAATGGTTGCAAAAAAATAATAAAATCAAATTTATTCTCAAAGAAGTTGTATTCGTGATGCGAAAAAACAGGATTCGAATCTTTGATTCAAATCAGATTTATCTCTTACGAATCCTTTGTTCGAGTATTCGTGATTCGAATCATATTAGGTGATTCGGATTCGTGATTCGAATCCTTTTTACGAGGATTCGTCCCAGCTCTGGTTGAAACATGGAAGTGGTTTTTAAAAATAATTTAAATAATCGATCTAAATTTCAATAAAATCATTAATATCAATACTAAATAATATGCCCACTTTTTGCTAAGACAACTATTTTCATTAATCCAACAAAGAAATGTGTAATAAGTGGTTTAAAATCCATAGATTATAAAATTGCAGTTAACTTTTGTATACTTTCTATAAAACGACAAAAAGTTTAATGACATTTAATTTAAAAAATGCAGAATTTCAATATGTTACTTTAAAACTCTTAAGAAACAAATTAAGAAGAAAGTGTTTTTGCCAGGAAAAGTAAAAGTGTTATTTAAGGTTTCATTATTTTTGGGATCAGTGTTTCTCCATCTCGTAATTAGGCATGAAGTAAATATTTCGAGTTAAGCATATCAGGCTTTGCTTAACTCGAAATATTTGGATTTGCCATGTGAAGTAAATATTTCAGACTTATCTAAACTCGAAGGACTTACTTTATGCGCCAGGCGCATAAAGCAGTGACTTTCTGTAATTTTCAAAAACATGTTGCATTTATATTAATAAATCAAACAAATGATTTATAATTATCTGAAGAAAATCATAAATATTGAAGAAAATCGATTAGAATTGTAAAAGATGTACAATCAAATCTAGAAATGTTCATTTGGATAAATTTATTGAAGCACAATATTTGATACACGTTTCGATTTCTGATGATATTCATCATTTTGTGTCATTTCATGTGAAAACAATTGACCTTACGTTTTTACACTGACTATAGAGGCTTCTACTTCGTTATACATTGTTGAACATAAATAAAACACTGTTTATCACTTTGTTTGTATAACAATTGGTTTATTTGGTGACTATAGTTTCGATACTACACGTATCATTATCAAACCGTTACTAAAAAAAAACTACAAAGGAACATTATTTATATTTGCAAATTTTCTAATAACAGCGTTAAAGAGGGGGGTGTATTTAAGGTCAAGCTGGTCGTTAATTACGGGAATTTCCCGATTAGCGCGGGCTCTGTGAATCTCCAAAGACTCTCCAAATAGTTTATCAATACAAAATTAAACTTATTAGAAAATACATATATGCCGGAATCGAACCTAAAACACATGCAACATATCGTTCCCTTACTTACTTTGGAAATATAACTCACAAAATTAAAAATATTTTAGCAAAACACAAATTAAATATAGCGATGAAACCATTTACAAAAATTAAAAATCATATTTTTAACCATAAGACTCAGATACCAAGTAGTTACAAATCAGGAATATATAAATTAACCTGTAATGATTGTAAGGGAGTGTATATAGGTCAATCTGGTCGTAATTTTAAGACCAGACTCAGTGAGCATCTTTACTCTTTTCGGCATAGATTAATTGATAAGTCATCTTTCGCCAAACATTTGATTGAAAATAGCCATTCTTTTGGCGAGGATGTACTTTTAGTTATTCACTTTGCCGAAAAGGGTAGAAAGATGGACCTCCTGGAGTCTTTGGAGATTCACAGAGCCCGCGTTAATCGGGAAATTCCCGTAATTAACGACCAGCTTGACCTTAAATACACCCCCCTCTTTAACGCTGTTATTAGAAAATTTGCAAATATAAATAATGTTCCTTTGTAGTTTTTTGTTACTAACGGTTTGATAATGATACGTGTAGTATCGAAACTATAGTCACCAAATAAACCAATTATTATACAAACAAAGTGATAAACAGTGTTTTATTTACTTACGTTTTTAACTAAGTTTGGAACATTTTTTATGAAGTAAAATTTTGAGTTTAGAAAATCCTAATTTGGGTTGGTCGCTCTGCTTCGCTACGCAACAAATTCAAATTTTCATGCATTTTTAAACTTAAAATTTTATTTTAAGCTTAATTTGGGAGTGAAAAACACTTGTTTAAAGCTTGAAATTGTACTCTTAAAAAAAACAACGAATTTCTAAAGATTCGCAGCATATACGCTGTAATTGGAATTTTTATATAATATATTCCATTTGTTTCTGGATCTCGCCTAGCCATGTTTTCGTGTTGTTATGTTGCAGTATCAACATTTACATTTTTTATAAATTGCCACTCCTGATTCCTTATTTTAACAGTGTTGCAATAATTTATGATATCATAAGTAATCCTCTTTTTAATTTTCAAGAGGTTTATTGTTAATCTTGCAACAATTATTTCGCCACGCGGTCGCTTCTTCGAGCATTTTATTATTAAATCAAATTAATCTAGTGTTGCAATGCTGTGTCAATGTCAAAGTGAAAAATAATTTCAGGCACATATTAAATATTAACATGCCAAAGATTATCTCTGAATCAAAAAGGTTACAAATTCTGAAATCCTACAAACATTTTAGGCAAAGTAATCCAAATCTACAGCATCACAATATTATTACGATTTTAATAGATATTTTTGGGGTATGTCTAGTATTTTAATTATCATATATATTTAATTAAAGATAATTACGTTTCAGGTAGGGAGATCTTCATTACAATTAATTTTACGACAAAGACCTGACGAATTGAAATCTACTACTTCTGGCAAACGATCTAAAAACAGCCATTTTTGGAATCACCTAGCTAGAAAAGATCTGCAACAACTAATTTGGCAATATAACTCTAGAAATCAGTATTTTACTTTGAGAGATCTTTTGAATGATATGAAAGAAAATTATGAGTTCCATGGGAGTAGAACAACACTTTATAGGGTTGTTAAAAGTATGGGGTATAAATTCAAATTAATTAATGGGCGCAAAATTCTCTGTGAACAAAAACATGTTGTTGCAGCTAAAATTATTTTCCTTAGAAAATTTTTACAGTATCAAAATTCCAGTGAAGATATCCAATTCGTATACCTGGATGAAACATGGATATATCAGAATGGATCCGTGGTTCGACGCTGGGTACATGAAACGGATATAAAAAGTAATCCAACTAAATTCAAAAATGAAGGCAAACGCTTCACCATTCTACATGCTGGGTATAGGGGTGGGTTTTTGGATGGGTGCGATTTTTTATTACATTCGAAAAACAATGACCGAGATTACCATGCCACAATGGATGGTAATACTTTTCAAAATTGGGTGGTTAATCAACTTATTCCTGCTTTGGCTAAGCTTTCAGGGAAATGTGTAGTTATTATGGATAATGCTGCATACCATTCTGTGCAATTAGACAAAACTCCTTCATTTTCTTGTAAGAAATGCGAAATGCAGGAGTGGTTGGTTAAACACAATGTAAAATTCAATCCAAAATTAACCAAAAAGGAACTATGGGCTTTATTTATACCTTTTCGATCAAATGACAAAATTTACGTAGTTGATGACATTTTGAGAAAGAACGGACACGAAGTTCTTAGATTACCGCCATACCATTGTCAATACAATCCAATTATGGCTTGAGTCTCTCTCAAAATGTACATCCGATGACTGGACAAAACACATGGGGAACCTTTCTTTTGAAACCATTCCTCCTTTTATTATTTCGCTTGGGGAATCTGGCTCAGAACAAACATCAGAAGATTCAGATGCAGGTTCTCTTGACTAAATAATAAAAGTGGAATGAGGGCTTAAAAATTGTTTGACATGAAAATTATCAGTATCACAAGAGGGTGGGAATAAATTTGCAATTCTACAAAAAAATACTGAGGGCCAACAGAAGAGAGAATGACCAAAATTAAGGTGGATGGATGGAGTTGATCAAAATGTGTTAACGGGAAGACCCAAGCGAGAAATACAAATGGATGACGAAATAAGTTTGCAGAGCCGAATTCATTATATTTATTATATACAATATTATTGCTGTGTTTGTATGTACAAAAACCAAGTAGTAAATTTTGTTAATCTTAAAACTGCATATTATTATCCTTTTATATCTGAAAATTTGTAAAATAGGCAACAGTGTAAGATCACAATAGTCAGAAATTATAACCTAAAAATCGAACATCTGACAGTGACATTTAAAAACCCTGATTTAAAACACAACCAGCCCCATTTACAATACTTAAACTGTCACTTTTCCATAGCTAGGCGAGATCCAGAAACAAATGGAATGGTGTATACTCACTGTATTAATAATTGAAATCCTGCTAAAGTTGCATGTTTGATTTTTTAATTTTTATAAGAGTAGTAATAAATTATGGTGATTTTTGAAATCCAATTCACTAAGCAAATCCATTTAAATAATGTGTCAACATTAAAAGAACGTTTAATGTTGCTACAATGTTAATATAACGTTATTTATTTGTTTTTTGCTTAGTGGGAACTCTATACAATCTAATTTATTTATTTCCAAATATAAGTAACGATACTTTCATGGATGAGTCAAGGTTAGTCAATATAATTATACAAAAGAATAGCAAAAAATAGTAAATAGACAGATTCACAGAAATACAACAAAGACAAATAATAAATATTATAAAAATATTAAATCTTTATATCTATTTTGTTGATTTCTTTATTTTTTTATAATTTTTTAATGATCAACTGATTTGTTAATGTAACTTGACATAGAGGAAAATAAAGATTTGTACTATTCTATTCTATTCTATAATTTTTCTGACTCATGATTTTTATCGTTTTCGTAGGATTACTTATTCTAAGTTTTTCATTCATTTTCGAAGATTTCAGTTAAATATTCCTATTTTAACCAATGTCTGTGATTTTTATAAGTTTTCGTGAATTTCTAGGATTTCATTACCTTATGAAATGTTTTAGCAATTTCATTTATTTATTGCATTTTAATAATTATCGGACAATTATACAATAATCATTCATTTAATTTATTAATTAATTTGATAACGTGCTGAACAAATACATTTAAGTAATGTTTAATCAACATTAAAACAACATTTAATGTTGTTACAATGTTAATAAAACAACATTTGTTAAAATATTAGGAAATTTTTCAGTTACGTATACATTTCGATTTTTTGCTGAAAATGTTAACACATTCGTTGTTTTTATAGAAGCTTTTAATTTGAAGCTTCTAACCAGTATTTCAAATCCTAGATTAAGCATGGAGTAAAATTTCGAATTTAGACCAATCCAAATTAGGCTTTTCTAAACTCGAAATTTTACTTCACGCGCCACGCGTATAAACACTGAAATATTGTGAAGTTCAAAATCTACTATTTGGATTTGATCTTATGTTCGTTAATTTTGCAAATGCTTATATGAAATATGTAAAACTATACTTAAATTTTAAAAAAACAGTATGCAATATTCGGGGGGGATCGGGGGTTGTAGTAGACGTGGTCACACTAATAAAATATATTTAGCACAGATATACACAGTTACATACTTAGAAATGATCAATGAATAATTGATGATCGTACATAAATTTGCACTAAGCAAACACAATTAAGTAATGTTTCATCAACATTAAAACAACGTTTAATGTTGCTACAATGTTGATATAACGTTATTTGTTTCTTTTTTGCTCAGTGGGATGGTTCGTAATATTAATATTTTTATAAACTTAATAAATGTTACCGTTTTTATTTACATTACTTTGGTTATTTTCAACAAATTGTCACTTAATAATTTACTTAAGTCGAAACATCAAATCTTCCTAGTCTTAGCTTTATTAATATTTCTCGAAATTGTTGAGATTTCTAGGTACCCTACATACAAATTGCATTTTTAACATTGTGTAATTGTTGAAACTGTTGCTGTAATGCAGCATTTTGGTTTACAGATTTCATGGACATTGAATAAACAGGGAGTTTTTCTTTTAAGTATACATATCCCAATTATATGCTGAAAATCTTTAGATATTCGTTGTTTTTAAAAGAGATTTAAACGAGAGTTTTCCACTCCTAGATTAAGCATGAAGTAAAATTTCGAGTTTAGAACAGCCTGAAAATCGAAATTTTACTTCATGCGCCACGCGTATAAGACGCTGATTACAATTGAAGTTCAGTTGTTAACAATATCTTAGTGTTTTTAAAGTTTAAGGGTACTGGGATACTGTCTCCCTAGACTATACCTTACTTTTTGTAAGACAGTTTTTTCTTGTTACCAATATATATTCGTATTTTTTGACCCATTTAAACCCAGAAATAAATATTGCACTAATATTACGAGAGAAACATTCCTATAACATTCACTAAATTGCTGTACACCGGGTTGTGTACAATACGGATTCTATGCATTCATCCTACGTAACTTAACATACATACATTTGTGTGTTGGGTTGCATACAAATAAGAGTAACCGCTCGTGTTGCATGGGCGTTGCTTTGTCAACGCTGCAGCAACATTTTTTTTTAGCGTTAGCATGCAACGTTCCTGCAAGCGGAAATTCAGCGTTTATGCAATGTTTTTTTTAACATTCATGCAACTTAAAACGCAACGTTTCGTGTTACGCAGCAACATTGATGCAAAGTGTCATGCAACGTTTCTTTGCTCAGTGGGCATACCCTAATACATAAGCTGCCAACTTTCAGGCAGTTGTTATTGAAAATTGTTCAATTTAAAACTTTTAACGACTCTTTTCACTTGCTCTTTTCTAAACTAGAAATTAGTAATACCCTGTATATTAAAATATATGAATTTATTTTAATATCACATTATTTTGCCTTACATATAATTTGTTAAATTGCGGCTGCCCATGACAGTGTTGGTTGATTACAGCCCACTAAGCAAAAAACAAACAAATAACATTATATCAACATTGTAGCAACATTAAAATTGATAAAACATTACTTGAATGCGTTTGCTCAGTGGGAATATACTTACATGAATCAGTGACTTTGATTAGTCAAGTCTTAAATTAACCAGACCTAAATCTAAAGTAGTTTATATTATATTATTGTTAATTTATCTAAAAATTTATTTCCAAAATAAAATGTATGTTATTATATAACTTAACCTTCAGTCAGTATGCATTTTAATAAGCATGTCAATTTACATACAAACACATCTCGGTTAATTTCAAGAATCATATTTTAAGTAGAACTCATATAATTAATCCAATACGATTTTCTCTGTATTTACATTTGCTGTATTTTTTCTACACGAGCCTCGACCTTCCTCATTAAAAATAACACATCTATAAATACCAAAATTACTATACAAGTTTTCACATACATAAAATGTACACTTCAAAACAGTTACAAGATTGTGTAACTTTCATAATAATTGTTATAATCGAAAGTAAGTACGTACAAAATTAGAAAAATTAACTTCTAAATTGTTGAGTTTCATCATTTACTTAACAATTTAGGAGCCCTGAAACAACATTTAAAAAAGGTATTTGTTGTTTTTATCTAAAAAAGTAGATGCATGGTCAGATGAATTTAATAGAAATAAGTTTAATTTAATTTAAGTTTAAGTTTGCTTAAATGTTAGTGCATCGTTTTAAGACTCTACTAAGCACACTAGCCCACTAAGCAAAAACAAACAAATAACGTTATATCAACATTGTAGCAACATTAAACGTTGTTTTAATGTTGATAAAACATTACTTAAATGGATTTGCTCAGCGGGAGCGTATATTAAAAAAACGTTTTAATCAATTTCAACTGGTACAAAAATCTATCAGCAGATATCACAACTATTTAAGGTTCTACTAGTAGAAATAAATAGACACATTTTTGTAAATTCTAGACTGAAAAACATATTTTTTTCAGTCTAGAATTCACAAAAATATGCGGCTCTACTAGTAGAAGCCCACTAAGCAAAAAACAATTAAATAACGTTATATCAACATTGTAGCAACATTAAACGTTACTTGATCTGTATTTTTGGATTGGATTTGCTCAGTGGGAGTAAATACACTAGAAACAGTTTGATGATTTCTCAGTTTTTGACTTGGTGTTCATTTGTTTGCTAAATGTTAAAAACTAACTGTGCATTGTATTTTTTGTTTATCAACTATTGCTAGTCGTTCGATAAGAATAACTAAACTAATTATCGACAATTGGCATAATGAAGAGATAATTTTCCCAGAAGTTTCCGTCATCGGAAACGCGGAGTCAATGTTTTGTGTCGGTTTAGTTTGTCGTTGGACGCCAGTGTGTTGAAATGTGCGCTGCCGTTTTGGAGGACGACTTTTGCAGGATTAACATCACAGATGGATTATTACTGTACTTTCATCAATATTCATATTATTCACAAAAAGTAAGTCATTTATACTAATTGCAAATCCATATAAAAAAAAAATAAATAAATGGAGTGGTTAGAATTTCAAATGTGGTTTGTTCATAATAATTATTGTAATATAAACAGTTATTTTTTTATAAGATTATTTGCAAATTATACAAAATAGACCGATTAGTGTTGACAAGTTAAAGTTTTTAAAATGCATCACAAACAAATCCAAACATGTTGAATGTTGAATATTTTGATAAACAGTCCCATTTAGTTCTTTACCTTGTCTTGCACAACAAATATTAGAATATACTACAAATCGCTAAAATATGAATCATATTTAAGTTAGTATTTTGTTTTAAAAATGTATTTTTCTAAAGTTATACAAAAACAGGTACAAAAAATGATGATGTGTCCATCCATAGCACTTTGTCGGTGATTTAAACAATTGATGATTGACATACTAAACGTATTTCACTTGTTAATTGGTTAAAGACCATTTCACATTAAATCAGCGTTTAATACGCGTGACGCATGAAGTAAAATTTCGAGATTAGAAAAACCTAATTTGGCTCGGTCGCTACGCGACCGAGCCAAATTTGTAGGCTTTTCTAAACTCGAAATTTTACTTCATGCTTGATCTGGGATTGGAAATACTCGTTAGACGATCAATTATAAACTCATTTTAGTTTTATTGTTGTAAAATGTATGACTAAAATAGAGTTGATGTTTTTGTCAACTTTTGGCGATTTGTTTAAAGTTTAATCAATTTTTAACTTGATAACGTTGAAAGAGAACAGTAATAGTAATTTTTGTAAATTTCAGATAAGTAAATCTGAAGTTTAGTTGATTTTTTTCACAATAAGGTATTTTACTTTTACATAATACACCATCAATTCATCAGTTTAAGGTCCAATTACGTCGTATTAGGCTATCCAATGTCATTGACTGTTAGATCTCTAGTTCAGTAATAATTTGTTGGCTGTAATCATTGTAACTCTTTATATGGTTTTTGTTATTTTTGTTCAGTAGTCTTAGTCGGTTATAATTTAATGTAATTCTTTATATGATTTTTATGTTTTTTGTTATTTTTATCATATATTACAATATGTATATGTACTTATGTAATAAAATGGAGATTCCGTTAATAAATAAATAAATAAATAATCTAACTGAATATCTTAAATTTTTCAAAAATGACCATTTTTGATTATCAAACCCAGAAAACGATAATATTGTATCGTAAATTAAAGTTCTGAGACTCCAAAATTGAACACTTTAAGTTAAAGACTTACTAAAAACGTATCGATGTTTAATATTCGACACAAAACAATACATAATAATTCTTTTACGTCTAAAAGTTATGAAACCCTAAAGTAGATTTGTATAAATGAAAATTTCACTTGTTAAATGGTTTAAGATCATTTCACATTAAATCAGTGTTTTATACGTGTGGCGCGTGAAGTAAAATTTCCAGTTTAGAAAAGCCTAATTTGGTTCGGTCGCTTCGCTTTGCTACGCGACCGAGCCAAATTTTCAGGCTTTTCTAAACTCGAAATTTTACTTCATGTTTAATCTGGGATTGGAAACACTCGTTAGACAATCAATTAATTATAAACTTATTTTGCTGTTTTTTTTGTTGTAAAATGTATGACTAAAATAAATAGAGTTGATGTTTTAGTCAACTTTTGGCGATTTGTTTCCAGTTTAATCAATTTTTAACTTAATAATGTTGATAAAGAATAGTAATAGTACTTTTTATGAATTTCATACAAGTAAATCTGAAGTTTAGTTGATTTTTTCAGAATAAGGTATTTTACTATTACATAATCCAACTGAAAATCCTACATTTTTCAAAAATTACCATCTTTGATTATCCAGCCCAAAAAACGATAATATTGTATCGTAAATTAAAGTTATGAGACCCCAAAATTGAACACTTTATTTCAAAGACTAAAAACAGATCAATTTTTAATATTTCACAGAAAACGATACATAATTCTTTCATGACTGAAAGCTATGAGTAGAGGGGATTAGCCGATACGGGGCCAGGAAATAATCCCGGAAGTAAACCCGGATGTAATCCCGGGAAAAGCTTCAAGTTTTAGTTGATATTTTTTACAATAAGGTATTTTACTTTATGCTTAATCTGGGATTAGATACATTCGTTAGACGATGAATTATAAACTTATTTTGCAGTTTTTTTGTTGTAAAATGTATGACTAAAATAAATAGAGTTGATGTTTTAGTCAACTTTTGGCGATTTCTTTCCAGTTTAATCAATTTTTAACTTAATAACGCTGAAAGAGAATAGTAATAGTAGTTTTTGTGAATTTTATACAAGTAAATCTGAAGTTTACTTGATTTTTTTCAGAATAAGGTATTTTACTTTTACATAATCTAACTGAAAAACTTAATTTTTTTCAAAAAATTCCATTTTTGATCATCCAGCCCAAAAAAACGATAATGTTGTATCGTAAATTATAGTTGTAAGACCCCCAAATTGAACACTTCAATTAAAAGACTTGATTTTTAATATTCGACACAAAAAAATATATAATTCTTTTACGTCTAAAAGTTATGAAACCCTAAAGTAGATTCGCATAAATGAAAATAATATATTTTCTTTTAGACATTTTTTGTATTTGCATTTGGTTATTTATTACGGAATCTTAAAGAAAACATAGACAGATCAAGATAACGAGTTATAATTAAATAAATGACATACAAATTATGAAAAAATAAATAGCCAACAAAGAAAAGAGCCTTTATATTATATTATCCTATTTTTCAAGACTCATTGATCCCTTAAATCCTTATTTAAATTCGATGCGCTTGTCCTTAAATTACAAGATTATTTTATATTAGGGGGACCGGAAAGTAATGTCGTTTTTGCGCATGTTGGTCGCCTAACAGCTCATTGGGTAATTCAAAGTACTGTCAAAGACATTTTAAGGTTCGAGTGACTTGTTTTCTTGTAAGTTATAAAATTTAAAAGCTTTTTTACAATGTTTGGTGAAATGGTCAGTCAAAAACCAGACGAGATACATATCCGGCATTGTATGCTTTTTGAATTTCATTAGGGTAGTAAAAAAGAAATTCATTAGGTTGCTACCAAAAGCATTTGAGATATTTATCCCAATGCTTTAGGTGTTCGTAAATGCCAAAGGTGGTTTTCTAAGTTCAAATCCGGTGATTTCAGTCTTTCTGAATCTCATCGATCAGGAAGACCAACAACTCTGGATAATAACATTTTAAGGGCGGAAGTGGAAGCAAATCTATGTCAGACCATTAAAGAACTTTCGAACAACCTTAACGCACCTTGGTCAACAGATACATTTCAAGATTGGGAAAGTAAACAGAGCGGGTGTTTGGGTCCCGCACAATCTATCCGAGGAAAACAAATCTAATCGTTCCAATACCTGCAACTTATTGCTTCAGCAGTACAACACAGAAGCGTTTTTTGAAAGACTGATTACCGGGGATGAAAAATGGGTTCTTTGCGATAAGCCAAAACGCAAAAGGCAGTGGTTCTCTCCAAATGAGGCGCCACGAGCTACAGCAAAACCAGGTTTACACCCCAAAAAGGCGCTTTTGTGTGTTTGGTGGAATACTCGGGGGTTGTTCATTTTGAAGTGCTAAAACCTGGTCAAACTGTTAATGCAGACCTTTATTGTGAACAATTGGATAGAGTACATAATCTTTCATTGAAAAGTACCCTGCACAGACAAGGTGTAGTTTTGCAACACGACAATGCAAGACAGCACTGCGCAAGACGAACTCTAGAAAAAAATAATGAACTAGGATGGCTGGGAAGTATTGCTGCACCTACTATACTCACCTGATATTGCGCCATCTGATTTTCACTTGTTTCGATCTGAAATTCTGAAGAAGTAAAAAATGCCATCTCCAGATATTTTTATGAGAAACCTGGTCATTTTTATCGATCCGGGATTGAAAACTTGCACACTAGATGGCAAAAGGTCGTAGAAAGTGAGGGTAATTATGTTATTGATTAAATTAAAATATCGATAAAAATGTTGTTGTTTGAATTTAATGTAAAAAAACCACATTACTTTTCGGTCCCCCTTATATTTCCCACTGAGCAAAAAACAAACAAATAACATTATATCAACATTGTAACAACATTAAACGTTGTATTAATATTGATGAAACATTACTTCAATGGGTTTGCTTAGTGGGTTTATTCATCTCACAAGATCTATTTTTTATGTGTATGTTATTGAAATGTTTGCAAACTCTATTAACAAATACAATGCAGTATTTTGTTATTTTCTATATATAATATTAGTGTTTGTATTTTCAATTAACAAATTTCGATGCAGCAAGGTTTTTTCATGGGCGTTACGTAACTCTGAAATTTGTATAAGGTAATTACGGGCAATTTTTAAGTAATTCAATGACTCTCGTTACGGTTCGGTTACCGTTTGTTTGTTTGGAGATAATTGTAATTTGCGTAGTGAAATTGTGTTTTCATTGAAGATCATGTGATCGGTGTAATTGTTAGTTCGGCGAGACGATAATTAAACTGTTTGTTGTGGTTAAACGCTTTTATTTAGTAATTCCTGAGATTTAATCGACAATTATTTTAAGTTTTAAATAGAAAAATCTTCAAACGTTAAATAGAAAAATCTTCAAACGTTGAATAGAAAAAAGGTCAATATACAGGGCTATTCAAAATAAAGGAACAGATTTCAAACATCTATTTCTTCCAAACGACAAAATATAGAAACACAATTCCAACGTTCCTTAAAAGAGAAAAGTTCAAATTTTATGAACTCATATTACCACCATGTGTTACACCACAAATATCAAATCGGTGGCTCATTTCTTGCCACACACGAATCAGCTGGTCTCTAGTAATCGAATTTACAGCTTCAACAATTCGATGTCGCATATATTCAAGAAAGGTTTTTGGGCTCCTTTTCGTAAACTGTGGGAATACGCTCGACATTTTCATTCGATGTGCGTGGACATCCCGTGCTTTTCTGTTTGCAGATGCAACCATCGTCTACGAATTTTCGATGCCACTGGTAAATCTGCTCATGACGAGGCGGTTGTTTATTAAACTGACGGCGAAAAGCACGTTGAACTTCAATAATGGGCTCTAGTTTTGCTAATTGCAGCACACAAAATGATTTTTCTTGTTGTGTCGCTATTTTACTACAATCAACATGGCAAATAACAGCGCTAATGCGACTGTGGTTGGAAGTTCTGCCTGGACTGTTCAAATTTTAAACTTTTGTCTGTCCAGGAACGTTGGAATTTTGGTTCTAACTTTTGTAGTTTGAAAGAAATAAACGTTTAAAATCTGTTTCTTTCCATTGAATAGCCCTGTATATTGTTGTTTGTCGAAAATAGAATACATTGACACGTTCGCTACCAGGCTGTGACATGAGATAGCACACACCTTAACACTAGGACATACATTTAATATAAATAATGATAAACTGTTAAAAGAATTGGTTATTTTATAAATGAGACATGTTAGAAGCTATTTATTTAACTACATTTCAATTTAAGCTCCTCCTTGAAATATTTGTTTGAATAACTCCAACAATAAATTATACAGTGCTTTCGAAAAGTAATGCATACATTCATTAAAATCTAAATTATAAACATTAAAGAAAAACCCTCGGACAGGTCGGTTCTTACTTTTAATTGCGCGTTTGGTCAAATACCGAAATCATATACTGGGTGATTCATGTAAGAGTTGTGACGTCATCGACCATTTTTTTAAACGGAAGTCAAACATTTTTACTAGACATATTTAAAATGCATATTTTTAAGGCATTCGTTGTTTTTTTTAATGAGTTCAATTTGAAGCTACTGACGAGTATTTCCAATCGTTGATTAAGTATAAGGTAAAATTTTGAAACTAGAAAAGCCTGAAAATTGTTAGGCGTTTCTAAACGTTGTTTTTTATATGTATACTTGAAAGTTTTATTGACAAATTTCTTCATGCAGTGTCAAGCTGGAAAATTGTACACGGAATTTGTCTCTTCGTTCTTTCTATAAAAATATATTACTAAAAGGATGAAAGCTAGAATATTTCTGAAATATTTTTCTCTCGTTCTCAAGGGCTGACAAATTGACAGCGTATACATTGGGATATGTATACTTAGAAGAAAAACTTCCCGAATAATAAAAACAGAAAGGATGAAACAATGGCAATTTTAAGCGGGGTTGTTTTTTCATTTTAATTAAAACAAACAGTTTTTTTACAATACTTGTTTTTTTCAAACAAACAGCGTTTAAAACATTAAAAATTAAAATCGTGTTTAAAACATGTTAAAAACACGTTTATAACGTGTTTAAAACAGAACATACAGGGTATTTTTCTATTGAATTTACATATTCTGATAAGTACGGCTTTTTTTAAATTTGCGGAAATTCGTTGTTTCAACGCGGTTAATCTGAGGCTTTTAACGAATGTTTTCCACTCCCAGACTAAGCATGAAGTAAAATTTCGAGTTTAGAAAAGCCTAAGAATTCGGATTGGCCAATCCAAATTAGGCTTTTCTAAACTCGAAATTTTACTTCATGCGCCACGCTTAAAAACACTGATTTACAGTGAAGTTCAAAAAATACACATATACAACAACGATAATAGGCAACCTAATATACGTTAGAGTTATTGGGTTGCCTATAATCACTGTATTAAACAATTTGTTCATATCTACATATTAGATGGCTAAAGCCGTATATTTTAAAATTTACGATATTTCAGTGTTTTATAGGTGTGGCGCATGAAGTAACATTTCGAGTTTAGAAAAGCCTAATTTGGATTGGCCGCTCCGCTTCGCTAGGCGGCCAATCCAAATTTTCAGGTTTTTCTAAACTCGAAATTTGACTCCATGCTTAGTCTGGGAGTGGAAAACTCTCGTTTAAAGATTCAAATTGAAATCTTTAAAAAAAACAACGAATGTCTTAAAATTGACAGTGTCTGAAAGAAAAATTCACTGTATTTAAAAATCACATTTATGCACACACAGCTGTAAAAATTTATTCTAATAAGATGTTATCTTTAATAATGTAATTTGAAATATCTTCAACAATGTAGCTAACATTTAAAAACGTAAACAAAAAATCTCAATGAAGTAGTATAAAATATAATTTAGTAAATTTAAGATAAAAAAAACGTTTTAAACAAATTTAAAGTTTAAAACATGTTTTAAACAAATTTAAGATTTAAAACATGTTTAAAACAAAACCGTTTAAAACACGACAGCTGTTTTCAAACATGTTTAAAACACGGTTTTAAAACAAAGTGTTTTAAACATAACAACCCTGATTTTAAGTGATTTTGGAGATCTGTGTTTAGTATTTTAGTAATTAAAAATGGTGATGTGTCCATAGTACTTTCCCCCGTAAATTGCGTATTAAATCACTTTTAAAATATTTGTAGCATTATTATTTTCAAAATGTCTTCAACTTTTTGATAACTACAACTTCTGTTTGAAACATTTTTCAATTGGATCAACACATACTGACACAAAGCAATGACTAGATAAAAAACACTATTTATTGAATATCTCAAAAACTAAGAGTGCTATGACAAAAAGTAAAGATACAAAAATCTTTAATATTTTATTACCTACAACTTTTATTTAAAACATTTTCCAATTGTATCAACACACACACTGACACAAATCAATGACTAGATAAAAAACACTATTTATTAAATATCTCAAAAACTAAGAGTGCTATGACAAAAAGTGAGTGCACAAAATATCTTTAGTTTTTTATTTCCTACAACTTTTATTTGAAACATTTTTCAATTGTATAGACACATACACTGTCACACACCAATAACTAGATAAAACACACAACTTTTGAAATATCTTAAAAACTAAGAGTGCTATGACAAAAAGTAAGTGAACAATACATCTTCATTTTGTTATTATCTACAACTTTTATTTGAAAGAATTTTTTGTTTGATGAACACTTATTGAAAAAATCTGAAAAAAACTGAAAAACGCTAAGAGTAAAGTACCACTTCCGGTTTTCCGATTTTCACCAAAAGCTTTTCAGTTCTTCCGATTGTAACAAATAGCTTAAGTTTCAAGTTTCATCTCGATATCTTTAGCGGTTTTTGCGGTACAGCGCACACAGACTCACACACAGACACACAGACAGACAGACAGACATTTTTCAAAAATGGTCTTATTCGACTCAGGGGACCTCAAAACGGATATTTCCGCTAAAATTTTTGATTCGAAAATTTTCACGAAAACAATACTTTCCCTTTGTATTACATACGGGGGAAAGTAAAAAAGTATTTGATCTCTAAACAGAGTGAAACGTTTCATAATGTAATGGACATTTTAAAAGTTAATTAGTAAAACATTAAAATTAGGATGATGCTAACAACTGTGCTGAGAAGTTTAATAATTTCTTTACGGGCCTTGGACAATTATTAAAGTATTTTTCTTAACTTTTCATAACTGTTGTGTTTTTAAAACTGGAAATAACCAGTGATTAGATTTTGAAACATTTACATTGTTTTTACCTTCCCCCGTATGTAATACAAAGGGAAAGTATTGTTTTCGTGAAAATTTTCGAATGAAAAATTTTAGCGGAAATATCCGTTTTGAGGTCCCCTGAGTCGAATAAGACCATTTTTGAAAAATGTCTGTCTGTCTGTGTGCGCTGTACGGCAAAAACCGCTAAAGATATCGAGATGAAACTTGAAACTTAAGCTTTTTGTTACAATCGGAAGAACTGAAAAGCTTTTGGTGAAAATCGGAAAACCGGAAGTGGTACTTTACTCTTAGCGTTTTTCAGTTTTTTCAGATTTTTTCAATAAATGTTCATCAAACAAAAAATTCTTTCAAATAAAAGTTGTAGATAATAACAAAATGAAGATGTATTGTTCATTTACTTTTTGTCATAGCACTCTTAGTTTTTGAGATATTTAATAAATAGTGTTTTTTATTTAGTCATTGATTTGTGTCAGTGTGTGTGTTGATACAATTGCAAAATGTTTCAAATAAAAGTTGTAGGTAGTTAAATATTAAAGATTTTTTGTATCTTCACTTTTTGTCATAGCAGTCTTAGTTTTTGAGATATTCAATAAATAGTGTTTTTTATCTAGTCATTGGTTTGTGTCAGTATGTGTTGATCCAATTGAAAAATGTTTCAAATAAAAGTTGTAGTTATCAAAAAGTTGAAGACATTTTGAAAATAATAATGCTACAAATATTTTAAAAGTGATTTAATACGCAATTTACGGGGGAAAGTACTATGATGGACACATCAACATTTTTTTATTGATTCTTACTAAAATTCTGTATTTTTATTTGACGCAACTTTGCTGAGCTGCTGCAATTTTACTTTAAAAATGATTGTAATGGATCGAAGCACTTGTCAGGCAACTAGAAATAAAAATATGAAACAAAACAAGTGTTTTACTTTACGCAATCGAAAAGTTGGTTCCATCAAGAAACTAGCAGAACAAGTACCGAATATATTATTTGTAGTACTTGTAGCTTTTTTTATAATAATGAAATAAAGATTACTTTGCGTATTTATATCTATATATCACTAAATGTTATTTAAATTCAAAAAGAACTTTTTAAACAATTATTTACGATCTTATTCAGTTACTTTCTTTCCATAATATTACTCAATTTTGAGTTGTTGCTATTGTATTTTCAGTAGTTCGATTATCTTTTTCCAACACTGAAACAAAATTTATTGATTTCTACACAATATCTGTTGATTTTCATAATAAATATCTGACTTCTGTTTACTTTTTTATGATTAAATAAAATAATACTAGTTTATTTTATATTCTTCTTTCAGTAACGTAAAGTTGCCTCAAATATATGTAATTGTTTTACTCCTTACTTTACTATTTATTTTTGTAGGCTATAACGGGTGTTCGACTAAAAAAAACTTCATAACTCCGTTATTTATTGACCGATTTGAAGAAACTAAAAAACAACGTCAATGGCCATTTAAATACTAAACAATGGCATTAGTAATGATTTTTTTCAACAGTAACTTCATTGCCAAATAATAGCCAACATTTTTAAATGGCTGCCTATAATTTTTTAATTTTATTGCATTACGCATAATTTTTCTGAATCTAATAATGCCCAATTTTATTGTCATTTGTTCAATTACCTATTTGTCAAAAAAAGAGACCGTCTATTTTAAATTATATTTTTCAAAAACTATAATTGGTGTGCCTTGTAACAAAAGTGACAAATGCTATTTATTGTGAGGTTATGTCAAACATAAATAATAACGACCCAACAAATAAGTGCTATTGAGGCAATAACGCAACATTATTATATTATTTCGGGATATGTATACTTGAAAGAAAATTTGCCCGTATTTGTATTATCTATATCGTTTTATATTTTTAAGGTGTTGATGGTTCTTTATGAAAAGAATTTGCCATTCCAATCACAAATAATTGACTTATCCAACAGCGAGCAGTTCCAACCATGGTTCTTGCAATTAAACCCAAAAGGTGAAGTGCCCGTCTTGCAAGACATGGGGAAGATAATTTGCGATTCGAATAAAATAATCGATTATTTGGAAGAGAATTTCACACAAAGTGAGTAATTTTAGTGAGAATTTGTTCAGTATTAAAATAGTGTTTATGATATTTCGAATATTACACGTGTATTTATGATCTTTAGAATATGACGTGTGTGTTTATTTTAGATGATATTCCTAAACTGATACCAACGAATGGTGATCCCGAAGTGCGCCAAAAAGTGACGTATTTCAGACACATCGTCGATCAAATTCCAGCTGGGGTTATCACGATGGGCTCGTTTTACCATCCGGATTTAGTGGATAGGCCGAAAGTTCCGTTCTTACCTCCAGTCCGAAAACTGTTATTGAGTAATTATTCGTTTGAGCAATAAAATATTATTATTATTTTAACTAGCTTTACCACACTTTTTATGCAGTGTCTATAAACGTCAAATAAATGTAAGGCTAATGTGAAGTTTACGGGATGTTCTCGAAAATTGATTTTTTATATTGATACTTGTAGAATCGCGGATGGAATGGCCGAAAATGACGAAAAAAAAAGTGCGGAAACAACGTTTAGCCCCATTTTGGGGCCCCGAAAGGTTGGAAATCCGTTTACTTAAAATGTGTTTTTTAGCCGGAAAAAAATAAAATGTGGTGATAATATGTATTCGTTTCACAAAACTCAATTGTTTAAATGTGTTTTTATAAAGATAGGACTTACGGATTGCTTAAAACTTCTACTTAAAGATTACGATTTTTGGCAGGTTAAGTTGTTGACAATTACTTCTTTTGTTGATTCATAGATATAACATAATGATACCAATAATACTATAATGGAATGTGATAACTGGTTCACAATTGCCCAGAACAAGAGATAGGCGCACCCTGGTGTCATTTCCAGGAGTAAAGTACCAACGCTCACTATAAATTAAAAAAAAAAAAGAATATGTGATGGGAACATTGATTTCATTTTTCGTTTTTGTTAGATTAGTTGACAGCGTTATAAATTTAAAAACAATTATTAAATATGAAATTGGAGCAACAATCTAATTTCTCGTGTTTGTTATGCCGGGTTTATAAGACGTTTATGGTTTAGTGCGTTTAGTAATTATAGTTTGGTGTTTGATTTTTATCAAATGTTTTTTAAAATATTGCTGCTGCCTCCTGGTGTACAGAAATTGAACCTTAAATTTGATTCAAAACCATGGTCCCTTAGCATCAATTGTGCTATATCTATGAATAACAATGGAAGTAGGTGATAACATAACCTGTCAAAAATCGTAATATTTAAGTGAAAGTTTTAAGCAAACTTTAAGTCCTATCCTTATAAAAACACATTTAAACCATTTAGTTTTGTGAAACGAATACATATAATCACCACATTTTATTTTGTACACACCAAAAAACACTGTTGAAATACACCAATTTTCACCCTTTCGGAGCCCCCAAATGGGGCTAAACGTGGTTTCCGCACTTTTTTTTCGTCATTTTCGGCCATTCCATACGCGATTCTACAAGTATCAATATAAAAAATCAATTTTCGAGAACATCCCGTAAACTTCACATCGGCCAAATGTAATTACATGTTTAATTACGACGTATGTTTTTGAAGTAAAAACCTACTGAGATGCCGACAGTTTATAGACACTCGTTACTTATAATGCTTCACCAACGTTACAACAACATGAACATGAAATGTTGTTGTAACGTAATGTTTAATAACGTTTTATGATATTGTAACACTGATTAACGATTATTTCAATGTGTTTGGTCAGTGAGTAGATTCATTTATGTTATGAAATTGGTTAAATATCTGTAGCAAATACCGTGCGATCGTTTAAATATAATATAATTTAGAGTAGGCGGCATTTTTTTTATGCGGTTGCCCAGAATGCTAATTGAATTATGGAATATATTTAAGGTTATGGTTAACTATGTGTTAACAGTAAGTAGTGCCAAACTAATTTAAAATTTAAAGCCTACTCTAAATCATGTTTTGAGCAATCGCAATGCAAATTTAATATATCATTCAATTCAATGGATTCTGTATTTTTTACGAAACTTTTTAGATTCCGAAAAAACGAATGCTGAAAAACTGAAGATGCATGCGGAGATAAATTACTCGAAGGGCGACAGTTTGCGCAGGAAAATTAAGCTTCAGGAGAAGAAGCATAACGTGATTGCTGATAAGAATGAATTTTTGAATATGCTCAAACAGGTTGAGGATGTTTTGGACCAAATTGAACAAGAATTGGCTTCACATAACACAGGTTGGTAAAATAGTTAATATTACATAAATTAATTTTCTTCTTCACTTGTACAGGGTGCGGTAGAAAAAACTTACTATTTTAAAATGTGAATAATGAAACATTGATAGAAGCTATTGAAAAAATATGAATGATGTTTACCATTTATGTTACATATACACTAGTAAATCAGTAATATTCTGAAATATTTTTGCGGCCCACTAATAATTATTCGTGTTAACAGAAGTTCAGGCACTTGCCCCCCACTCTCGCAATTTTGTCTTAGGGGGCCCAATCAATTTCACAAATTATATGTAAGGTGAAATTATGTAATGTCAAAATATATTCATACATGTATTTTAATATACAATGCATTACTAATTTCTAGTTTAGAAAAGTGAAAGAGAAAAGAATCGTTATAAGTTTCAAATTGAACGATTTCAAAAACAACTGCCTGAAAATTGACATAGTTCATAATAATCGTACGTTTCTTAATCTTGTGCAGCGGTCAAACACATTTTTTTCGTAAGTAGGATACCTAGAAGTGTCAACAATTTTGAGAAATGTTAATAAAGTTAAGATTGTAGAAAGATTTAATGTTTAGACCTGAGGAAAATTATTAACTGTTAGGCAATTTGCTAAAAATAATCAAAAAGAGTAATTAGAAACGGTAACATTCATTATATTTGTATAAACATTAATATTAGGAACCGTAAAATATACCATTTTCTTTTACATTTAAGTATACTTTCACATATTCCATATAATAATGTGGAAAATTAATCAACTTCACAATATTTCAGTGCTTATACGCCTGTCGCATGAAATAACATTTCGAGTTTAGAAAAGCCTAATTTGGATTGGGCGTTCCGCTTTGCTACGCGACCAATCCCAAATTTCAGGCTTTTCCAAACTCGAAATTTTACTTCATGCTTAATATGGGATTGGAAACACTCGTTAAAAGCTTCAAATTAAAAGCTTTTACAAAATCAACACTTTAAAGCTTTAACCGAGTGTTTTTCACTCCCAGATTAAGCATAAGGTAAAATGTTGAGTTTAGAAAAGGCTGAAAATTTCTATTGGTCGCGTAGCGAAGCGAAGCGATCAATCCAAATTAGGATTTTCTAAACTCAAAATTTTACTTCATGAGCCACGCGTATAAAACTCTGAGTTCAAGTGAAGTTTATAATATACTACTACTAAAGCAGTATGCTAATGACGTATATTCTGAACTTTACATCAAATCAGTGTTCAATACGCTTGGCGCATGAAGTAAAATTTCGAGTTTAGAAAATCCTGAAATTTTGGTTTGGATTTTCTAAACACGAAATTTTACTTCATGCTTAATCTGGGACTGCAAAACACTCGCTTAAAGCTTCAATTTAAACTCTTTTTGAAAACAACGAATGATTATTTGATTATTTTGTAAATGTTGATGAAATTTATCACTTTGAATTATTAATTAATTTTGTCAATGTTTTCAATCATTTTAATTACTAACGCTGTTCGATAATTTTTACCTATGTTTTAAACTGTTTCAGGTATTTTATTTTAATGCGAGAACAAAAATTGTTTTAGAAAGTTTTAAATCAAACACAGGTATTTTTTTCATTTTCATCTATTAGTAGTTTTATTACTATTTTCACAATTCTTATCACTTTTGTTTTACTTTCCTTAATAAAATCAGTGTTTAGGTACGATGTTTAAAGAATTAATTTCGGAAATATATTTTTTTTAAATTTTCATTTTAAAAGCTCACCATTAGATACAAGATAAATAATTACAATTAATGTTTATAATCGTAACCAAAGAAATAACTATGTATTAAGTTAGTTTTAACGTTATTTTATAACTGTTGCTAAACAATATTAGTTTTTAATAAAAAATTATATCATATATTAGCTATTTAGTTACTAAATAAATACGTTGGTTATTTAAGAAAAAGAAATTGATTATGTAATAATAGAATACATCGTCGGTTTAGAGATAAACATTATTAAGTACATAAAAAACGGCTCCAACAGCCGATACAGAAGTAATTTATCCCCAATTTAGCTGAACGTTAACAGAAGTAATGCAAACAATAACTAGAAATGAAATTAAAAGGATAGTTGATCAAATTAATTTATGAAATGCTTAAAGATCAATTTCTATTCAGGATAGATTATTTTGGTTTTCTAATTTGAATAATCTAAAATGATTATTGCTGTGTAATCGATGAAAATATCATTAATTAAAACGCAAGAAACTTGTCATTATTTAATTGTGTTACACTCAGTAAGTTTTATCAAACTATTGAGAGTGTTATACTTATTTGTATATTTTTTTTAAGTAGTCTATACGACTTTTTAACTTTCCTTCTTTAAAAAATATATAGTATGTTGTATAAAATAAAATCTCTAAAGTGCCATGGAAAATATTGTAGGTTGGTAACTATAAAATTATATATACATTATAATTATTATGTTTGACGTTGTATATGTCAATTCCTAAAGCGTGTAGGCAACTTAAGTTTGAAAAAGATAAAATCATGGCACTCTAGAGGTTTTTTTTTATTGAACATACGATATATATGATATATGATATGATATATATACAGGGTGGCACATAAGTAGCGACGGGGTTTTAGTGAATGTTTTTGTTTCTTAACATTTTTCAATCATTTATGGCTTGTAAAAAAAAACACATCTTGGAGATTATTTTACATTATGAATGAAAGATAATATCTTTTAAATTTCTTCTCCTTTCGGAATGATTATTGTTGTGTAATCGCACTGATGAGCTCTTTCGATGGCATGATTCATAACAGCTCAGTGTCTGTGCCTCTAGTGCCCTAATTTCTGCCAAATATTTTCCTTTAGTTGTGGAACTGTCTGAGGTTCATTCACGAACACTCTTTCTTTCAGGTATCTCTATAAAAAGAAGTAATTGCACATCTCGAACCCGAATGATCCTTAAAACTTGCAGTGTGGTTTCAGCTGTATGGCAAATCAGTTCATCTTGCTGAAACCACATTCCAGGTCTATTTTCTACTGCAGGTCTTACAAAATGCTTAACCCATTAATGGCCGGACAATTATAGAGTTAACTCTAATAGTTGGTTTTACATAAAAAATTTGCACTTGTTTTTATGATTACTATGAATGACTTATTGAATGACATACTGTGCATTTTTCTTTTAAATATACATAATGTATGCGATGTAAATTTTTAGGCAGTCGTCGATTTTATATAAAAACGTGCAATATGAAGTTTAGAACGAGTGTCTCTACTCCCATACTAAGTATGAAGTAAAATTTCGAGTTTAGAAAAGCCCCGCATAGAAAATTTGTCGAGGGTCGCGCCAGCGACCCGAGACAAATTTTCACGGGGCTTTTCTAAACTCGAAATTTTACTTCATGCGCCACGCGTATATAACGCTGAAATATTGTAAAGTTAGAAATACACTGCCACTTTTTTATCAGAAGGAATAATAGAAATATTTAAACAACAAAATATTTTCCTTGTACACTTTTAAGTCAGGTCAAATAATATAATATATCAAATTAACTTATATAGTAATTTAATTTCAAAAAATGATAATGTTGCGTGTACGCATCAATGGCGCTTAATGGGTTAAGCATGGTTCTCCATTTATTCGTCCAAATCTCACGGCCCCTGACTTATTCCTGAAAGAAAGAGTGCTCGTGAATACATCTCAGGCAATTCCACAATTAATGGAAAACAATCATGCAGAAATTAGGACACAGGAGCCACAGACACTAAGAAAGAGCTGTTATGAATCATGCCATCGAAAGAGCGTGTAATTTTGGTATTTGCTGAAATTTTAAAAGTGTATTCATATTTTAGGTATCATATCATTCGTGAAGTCAAATTTTGTGATATTTATTCAAATGTGATTGATCAATATGTTAGATGTATAATGCATATTTTTAGAAAACAAAATTATGAGACATCAATAGCTCAGTTTGTTGTATTTTTTTTTTTTGATAAACTCAACATTAATGTTTTAATAAGAACAAATTTTTTAAATATCCTTGATATGATTTTAAATAGTAACTATTTATTATTTGAAAATAAATGTTACAAACAAACAGATGGACTTGCAATTGGCTCACCTTTGAGTCCATTGTTAGCCGAAATTTTTTGTGCAATTTAACAGATCTCATATTAGATTCTCTTAGGTTAAAAACATATAAAAATGTGGTTTAGATACATCGGTGATATTTTAGCTTCATTTGTAGGAACAAAAAGACTAACCCAGTTCTTATATTTCATTAACAACCTCCACCCAAACATAAAATTTACAGTTGAAACGTAAATTAAAAACATTACATTTTTAGATCTTTCAATAACGAAAACTAATCAATCACTGACATTTAAAATATATCGTTAATCTACGTATACAGATCGGGTAATCCCTAACTCTTCTCATCATCCGCAAGAACATAAATATTCTGCGTTTAATTCTATGATTTTTCGAGCTTTTAATATCTCACTTTCAGAAACAGCACTTAATGCCGAAATTAATACTATTAATGCCATGTCCAATTCAAACAGATATTTAACATCAACAATAGACCAGCTTATTAATCAAAAAAGACCATAAAAAAATCGTAAATATATATATGCAGGCCAGAAAACGTCACAAAATCAACTAATTTATAAACCTCTTACCTTCTTTGGTGACATTTCAATAAAAATTAATAACATTTTATCAAAACAATATATAAGAATAGCTTTAAAAACGTTTAAGTAAATATGGAATTTAATTTTTAATCCAAAAACAGCAATAGAAAATACTCACAGATCAGAGATATACAAACTTACTAACGGATTGTAACGGAGTATGTATAGGACAATTTGTTCGTAATTTTAATGTAAGACTCAAGGAACATTTTCGTACTTTTCGGCTTAATTTTATTGATAAGTCCTTGTTTGCCAAACATAGAATTGAAAACAATCATTGTTTTGGTGACGATGTACTGTCAATTATACATATCTCCACAAGATGGACCACCAGTCTTTAAAAATTCACAAAGCACCCGTTAATCCGGAAATCCCCGTCATCAACGAGCTGCTTGACCCAATATATACCCCTATTTTTAATGCAATTATAAGACCTTGTTTTTAAGTATATATAAATGTTCACTTGTTAATTTAAATCACTTTGAGTTTGAAAATGACAACTTAAAGTTGTCGAAACTATAGTCACTTAACAAAGTCTTATTTATACAAAGTTAAAATTGTGCTTTATTTGTGAATTATGATGTATAACGAAGTAGAAGCTTCCACCGTTAACAGTTTAATTTTTAATGTTTAAGATTTTATTAAAATTACGTAATTAAATTTCCTTGAAGTTTACTAGACACGTTAAATTAAACGCTATAATATAAACATTTAATGTCTGCACATTTTTATACTTGAACTAAATAAATACATCGACCTCATAAAAACCTTAAAATATACATTTGGCAGCGCGTAGCGCATTTTCAGGCTTATTCGAAATTATTTACTTTTACACGAAGATCTTAAAATATTCTATAAAAAATTGTTTTTAATTTAGTATACATAACGAATAAACTATTGGTAAACTCTAGTGAAAATCAGTATTTAAATTTTCTCATAAAAACAGAGTAACATTTATTTCTCTGGGGATATATGAAATCTATTTATCTGCAATAAATGTTCCAATAGCTTCTATCGTTTTGTTATTCATATTTTAAATTATGAAATTATTTTTGCCGCACCTTGTATTAATTATAAAAGTAATGATGTAAGTTATAGCTTTTACTTCTAAAAGGATAATGTGATGTGTGAATGTTAATGCAACAGATTAATTGTGAGAGAAATTACACAATTTTGTTTCTTCTAATATCATTGAGTAGTATTTGTTGAATCAATTCGACAAATAATGATCGTCAATTATTTCTTCTTGAATAATATTATAGATAATAGTGAAGCAATAATTAATATTTAGTTTGTTCTAAACATTATATCTGATTTTGAACTTATTTATTTCAGAAAATAACTGTTGGTGGTTGTGTTCATCAAATTTCTCTGTGGCTGATGTAAGTCTCACAGTATTGCTGGAAAGGTTAAATCAGCTGGGTTTTGAGAATAGATTCTGGAAAAACGGAAAACGTCCGCACTTGGAAAAATATTATGCTAAGGTGCAAAATAGGATTTCTTATAAGAAAAGTGTTCCGAATATTTTGGTCCACGTGAAAATGTTCGTGAAAGCTCAGAAACCCGAAACGATAGGCATTGCCCTCACATCATTGGTGTTTATTATTGGAGGCTGTTATTTGTTAAAAAGAATATTACGTTAAGTAAAAAAATTTTCAAAATTTCATTCAAAAAATTACTTACAGTATTAGAAGGTGTAATAAATAATTAAATATAAAACATTGTGTAATTTTTTTCTATTATTGTATTGTTCAACTGTCATTGAAAGAAACACAATTGTAAATACGAAATTTTTAAATAATGTATACGCTGTAAATTTAGAGGGATTTATTGTTTTTGAAATGCATTCAATTTATAGCTTTTAACAAGTATTTCCACTCCTTGATTAAGCATGAAGTACAATTTTGAATTTAGAAAAGCCTGACTTGGTCGTCTAGCAAAGACCAATCCATATTTATAAAACACAGATTCAAGGTAAAGTTCAAAATATACTGGTTAAGTTTGATCTTAACACCATATTCCGAAAAAAAAAAAAAAAATGCTCGAATTTTGAAAACGCAAGATTTGGTTAGACGAAATGGGTATTTATAAAACTTAATAACGTGAGATTAAACTTAAGCAGTATATATTTGTTGTTATTTTACTAATCAGGAAAAGGTTGCATTTAGGACTTAGCAGTTTTTGTAAAGCTTTATTGAACATAAAAAATGTATTATTTATTTACAGTTAGTAATCATATTTATCTAAGCCTTGTTTTCTTTTATTAATATCTGTACTGAGATTACCAGTTAGGATAATTGATTAAATATTATATTTAGGGCCAGTTGCACAAACATTTTGAACTGCAGTTCACCTCTGAATTAATGTCAATATGTGGTCATTATAGAATAAAAATTAGCAATGTGAAATTCAGAGATAAATTGAAGTGCAAATATTTATGTAATTTAGGGCTAGTTGCATTCAAACTTTAAACTGTAGTTAAAAATGTCATTAGAATAATTGAAACTGTAAAATTGAACTGTAGTTTACAGATGAACTGAGTTCAAAATGTTGTTTTCTATTGTACTGTAATTTTAAATTCTGATAGTCATAAAAATCAATCTATACAACTTAAGGGCCCTTAATAGTTTAGAAATAAATGAAAATATAAAACAACAACTTTATTGAAAATGTACGTAAAAAAATTATAAATAAAAAACACATAAACAATAACAAAGAAAAACTATAAAAAACAACAAGAAAACATCCCCTTCACACACATAATTGATTTAAATTACAATCACCTTTTTCTATAATTGTACTTTTAACAGTAAATTAATACAACCAACTTAAATTGAACACTAAAAAACGAAAAATTCAATGAAACCTGTGTTTTTATCGATTTAAGCAACATTAGTATAAAAATATCTTCGAAAAGTCTTCAGTTTGTTAAATTCTGATAAATAACAAGATATAAATATCGTATATTAAAATATGTACATGATTGATTGAATTGTTCAATTTAATTTAAAAAATATCTGAGATTGTTAAGTGGTATCAAATAAATATAAATTATTTAAGAAAACCTAACAGTTATTAGATTT
Source organism: Philonthus cognatus (assembly GCA_932526585.2). Taxonomy (NCBI): domain Eukaryota; kingdom Metazoa; phylum Arthropoda; class Insecta; order Coleoptera; family Staphylinidae; genus Philonthus; species Philonthus cognatus. The sequence continues at coordinate 63,700,959 of OW052241.1, read as the reverse complement.
TTTAAAGCTGTACTAAGCATGTCATTTATTTCTTCAAGTATTAAAACTATTACATTTATGTACATTATTAAGAAATTCACGAAATTAATTAGAAGAAAACCAATAAAAATCTTTATATCATTTCGTATTTCAAACTTTTATTTATATATTAAAAATAGTAGATAAAGTATCACTTCATCTCTGTTGTCAATGATTCGATAGTAGATAAAATATTACTTTTTCTCCGTTGTCAACAATTCAATATGATTACGATACATAAGACAACTTTACTTATTAATAAACTTAAATACAAACAAGTGTCATACATAATAAATTAAATTAAACATACGAAATGAAATAAAATAATGTATGCAATTCGGAGATCAAGCTACATTTAAATCTTCGGAGATCTTATAACTCCTCGGCTAACGCCCCAGAGTTATAACAATATCTCCTCAGATTTAAACTACCGTTTGATCTCCTAATTATATAATATATATTAAATGTAATGTTTAATTATTTCAATTACTGATTTCATTAATAATGCAGTTCTTGTTGCTATGGAAACTATTATTAAAACTTTAAACTGATGGTGTCATTTTTTTACTTTAAGCTGTTTGAGTTGCAATGTTTTTTTATTTAATTCCACTTAACATAAGTTTCAAAAATTAATAATTTAATAATTATCGTCCCCCGTCTTCTAAATCTGAGGCATTCCCGTCGTTCGATCGATTTGGATAAAGAGGACGTCCCATAAATGTTGGCTGGCTCCCGTTGACTATACTTCCCGCTCTCCGCCGTGTGTTCTTTGGCATTGGCTCCACCTTCCCCTTCATGTATTTAAAAATCCCATTCCCTGGCAGTTTAGGCAAGTAGTTTGAAGGATACCACACTTGGTACGTTACAAACCAAGTCAAAATCGCAACAACTCCTCCGATAAATTTCTCCACCATAATATGATAATACATCATCGTCCCGAGCAACATAAAATCCCACAAAATCATTAACGAAGTAATTGCTATAAACAACCCCCTTATATAAGGGGTGTACTTTTCGTAATTCACCTGCAGGAAAGTGAACTGCTCCTTATTCAACGTACGCAATGGATTTGTGTTGTGTGATGTATCCCTCGAAACCCGATAATAATCTTCCAGGCGTAAATTATCTTTAATGCTGTCCCAGTTAATGATACTTCTCGACTCTTCGATCATGACCAAGCACCCGTAAATTAAAATAAACGAATGCCCTGATATGTCGAATCCGTTCCAAACGAAGCCCTCTTTTAAACAAGCTTGTTTGGTGTTAAACTGATCACCTTTAACAGTACACTTGCCCATGTTCGTCTCGATGAAATTGAAAACCAGTTGGGTCCAGAACCACCAGAAAAACGTCGCTATTCCCACTCTTGCCAAATGATGCTTCATCATCCGGTCTTTTTGCCCGCAGCAGTAAATATAGCTCGTAATAGAAACATATGGGAGCAACAACAGCAAATTCCACCCCCACGCAAACTTAACAAAGTACTGATTCAATATATTATCAGATGACGATAAAAATGTCTTGGGAAGAGGGGTAAAGTCCGCTATGAGCGACACCAAAAACAAAAAGCCTAAGTATCCGAGGACTTTTCTGTATGTGTTGTAGAAGATGATTTTCTTGCAGATGAACAGGAGCATCAGTGTCATGATTTCTTTTACCGATGTGGGGTCTGTCGTGGGTTTCGTACCTTTGGTCTCCGGTCTCTCCATGGACGATGGGCGGTAGTTTAGTTTTGCGTTAGCTTGGTTTATCGGTCTCCGTCTCGTTGCCATGATTTATCACTTTTTATTCTATTCTAATTTCAATGCCCCCAATCAGCATAAATTTGACATTTTTCTCAGGTTTGACGTTTTTGTGGAAAAATGTGGGTTTTAAAATTGGTCCAATTGCCAACTTATTTTATCCATTTTTAATAATATACATTATACAGTTTAATATACTCCTAATTATTGTTTTAATATTGTTTATTAATCCTTTTAGAGCTAAAGATAAATTAAATTTATTTGTTTTAAAAATATTCTAAACTCTATACAATATTTATCATTGATTTCAATTATATAAACAACTTCACTATAGTGAAATAAAAAAATAAAAATAAAATACAAATGATAACTAAACGAAAGTCAATCATTACAAGTTTTATTTTTTAATTTAAAGTTTAATACATTTAAAATAATATTATATTTATTGCTAGTAATAGTAACTTATAGCAAACAACTTATAAAAACAACAATTGCATTTTTAAATTTATAATATGCTGTTTAACAGAATTATTTCATTTTAGAAAAAGTATATTTGCAATAAGTTATACTCAACAATAACCATATTCATTTAATTTTTAAAACAAGAAGCTGATTTGAATAATTGCGAAAAATAGGACGGTTTTGATTTGACCGAACATGGTCGTTTGGACTAATCAATGTCTGTAACATAACCTCAATATAGCAATACTTATAAAATGAATTTAAATAGCTTATTAACATTAACTAAAGGTAAGAATAAGTTAAAATGTAATTTATTTAAAACGATACTGAGTTAATTATTCATTAATAATATTTAATAGATCATTCTATATGAAATTATTAATAATTAAATTAGAATAATGTTTAAAGCTATGAATTTACAATATTCAGGTCGATTCTGTAAGAGAAATGTTAAATTAACGTAGGTATATGTCATTTTTTTGTCGCACATTCTAATAGCGTTTTCTGCTTACTTCCCCATTGCTCACTAATGCTGCACTTACCAGGGTTTTCCGTTTTCTTCTTCCGAACTTTTTGTTTAAAAATGTGCATTCAAACTAGCTGAGGACACAGTGGCTCATATAATAAGTGCTCCAGTTCCAGTGCAAATATTTTGGCGGTTTGAAAACCAGGACAATGGTATGACGGCACTTCCCGCACTCTGTGCGCACAGATTCCGTGTAAGCTGAAAACACTGTGTACATAGCAAATACCAAATCTGCATAGAATGTGAAGGTAAAATAAAATGTATGTTAAATATAACATTTGGCTTACAGAATTGGGATGAATATAAATTTAATTTAATAATAATTACACTATTTTATTAAAATACTGATTGCCTTAAATTTCAGTTAGTCATTTATATTCTAACACTTATAAAGTTATTAAAGTTTGTCAATAGAGTTTTTTGACTCTAGAAAGCATATTTATTATTAATTAGTAGTTTCTTAAATCACTTTTTTAAAGTAAACTAATAAATTATAACATTTCGTTGAATCATTATTATTATTTTTTTATTTAGGAAATGTTTTGTGTGTACAACATCGTTGTATAAGCACAACCCTCATCCGACCTCTCGTACAAAAATGGAGGCAAGAGCGTGGTCTGCCCTTGAATCCAAATTCTTATGGGGTTTTAACAGATAAGCCTGATTACACTTTTTTGGATGGAAGGCCGACTCCATTAGGAATGAACCAAAAGAAGCGAGTTTTTAAGAATCGGGAACTTACACAGAGGATCATCCAGCTGACGGCTGAGGTGGACTTTGCCGTCGAGAGGCACAAGAGGATTCAAAATGAAAACGAGCAGAAACGAAAAGATATATTGAGTAGTAAATTGAAACCAAAAGGTGATTTGTTATTGAAGAAGTAAATTTGTATTTAAAATAAGTGATAGTAATAAAGTTTAGTTTGTAGTTAGTTGCTGTTTTATTGTATTTTTGTAAGTAGATTTAAAAAAAATGGTTGATAATTTATAATAAAAACATTGTGATAATAAAAATATATAGAAATGAACAAAAATGATATAAATTTAGGGCTGCAGCCAGATCATCAGTCTAGGTTGGACAAAAGATGCCCGTTTACACACATGTCGATTAACCTAATCTGTGATTAGTACCTATTAAAAATAGAACAATTTTATTTACAAATTGTTTTCACAATCGCATATCAATGAGAGAAACATGTTTTGGATAATACAGGGTCCACCAGTGAAGCGGAAAATTTTAAATTACCCAATTATTTGAAGAAACATTTATTTTTTGATTTTTTTATAGATTTGAGTTGAGTAAAGTATGCCATTTTAGTTTTTTAAAATAACGCTGCTCAAGTCAGAGCCATTTTCAGGTAAACATTCTTTTAATTTTGATTGAGAATTTTCAATCATTTCACAAACCAGCACATGTTGAATTTGCAATTTCTTGTCTGATATTCATTTTTAGTTCCGGTATGTATTGCAGTCTATCAATATACACCCTGCTCTTCGGAAATTCCTAGAGTATAACTTGTGGCACCACTCTGCTAGAAAAAATTAAACATAGGGAACCGTTGCATCAAAAATGTTCTGACCATATGTCTACCAGTCTGCATAGACAGTATTTTTTCCGCTATCAACTTAGAACAATATGATCCAATAATGCTAGATGATGAAAATACTGATGATGTAATGGCTTTTCATGCATTTCACCTGGGTTTTCATCATTCCAATATCAGACAATGAATTTCAAATTCAACCTCATCGAATAATGGAAAAATTCGGCCAATATTAGAAATAAGTAAATATTTATGGGCATAAGTTTTTGATAATAATAATAATAATCTTTATTTAGCATCTTTTGCTATACAATAACATAGAAATATATAAAATTAATCATTCTCAATTATTAAAAGTAGATTTTTTATGCAAGATTTATTATAAAAGTGTTCAATTTTGAACTTTAAATGAGTGTTTCCACTCCCGGATTAAGCATGCGCCCCGGCAAATCTAAATCTGCAGGCTTTTCTAAACTCGAAACTTCATGCCCCACGCGTATAAAACACTGATTTCAAGTGTAGTTTAAAATATATTTCTTATAAATAATTTGTCACTTTGTTTATGAAACAAAATTATGTTTTCCAGGCTAACGCCCGTGCCTTGTGTTTCTATCTTTTGTAGTTTGAGAGAAAAAAATGTTTGCAATCTGTTCCTTCATTTTAAAGAACCCTGTATTTAAAGTGTTTATTGTTATCGTAACAAGTGTTGTCCACTCCCTGATTAAGGATAAAGTAAATATTTCGAGTTTAGAAAAGCCTTAAAATTTGGATTAGTCACGTAGCAAACCGGAGTGACCAATCCAAATTTTCAGGCTGTTCTAAGCTCGTCTCCAATCACATAAAACCAGCCCAAAATGTATTAAAGATTGATATTTTGCGTATTGATAAATCTTCGATTTTTATTTCAGACCATGTAATACCAGAATAATTATAGGAGACGCAAATGCAAAAGTGGGAAGAGAATATATTTATAGGAAAATCACAGGGAGTGAGAACAAGCGTGAATATAGCAATGACAACGAAACTAGGCTGATAGAATTCACTACGGAAAAAGAAATGAAGATAATGAGCACACATATTCGAAGAAAGGATATTTCCAAAGGGACTTGGATAGCACCGAATAGAAAATACACAAACCAAATCGATCATGTGATCATTGAGAGAAAACATCAAAAGGTCATAACTAATGTCAAGACATGTAGAGGAGCAGATATAAATTCAGACCATTTCTTAGTAAGAGTGGATATGAAGATAAGGAAAGGGCCAAAGAAAAAAGAGTGTGGATACAGAAAAGACAGTTTGACTTCTCGAAGCTATAAAATGAGGTAATAAAAATTAAATATGAAAAGGAACTATTCTATTCTATTGAAAGTGAGTGGGTAGTTATGCTACCCTCCACTGCGACCGCAAGGATCTATTGTGGCTCACAATTAAGGTCGAACATCCGACCTTACAGCTCACCTTCCAAGTCCATCTTCTTGATGAAGTCAAGGATCTTGTCAGGTGAAGTTTTCTCCAGGTCCTTCAGGTTTAGCTTTGGTGTGCCAAACACCGTGGTCCTGATCTGGTTGCCAGCTGGACAGGCACATATGACGTGCTCTGCTGTTTCATCATCCTCTAGGCATAGGCGGCACTCAGTGGTGTCGCTCAGTCCTAGTTTGTTAAGGTGATGCCTTAGACGGCTGTGTCCAGTGAAGAGAGCAGTTAATGTGTGGACATCTGATCTGCTCAGCTTCAACCATGAGGCCGTCCTGGCCGCAGATGGTCCACTTATTACCGCTCTGAAATGTCTCATCCCAGGGCGGTTTTGCCACAAATCCTGTGCCTCGTGTCTCATCCATCCGTTGTTACGGTCTCTAGCTGTTGATCTGGGTATCCCCAGAGCGGGTTCTGGTCCGATGTAGGCTGTACGCGCCCCCTCTCTGGCTAGGGAATCGGCTAATTCGTTTCCCTCCACGCCAGAGTGGCTTGTCACCCACATCAGACTGACCCCGTTTACCTGTGCCATTTGGCAGAGGGCTTCCTTGCAGTTCCGTACAGCCAGGGAGGAGCATCTAGAAGATGCCAGGGCCCTAAGGGCCGCCTGGCTGTCCGCACATATTTTTATTGTCCTGCCCGCCCAACCCTTTGAAAGGATTTCGTGGGCGCACATTTCAATGGCGTATATTTCAGCCTGAAGTATGGTAGCATACCTGCCAAGGCTGTAGTAAAGTTCAGTCCTTGGTCCGACGACTGCGGCTCCTGTTCCAGTGGACAGTTTTGAGCCGTCAGTGTACCAGTAGGAGTCAGCCTTTTCTGGGGTGATTTTGTGTCGCTCCCAGTCGTCCCTGCTTGGGAACAGGACCTTGTACGGCTGATCCTCGCAGTAGTCCGTGACTGCGTAGTCAGTCCTCATACTTAGGGTGTCATCCGCCTCAATGGCAGTTGACAGCCCATTTGGTGTGAAGACTATCACCTTCGGATCCAATAGGGCCGCGTGGTGATATCGATACGTTGCCAATCTGGCCTCGCCCTGTATTAGGATATGCAGGGGGGTGAGGTTCAGTAGCATTTCTAGCGCCGTTGATGGGGTAGTGCGTATGGCTCCAGTTACCGCCACTGTCGCCATTCTCTGCAGTGAGGAGAGCCTTGATATGGCCGTTTTTCGAGTTGTAATCGGCCACCAGGCTATACTGCCATAGGTTATTATTGGTTTTATGACCGAACCATATAGCCAGTACATTTGCTTGGGGTTTAATCCCCATGACTTCCCGCAAATTCTATGGCACGTCCACAGGGCGTACCTTGCTTTGCGGATTGTCTTGTCCAAGTGGGAGTTCCAATTCAGCGATTTATCCAGGGTGATTCCTAGATACTTCGCCTCCTCCACAAATGGTATGGTTTCTCCCCGTAGAGTAAGAGGTCTCAATTTCAGGATCCTCCTTCTCGTGAACGGGACAACTGATGTTTTGCTAGGGTTTACGTTTAACCGTTCCCCTATACACCAGTTCTGAGTCGCATCCAGTGCCTCCTGCATGGCTTCACAGATTTGGTTTTCATCCGTGCCCCTTGCAAGAATGACTATGTCATCAGCATACGCTTGCACTTCGACGTCAAGCGTATCTATTATTGCAAGCAGATTGTCTACCAGTAAGGACCACAGCAGGGGGGAAAGAACCCCTCCCTGCGGGCATCCCCTGGCAGTCCTCAGCTTGACCGTGTCGCCACATAGTGACGTTGTCACGGTTCTGGTGTCGAGCATTGCTCTGATCCAGCCTGTAATAGCCGGTGGAACCCCTCTGTCCCTCGCGGATTTGCAGAGTGATCCCGTCAGAGCAGCGTTGAAGGCCCCTTCTATGTCCAAGAAAGCTGTTACCGCAATTCCCTTGTAGTCCAGGGTTTGCGCAACTTTCCCGGCTAGGTTATTCAGCGCCAAGTCCGTTGACTTCCCCTTTTGGTAGGCATACTGGTGCACACTAAGAGGGTTAATACTCAGTATCTCCCTCCTGATGTAGCCATCCAGCACCTTTTCCAGGGTCTTTAGGATAAATGACATCAGGCTTATAGGTCGGAAGGATTTTGGTAGGGGATCTGTTTTTCCCACCTTAGGTAGATAGACTACCTTTACTTCCGACCAGCTAGTTGGAATGTAATTCCACGCTAGGCTCGCCCTGAACAGTCTAATAAGGTGGAGGATTACTTTCTCCAAGCCTTTTTGGAGTAAGACAGGGAAGACCCCATCTATTCCTGGTGCTTTGTATGGTTGGAAGGATTTGACTGCCCAACTTACTGATCTGTAGGTAATGATTTTGTTTACCACCTTCCAGTCCTGCTTCCCCGGTCTCTTAGTTCGATCCCGTGGAAGCATTGTATCCGGTGTTTCGTTACTTAGAAGGGAACAATCTGGGAAGTGATTTTGGGCCAGGATCTCTAACGTCTCTTTACCAGAGGCCGTATGTGAGCCATCAGGTCGTTTTATCGACCCAAGTGCTTGCGCCGGCTCTCTGGCTAGAATCTTGTGGATTCTTGCACTACGGGGAGTATCATGAATACCCTCGCAGAACTTCCTCCAAGATTCCCTCTTGGCCCTGCGAATTTGTTTATTGTACTCCGTTAGAGCTGTACTGTACGGTTCCCATTTGCCCGCCTCCTTAGCCCGGTTGAATAGTTTCCGGACTTCTTTTCGCATTTTTTCTAATGTATTGTTCCACCAGGGGACATTTCTACTGTCCTTTTTCCTTTGTAGTGGACAATTTTCATGGTACGCTGAGACGATTGATCGGCAGATATGCTCCGCCGCCGTCTCAATGTCCTCATGACTTTTAATAGTGGGTGCCGTTGATCCCAGAAGCTCTCCAAGTGTACGCGTATATCCGTCCCACTTAGTGCTTCTAGCATTACGGTATTCCACTATTGGTCTAGTGCCTGCTTCAATGTTAAATTGAATGTTCCGATGGTCAGAGCAGGAGGGGTCTTCTGACACCTTCCAGTCGGAAATTTTTGTGCTCAAGTAGTTTGAGCAGAAAGTAATATCTAATACCTCTGCGCGATTTTTCGTAACAAAGGTAGGTTCGTTGCCAATATTAAGTATAGCTAGCCCTTCCCCCATAATAAAGTTTAATAGAGACTCACCCCTCGGATTGGTGTCAGTGCTGCCCCACGCTAGATGGTGTGCGTTGGCGTCACATGCCACAACAAGCTGGATATTCTCCCTCTAGCTGTGGGCCACCAGTCTTCTCACAGCTGTTGGAGGTGGTGGGTCTGCGCTGTCCCCCGGGAAGTATGCCGAGCAGGCTATTACGTCCAGCCTGCTCTTCCCCACCGGGAGTTTCAGCTGCACAGCGACTACATCTCTGGTGCAGTATCCTGTCAACAGAAAGTATTCAATTTCCTTACGGATTAATATACAAGCTCTGGGTTTTTGCCCCGAACTATATGTAATTACCTTACCTGGTATGTTGCTCAGGCCGCTTATCCGGCCTGTGCTAGTCACCCATGGCTCCTGTATGAAGGCGATATCTGCACGCTCTTCTCTGAACCGTTTGCCAAGGAGAAAAGAGGCTCCTTTGGCATGGTGCAGGTTGGCCTGCACACATCTCACCGTCGGGTACATCACTTACCCGACGGTGATTTGGCTCCCCGGAAGGTCGATTTACCGCCCCTCTTTGGGTGTGCCTTGCCCCTTAGTGGACCCTTACCCTTGGCCGATGTAGGCCTAGGATGTGTCCTTTGGGGTTCGCTTGGTCTTCCGCTGCCGCCGGCCACCTGGTCGACTGAGAGGGTGGTTGGAGTCCGCTCCTCCTCTGTCTCCCCTGGCTCTGCAGCAGGGGGCTTATTGGCCTCCTTGTCCCTGCCTTTGACCCTGAACGTCACCTGTCCATAGCCGAAGTAGGGTTTGAGGTCCATCTCCTTGAGATAGGCCAATGACCCGTCGTCCATCGAAAACGTCCAGGTCTGCCCCGGTCCTGCATCCTCATGGCGTAGAACTACCCACTCCTGAGCCTGCAGTCCCGGGTTCATGACCCTCAGTCTTCTAAGGACTACTTCTGACGCGAGCCGTTCTCCTGCTTCGTCGTCTGGGATATAGGCCACGCATATATTTGGTTTAGGCAGCTCCTTTCCCCGTACGAGTTTGAGCCTCGCGTCGCTCCACGGCTGCAGGCGTACTGACACCTCCTGCAGCCATGAGACGGTTGGCTCATTCGCACAGGTCAGGAGCAGCCAGCCTGGCCTTGCTATGCATCCCTGGAACCTGACAGGCGGTCCGTTGTCCGGCAGCCTGTCTACTTCCGCCATGATGCTTTTGCGAAGTGTCGTGAGTTGCTCAGTCGTCAGGGCAGTGCCGGGGTAGTCAGTGTGGATTATACCAACTCTGATACCCGCGACTACAGCCCTGTACGACAGCTTCGACACCCTCGCAGTGACGTCTATCGGTGTGTCCTTCTTGCAGGTCTTTTTTGCGCCCTGCTCAGGGGTAGTCACGTTAGAGCGTTGCCGTTTTTTTGTCGTGTCGGCCTTGGGTTGGATTTCCGCCCCTTCGGGGTGGGTACCAGTCCCTTCGGCCTCACGACGTTTACGGCCTTGCTCGATTACAGTGCTCAAGGCGGTCTCGTATGGTATTCCGCTCTTGAGCATTCTGGAGGAACTAACAAACCAACTAAGGTAACAGGAAAGCACAACAACAGAAAGCATAGATAAGAAATGGGAAGTATAAGAGAACACCATGCAACTAGTAACAGAGAAGACAATACCAATAAAAATCAACAGACTCGCGTGAAATGGTTTGATGAAAAATTTAGAAGAGAAATTGAGAGGAGAAATGCACTGCGCATGACGGCGCTCAGAATACAACTGGTAGAAGATAATCAAAAATATAAATACCAAAGAAAAAAAGTACTAAAAATTAAACAGACAGAAGAAGAGAGAGAAATAGGAACATATAGTCAAAGAAATGGAGAACTATTACAAATGGAAGAAAATTCTAAACTTTTATAGAGAAGCAAGAAGGGGTAAAGGAAAAGCTAACAGGACGACCTTCGTAAAAGGTAGAGATGTAAACCTGGTCGGAGAAGAAGAACACATCCTGGTAAGGTAGAAAGAGTACTTTCACAACATCCTAAAGAAAGGAACTAAAGAAGAAGAATCAATAGCTCTAGAAGAGCAGATGAAACAAATTAAGTATTGCCCCCCACGGAAGACAAAATTATTTAATTTATAAATAGCCCTAAAAATAATAAAAGTCCAAGAGAGAATGGAATAACTGCTGAGAATCTGATATATGGAGGGTAAGAGATCACTAACCAAATATATCACCTAATACAGCTCCTAAAAAAAACAACAAGTGTGGCAATAGGAAGAAATACTAAAAGGATGGGAAACTTCTACAATAGTTCCAATTTTGAAAAAAAGGAGATCAAATGGTGTATAACAACTACAGGGGAATATCCCTGTTAGACACGGTTTATAAAGTTCTCGCAACGTCAATTAAAATGAAGCTGGAAAGCATATTAGACCCGGATTAGGCGAATATCAAGCTGGCCTTAGAAGAGGTAGAGGAACAACCGACTAGATATTTACTATAAAGAAATCCCTGACAACCTGCTACGAGTACAACATCCTGGCAGTGGTCCTTTTTATCGACTTCAAGAAAGCATACGACTCACTTATAAACTTATAAATTTAGTGCACATGAGCCTGAAACAGACGATAAGCACAGTAAAAGTAAAAAGAAGGCCATCGTCTAAATTCCATGTGAGGACAGGATTAAGACATAGAGATCACCTGTCAACATTACTTTTGAACATTATCTGGGAAATAATAGTTAGAGACGGCAACTTTAATCCAAACGGGGACACATTATTCAGAAGCTACCAGTTAATCGCGCATGCGGATGACGTGGCTATTATTGTAAGAAGCACAAAAGAACTAGAAGAGGTGACCAGAAATTGTAATGATTCGACCCTAGGTATTGTATAAATTTATAATTTGTATTATTGTTTACGTTGTGCTGTGTATCTAGTAACCCTTTAATTTATTTACCAGGATCGTTGTATATGCCGATAAGTATTATCGGAAATACTGTGCCTTTCTTTCCTTTTAATTTGACCAGGAGTATATGTAGACAATAAATAAAACAGGATATGAGTTTAACGTATGCAAAGTTTATTGACCTTTCATGACATTTCTAATGAATTGGTATGTCTTATATTATTTATATTTACAGAATATTTTATCAAACGTTTGTGCTTAGAAGCCATGTGCATTCAGTTAAACTCAAAAATGTTATGACTCTACTTAAGGGAGCAAAATTAACTAGCCCCTGCATTTGCATAACGAGATGGGAAACCCACAAAAACCACCCCGGAGCTAGCACCACACTTGACTCACTTGCGATTAGTTAGTGGGATAATCTCTCACATCGGCCCTACACATTAATCGCACATACATTCTTGATTGGTGATTGGAACGACCTTTCACTTCGGTCAACTCATAATCGAATTCGTCATTCTTGTGATTAGTTAAAAGGACACATCAATCGACTGGGTGGATTAGTTAGTAGGACATCCATCGTTTTCTCGCTTAAGTCGGCCTTACACATCAACCACACTTATATTCTGAATTCTTGTGATTAGTTAGTAGGACATCTATCGCAATTCCAACTCGGATTGGCCCTACACATTAATCGACTGGGTCGATTAGTTAGTAGGACATGCCTCGTTTTTTTCTCTCAAGTCGGCTTTACACATCAACCACCATACATCCCTCATTCTTGTGATTAGTTAGTAGGACATTTATCGCAGCACTAACTCGGATTGGCCTTACACATTAATCGACTGGGTCGATTAGTTAGTAGGACATACCTTACACATCAATTACCATACATCCCTCATTCTTGTGATTAGTTAGTACATCCTTTGAAATATTAACTCGGATTGGCCTTACACTTCAATCGACTGCGTCGATTAGTTAGTAGGACGTACCTCGTTTTCTCGCTCAAGTCGGCCTTACACATCAACTACCATACATTCCTCATTTGTTTAACCATTCGACCCTTTTATTATTCACACATATATTCTGCACACTTCTTTCTCTCCCCCATTCACCCCTTTTCCCAGTTGATTAAATTATTTCGCAGGTTTTGTTTGTTTGATTTCAACTTAGTCGGTTTGATCTAGAATTGAGCTTACTCAAACGTATTTCTTAAACCCCCTTCGTCTCTCTTTCTTAATATCACGCTAAACGGTTTTTATAGTGAAACCAGCCCTCGTCATAGAACTTGGGCGGACCCCGCCCAACAACTGCTTTACACAATTAAATAGTGCAACTATCCCTTTGCCTTGCCTTTATCATACCTGTTTTTGTTAGGTAGGCTCGACACTATAACTGCTTTAACAATTGAACAGCGGGATCAGCTCTCACCCCCATGACAGGTAGGCTCGACACTGCCCCCATTAGTTACTCTTACGTGATGGCCCCTCTGACGTTATTGCCCCTCTGACGTTATTGCCCCTCTGACGTTATTGCCCCTCTGACGTTATTATCCCCAACTCCATATTTAATACATCACTTAACTCTTTTTATCAACATTAATTAACTAACTTAAATCCCACTGAAACTTCCCATTTTCAACTGTACCCGTTTCCATTCAAAAATCGACTCTCTTCGTCCCTATCTAAAAACGAACTCCTTTTTAGAATCGTTTCTTCGTTGCTCTCCAAATTCTTGCCTCAACTGATTTTAGGTGTAGACTTGTGTTACCCATACATGGTCATAAAACCCATCCCTCTCTGACGTCAACGTGATTTTCCTGACTTCGCACACTTGTTGTGTTTGCGTTCGTTAAACCCTGAACTGAATCTTTCTGTATATGTTGGCATTTCTCCACGCTCCCGAACTTGTTTGTTATTTTTAGGGGATGCTGTATTTGTTTTGTTTTGTTTTGTTTTGGGTTTTACGTCATCTATTTCTGCTGCTATGGCCTATCATGACGCCAGAGATTAGGTCTACAGCTATCCGGGGATTTTGCCGAACCCGGTGGGACTTCCAACCCACCGGTAGGGATCTTTAACGTGCACGCAACATCCAGGCAGTACACGGGTCCTACATGCATTTAACGTCATATCCGAGAAGACGGAGTGTTTGGCATTTTTATCCTAACCTATATAAATGCAGACAACTTGTTAGGCCGGTATTTGAACCTCGGCCCGTGGCGTGACAGTCCAACACTCTAACCACTACACCATCAAGCTGCCCTGCTGTATTTGTTATTTCTTTCACACAAAATTTGTATCGACTAATGTTTTTCTCGTATTTACTGGATGTTGATTTTTCTTTATTATTTTTGTATTAATATTTTAGTTTCATTTCTTCAAAATTAATATTTGCATACTACTGACGCAGTACAAAGTTTACTAGAAAATGCATTGAAGATGGGACTACAACTTAATCAAGAAAAGTGCAAAGTAATAAGGATAGGACAAAAACAGCCAAACAACATTTTTGAGTAGGAAACAGGTGCTGGGAAAATGCAATTTTAAGAGGTTAGGGAATTCGAATATTTGGGGGCCAAAATAATACATACGTTGGAGACGGGAACAGATATAGAAGCAAGGATTATAAAAGCAAATACAAGTGCCGGAGCCGTAAATCATATTCTTAGATCAAAGCACCTATCAAGAACAGCAAAATTTAGAATATACACTACCATGCTAAGACCTACTGCAATATACGCATGCGAAACATGGCAATGCAAGAAAGGCTAAAAAGATGGGAAAGTAATATCCAGTATCCAGAAGAATTGTGGGAACAAGAACAGAAGATGGATATAAGAGAAGATCTAATTGTGAAATTTATGAAATTTTAAAAGAACCGACGATAGAAATGGCAATAAAAGCAAGAAGGATGTAGAGTCTGGCATACGTAGAAATTATGCCTGAGGAACGGATCCCAAAGGTAATAGCTCCAAGAAGACCAAACTATAAGATATAGAAAGAAACACCAAGGAAAATATGCTGGAAAGCAGTATTGGCGGACCTGAAAGGAAAGGACATAAGGGACTGGAAAACCAAAACTAAAAACAGAAAGGAATGGAGAATAATCACCAAGCTGTGGGCCTAAACGGCCTGTAAAAAGCTGTATATATATATATATATATATATATATATAATACAGAGGGCAAGACACAATTATATATATTTATTTATATATATATATATATATATATATAATACAGAGGGTAAGACACAATTATATATATTTATTTATATATATATATATATATAAATAAATTAGAATTAACGACCTGCCTATAAGTACCAAACTAAGAAATAACAGCGCATTAGGTCATGATGTAAAAGTTATTTTTTATCAAGTGAGTGTGCAAGGAGGACAGAAGACGACGACGATCGTTTCGCTCTTTTTATGAGCTCCTCAGGCCGCCACATCCATCATCCCATACACACTCACTTGATATGTAGATGTTGTATATATATACTGACTTCGCTAACCATAAGCCCACATATCAAGTGAGTGTGTATGGGATGATGGATGTGGCGGCCTGAGGAGCTCATAAAAAGAGCGAAACGATCGTCGTCGTCTTCTGTCCTCCTTGCACACTCACTTGTTAAAAAATAATATATATATATATATATATATATATATATTAAAAGTGCGATTTTTTTCGCAATCTACAACAAGTTAGTCTTACAAAGACTATATCAAACACTCATTAAATCAACTACTTCCCGGGCTAATACCCCGACGGACATTGAATTATACAACAAGTGTTTGCTGTTACATACAGTAACCTACTGCAAATGTAACAATTTGGGTCAAATTATTCAGGCCATCTATAGACGCGTTTCGAGATTTATCTCTCCTCAGTATAGCTTTGCCATTCCCTCCAAACAATTTGACACCTTAGACTGGCGGTCACGTTACCGTTCAAACATTAGTATAAAAGAAATTGTAACAGCAAACACTTTTTGTATAATTCAATATCCGTCGGGGTATTAGCCCGGGAAGTAGTTGTTTCAATTAGTGTTTGATATAGTCTTTGTAAGACTAACTTGTTGTAGATTGCGAAAAGAATCGCACTTTTAATGTTTGAAGTATTCTGCAACCAAGAATTGGCAATTTCATTTATACTAATGTTTGAACGGTAACGTGACCGCCAGTCTAAGGTGTCAAATTGTTTAGAGGGAATGGCAAAGCTATACTGAGGAGAGATAAATCTCGAAACGCGTCTATAGATGGCCTGAATAATTTGACCCAAATTGTTACATTTGCAGTAGGTTACTGTATGTAACAGCAAACACTTGTTGTATAATTCAATGTCCGTCACAACAACAAGTTCACTATTTCACTTCATCAATTGTAAGGTTATATTTTTTCAATTAAAATGTTACTACTAATGTATGTTAGATCAACATTTTCATGTTTTCTTCATTTCATTTAACAGTGCCCGCCGAATTTCCGAAATGCATTTCTATTTACAGATACCCTGTATATATGTGTAGTATTGTTTAAATTGAATGTGTATAATCTAGTGATGCTAGTGGAATTCGATTATTTCGAGTAGATTTCAACATTTATAAAAAAAAACCCTTTAATAACTCATGGTGTAAAAAAGCGAGCGTATCGTTTTAGATTGTGGATGGAATGTTTTTCAAACGTAACATATCAGTTTGTATTGACCAAAAAGAGCGGTCGATGCGAGTTGATAAAATATAAAATCACGTGCGGGCCGATTCGATTGCGGCCGAAGAGTAAGAAGAATAGAAGAAGAGCCCGGGGTGTTGGAGCGGAATAACGAATAGACATTTAGCGCAGTCAGTATAGTCGACGTCTCTCGTTTTCGGGCGGCGCATCGCAAAAGCGGCGGGTGAACTGACGACGACCACCCCCCGACTACGACGCTCGCTCACTGTTCAGAGGGTAGTTCGAAAGGGTAGGCGTTGTGCGTCCCGACGTCTCTGCGCGCCTATTCAAAACCTCCCGATTGATCAAACCTCGAATTTTAACGACAATCCGCAGACCCTAATCATTCTAATTAAGACACCGGTGGTGGTTTTAGCAGCACCCTTTTGCTCTAATCGTAATCCGGAGTGTGTGTTTCTCTTCATCTCAGTGTGTGGTTTTTGTGTTTCTCGCTGTTAGTTTTAATAGTGCACGATTGACGTTTTTACCACGTTGTGAACGCTTGTAGTGATCTCAAAAATACTTTTTTCATTGATAATATATTATGGGATTTAGAAATTGCTACTAAACATTTCGGTAAGTTCTTAGACTTTCAAACACTGCAAAAAACAAATCGTACGATTAAAACAATACTTTAATTAGGAGCTAATTTAATACATATTTAAACAGTAGTTCATCTCTGAATGTTAGAATAATCTCAAATCTTTATTCTATCAAAACTACAAAATGTTTACATCAATCTGCGATTCAGAGGTGTAAAACAGTTCAATTTTTATATGCAACTTAGGCCATATTAGTGGCATGTTAACTAGTGAAGCATTATTATAAGACAATACAAGACAATTTCGATTATTCCTTTAATAATTGAAATTGTCTTGCATTATTTTATAATAATACAGAATATTTATTATAAAACTATTATTAATAAATATCAAATAAAGTATTGATAGTTTCTTTGGTCAGATGGTAAGACAAGTTACTTCAATTTTTTCAGCTAGTCTAAATTTTTCAAGCATCACCGATTTCTCAGGGGAAGGAAAGCCCACTGTACTAAAACATTTTGCAGAAAAGCATGTGCTTTTCACAACAACCTGTAACCTGTAAAATTGTTATAATTTTTTTTTAAATATTATCACTTGATTTGTTTCCCTAATTTAAATATTTATTTCTATCAGTTTCGACTTTTTCAAGGAATATCTAAAAGCTGAAATTGGTCGAAATAAATAATTAAATAAGTTAAACATATCAAGCTATTTTAGTTTTTTTTGTAACAGTTATAGTCTTAAGCTTGTATTAGACGACACTATTTTCTTGTACAAGAAAATAGTATACTATTTTCTATCATGATGTAATACACAAAATATGACCAAACCAAATAAAACATGTCCTATTTAGATTATACAAAATTGTACAAGATTCGCGTTTGGTCATATTTTGTGTATCACCATGATAGAAAATAGTATACTATTTTCTTGTACAAGAAATATGTGTACAAGCTTTATTTACGTATGCTAATGTTTAACATGACTCTAAGAATCATATTAACATTTTGGTACTCATAAAAAATGTTAGATTACTATTGCTAGTTTATAACTAATAATCCAATTGCATGGCATGAGAATCGGCTCATTTTTAATAACCTTAGCCAAATAGGGTTATTTAGATTTTTTTAAATTATAATGCTATAAATCATAAATGAATGTACTCATCTAATCAGTATACTTTGGAACTTCACAATATTTTAGTGTTTTATACGCTTGACTCATGAAGTAACATTTCCAGTTTAGAAAAGCCTGAAAATTTGGATTTGGACGTTACGCTTCACTTTCCGTCCAATAGAGGCAATTTCAATTAAAAAACTCAGCAGAATAAATACATGTTAACGTAAATAAAAGCAGTGTAACATAACCTCCAAATTAAACTAGAGTGAAGTTGGAACACATAAAAATGCGATGTTGCTACTTATATTTTATCAGATTTTGTTCTAATAATAGGAGATATTAGTATCTTGTTTGTACGGGTCAGGTAGAAATTAACTAGCAATAAACCATAATAATGTTAACGGCTGTGCTATTAATTAGGCAGTGTATCATGTTTCACCAAGTGCTCATTGATAAAGAAGTTAAATATATAACGATGTAATACTAAAATAAAAAAAAAAAAAACGTGTGTCGCCATATGATCACACATTGCTCAGGCATTGAACTTGCTTAAGGTTGCGGTTTACTAGAGTGAGACAGGACTCTGCCCAGTCATTTGCTAGAGTGAGATAGACCTTTATTTCTATTTCCAGCATAAAAAGGTAAACGTAATATATCATGTACATTTTTTTATTAAATGTTGAGCTAAATGAATGAAGAATGTACGGACACCCTTGAATTTTACGTAGTACAAGTTTTTGTTGGCTAAAAAGAAGTAAATAATTGACTCAAATATAGCTATTTTCAGATTTTTTTTTACAAAAAAACTAAATATCTTAGTCGTTTTAAATTGGTGACGTTAAAATCCTCAAAGTCTTAGGATTATTTTGATGTATCATGTAATATTGTACCATAATCAGAACATAAATGGTGCTGGAACTAGTGACTACCAAAAACGTTGGATTTTACCCATAATAAATTGCAACCTTAACCCATTAAGCGCCATTGATGCATACACGCAACATTATTATTTTTTTGTTAATTTGATATATATTATTTCACCTGAGTTGAAAATGTATAAAGAAATATATAAATATTTTGTTATTTAAATATTTTGATCATTACTCTTAAAAAAAAATGGGAATGTATTTCTAACTTAACAATATTTCAGTATTAACGCGCGTGGCGCATAAAGTAAAATTTCGAGTTTAGAAAAGCCTGAAAATTTGGTTTGGCCGCTCCGCTTCGCGGAGCGACCAAACTAAATTTTCAGGCTTTTCTAAACTTGAAATTTTACTTTATGCTTAGTCTGGGAGTGGAATCACTCGTTCTAAACTTCATACTGCACGTTTTTATATAAAATCGAAGAATGCCTAAAATTTTACAGCATATACATTATGTATATTTAAAAGAAAAATTCACAGTATGTAATACAATAACTCATACATAGATATCATAAAAAGAAGTGCAGAATTTTACCTAAAATCAACTTTTAGTGCTATCTCCATAATTGCTCGGCCGTTAACTGGTTAATTAAGTCGAAATACTATTATGAACATGCTTAATAAAGTTAATAAACGTCTTCTAATATCTATTTAGTATTAAGATACTGTGTTCTTAACAAATATTGTGAAATAATTGATTTTCATGAAAGCATATTTGAACTGCGTAATTTTTTATTAATTTCAACAAATAACAGATCATTATTGTGTTGATGTTATTGGAGAACATTTTTATCTGCGTCGTTTCATCACAAATCCTGATACAATAAACCATTTTGTGCGATCGAGTGGATAAATCGGATTCTACAGGTGTGATGTTCGCAACCCAGGTCAGTTTTTAAAAGTTGCTTATTAGGTGAAACGCTACAAATATCTAAAAGAGATTTATACGTTTCTTGTTTTACAATAATGTCTTATAAAATTTATATATTTAAGTGCAGTTTTATAACAGTTTGATGAAATCTTATTAAATTAGTTTTTTATATAACTTGTGATGAAATCTCTTTGTAATAATGCAGTTTAGAAGTAAATAAAATTATAATTTAAGCTTTGTTTTATTGTAACAATTTGATGAAATATCATTGAATTAGCTTTCTTAGAAACGATTAACTTCTTATTACTCTATTTTTGCTTAAAGTATAATAGCCGTACTAATAACATTGCCGTTAATATCATTATAGTTTAATGATCGTTAACTTCTAGTAGACCCGTACAAACATGATACTCACATTTTGTATTACATACTATTAGTTAGTGTTGAACTACTAATATAATGAACGCGGCACCATCGCATTTTAATGTGTTTCAACTTCACTCTAGTTAAGTTTGCAGTAATTTAGAAATGATGTTCCACTGTTTATGTATATGTTTGTAGATAGATTTTATAGCGTATGACGCAAAACACAAGTCAAACACTCCGCCGGTATCATTTTCGATATAATATAATATATTTTATACTACCTTATTAAACATTTTTTGTTTACGTTTTCAAATTTTAGTTAAATTGTTGAGGATAGTTCAAATTACATTATTTAAAATAAAATGTTATCATTGTAAAATATCACAATTATGTGTGCATAAATGTCATTTAAAACGTGTTTTAAACATGCCTTAATAAAATTGCCGTCAAAATCATTATAGTGTAATGCTAACTAATCTCTACCAGACGCATACAAACACGATACTAACGTTTTGTATTAACAGAGCAAAATATACATGCTATTAGTTAGTTTTAAAATAACTTCATTGTAATCAAGTAATTTAGAAGGTATGTTACACTGTTTTTTTTTATGTTTGTGAAAATGTATTTCTTCTGATATATTATAAGATTGAAATTTACTTCTAATGAGTGTCTCCACTCCCAGAATAAGCATGAAGTAAAATTTCGAGTTTTTCTAAATATTTTCAGGCTTTTCTAAACTAGAAATTTTACTTCATACGCCACGCGTACAAAACACTGATTTCAAGTAAAGTTCAAAACGTACTGATAAAGTTTATATATTTATGATTTATTGCATTATTAAATATATTCTAAATAACCTTATTTTGTTATGACAGTTGAGGTTGTGTACAAGACTTAAACTAGGGCTATTAAATTATTAGTTGTAAACTAACAATAGTAATCTGCTAAAACGTTTTACTAATCCAAAAATGTCAATATCATCCTTAGAACTGTGTTAAAGCTGTATGTTAAGGTCTATTAAGAAGGCAGGTTATGTTTAAAACACGTTTTGAACATGTTTTAAACACGTTTTAAACATGTTTTTAATTATTAATGTTTAAACACTGTTTCATAGAAAAAACACGTTTTGTACAAAAAAATGTTTGTTTTAATTAAAATAAACAACTTTTTTTTTATTGATGCATCATATGTCTTATTTCAAATACTTCGCAGCGTGTTTAAATTCAATATTAAAACACGCGCGTGTTTTAAAGTTGCTAAGGACAACAACGTCAATTCAAACTTAAAGTCAAACATAAATGTCACTATCTATTAAACTTTAATAACTCGTTCATTTTATTTATAATAAATATTGAATATACAGTCTGTATTATTTGAAAAATTAATATTTCCGTGCTTTAACTCGGAATCAACATTGCTCACATGAACATTGGTAACTGATTTACTTCCAGATGTGCATGCATTCGTATTTCCGCTAATAGCATTTGATATAATATTGGAAACACTGTTTTTATTGTTGATGGACTCTTCGACATATCCAGTAGCCACCGATGCCGATTTCCAACCAACTTGCCGCTGTATTTGATCTATAGTCATCCCACCGTTGGCCATAATAGTTGCAGAAGTACGCCGGAACGCATGTCCTGTGTACTTCTTTGGTTCGTCTAAGTTAAGGAAAAGTGCAATTTGAAATGGGCATAAACCAAAAGTATTAATACCCACTACTTGTTTAGTACACTTTCCCTTATCAAAGCGTAAGAAAACACGGTCAGTACTCAGATTTTGAGGACGCAACAACAAATATTTCTTAATAAACCCAACGTAGGGTATACCATTACTGTCAGCGACAGTAAAACGCCGAGCCTTTTCTGTCTTAGACGGACGTATGAGAATAAGTAAGGTATTACCCTCTTCCTTAATGTCGGATAAACGCATATCGCACAATTCGCATCTGCGACAAGAACCAAAGATTCCAAAAATGGCAACAACTTTCAAAAACAAATACGTTATATCTGAAGCATCTTCAAAAAACTTTCTTAAATCTTCCTCTCTAAAGGCATAGGACTTTTTTGCGTTACAATTCTTACTAATCGCCTTCATAAATGCTTGCACTTTTCCAAATGATTTGATATCCACTCCCTGTTGTAATCGTAACATACATTGTAATTTGGAATCTATGGCCCACATTGTGGACGACTTGTACTTCTCTGACAATTCCTGTAAGTACGCAAGCATAACTTGTTCTGTTACACTGGCAACTTGGCATTCTTCCATCCATTTAATCAAACGGTTGTACTCTTTTTTGTAGGCTACTTCCGACTTTTGCGGAATCAACCGATTCTCAGCTTTAGCGCTCAAGCTATCAATCTTTGATTGCATTTTCAAAGGGTAATGACAAACTGATGAGAAATTGATAATTTGTTTATTTCACACCTTGACAACCAAAGGTACATTGATTCCGTCATCTTAAACATGCTCGAAATTTCAAAATTTCGGGCCAATTTATGGTCTTTAAATGCATCAATAAAAAAAAAATAGCGTAAAGTATGCGTGGATATCTGGTCTTTAAAGCACTTACTCTATTGCAAGCACTCCGGCTGGCGCCGTCGTGCTTGCAAAATCGTGCGTGCTTTAAAGACCTAAATATCCACTTATACTTTAATATACTATTTTTTAACAACCTTGATCATTAACGTAACAATTATAAAACAATAAACACATTTGTGTAAACCAAAAAATAAAGAAAACCAACTTGATTTTGAGATTATTTATTTACATAAAGAAAAATTTATCATAAAGAATAATTGAGTTTGTCAATAGTTTGCAGAATATTTACAATATCTGTCGGGGTATTACCTTAAGAAATAGTTGTTTCACTGAAGATTTGAAGACTTGTCTCAATGAGACTACATTTTTGCAGAAAGTCGATATTAATTTTAATTCGTTTTTATAAAAAAAGACCTTTATTGGCATATAAAAAATAAATTACAAAAAATATAATAATAACAAAATAATAATAGAACAAAAAATTACATCATTTCTTTTCTTTTTTCCGTCCTCCGCCAACCCAGTGCCGTTACCATCTTTACGCCAGCTCCCTCCTCTCTCATCCATTCCGTTACACTCCTTTTTCCCCCCAGCCATTCTACATTCACCCCTTCACACTCCTCTCCCAAATGACTCCATGTATCTCGTCCACTTGCGCACAACACACATTTACCATACCTTTCCCCCATCCAGACCTTCCTTCCTCTCTCCTCCGAACCACATCTAGCTCATGCCAGGGTTATCTTAGCCTCCTTCGACAAGTCACTATTGGATAAGTACCCTGGCACGCTCCCACGCACTTGCCACCTTTTGTACATTGGATTGTATCCGCTCCTCCCGATACACCCTTGCCTCTCCTGCATCTCCACCTCTTTCCACTTCTCTTTGATTCAAGCTGCCACATTCACCCCCTTCTCTAACCATTCGTTTACACTATCCTCAGACTCTCCTGCCCTTTCATACATCTCTCTGCGCTTCACTCCTCCCTAATCCCTTGCACGTTCTCCATACCTCTTTCACTAGTCTCTCACTTTCCAATTCACACAACTTCATCTCATACTTCACCATTCTCTCTATTGCCTCACTATGTATATTCATTCTATTTGTTTCCTGAAGCAGAATGTATCCAGGGGTTGACCTTTCCAACCCCAGAATATGCTTTAGAAACCACATCTGCTCTCTTTCAATGCATTCATACTCATTTATACCCCATGCTTCCACTCCATATAACAAAATGGGCTTCACACACGCATCCCACAGTTTGCACGCCAATTGGAAGTTGCCAGCAAACCATTTTTCCCACTTCTTCCTTACAATACCCCATGCTTTCCTGGCTTTCCCTTGTACCCATTTTGCGTGCTCCCCGTAACCACCTGTAGCTTTAAATATGAAGCCCAAATATTTAAATTCTTTCAAACTCTCAATCACCTCCCCCTTCCACTTCAATTCATCTACTCTTCCTTCTCTTCCTCTGTTCCTAAATTTTATCCACTTTTTTTTCCTTGCATTAACTTGCAGCCCTCGCTTGTTCATCTCTCCCAAGTTCCTCGCCACAAGCACCATATCATCCGCATACGCTAGCATCCATACCTTCCTTTTTCCGATCACTACCCCGCCCGCTTGCCCGTTTCTCAAAACCTCTTCCAATTCGCTAACATATATGTTAAATAATAACGGGCTCAGCGGACAGCCCTGCCTCACCCCCGTCCACATCCTAAACCTTTCAGCCACATTCCCTCCAACTTTCGCACTCACCCACGTTTCCTCGTACACTCTTCTAATCCATTCAACCGTTACTCCGCTCACTCCTCTCCTTCTCAGACACTCCTTTTCTCTCGGAACAGTATCGTACGCTGCTTTCAAATCCAGGAAAACAGCGTACATACTCCCTCTCTCTTCCAGCACTCTCTCCACCATCCTTGCCAGCGTAAATATTTAGTCCCTTGTTCCCCTCCCTTTTCTGAAACCCCCTTGAGTCTCCGGCAGTATTCCATTTATTTCCACCTCCTTCTCCAATCTATTTTTCACTACCGTCATTGCAATTTACTATCCGGTGCACATAATTGAAATTCCTCTATAATTTTCTGCATTAGATTTATCACCTCCTTTATGCACCGGGCACATAACTCCCACACGCCACGCCTCTGGAATTTCCGCTTCTCTCCTCCACATTTGGTTCAGCAACCCTCCAAACCTCCGCTTTCCCTCCTTTCCTATCTCCTTCCACATTTCTGCCCTCAGCCCGTCCAGCCCCGCAGCTTTTCCAGCCTTCACCTCTGCAAATGCGTTTTCTATCTCCTCTGAAAACTCTTCAACCTCTCCCGCTACCCCTCGTTCCCCTACCCCTCCCGGCTCTCCAGCCATTCTATTACATTTCTCTGATCATTCTTGCAAAGAAACTCCTATGGGCCCCTTCATTTCACCTCTTCTTAGAATACCCCATATCTCCCTTTCAGTTCTACACAATCTAATTTCCTCGGTCGTTCTCTCCAAAGCCTCTTCTTTCTTTCGCATACTTTGGCGTACCTAACCCTCGCTGCCACCACCGAATGCTCTTCGCCCCTACCCAAGCTCCACACCCTCACTTCCCTCTTTACGTCATGACACTCCTCATACCATCATGGACAACTCTTTCCGCCCCCCCCTTTTCACCATTCTTCCACAGCCCACGATTATCTCTTCCATCTCTTCCATTGTTTTTACTTTATTCCAGTTTATCTTCTCCAAGCGCTTTCTCATGTTTTTAATCGCCCTCACTCTATCTTCTATCTTTTTTAATTCGTTTTTATATTATTTTTTTAGTTAAAACGTCGTCAAAATATAATGATTATTTTCCTACCGTAATTCGGAATTGATATAAAATGGGCAACTATTTACACGCAAACGATAGACAGATGCAGAATATGACAGATGACAATATCCATCAAATATTTATTTACAGTTTTATTGTTATTTAATGTAGTCACTCGAAATTAGTCATGATTGAAAATTTAGTTGACCACTATTCGCACCTGATTGACAGTCTAGTAATAGACTAATTATTAATGACTAAATTAGTCATGACTAAATATTCATGACTTATTTAGCCATTAGTTTTAATCATCACTAAATATTTAGTCAACTAATGCCTAACTCTGATAAATACAACTTGCCATTTAAAAATTGCAAAAGAAAAGCTTGCATCCTTAAAATCTACAAATGTTGCATTCAATAGTATGCTACACAACAGATTTTTGTTTACAGCTTTGCGTTACTACATCAGATCATAGTCACCTGATGATGTAAAGGCATTTACGAAATACTTTACTAATATTAATAAACTTTTCAATTAATCGATCCCCGCGCATCCACCAAACATCCAACGTGATTGATAATAAATCACGCCATAAAACATTCCAAAACGTTTTAAACTTATTACATAATATTATCCAACGCAAACACGCAAAAACTTCATTAATTATTTATAAATACCACCCACAGAATTTAAATCACCCCCCACTACACCAAACGTGCCAAATAAATTCATCCTCCACAATCAAATAACATTTTCACATCAAACAAACCCCTCGTTTTATTAAACGCACAATGAGCCCTAAGATGTTCAACATTACCGCTGGTGTTATCCTTAATATACACACAATTAGCGGAATGAAATAATTTCCCTGCGAAAGAAAAATGTACTCCTTTTTTCCGACATCCTTCCGTTTGCGCGGAGAGAAAGCGCACTTTTCTTTCTTCCGTTTTCTTTTTTTTCTCTTTACTGGGCCTTCTTTAGATTCGAAGGGTGTGCCCAGATAATTTTTTAAGAGTAATATATTTCAAAAAGCGGGGCCCTTCCTTCTCTCCATCCCGGGGATTAAATTCTACAAACACAGACGCAGCCCTCGTTATGTATAAAGTATGTATACACGTCTCGAAAAAAAGGAGAAATAATGATATTTCGTACGAATGCTTTTAAATATTAATATCGTGTTTTTATACTTTATATTAGAGTGTCTATACATTTCCATTTTATATTAATAAACTAGATTTAAATAGGCTTGACTTTTACTGTCCCCGTATGTTATACAAATGGACTGTATTGTTTTCGTGAACATTTTAGTTAGTGGAAATATCCGTTTTGAAGTCCACTGAGTTGATCAAGCCCATTTTTGAACAATGCCTGCCTGTGAATAAATGGAGGTGTATGTGTGTGTGTCTGCGAAAGCAAAAACCACTGTAAAAACTTTAAATTAAAGGTATTATAATCATAGGATCTGATGAGCTTTTAGTGAAAATCAGAATATAATAAATGTTGAACAAAGTATTAATATACTAGTTTAATATTTTGTTTAACCTTTATTATATTATTATATTTATTGTATCGAAACATATTTTATATATAGGTTGAAGATATTTCGAAATTATTTTCTTTAAATATTGAGTAATCGTAAAAAAAATGGGACGCATTTTTTTTATTATAAAAGCCATGTTACAGAATTAAATCATGATATTGTTATTCCCCAGAAAGAAATAATTTGCTTCAAAATGTCAAGAACTCCAGTATTTTAAATACCAATAGGACGAGAATCGTATCGTTTGAGAGATATTTAATAAAGAAACAACTATTGTAGGAATAGTAATTTACAAAACGAGTGTGGGAATACAAGCACGCGCGGCGAAGGAGCAATAATGCAGTCATAGAAAGTATACAAGATCACTTATCTAAAGATTTTTAATTTTAATTAAATTTTATTGTTGTCTTATGTAGCTTAATTAAAAAATAATAATTTTATCATGATAGTATTAATACTATTTTCATCGATTATTAGAATTGGTTATTAAAAGTTGACCGATGTACTTTTTATAGAATGTGTGTAATTAATAGATAGAAGTGGCCTATATCTCTGTATCGATTATTATAATTTGAATAATTTATGATTATTTGAGTATGGCGATTACACGTTCACTTGGTCTTGGAATTATTACATCAATTTTAAACACATTAGTAATGTGACAAGACCTATTCACAGTGACGTCATTAACTTCTATCTATTTTTAATTAATGGATTCTGGTTGAAACAGAAAATGTCCAACGTAACAACGCTGATTACAAGCGAATATGTGTGCTGTGCAGGGCTATGGATCCGACTCAGGCTTTGCTAGATTCCAAAAAACCAGTAGACCTCTGTTAAATTGGGTACTAACAATGTGCTCAATTTCGAATTAGTCATAATAAAACGCAAACTTACCATCCGAATGCTAAGTTTGCGTTTTATTATGACCAATTTGAAGTGCTAATTGTTAATATCCAATTTAACAGAGGTCTACTGATTTTTGGAAATCTAGCAAAGCCTAAGTCGGATCCATACCTCTGCATAGTACACATATTCGCTTGTTATCAGGGTTGTTTTGTTTAAAACACTTTGTTTTAAAACAGTGTTAAACATGTTTAAAAACCGCTGTCGTGTTTCAAACGGTTTTGTTATTATTTTCATGTTTTAATTCTTAAATTTGTTTAAAACATGTTTTAAACGTTAAATTTGTTTAAAACGTTTTTTTTATTATCTTCCCACTAAGCAAAAAACAAACAAATAACGTTACATCAACATTGTAGCAACATTAAACGTTATTTTAATGTTGATGAAATATTACTTAATTGTGTTTGCTCGGTGGGTTAAATTTGCTAAATTGTATTGTATACTACTTCATTAAGACTTTTGTTTATACTTTTAAATTTTAGCTGAATTGTCGAAGATGTTTTAAATTACATTATTAAACATAACATTCTATAACAATAAAATATCACAACTTTGTGTGCATAAAGGTGATTTTTAAACTCAGGGAATTTTTCTTTCAGGTATATGCATACATTTTAAATTTTACGAAATTCGTTGTTTTTTGAAAAGATTTCAATTTGATTCTTTAAACGAGAGTTTTACACATTCAGACTAAGCATGAAGTAACATTTCGAGTTTAGAAAAGCCTGGAAAATTGGATTGGCCGCGTAGCGAAGCGGAGCGGCCAATCCAAATTAGGCTTTTCTAAACTTGAAATTTTACTTCATGCGCCACACGTATAAAACACTGAAATATCGTAAAGAATAAAATATACGGCTTTAGCAATCTAATATGTAGTTGTGAATAAAGCGTGAGTCAAATTCTGCGCTGAACAAATTATTTAAAACAGTGATTATAGGCAACCCAATAAATCTAACGTATACTAGTTTGCCTATAATCATTGTTGTATGTGTGTGTTTTTTGAACTTCACTGTAAATCACTGTTTTTAAGCGTAGCGCATGAAGTAAAATTTCTAGTTTAGAAAAGCCTAATTTGGATTGTCCGCTCCGCTTCGCTACGCGGCCAATCCAAATTCTTAGGCTTTTCTAAACTCGAAATTTTACTTCATGCTTAGTCTGGGAGTGGAAAACACTCGTTAAAAGCCTCAAATTAAACGCTTTGAAACAACGAATTGGCGCAAACTAAAAATACGCTTTAATTATGTTCTGTAAGTATGTTCTGTTTTAAACGCGTTTAAATCGTGTTTTAAATATGTTTTTAATATATTTTTAATTAATAATGTTTTAAACGCCGTTTTAATGAAAAACCACGTTTTGTTACAAAAAACTGTTTGTTTTAATTAAAATAAATAACACGTTTTTTTTAACAACCCTGCTTGTAATTACAGCTACCAAGTGGCGTAGATAGCTTTTTGCGATGCGGGGATTTGACTTGACTTCGTATTTAGTTTAATAGATCTATTTTTCTAAAGCTCTACAAAAACAAGTACAAAACATGGTTTTATATTTTACTAAGATGCAGGACCGTAGTAAGGGGAGAGGCGTCATCGAAGCCAAAGATCCGAATATTCATCAATTTAAATCAGAAATTTTAAATAATATAAGTTATTTATGTTTTAAATTTCACTTTAAATCGGCGTTTTATACGCGTCTCACAAGAAGTAAAGTTTCGAGTTTAGAAAAGCGACTCGCTTGCCTCGCGCGCCCCGGCAAATCCAAATATTTAGGCTTTTCTAAACTCGAAATTTTAATTCATGCTTAACCTGGGAGTGGAAGACACTCGTTAGAATTATATTCCTATAATAACCGATTAATGACTTTAATTACTAACATTTGTCAACTTTAGTCAAAAGATAGTTTATTGTATTGTTTTTATACGTGACCTAATGTCATAGTGATTTAAAAAATACAGTCCATTGTTAATTAAAAAAAACTCATTGAATAATTGAATGTATATGAAGAACATTTTATTAGAGTTTTAGGAAACATAATTAAAATCACACTTAAAGTCAATAAATGCCAATTTTGAAGTTGTATTGTAAAAAATTGACATAACTGCATAACTTTCAAATGACTAAAAATGATAGTTGTAAATGTAATTTTGATGTTATGTTACTTAGACTATTATGACTTTATTCAATGAGTTTTTGTAATTAGGAAAATACTGTTTTTTAATGATTATGTCATTCGGTTAAATTTAAAAACACTACAATAAATTATATTTTAACTGCAAGTGACTCAATCAACTACCTTTGATTATGATGACGTTTAAACATTAAATCACTCTTCCGACTGTATTTTTACTATTATGATATTTTAACTGTAAGTCACTAGTTCGACTATCTTTTGATTATTACAGTATTTTTATATTAATCAATAGATCGACTGTTATTTCAACAATTATAATATTTTGACCATAAGTTACTCGATCGATTGTCGTTTGACTATGGCAGTATTTTCACATTAAATAACTCTGCTTTCTGTATTTCGACTAATGTGACATTCTGATGTTATGTCACTTGGCCGATTATTTTTTACTACACTCGATCGACTGTATTTTCAACAATTATAACATTTTGACCTTAAGTTACTTAATCGACTGTCTTTTGACTATGACAGTATTTTCACATTAAATCACTCTGCTTTCTGTATTTCGACTTTCGTATTATTCACTCGATCGACTGTATGTTGACTATTGTGACATTTTAACTGTAAACCACTAGTTTGACTGTATTTGCCTCTAACGGTATTTTCATATTAATCACATAATTGACTGTATGCGTATTGCGACATTTTGACTGTAAGGTACTAGTTCGACTGTTTTTTTTACTATAATAGTATTTTCATATTAACATCTCGGTCAACTGTATTTTGAATATTGTGACATTTTAACTGTAAATCACTAGTTCAACTGTCTTTTGATTATTACAGTATTTTCATATTAATCACTCGATCAACTGTTTTTTCAACAATTATAACATTTTGACCATAAGTTACTTGATCGACTGTCTTTTGACTATGAGAGTATTTTCACATTAAATAACTCTGCGTTCTGTATTTCGATTAATGTGACATTCTGATGTTATGTCACTTGTTCTAATATTTTTTTACTATGACACTATGTTCACATTAATCACTCTGTCGACTGTATTTTGACAATTTTGATATTTTGACTGTAAGTCACTTCCTCGACTGCTTTTTCATTATGACGGAATTTTCATATGAAATCTTTTTGTCTACAGTACTTCGACTATTATGGCATTTTGACTTTAGGTCACCCGGTTGGCCGCCTTTTGACTGAGAGTATTTGCACATTCAATCACTCTGTCGACAGTGTTTTGACAATTATAATATTTTGACTGTATTTTGAATATTGTGACATATCGAGTGTAAGTAACGAGTATTTTCAACTCCTAGACTAAACATAAAGTAACATTTTGAGTTTAGAAAAGCATGCAAATTTTGATTTGCCGGGGCGAGCAAGGGAAGTGAGGCGCGCCCCAACAAATCCAAATTTTCAGGCTTTTCTAAACTCGAAATTTCCCTTCATGCGCCACCCGTGTAAAACACCGACCTCAAGGAAAATTTAAAATATAGATTACTTATATAATTTCCGATTTAAATATATGAAATTTGATGTGCCAGGGGCCGTCGCCCTCTTGCCCCCCTTACTGCAACCTAGCATCTTAATGAAAAATAGAACCATTACTTTTGCTTGTTTTTTCAGAACTTATTATTAAAATGATTTTTTACGTATGGTTTATAATTTTTGCTTGAATCGGAGCAGGAGTCTGAGTTGGCGTTGGATTTTCAAAAAATAGAGAAGTGGGAGCCGGAGTTGGAGTAGGATATTTCATGTACCGACTCTACAGCCCTGGTTTCTACACATCTGACAGCTCTAGCTGGCATTTTAAAATACCCACTTTAAAATAATCTATACATTGTATATGTAAAAGAGTGTCATTTATGTCTTTTAACTGTACGAGGTGTGGCTAAATAGTACCGAGATACATGCTTCTACAGAAGAACTACGCATACGCCAAAGTCGTACGATTGACAGTTGTGTAGCGTGAAGAATTCTCTTTTGATTGCCGCCTTACCCGTGTCTGTAGATATGTTAAGGTGGCCGTGGCCTTTATTTACATAACAGCGTTAGAGTAACGAATTGTCGGAAAATTTCATATGAAACCGCTACTGAAACTTATCTTTTATTAAAAGAAGTTTATGGCAATGAATGTTTATCACATGCGCCGATTTAAGAGTGGTTTGGGCGTTTTTAAGAAGGCCGAGAAGAAGTTAAAGATGATGCACGCCCAGGTCGCCCTTTTACGTCAAAAACGGATACAAATATTGAAAAAATCGGTAATCTATACCGGTCTAACTGTCGGTTAACTATTCGTGCGATAGCTAAAACTAGGAATTGACAATTAATGCGTAAGGCAAATGTTACAAAACAATTTTAACATGCAAAAAGTGTGTGCGAAAATTGTGCCTAAAATTCTCACAATCGAACCAAAAGAAGCTTCTGAAAATGTTTGTACTGACACATTAAATGTCATTGAAAATGACCCAAACTTCTTGGAAAGAGTGATAACATGTGATGAATCTTGGTTTTTCACTTATGATCCAGAAACTAAGCGTCAATTCATGCACTGAAAGGGACCAACTTCACCGAAAGGTCAAAAAGGTCGAATGAGCAAATCAAAATTGAAAGCGATGATGATTGTTTTTTTCGATATTTATGGGATTGTGTACCTCCACTGGGTTCTTGAAGGTCAAACAATTAATTAATATTACTACCTTGAGGTTTATGCTCAACTCCGCAAAAATGTTAGAAAAACGCGTCCCGAATTGTGGAAGAACAAGTCATGGGTTCTTCATCACGACAACGCTCCGGCTCCCCCAAGTATAACATCACAGTGTTAGACCATTCACCCTATTCGCCTAACCTGGCACCATGTCGCTTTTATTTGTACGCGGAAGTCAAATATGCATTAAAAGATTTCAGGCTGTTATAGGTGTAAAAGAAAGAGCGGCACACGCCATGATGGGGTTCACAGAAGAAGACTTCCAGCACTGTTTTGAACAATGGAAAAAATGCATGAAGCGTTGTAGGAAATGAGGAGGGATGAATATTGAAGAGGATAATAACTAAATATGTTTGAATTTTAAATAAAATGTTTTATAGCATTAGCCTCAGTATTATTTAGCCACACCTCGTACGATATGAAATCGAAAAAAGGGGCTACTTATTTCTCATTAACGTATATCAAAATTGACATTCAGTGTTCTTTCTCCGTCCTTGAAACAATTGATGACTAAAATAAATAAATTATGTCAATTGAATGAGGTTTTGTTAAAAGGGCGTAAGTGAGGCATTTGGATTTTGGAAATATCAAAATAATGTTACAAAATGTCTTAATCTTTTGAATAATGTGTCATCAACACATCCTATTGGTAGTTTAAATGCGTAAGGCAAATGTGACCCATAAAACATATACCTAATCTACTTTAGTATTTTCCATGGTATAGCATTTTAAAATTTTACAAAATACGCCAGTTTAACTTAAATTAAGAACTGCATAGAAAAAATGTGTAAATAAATTTCGATCTTAGGAGAGGTATATTTTAACACCAAAGGTCACATCTAGGGTCATAAGAATTAAAATGATGAAATATGAAGGTTTATCTAAAATTCTATTATCTATTAATTAATTCTTCATTACCGCTGGACTCACCATCTATGTCATTATCTTCAATCTCGTCTTGTCTATATTAACTTTTCAGCTTTTAAATTCTTTACTTTAGTGCAGATGCAGACGCAAAGATTATCATTCTTGCTGACTTTTTTACCTTTCGTAACAATAAATGAAAAATTGAAATGATTTTTCTTGCTATTTCGGTAAGCTACAAAAATGCCCGTTTTAAGCAAAATTGATGTGTCTATCTATTAACAGCAACAATATAAAATAAAACTAATATTAATTTCTAAAAAAATACTTACATTTTTTAACAATGGCCTTTATAATTATCAACAGTTTCAATGACGGAGGAGGTTCTATGATGGATGCATCAACATTTCAATTTAAGTAATACCGAGTTTAAGCTAAAGCCCCCATTGAAAAACTTGTCCTTAGAATGCCAAAACATTTTTTATGTATTAGTTTTATTATTAAAATAATTTTAAACACACTTATGCTCACTTATACCAATGCTGATTAGCTTTAATCAGCAATGGTACAGTGGGCATGTTCTGGTTTCCTTAAAAAAACAAATATTTTTATAGCAAATTATTTACAAGAGTGCATATTTAATAAAGCAAACATTGTAATATCTTATAAATTTATAACATTTGTATACTCTCGCTTTGAGGTAAAAATGCATTTAAGTAAAAAAGGCTTAACAAATGATTAGTGGCTGATTATAGTTAATCAATCAGTCGTGATTCAAAGTAGATCTAAACTTATAATTTTTACATTTATTTTATAATTTATGCAATAACTACAACTATTTGTTTAAACGCAAATATATGCCCAATTATCTGTATAATTAACTATATTAATATTGAAAAGAGGAACAACGCAGGATTATTTCAATAAACACGGATTCCCAATATGTCGGAAACGTTATTTGTGCCCGTGGGCGAGGTTTTCAATGCGTGCTCGATGAGATTTAAAAAAATTAAATTTGACCTAATCGGCTTACACTCGATAGCATTATCCCGATAGCAAGTTAATCGTAAAATATATAACATTTTATAAACAAACACGTTTCCAAAATTATGATATTATATAAAATACTTTTTAAAAATTGCCGGACTATATATTTTTAATATAAAATCAGTATTATTTTATTGTTTTAATTCAAGTTGAATGACTTGTATTAGAGATTGTGATACCGGTAAAAATAAACAAAAACTCAATAACCAATAGCTACAAGTTTAAAAAAGTTTAAGACGTAATTATTTATTATTGACAATAAAAATCATTGATAACACGATACGATTCACGAGAGGTGTCCCGGTTTCCTTGATGTCTGTCATCAGACAAACTTCATAATATGCCTGCTATGGTTTTTAGATGGAACATACGAATACGTATGTTCCGGTATGCAGCTATAAGATTTTAAGGTTAAACGTCACATATTGACAATGGCTTTGTAAAACTAAATCTGCAAAAACCTAGCCACAAATCATTTTAATTAATGTGCAAAATCGTTTTAAATGTGAGTTTAAGTAGTATAATTTCAATTTACACATCTACTAAATAGTTCAGGTATTTACCGAAATAAATAATGCATTTATGTTAATTTTATGTAAGCTCAAACGAAAATGTTAGTTGAATCGAATGCGCATTCAGCAGATTTGGCCAATGGATTAATCGGATTAATCTGTCAATAATGTGAATTTTTCTTTTGAGTATACATACAGGGAATTTTCTATTAGGTATACATATGCATACGCTTTTTTTAAAGAGTTCAATTTGAAGCTTAAAACGAGTGTTTTTCACTCCCAGACTAAGCATGAAGTAAAATTTCGAGTTTAGAAAAGCCTGAAAATTTGGTTTGGTCGCTCCGCGCTTCGCGCTACGCGACCAAACCAAATTTTCAGGCTTTTCTAAACTCGAAATATTACTTCATGCTTAACCTGGGAGTGAAAAACACTCATTCAAACTTTAAATTGACCTCACATTAACACATTAAAAACACATTTGAAAATGCGGTAAATTTATTAAGTAAGTACCTGAAAGGTAAAAAAAACACGCAAACAATTAAACATTAAACTTTGCAGCGAAAATCAACTTAAAAATTAAAAAGCTTGATTATTCGTGTTTTTAACGGGCATTAAAAAATGCGGTAAATTTATTTAGTAAGTACCTGAAAGGTACAAAAACCACGCAAACAATCAAAAATTGAACTTTGCAGCGAAAAGCAACTTGAAAATTAAAAAGCTAGATTATTCGTGTTTTAAGGATAATAAAGGTAAATGGATTTAAATGTATGTTGTAATATTAGATACAGTCATACTAAATATTTTTTGATATAAAGTTTTATTTATCTGGAAATATTATTAATTGAGTGGAGCTTATATTGTTAGGAAAGTAACTTTGTGTTGTTTGAGGTGGTTTATTAATTAGTGTTATGATTGTATTTAAATTAGCCGAGACACCTCGAACGCTGTAAGCTGGTCTGAATAATTAGGCCCTAGGTTACATTTTACCAAATTGATTTAGTTTGGAGTAGGTCGCAGTTTGTTATTTGATTAGACTAAATGTATTATACGAGAGAAATTACAAATGATTAACTCCAGCAATCAAATTATCTGTCTGGATATTTTCAATGCATAAAAAAGTGTATATTATAAAATGTTATCTTATTTATTGCACTCTATTAAAGTTAAATAATGGAAATCCTCCTTTTTTTGTGTAATATAGAGCTATTATTATTTAATAATTTAACTAAAACACAAAATACACATTTGTACAATTACGAATTAATAAAAATAATCTGTACTTCCTGTTATATTATTAATTTTCTTTTTATAGACTAGTTTCGCCTAAAAGCCATCATCAGTATAAAACTAGAAAATTAATAATTTGTTTATACAATTAATTAACGTGAAGTCAAACTAAAGAAGTATATTTTGAAATTCACTTTTAATCTGTGTCTTATGCGTGTGGCGCATGAAGTAAAACTTCGAGTATTTAATGCGTCAGACGCCAGACTTTAAACCATTGTTATATATAACAATGGTTTAAAGTCAAGTATAAAGTATCTTTCTAAAGCAGTATGATAACGCAGTATATTTTGAACTTCACAGTATTTCAGTGTTTGATACGCCTGGCGCATGAAGTAAGATTTCGAGTTTAAAAAAGCCTCAAAATTGGTTTGGTCGCTCCGCTTCGCTACGCACTTATACGAAATTTTCAAGCTTTTCTAAACTCAAAATTTTACTTTATGCTTAGTCAGGGAATAGAAAAACTCGTTAGAAACTTCCAATTAAATTTATAAAAAAAGAACTGCGAATGCCTGCAATTTTACAGCGTATGCATCGGGACATGCATACATAAATAAAAATCCCTGTAGGTATTATAGGAGCACATCCATATTTATTGATTTATTTAAATCTTACATGTATAGTAGTCAAATGGTTGTATGAATGATACTAAAATAAAGCGGAACGAAGAAAAATTATATAACTGTTTAGTAAATATTACAAATTAACAGAAAATATCACTGATAAAGTAATACACATATGTTCTTTTATTCATTTTTATGAACTCTAAACTCTTGTATATTGGACAGACAAGCGAACACATCTAAATTTCGAAAAACTGTCAAATTAAAAGTTGTCTGAATCGAAATTGAACTTATTCAACGGGAAAATAACGTTATGCTAGATATACTGGAATTGATGGATTTAAAATATTTGGTATTTTATGAATACTATTACAACAGCAGGTTATTTATCGGTTTATATGCTAAAGAAATTCTTTGTCGTAGATCTTTTAGTTACTTTGTTAATAACGTATTAAAAATGTGAATTTAACGAGTTATTTATTTTGTATAAGTGAGCTCATTATAAATGACGCTAGATTGACTTTGTCATAATTAATATTTTGTGATAAACTGTAAATATAATTAAAGCTTACGAACAAAGTTTACCATTTGTTGAAAAATAAGGTAGATCAAAGCTATTGATTTCAAGTATCTAACATGGGGGAAAGTACAATGATAGACATATCAATAGTTTTTGTAATAAACCTGAACTATTTGTGCGTCATTTATTCACTTATTTTTTGGCAACATTATCATGTGGAAACTTTAAGGATGTTCTTAAATTTAGCATTCAATTAACCCAACATTCATTACCAATTCTTTTATATTACGTCTTTTATATTACGTTACCATTTCATGCTGGAAATAGTACTATAGGTCTGTTTTACTCTAGTAAATGACTGGAAAGAGTCTGTCTCACTGTAGTACAAAGCAACCTTAAACCAAAACACGATACTTTAGTTACAAGCATTTCAATAAAATTTGCATAAATCCCGGCGCACCCACCAAAACAGATTGTTTATTAGTAATATAAAATCTGCTTAAGCTCCAATAACTACGAAATAAGTTTACATCATATTAATCTTTAAACTTAACGCAATAGTTTTCATTATGGAAGACAGATAATATGTAGAAATTATTTCTATTTAATTCGTATTAAAGTAACAAATATATAGATAATTTTTATGTAAATCCTAACGGTTATAATACAATTATTATTTAAACGCTGTACCCAGAAAAAAATAATAATTCAGCACAATTTAATTCTAACTGTCTACTCGATAGAATATGTCGACAATGGTTGGCTGAACTGGATACTAGTATTTTCTAGTTCATAATATAGTTACGAACTCATTGGTAACTATATTTTAAACCAGAAAATACTAGTATTAAGTTATGCCAACCATTGTCAGCCTACTATGTATATTTGGTGTTAAAAAAATTTCTAGTTTTTGTGTCCATTGATTCTTGGTTCATAAATTTAAATCAAATGTAATTAGATCTAACAATTAATCAATGTGCATTTTAAGAGATGTTGATGGATGTTTAATCAATTTTTACAAAAAACAAACAAATGTTTGAACACTTTATACATTGTATTTCATTAGTATTCAGAATTTATTTTGATTTGATTTTCATAAAAGTGGATATTAAACAATAACAACCTTATTTCGATTCTACGACCAGTTGAAACAACACGAGCGAGCCTTTAGATTAAAACATAATAGTTCTACCTATGCTAACCATCTTTTAGAAGAGAATCACACTTTTGGCGAGGATGTACTTTCAGTAATCCATTTTGCCGAAAAAGGTCGTAAAATGGATTTACTGGAAGCACTAGAAATACACAAGGCCCGAATTAATCCCGGAATTTCCCTTCTTAATGACCAGGTTGACCTAATGTACACCCCTCTCTTCGAAGCCGTATAAATTGTTTTTAACGTGTAATTTGTATTTACTTTAGTTTGAGAATGACTACTAGATAGTCGAAACTAGTCACACAATTAAATGTAAGATCCAGTGGTTAAACAAAGTAAAAAGTGTTTTATTTACAAGTGTATTTAAGATGTACCACAAAGTGAACGCCTACAACACCAAACAATTAATAAAATTTTAGGTGATTTTATGTTTCAAAGAAAACTTGCAAGAAACATTGATGTTTGTGATTTCCTTAAATTAAGTAGTAGTTAAAATACAATGCAAAACGACAATAACTTCGTTATACATCATTTTTTACACAATTAAGATACTTAAACTTTGTTTGTATAACTTCGGTTTTTATTGTGACTATAGTTTCGACAACTTTATCTTGTCATTATCAAACTAGAAGTTATAGTTTGATAATGACAAGTTAAATATTTCGAAACTTTAGTCACAATAAAAATATCAGTTCTACAAACAAAGTTTAAGTGTCTTATTTGTGTATATACACCTAGTGTATATTACAAACAAAGTTTAAGTATCTTATTTGTGTATATACACTTAGTGTATGTTCCCTTTAAA
Organism: Philonthus cognatus; assembly: GCA_932526585.2. NCBI lineage: Eukaryota > Metazoa > Arthropoda > Insecta > Coleoptera > Staphylinidae > Philonthus > Philonthus cognatus. Next base: position 63,661,282 of record OW052241.1, on the reverse strand, counting down.
CCATCAGTGTAATCACGACTTTGAAAACAAACAGCATTTAAAATTAAAGCATATTGAATGATATAATTAACATTTTTCAATGTGCATCATATATAAATTACGTGCCATTCCTTTAATGAAAAAGTGATAAACTGTATTAGATAATGCTTTTGGCAAAACAATAACGGTATTTGTAAAAGCACGGTTTCAACAAAAAAAAAAGATTTTTCGCTGTTCGTGTATCCCTTCACATCCATCATTTCGCTTCAGATTCTGGCAGGTTTTCTGTTATTACATTACAATATTTACCAGATCGAACGAATACGTGATATTTTTATGAAGTGGAGAATAAGATAAATAAGAAGGAGGGCAATAATACATTTATACTTTTTCGCGATATCTTACACGACTTTAATCTAGAAAAAAAAATCATCTTTGGATGAAAAAGTTATTTAAGAAATAAATAAACTTTTTTAAAAATTTATGGCATGAAAACTTTTGAAAATATTGTGATGAAACTTGGATTTCGATACTACTTAAATATTTTTTTCTCAAATATTTTCAAATCCAGAAATTTAGCTTCAAACATTTACTATTTTGTTAAAATGTTAAGAAAATTAAAGACTACATGAAATCCTTATATTAAATATTCTGATAAAATGTTGTATGACTATTGTTCAAATATTAGCCTTTCAAAATATGTAAATATCCCACAATATGGTATCATCACCATATTTTGAGCTATACTCAATTAAACGTAAGAAATTAACAATTTTGTTCAAATTTCAGGAAAATTTAAAATTAGAAATATTACCACCTAAAATCATTCCGAAATACATATTATGACACAATTTTAAATAGATTTTAAACAAACATTGTCCTTTTAAAATACGTATAAATCCAAATTACTTGATGAACTATATTTACAATATTGATAAATAAATAAAAGTTACTTGGTTTGTTTCGTTATTATTTTTTTATTCTCTCCGGTAAGTTTCGACTTTCCGTCATTCTGAGGGAGTAATACAGATAAATGTTTTACAAGATATATACATCTTATAAAACATTTTTCTCTATTACTCCTTTAGAATGACGATAAGTCAAAACTACTCGGAGAGAATAAAAAATAGTAGAAAACAAACCAAATGACTTTTATTCAATTATTACTCTAATAGTGAACACTTTAAATATATTCATTTTACGTCAAACAAGTGTGTTTATCCACATTTCATAGAACTTGAATTTTAATAAAACCCAATATTTATATACATATTTTTAGAAGTTTTTTTTTTAAATTTAAAGCTGCTTTAAAATTATTCCAATATCATTTTTTACTTACCCCGTATTTAATACATAGGAAGAGTATCTTTTGTTAGAAATATTGGTTTTCATATTATATACTGTAATGATTCGACCCTAGGTATTATACAAATTTATAATTTGTATTTTATTTACGTTGTGTTGTGTATGTAGTAACCCTTTTTATTTATTTAACAGATTCGTTGTTTGTGTCAATATGCATTATCGGAAATACTGTGTCTTTCTTCCCTTTTAATGACCAGGAGTATGTGTGGACAATAAATAAAACAGGATGTGAGTTTAACGGATGCAAAATTTATTGACCTCAATTATGACATTTCTAATTAATTTGTGTTTCTTAAATTATTTAAATTCTCGAAATACTTTATTTTCGTTTGTACTTAGAAGCCATGTGCATTTTAGTTAAACTCAAAAAGTATATGACTCTACTTGTGGGAGCAAAATTAAATAACCCCTGCATTTGCATTACGAGATGGGAAACCCACAAAAACCATCTCGGAGCTTACCAGACAACCAACTAGCGGGAACACTCCTCTGATTAGCAAGTAGATCCCGACGTCATCCGTTGATTGTTTTATGTCATTAACTAGCGGGAACATAACTCTGCAGTACTAACTCGGGACGACCACACCTGTTAATTGTTTTCAGGCAATTAACTAGCGGGAACACTCCTCCGTTTTCCACGCACAGCTCGACCACACCCGTCAATTGTTTTTGTGTTATTAACTAGCGGGAACATAACTCTGCAGTACTAACTCGGGACGACCACACCCGTTAATTGTTTTCAGGCAATTAACTAGCAGGAACACTCCTCCGTTTTCCACGCACAGCTCAACCACACCCGTCAACTGCTTTTGTGCTATTAACTAGCGGGAACATAACTCTGCAGTACTAACTCGGGACGACCACACCCGTTAATTGTGATCAGCAATTAACTAGCGGGAACACTCCTCCGTTTTCCACGCACAGCTCGACCACACCCGTCAATTGCTTTTGTGCTTTTAACTAGCGGGAACATAACTCTGCAATACAAACTCGGGACGACCACACCCGTTAATTGTTTTCAGGCAATTAACTAGCGGGAACACTCCTTCGTTTTCCACGCACAGCTCGACCACACCCGTTAACTGTTTTGTATTCTTTTTTGTTGTATAGTTTTTATATTTGTTGTATAATTTTGATTTTTGTTGTGTTATTCTTATTTCCCTCTGTGATTTGGAACTTGTGGTGCTTTTCGTGAGGTTCTTCTTCCGAACTGCTTCTTGACTCTCCTCATGTTTTCCGTTCCGCATAGCTTTTATAACTCTGTTTCCCACCCGATCGTGGAGATGGAAGATTTCGCGCAGACCATATATGGTTATAAAATACCACCCATCCCTGACGTCACGCAATTCCCCTGACTTCGCAAATTCGTTGTGTTTGCGCTTGGTTAAACCTTGAACTAAATCTTTCTGTATGTCTTAGCATTTCTCCACGCGCCGGTACTTGTTTATTATTTTATCGCGATGCTGCATTTGTTATTTCTTTCAGATAAAAAAATTTGATCGACAGATGTTATTCTCGTATTTACTGAATGTTGATTTTTCTTTATTATTTTCTTGGGTGATTTTTGTATTAATATTTTAATTTAATTGCGTCAAAATTAATATTTGCACATGACCCCTACTGACCTATTACAATACTAAACAGCAGCGGTTCACAAACTTTTAAACCCTGCGACCCACTTTTCAGAAATCCAATTTATGGCGACCCACTTCAATGCTATCTTAACTGACTTACTAAAATCTACTAGAGTTAAAAGTAACTTAAATTAGATAGTATATTGAGTTAAGTTGGAACAACTACCCGAAGTAACCGGCAACCATCCCAACCTTGGATTTAGCAAGCCAAGTATTTAGCTACTAATTTAACTAGCTGTCAGTTAAGCTTGAGATATGCTGTGAAATTGGGATAGGTCATGAATAACAATTTTTAAGTTAGATTATTTGCCAGTTACTAGATGAACCAATCTAACTTAAGAAACTTTCAAGTTAATTTCATATGTTAGTTGCTAGTTACTTATGCTCTGTTAATCGCCAGATATTAATGCAATCAACAACTTACGGCCAGTTGCACCAAATACGTTGAACTGGCTCATCTCTAAACTCGAGTTGAATGTGACATTACAACAGGAACTGTCATCTCTCAAGTTCAGAGATGAACCCACTTCAACATTTTTGGTGCAACTGCGTCCTAATGAAAGGTAAGGAAAACTAAGTATCCGGAAAGTATTCCAAATAGTTGGCAGTTATGAAAGGGTTAGTTGTGAAGTTGAAATAGATTATGTGCAACTATCTTTAGGTTAAGTTTATCTGTCATCTAACCTAACACTCTCCAGATTTGTAACATTATGTTATGTTGTATGTAACTTTTTCAGATTACCTTTATTTAGGATGTTAGGTTGAGTTTGGCAATTAAAACTAAAACGAGTGTTTTCCAGTACTTGATTAAGCATGATGTAAAATTTCAAGTTTAGAAAAGCCTGAAACAAATTACCAAACCAATTTTTTAAGCTTTTCTAAACTCGAAATTTTACCTTATGCGTCAGGAGTATAAAACACCGATTTGATGTGAAATTTAAAATATACTGCTTAGTTCGATCGATCAAAAAAGCGGTCTACTAGATTGTTACAAATTACTTCAACTGCTGGATTATCGCTTAGTCGATTATTAACATACTCTCTCTTGCCCATCACTAATAAATATATATTCAGAATCTTGTGTAACAGCCTACCAACAATTTACTCACGATCCACAGTTTGAGAAACGCTGCTATACAGTATACCTATAGTTTAAAGACTGCAAAACAAAGTCTTAGATAATAAGTTCAAGATCACAAATCAAACAAAATATACAAGAATTTCACAGTATTATATTATAATACAATGTTAAATCAAAAATATGACTGTTTACATTTGTTCTTTTATAGAATTAGATAATTATGTAAATACATTATGTAAAAAAAGGTGTATGCGGAATCGAACAGGATTTTAATTATTTCCTGTGTTGCTGGCCAGGATTTTTTCCACATTATTTGCGATGCGGTCGGAATATCAACAAGATACAGAGAATGATGAAAATGAACAATGTTATGAATATTGAAATTTCCGCTTAATCATATTCGCTCTACAAATATTGACAACAAGCAATGAAATTATTTATTAAAATGTGAAATATTGCGTCGATGTTTTATTTTTTTCGAAATGATACGGCGTACGTTTTTAATTCTAAATTAATGTTTATTTTATTCTATCTGATACACCGGGTGTTGATTCGATCAGGTATACATAGGGATTTAACAAGTTAAACTACATTTATGCATTTTCCTGCTTCCAGGATCATTTTAGACGAAGAGTACAAATATAAACAAAATTAAAAGAAAAAAGATCCGTAGTTAGGTCGCTATCTGGTTAAAATAAACTATTAATTTAATTTCAGTTTTTATTGAAAAACAAATATGTAATGTATCAACGGATTACTTGATAAATCTTTTTAAATAAAATTAAAATATTCATTATGCTAAACTATGTAAGGAAAGTTCAAATTTTCTAATAAATACAATGAATAAATTTTAATATAAAATGTTTTTAAATTAACTCGGAGGACCTTAAAATGAATATATCCACTTATAGTTTTTAGTTACAAATTTTCGCGGAAACAATACTTTCCTTTTAATTTGCAAAAGTAAAAATAGATATATCTATCTACAAACATTTTTTATTAAAAATGTTTACGAACAACTTTAAGAAGTAGCATAAGTAACAATATAAATACAAATTGTGCGGCCCCAGTGGATTTCTAACCCCCCGTAACCCTCTTCCTGGCTACGCCACTGGGCACACGTGGTCAATACATATTACACATTTTTAATTAAATTTTAATTTTAATACAAAATAAAAAATGTGCGTTTATATTTTTTAAAATTTCTGCGACGCTGCATTTCCGCAGCCCATTTGTATAGGAATGTAATACGTTTGAAATATTTCATACCTTTCAGGTAATTCAAACGAGCATTCGCATTTAATTTTGCAAAACGAAATTTACAGCATTTTCGGCGCGATGCAAACAATAACGCATCCCACGTCAATTAGTTCGAAAGGTAATAACACTCTGTCACTCATAATGCATATTACTTCGTTTTTGCATTTCGGATTAATTGCGTCCCATTTTAGGGACCGAGTCTGTTGCATCTATCGTAAAATGTAAATTGGTTTTATTTGCAATCAACATGGGTATGTATTTATACAACATTATTTTTCTCGTGTAAATTTTAAATAAACAAGGGTTGAATTGAATGTATTTTCACGTGTTGTACATACAATTCAGTGATTAAATATAAATATCTAAATAAAAAGCAACTGGATTTTTTTATTAACTGCATGGAAATGATTTGTGTAATAACTATCAATATGATCAAGATATTTTGGACTACATTTGATGATAACCTGAATATTAGAACTCACCAACCTTTAAAAACATATTTGTTCACGACAATCTTATAATATACGCATTATTTAATTGTGTGGGCAGCATAAATGAGGTGCATTTAACACTCAAGTACATTAAACACGTAGTTTGCGTGATAAATGTGATTTTTTAACACGAATATAAATAATTGACTAGTTCGATTTTTTGCCGCTATGCAGCAACACCGCTGTGCTAGTCAAATCAGCTTCTTTTGTCTTACATTTGACCATGGTGGTGATGACGTCGTCTACGCCATTTTGTTAAAGTACGAAGTAACGCGTCAACATCTCCGCCGTTCTCACTAGTTAAACCCGCGTAAAACGCGTTTGTAAACAGAAATCATTCTTAAATCGGTTAAACAATTGTGCTTCTATCCGTCGCGAGTGTTTTTTAAAGTGGAACAAACGTTAACACCGTGAAAACTCCAACCAAACGGAAGAGTTCGTTTTTTGTGCAAAGAGTGTGTTTCTATGTAACTTAGGCGAAAGGGTAGACTGTGTGAGTATTATTTATTGTTGAACTATTGTTCATATTTGTGTTAAAGTGGAATTAACCTTATTACACATTTCAATCATAATACCGCAATCTGTCATCATTTATCTGTCAAATTATTATAAAACAGAACCGACCATTAAGACTGACGCGTATTTGATAAATATATATAATAAATGTTGTGTTATATATTGTTGTTGTCGTGAACAAAGTATAGTGTATAACTCGGATATAATGGCTATTATTCACTCGTACGACTTGCTTCACTCGCCTTCAGCTCTTTCCGCAAACCTCGTTCTCGTGATTAATAGCTATCATTATATGCTCGTTGTACAATATTCTAGTAAACCTATTTTGCCTTGTTTTTATTACGATGAATAATCATTTAAAAAAGAAAAACAAATAAACAACGTACAGTCTCAAACGAGTATTTCCACTCAGGAGGTAAAATTTCGATTTTAGATAGGCCTGAAATATTACTTCATGCTCAATCAACGAGTGGAAACACTCGTTTGAAACTTCAATTCGAACTTATTTTATTTTATTGATAAAAAACGAATAGGTCAAAATTCGCTGCATGTTTATGTCTGCAACCCCACCAATAAAAATTCTTTTGAGCCGCCACTGGAAACAGCCTATATCTTTTGTGTTTCGCCGGAAATGCAATTAATGTTTCTGAGTCATTACTAAACTCTAATTTGTTTTTAGTGCCAACCAACTATATTTCAAATGAATATCCCATATAATAATAAAAAATGGTGATGAGTTCATCATAGCCCATTCCCCGTTAAAGATATGATGATTTAAATATCAACAATATTTAAAAATTGCTCAAACTGAATTTATTCCACTTTTATTATTATTATTATTCTAAAACTATTCACAAAAAAGGAATTCTTGCATTTTTTGCTACATCTCGGTAAATATTGATCACTATAAAATCTAAGCGTTCTATATTTTAAATTTCACTGTAAATCAGTTTTTTATACGCGTGGCGCATGAAGTAAAATTTCGAGTTTAGAAAGCCCCGTGAAAATTTGTCTCGGGTTCCCTAAATCCCTGATTTTCTAAACTCGAAATTTTACTTCATGCTTAGTCTGGGAGTGGAAAATACTCGTTTAAAGCTTTAAATTAAACTTTAAAATATTATTAATTTTCACAGGGCTTTTACAAACTCGAAATTTTACTTCATGCTTAGTCTGGGAGTGTAAAACACTCGTTTATAGCTTCAAATTGAACTCTTTTAAAAAACAACGAATGTTGGAAGAATTACAGCTTATGCATATGTTTACCTACAAGAAAAATTCACTGTAGCTAATATTTTTAATATTTCGTATTAAAATGGATGATTTAATACCAAATGTTAAAAATATTAGCTTTTATATAAATAATAATGTTGATAACTAACGAATAATTATTAAGGATTAATCTTTATTCGGGGAGGATGATTTAAGGAAGGATTATTTTTAAATTAATCTAGGATTATGTCGACTATTTTATACTTTTTTACGCAATCCTAGAATTAATACTCATTCCCGGATCAATCCCTGGCTAGTAGTAAGGCTGTTAGAGACTTATAGTCAATGTTGCAATAGTCAATAATCGGGTAATTACTAAATACTATCATGCTTAAAAAACAGTTCACTATATGACTTATAGTTATAATACAATCAATTTACAGCCGACTACGCGATTTTAAATTTAAGTTAAGTTAATTATACGTATTCGTATCCCAGTCTTAGATGTAACGGAGGTCACGTGGAAATTTAAACCCTCTATGTACATCAATCGTCAATAAAAGACGGTGTATATTTTGTTTTTCTGTTTAAGAAAATAATTTTTGTAATTTGTTTATGTTACTTAGATTTTGATTTGTTCCTCAGTAATTATTTTTAAATAATCTCTAGGCCTCTGGCTACTGACGTTTAATGAATCCTACTAAGAACTTACTGATTTACAGTTATAATTTCTAATATTACTTCTTTCCATGTAATAAGGTTGCAATAAAGTTATCCAACTAAATTAAAACACCCCCTTTTAAAATAACCAATAAAAAAATCGGCAATTTTCCTTAGATACACGTTACAAGATTACAAGTTTAACTTCGATAACGAGTGGTCTGTCCGTATTAACGTTAAAGCGAGCCGACTCCGTGCGTTTCAATTACTTAGCGCAATTTAAAAGCGATTTTCCCGAGCCACGAACTTTACAGCTATATTTATATTATGTAAATATTCAGACATGCCACGTAAAAGTTATTCCAGACAAAGCAGCGCACTTTACTTTTTATGGCCTAATAGATACGTGCTAGCGTGGAACGATGATACAAACAAGAGTATAAAATGAGAAATGTATAAAAAAAGTATATATAATACAAGATATGCTCAGGCTGTAATAAAGTGGAGAAAGTAGAAACGTTGTCTAGCTGGATTTTATTTTAAGTGGAACAACCTTTTTCAGAATTTATTTATTTAGGTACACGAAATAACCTTAAAGGCTTAATAAAAAAAATGAAGAGCGTTTTATTATTCGAATTTTATTTTCTGAACATTGACTTCCATCAGAATCAAGCTAAAATAAATATCGAGTTTAACTGAAAATAATAAGATAACTACGGATTTGAGATACCTATATTTCATATACTACAGGATGGTCAAAAAATAACTGAAAATTGTACGTTGTGCAATTCATGAATTAAATTTGAGTAGAAAAATCTAAACAAATGATTGTATATACAGAGAGTTTTATGTAACACCGAACATGCTAGTATGTACTCAATGTTAATTTTCCTATGTTCGATGTGTACTGGGGCGCATCAAAGCATTGAGTGCGATGTGATTGGCTACGATTTCAAATGGTAATATAGTCAACCCAATGTACACTCTTTCCGTCAAAAATACATTTAATTTGTCAATTATTATGTCAACCACAATATGTTGTATTATAAATATTTTAGCCCAACGGAATGCTTATCAAAAATAAAAAAATACTAGTTAAAGAAGGTAAGAAAATATAAACGCTTCATTAGTAAACACAAATTTTCGCAGCATTTCGTTGTTCAATTTTCCATATTAAATACAATTTTACAAAAATTTTTTCGCTCAATTTGGTCATACAGCAACTAGTTATGTTGGAATTTGTAGGACCTAAATTTACATTCTTGTAGAACTTTTATGTACAGAGGATGTTTAAATAATAAATGATTTTGCAATAGTAAGGATATTATTGGGCACTCTTCGGCATAACAGAGATTGTTTAATTTCATCTTTTCCGATAATATCGACGGACTTCTAACTCCTTGCTTGTGAAATTTATCCAAACTGTTTTATAAGGTTCGAAATGGTTGACATAAATAGTATTATCCAATCAGAAAATTTTACAGAAAATAAATTATGGGAATTTCTTGAACTGTTTTCTCCATGGTATAAGTTTACCAGAAACATCTTTTCCTCCTTTGTATACATTATTGATATGTTCCACTTTTCGTTATTCCTCTACGTCTGCTTCAAGTGCTAGAACAGCAAATATCACTTGCTTGCGATAACTGACAGATTTCATTTATTTTTAAAGGGAAGAGTGTAAATTGGGTTGACAACTAGAAATCGTAGCCAATCACATCGTACTCAATGCTTTGATACGTCTTAGTACACATCGAACATAGGAAAATTTACATTGAGTACATTTTAGCATGTTCGGTGTTACATAAAACTCTTCGTATATATATATACATATATATATATATATATATATATATATATGTATGTATATATGTATATATATATATATATATTTATCTTTTCCTCCTTTGTATACATTATTGATATGTTCCACTTTTCGTTATTCCTCTACGTCTGCTTCAAGTGCTAGAACAGCAAATATCACTTGCTTGCGATAACTGACAGATTTCATTTATTTTTAAAGGGAAGAGTGTAAATTGGGTTGACAACTAGAAATCGTAGCCAATCACATCGTACTCAATGCTTTGATACGTCTTAGTACACATCGAACATAGGAAAATTTACATTGAGTACATTTTAGCATGTTCGGTGTTACATAAAACTCTTCGTATATATATATACATATATATATATATATATATATATATATATATGTATGTATATATGTATATATATATATATATATATATATATATATATATATACATATATATGGGCCCCCAGTATTCTAAATATGTGACTAAATTTTGTTTCCATTGTGTGTCTAATAACACACGCCAACAAATGCTGACTTTTTAAAAGTTGATTATGATCTGACATCTGATTTTGTATAATTTTGATCTGCTGAATTCAAATCCGTGTATTATTTTGCCCTATTACGTAAGTTTTTTTTATAAATGTTGAAAATAAATTAATCACAAAATTGGTCAAAATAAACGCTACTTTTGTTGATACAGAGACAAAAACAAATTACAAATAGTAAACTAAATTGAGGAAAGACTTAAACAGTCTTTAATTTCTTTTGTTTCCAGAAGATCTTTTCCTCTTGGATGAAAAACTTTGTTTAGTGTATTCCAGGGCCGGATTGACTCTTTTTATTGACCAGCAGTAATCAGCCATCACTGAAACATTTCAGCGACCTTGCGTTTCATTTCTTTTATGTCTTGGTGGAACCTCTCACATTGCTCCTCACTCACATCACCAAGATTTTCGGGGAAGTAATCAAGATGCGAGTGTAAAAAGTGAACTTTTATGCTCATATTACATCCCAATTCCATAAATTTCTGTAGCATGTTTTTTACAATTTTCTTGGTTCCTTGTTGTTTCCCAAAAAAACCTTCAATAACATTAGCACATGAAATCCATGCATCTTTCTCAGTTTCGGTCATGATATTAACAAATTCTTGATCTTTCGTTAATCTCCTAAATCGACTAAAATTCCTTCCTCTAATTTTGCATCTGAGCTAGTGGGACATTTTCTACAAAGGTATTTCAAACAGTCTCTATCCTTATTATTTCATTAATCCTAGTTTAATATGCAGTGGAGGTAACAAGATTTTTTGTGGATCAACAAGATATTCGTGTAGAACATTTTTGATCCGGGAGTTAAATTATCTCTTCTTATCGAGTCCTTTTTTTTCCAATGGTGATGTGTACTTCGACTGTCCCACTCACACAAAAAACATGGGTTCTTTGTATACCCTGACTGCTTCCCTAGTGGAAGTCCCACAGTTTTCAAATCCCTACAAATTTTCATTGTATTTGATTTTTTCAAGCATTACTTTAAGATTTTCGTAGCTTTCCGTCATTTGCACAGAATGGGCAACCGGTACCGATGAAAAAAAGTTTCCATTGTGCAAGAGAACAGCTTCAAGGCTTCTTTTGGAAGAACAATAAAAAATCAATAAATATGACACCTGGTCAATTTATTAAAACATTGTGCGTGATGGAAACAAAAAATGTTGGTTCTTTATTAGATTAGCCACCAAAACTTAAAAAAAATGAACAAATCCAAATTACAAATTTTTTGTTGGCCTGTGTAATGGCTATTAACAATCGACTAAATAATAATGAAACCTATACATTTCATTTTATAAAATCAATACAGCCAACTGAGAGTAGGTACTCCATATCGTTGCAAGCACTTGGCGCTTCGTGGGATGAGTTTGAATATTCCCTTCTAGTAAAACTCCTGTCCTTATATCCCCCCCCGGCTACGGCCTTGTTCTGGGCGGATTTCTTCGTGATACTCGTTTTTCAAACGCGTCGCCTTTTCTGTTAACCTGCAGCTAGCACTGTAGGTCATAGGTAGCTTAAAACTCTTTATAGTTAAGACCGCATGTATTAGAAGTACCGCGCACTTTTACTTTCTGTACAGCAGACGAAACTCTAGCAATATCAGCCTTGTAACCTTACTTTTTGATCATCCCATGTAATAGTATTTTATTCTGAATTTACATAAATAACATAAATGTCATTTATATTGTAAGGGAAATTATCTAAACACATCAGAATAGTTGAATCATGAAATTGCATTACACATGTTCCTTTACGTTGTCTCACGTAGTCACGAAACGACGGCAGTCTGAAACATTCCGCTGAAATAATACATGGCGTACGCTTCAAATTGTTTATGCCGGACATAAAACGGAATTGCAACATTCCGATAGAAAACGGCGATAGAAACACATTATCGTAATAGTATGCAAGCAAAATCAACGAGTGCTTCCAGTGAATTGAATGTCAAATATTGTTTGTTCCAGCATTAGATGTTACAGGTGGAAATGTACCAACTGATATTAAAAGATAAAATTAACGACAAAAGACTCTTATGTTGATTGAATCGAATGTTATTAATAAAATGCAATGCGCAGAATGCCCCTTGGAATACTGTGCCGGATTAAATCACTTGAAAGCCACTATGCCATCAAAACTCGTAGCCCACTTATAAATTATCTACGATTAATAAACACCTCTTGTGATCCACCAATTTTGATACAGAATTTTGTTTACATCTCCTAGCAACGTCACCTTTACCAGCGATTAAAGAACGTTGTCTAGGCAACGTTCTTTGATCGCTGGTAAAGGTCCATGTTCCTTTTTAATAATTCGATGTAGGGTTTCAAATTTGACGTTTCTCGCACAGTATCAAGTATGTCAAAACGTAAAAATTAAAATGTGTGATAATAACACGCGTTTTGGTGGTGCGTGTAAAGAATTTATTGCGAAAGTAATATCCCGAAATCCAGCGAGTATTACCAGTAACATTATTTACAATAACTGCACCTTTAACATTCAAATTATGAATGTTAATAATAAGAATTCTTTAATTTAATAGTTATTAATCTAATCAAATGCTATACTTGAGTTGTTTATTAATCTCTCTAAAATAAACTCGAGTTTATTTTTTCTCTCTGATATAGGTGCTATTATTGCACTCAGTTTACTATTCACTTGGTAAAAACTCTCGAATCAAGGGACAAAGAAAAAATCACTAAAGCGCTACGTGCTGTCGTGATTTTTTCTTGCCCTTGATTCTCGTTTTTTTACCGTGACAACCAAACATTCGTGTAATAATTCCATCTATTTTTAAGTAATATATAACCTCTTGTTTATTTTGCTTACGAATAATGTTTTAATCCAATAAATATGGATAAGTTAACTGCTGTCCGAATGCTGATTATTTTCGAATTGTACTCACTACAATTCATAGTCATTCGTCGGCAAAGCGCTGGTTGACGCAAACATAATGAGAAGTAAAATAATATAACGGTAATAAAATGCTTAAGTTTATAGTATCAATTTAACAGCTCAATCGGTTTATAGATATAATTTATTTATTTATTTATTTACGGACATCGCCTATTTAACAATAATACATTAAATTCGTTTACAAAAAGTATATAAATTTTAACTAAAAATAAGTATTATTCACACCAATTAAAAAATATATTACAAACAAAATTAAATACAACTTAAATGAACACTACCAAAAGTACTAAACTAAAGAATTCACCTAGACAAGTCAATAACCCTCAGACCACGCTTAAACAAATTAAAAGATGAGCAAAATATATGGAAATTTGAGTCGGAATTTAAAATGTTGCAATATTTCATCATCCTAACCATGGGCTTGTGAATTCCATAGTTGGTACAATGAAACGGCAGACGAAATAAAAAAGTAGTCCTAGTGGGCTTAGAGATAAGAAAATTGAAGTTAAGGATTAAGAGCAAATTACAAGAGTCAATTAAGCCGTTAATTAATTTAAATGCAAAACACAAGTCGTGCATAATTCGCCGACATTCAAGCGAGCTTATGTTTAAGAGCAATAGCATATTAGAATGGCTAAATGTAGTGAGAGAATGACCAAGCCTATAAGAAATTAATCTTAAAAATTTGCTCTGGACCATTTCAATTTTAGTTATTGACTTCTTGTAGAATGGACTCCATATTGTTGAACCATACTCCAAATGTGAGCGTACAAACGATATATATATATATATATATATATATATATATATATATATATATTAACTTTACAGTATATACATCGAACTCATATGAAATCCGTGTAATAGCTCCTTGTGACCTTAACGCTTTGGATATGATTCTATCAATATGGGAGCAAAACATCAAACGCGAATCAAAAATTATACCTAAATCCTTAACTTCATTAGCACTGTTCAAACTTACTCCATTTATAAAATAAGAATAGTGTAACAATTTAACCCTGGTAAAAGAAATGGAAACACATTTGCTAATATTCAAGCTCAGTTTGTTATTAGAACACCACGTAGTGAAATTATTCAAATCATTTTGTAATGCTATATTATCATATTCGTTTTTAACAATTGAAAATAATTTTAAATCGTCTGCAAATAAAAGAAATTTACAATGTTTGAAGCAATTTCCTACATCATTGACAAAAAGTAAAAAAAGAATGGGCCCACAATGAGAACCTTGGGGGCACCCGAGGTTACATTTATTACATCAGATACAAAATTATCAATTTTTATATATTGCTTTCGACCACATAACAAACTCTGAAGCCATGTTAGCGCTAAATTATTAAATCCGAGACTAGAGAGTTTATAAAGTAGGATATTATAGTTAACGCGATCAAACGCCTTGGACAGATCAGTTTATATCGCATCAACTTGATAACCCTTTTCTAGAGCATTTAATAAGTAATTTTGGAATGTTAGAAAATTTGTAACAGTTGATTTTCCTTCAAGAAAACCCTGCTGTTCCTCACAAATTGTGCGCTTAAATACCCACATGATCTGTCCAGAAACTAACTCGTCTGAAATCTTTGGTATAGTAGACTGGCTAGTAATACCTCTATAATTTTGTATATTATCTCTCTCACCATCCTCTTGTATAGGGTTAATGAACGATTCTTTCCATATCTCAGGAACGATACCACAGCACAAAGAATATGAATGGGTGTGGTGAGGGTAAAAACGCATCTTTTTAAAAGGTATGGGGGTATACCATCTGGTCCAGTAGTGACAGTATCATGTAAAGTACTCATACAATTAAACAACTCACTAGTACTAACTGACAATGATTTAATATAAACTGATCCTGAGCCATCAACTTTGTTAGTGGGTGAAGTATCACTGGAATATACAGTTGAAAAGAATTTAGCAAACAAATTAACTGTTTCCTTGCCATTATTACTAATTAAGTCATTGTACATCATTTGACCCGGAAATCCATTTAATTTACTGTTTTCCTTAACATAATTTCAAAAAGCTTTTGGGTCATTCTTAATATTAAGTTCAATTTTTTGAATATATTGATCGTGAAGATGTTTACTTAGGTTAGCACATTGCGTTCTAACGTTTCTAAATGCTTCATAATCATGTAAAGTGCCGGTATCTTTAAATTTCGCGTGAAAACTCTTTTTAGCAAGGACTAGTTTTATAAGATCTCCGTTAAACCATCTAGGAAATTTTGAATGTTTTTTACGTTTAAGAGGAACATATAGATTTAACCCGATATTCAGTATATTATAAAAATTTTCTAAAGCAATATTTAAGTCGGCAAAACAAAGAATTTCGTCCCACTTCACAGATGCCAAAAAAATATTTAATGAGTTATAATCGGCTGATTTGAAGTCATAATATAACAAGTCTGTATTTAAATTCAGGGGGTCCACCGAATTACTTATTTTAATGCAGTATGGAATGTGATGAAAACTACCACCAAAAAGAGAGTCAATAGATTCTGAAACATTTAAAGCTTGTATATTTGATAAAATAAGATCAAGAAAAGTACCACGCTTATTTGGAATCATGTTACACTGCTTTAAGTTGTTAAATGTGAGACAATCACGAAGACACATTTCATTATTAGATATCTTTAGATCTCCGATATCAATAAACGAGTTGTGTAGATTATAATCACCACAAAATAAATAATCCGAATTTGGATATTCAATACAAAGTTGATCAATCGACATAGTATGATGTTCGTATATAGAAATATGAGAGCTAGGAGGAATGTAAACCGCCCCAACCACTAGTTTATTATTTACCTTCACAAATATATGTTCAACGTTATTATATAATGGTTTCAATGCAACACAATTAATAGATGACTTAACTGCAATAAGAACTCCACCTTCTTTTATCTTTGAACTCGTTAGAGGAGACCTATCAAATCTTAAAATGTTAAAATTATGTAGTTGTAATTCTGAATCATTTATTGAATTAATAAGCCAAGTTTCAACTAAGATAATTATATCATACACAAAACAATTAAGATTACTTTGAAAGTTTTTAAGCTTTGATCTGAGGCCACCAACATTTTGAAAAAATATATTTAGTTTTTTTTAACGCTTTGAGATGTATCAACTGGGACAATAGATGGTTTGCCTTTAACATATTTTATAGTTAGATTTGTTTCATCCAATTGTTTACGATTAAGTAATTCATCATTTAAAGATTTCAAATACTCTCGCTGTTTATCAGTTAAGTCCGCTTTAAACACTACACCATTGTTTCTACCATGAATAGTACGAGATAATTTAAGTAATTCAATGGCAGTCGAACGATCCTTTAGAAATAATTTTAGAGGTCTTGGCTTCGCCGATTCCTTTCCAATTCTTAAAACTTTGATAGGTTCAAAGTTGGCAGAAGACCCTAATAATTTCTTTATCGCATCACTATCCTCTTGAATTTTCTGCGCAGACGTTCCAACAGCTTCCGGCAAATTAGACACTACTACATTACATGATCTACGACCACGTTCTTCCAGTTCGGCAATGGTCTCCTCTTGCTGAAGAAGGCCCATATTTTCAATTGTCGATGAGGCTTGATTTTCCAGTTTGGTAATGCGGGATTCCAATTCAGATAAATTATTGTTTATTATTTCCGAAATTTCAGCCTTAAATTTGGAAAACTCTTCCTCCAACATTTTAATAAGGTTTTCGGACGTAGATAGTTGGAGAGTATTTGTCTGAGAATTGTCACTTATACATTTCGAACAGAACAATTTAATATTTTTCTGTCTATTAATACAGGCAACATCTGACTCGCTCAATTTCGAACAGCTTTTTATGTGCATGGACTTGTTACATAAGCCTGAGCATTTAATATATGGAGTATTTGGTGTTACACCCTGGTCAAAAATTCCGCATTTATTAACCATTATAGTGCAAAGATTTTATTTAGCAGAATATAAAAAAAGGAAAAGTTGGAAAATGATGTAACGGGGATACACGTTTCACACCACGGTGTCGATCGTGGTGACTTTAATTAAATAAGACAAACAATACGGACAGTAGACCTCGGTATAGGTGGTAAACAAATAATATGGTTAAAATAAACAGTAGGAAAGAAATGGAAATATAATTCATTGAACTGCTCAAATTTACAATCTGCGAGCTGGGGTCAACGTTCGGAGTTCGGACGTTGGCACAAAAAATGATACAGTTTATCGAGGTTAAATGTTGAAATAAATAAAATAATTTACTATTAAACAGCAAGAAATTATTTTAAATTACTAAAGAACCATAAGCGGAAGCGCAAAAATTAAATCGGTATTACCTTCCACTATGTTACAGAGATGATTGGTGAAAATATCACTTTAATCAACTCACTACAACCACTCAAATTTAACAAAAAGGGAAGAGCACAAGTAAGCGTGTACAATACACACATTGTAAAGGTTTAGCCTTTATCGTGGCGACAGAATTACAGAAGGACAGAATTACAGACATTTTTCAAAGATAGTCTTAATCAACTCGGGGGACCTCAAAAGGTATATATCCACCAACAATTTTTGTTTGAAAATTTTCGCGTAAGCAATACTTTCCCTTTGTTTTGCATATAGGGGAAAGTAATTATAACATTTCAATAGTCTGCTGAATCATTGTAAAATTAACATATTGTGATTGGAAGCAAACGCTTGTAACGTAGATTCAAATATCTCGTGTTTATTCTATAATTTTGAGCTAAAGTCGATTTTATTTTAGTAATCTAATACAAATTTCCAGTGAATTGTTGCTAGAATAATCCTAAATATTAATTAATTAATTACAAATGTAATAATTTTAATAATGACAATTTTGAAATTTTGTTATTTTGTGTATGATGGATGTTCTTGCGTTATAGCTATTCTATAATCTATTAATTTTCAGTTGTCCCCCTTGAAACTCTAATCCCCTTCCTGTAGGGCGTAGGCTCCATGTGGGAACCACTGGTTTAGAGTATTTAATTCGCATACAGTTTCCAGTTTATTTTTATTACAATTTCAATATACTATACAGGGAATATTTCTTTTAAGTATACATATGCATTCGCTGTAAATCTTTAGGTATTCATTGTTTTTGAAAATAGATAAAACTGAAGTTATAAACGAGTGTTTCCACTCCCACTATAAGCATGAAGTAAAATTTAGAGTTTAGAAAAGCGTGAAAATTTCTTTTGGTCGCGTAGCAAAGCGGAGCGACCAAACCAAATTTTGAGGCTTTTATAAACTCTAAATTTTAAATTATGCGCCTCACGTACGACCACTGATTTAGTGTAAAGTTATAAATATATATTGTTAGCATTCTGCTTTAGTAGTATAATTTAAACCTTACTTGAAATCAGTGTTTAATATGCGTGGCACATGAAGTAATATTTCGAGTTTAGAAAAGACTGAAAATCTGGTTCGGCCGCTCCGCTTCGCGGAGTGACCATACCAAATTTACAGGCTTTTCTAAACCCCAAATTTTACTTCATTCTTAATCTAGGAGTGGAAAACACGGAGATATTTGATGAAATTCTGTTGGCAGCACTGCCTTGCGCATAACCTCCTTTGTTAGCAAATGTTCTTGAATTGTAAATACCTCGTTTAGTTTTCATGATATTCTTATTTGAGTGCAACGTGTTTAAGTGGTACTGGTGATTTTTGAAATGTGCGAGTTTCTGGAGCAACGATGCAATGTAAAGTTTTGCGTGATACTAGGGAAAACGTTTACAGAAACGTTTAATCTTTTGTAACAAGCTTACGGAGATGATGCTTTAGGTTGTACGCAATGCTACGAATGGTTTTCACGATTTAAAAGTGGTCCTTAGTCAATTCAAGTTGATTGTCGACCAGGAAGGCCTTCCACTTCAAATGATAACTCCCACGTTCAGAAAATCAACGATCTGGTGCGTGCAAATCGCCAATTTACTGTCAGAGAACTTGCAGAAGAGTTTAGCATCTCAACTGGGTCATGCCAAGTAATTTTACCTTAAAAATTGAACATGTGTAGAGTTGCAGCAAAATGTGTTCCTCGATTGATGGCCGAACAAGAAGATCGAGTGGACATTTGTCGGCAACTCCTTGAATAAGCCAATGACGATGAAATAAAGGATCAAAACGAGAGACGAAAGCTGGGTTTACGGCTACGACATTGAGACAAAAGTTCAATCATCAAAATGGATTGGCAAAGGTTTCCCACGTCCAAAGAACGCATGTCAGTGTCGATCCAATGTCAATGTGATGCTCACTGCTTTTTTCGACTTTCATGGAATTGTACATTTTGAATTCTTGCGTCAAGGTGAAACAGTAAACCGAGTGTACTATCGATGCGTTTTGCGAAGGTTGTGTGAACAAATTTGCACAAAGAGACCAGAGTTGTGGCAAGACAACTCATGGTTCTTGCAACACTATAATGCGCCAGCACACTCAGCTTTGGTAATTCGTCAGTTTTGTGCCAAGAATCAGATAACTGTCCTTCCGCACACTCCTTTTTCGCCAGACCTAGCTCCGTGCAATTTCTTCCTATTTCCGAAATTAAAATCAGTGCTGAAAGGACGCTGTTTTCAGAGTATTGAGGACATCAACGCAAATTCGTCACAGATCTTACAGGCCATCTCAAATGAAGCTATCCAGGACTCCTCCATGAAATAGAAACACCGCTGGGAAAAGTGTATGAATAGGGGAATAATAAAGTTTAAAAAAATTAGGTTCGGTTATTATCTGAACAGACCTCGTATATTTATAAGAAAAACTCTCGGGATGTATTAGTGTATGTTCTTCGATTCTTATTGTTATTATACTAATATACCTTTGTCCATCTAGAAAACAATATTTTTGCTACAGTGAATTCGGAGTTAATTAGATTATTTTATTATTACATTGGATACAAAAATTAATTAATACTACTTTTTTAACGAAAGTTATGACATCTCAACATACATAAATAAAAGCTAGTTTTTGTTTTTAAGAATGTAAGTTCTCTCAACATACAATAAATAACTCTTATTTTTTGTAAGATTAGCAAATTGTAAAATCGATGCGAAGCATGCACCACCACCCTTCTCGCATGTCCGCAGGAAATAAATACATGAAAGCTCGACGTGAAGAGTGCAAGCTCAGGTCTGAATGCCCGAATCTTGATAAGGTAACAAAATGCATATTGCGGCGAGCGAAACTGGAACAATACGTATGTATGCAAAAATAGCAGATATATTTTTAGTGCGCGGTAAAATTCATTCGAGGAAATTGGCCCGAAAATGAAACTCGATCCGAATCTGCATGTAACGATTCGAGAGCAGGTGTCTGTTTCCTTTAACTATAGCCAATATGCGGATTTGTTTATCTATTTTATATGATTCAATGCATTTCAGAATATTTTTATGGTATAATATTAGTAGAAATGTTAATTTAAAAAAAATAAATTAAGTTCTTAGATGAGTAGATTTAAATGTTAATTTATAGGAAATCGATAAAATTATCAAACATGTATTGTTCTCTTTAAATTACGACTTACATTATTTTGTGTTGTAGGCGTTCACTTTGTGGTACATCTTAAATATATTTGTAAATAAAACACTATTTACTTTGTTTAACCACTGTATTTTGCAATTAATTTATCCCTGTAGTTTCAAATATCTAGTAGTCATTATCAAACTAAAACTTTTAGTTTGATAATGACTATTAGATATTCGAAACTATAGTCACAAATTTAGTGCAAAATACAATAGTTAAACAAAGTTAATAGTGTTTTATTTACAACTTACATTATTATTTAATGTATTAAAAACTAAAATATGTTTTATAATATTGGAGGGTGAAAAATGAAAGATATTAAGCACACAAAAAATCAATAGCATTAAACATCAATAAAAACTAAATATGAACCCTTTCGGCCTTAACAGTGGCATTTGTCACGACTAAAATTTGGTAAACATACTGGGAATATTTTTTTAAACATATACGTACATGTATCCATGAGCTGTAACTTTTCCGATAATCGTTTGTTTTTTAAAATAGTTTAATTTGAAGTCTAAAACGAGAATTTTCCACTCCCAGATTAAGCATGAAGTAAAATTTCGAGTTTAGAAAAGCCTGAAATTTTGGTTTGGTCGCGTAGCGCTACGGGATCAAATCAAATTTTTAGGCTATTCTAAACTCGAAATTTTACTTCATGCGCCACGCGTATAAAACACTGATTTTGTATGAAGTTCAAAATGTTCTACCAAAGCAGTATGCTAAAAATGTGTATTCTGAACATCACATCAAATTAGTGTTAAATACGCGTGGCGCATGAAGTAAAATTCCAAATTTAGTTTGGTCGCTCTGCTACGCTACGCGGCTAAACCAAATTTTCAGGCTTTTCTAAACTCGAAATTTAACTTCATGCTTAATCGGGGAGTAGAGAACACTCGTTTAAACGTTCAATTTGAAATATTTGTAAAAACAACGAATAAAAAAATTGATTGATAAGGCTGATAAATGTTGAAAGTTCATATTCACTTTTATATAAATAAAACAATTTAATTTAAACAGTTTCAAATATATATTGTGATAACGCTACAATTGTTTCGCCACACTGTGGCTTCTTCAGGCGAAGAAATGATAAATACAATTTGTCGGGTCGGGTATATATACAATGTTTATGGGGGGGGGGGGGGGGGTGGCTTTTTTAAAAAAATGTAAATTTAAGAGGGGCGAATTTGTAAAATCTGTTTGATCGTTGAGAAGATGTCCTGAAAATTTTCTTTTATTGATTTCTAAACACTCCATGATGTTGAGTTTCCGACCTTTCCTTTCTAGATGTAGGACTTGGAAATTTTCAACGAAGTGGTGGTTTTCTTCGATGAGGTGGTTGGAGTATGTGGAGTTTGTTTTCTTTTGTTTGAAGCTGGTTAAATGTTCTTTTATCCTCTCTTGAAACGATCTTCCGGTTTGTCCTACATATTTCTTGGGGCAGTCTTTGCAAGTTAGTAAATAGACGCCACTTTGTTGAGTTTTAATATTTTTGTCTTTATTGTTTTCAATTATTTTTCCTAAGGTGTTATTTGTCATGTATGCTATATTAATATTCATTTTTCCTAACATTTTCCCGATTTTAATACTATTGTTTCCTGTGAATGTTAATGAAGAGTAGTTTTTTATAGATTTGTTTTTGATAATTGGGTAAATGGAATGTATTAATTTATTTCTTTGTTTTTTCTGTACTAATTTTTCTATTATTGATTTTTTAAATCCGTTTTTGTAAGCAATTTGAAATATTATTTTTAATTCCCTATTATAATTACTTTGTGTCATGGGGACTGCTAATAACCTATGTATCATACTATGATAAGCTGCTAACTTTTGAGACATTGGGTGATTCGATTTATAATTAATCGTCGTGTCTGTGTGTGTCGGTTTGTGAAAAATCGAAAACTCGTGTTTCTTATTAGTTCTCTTTATCTTTATGTCTTAAAAATTAATGGAATGATCTACTTCTATTTCTTTTGTAAATTGATTTTTTTTATGTTGTAAGTTTATTAAATGTAAACACGAATCTAATTGTCTGTCGGTGCCATTGAACGCTAAAATTACATCATCAACGTACCTGTACCAATAAACACATTTCTTAAAGGCCGGCAATTGAGATAATCCCTCTTCTAAGTTATTCATAAATATCTCCGCCATCAGGGGGCTCAGTGGGTTTCCCATGGCTAAGCCTTCCTTCTGGCGAAAACATTTATTACCAAATTGTAAATATAAATAATTCTGTGACAAGCAGATTTCTAGGAGGTTTGGAATTTCCGATTTTATTATGGGGTTTGTGTTGTTTTTTATTAGCATATCTTTAATTATTGTGAAAACTTCGGTCGGCGGCACGTTCGTGAATAAATTCTTAACATCAAATGAAACTAGTTTTGTTGTATTAGGTAAATCTATATCTTTGATGTTATTAATTAATTCTAGGCTGTTTTTAATTGAATATTTTGGTTTCAATTTAGTATATTCAATAATAATATTGTTTAACTTGTTAGCTAGTTCGGTACATGGGGCATTAACATATGACACAACTGGTCTGATTGGGTTGATCTCTTTATGGAGTTTGATTAATGTTAGGAAAAATGAATATTAATATAGCATACAGGACAAATAACACCTAAGGAAAAATAATTAAAAATAATAAAGACAAAAATAATAAAACTCAACAAAGTGGCGTCTATTTACTAACTTGCAAAGACTGCCCCATGAAATATGTAGGACAAACCGGAAGATCTTTTCAAGAGAGGATATAAGAACATTTAACCAGCTTCAAACAAAAGAAAACAAACTCCACATACTCCAACCACCTCATCGAAGTAAACCACCACTTCGATGAAAATTTCCAAGTCCTACATCTAGAAAGGAAAGGTCGGAAACTCAACATCATGGAGTGTTTAGAAATCAATAAAAGAAAATTTTCAGGACATCTTCTCAACGATCAAACAGATTTTACAAATTCGCCCCTCTTAAATTTACATTTTTTTGAAAAACCCACCCCCCCGTAAAAATTGTATATGTACCCGACCCGACAAATTGTATTTATCATTTCTTCGCCTGAAGAAGCCACAGTGGGGCGAAACAATTGTAGCGTTATTACAATATATATTTGAAAGTGTTTAAATTAAATTGTTTTATTTATATAAAAGTGAAAACAACAAATATTTGACGATTTACAGCGTGTACAGTATATTAAGATATGTATACTTACAAAGCAATTTTTGGACACCAGAAAAATTTCAGGGCTGAAAGGGTTAAGTGAAAATCATAATTTATTTACTTTGTGTCTAATATTTACTACAGTACTTGAAAGGAAACCTAAATCACACAAAACAATCTTTTTGTCTTTTTACAGTAGAGTTTCATTAATATGTTTAAAACCAGTTTTAAACAGAATCTGTGAGATTATAAATTATTTAAGTTTTAAACATTTTCTAAATAAACATCTTTGGTATCGAACTTTTTTTCAACGTTAGCTTTAAATACAGAATTCACTTTGTTATTAATGTGCAATCAATTTTAAACAAAATCTAGTGAAACATTTGGAAACTATTGATGCAATATTATTTATTATTAACATAATCTGAAAGAGCAGTGTTTTCTTAACATTCTCACACAATCTTATAAAACTTTCGAGTACAATTTTAAAGTTAAAAATGTTTTAATTTTTAAAACTCGTAAAATTTAATTTGAAAACTACACGTTTTGACGTTTAATTAAAAATAACACAAAAACCATCTATAGAGTATATTTCGATTTCATTTAACGAGCAATGTTTTTTTTATATCATTAACAATATTAACATAAAATGAAAATATCGACCGGAAAAATCGACATTGGCGTAAAATCACAGTGATATCGTTTAATATGAAACTACTAACAAGTGTTTTCAACTCCTCGATTAAGAATGGTATGGTTAGATGTCATTTTATGATTTTATGGAGTTAGGTTAGGTTTGAATTAATTTTGTTAAGTTGGGTTGGATTAAGTTAGATGTCACTTTGTGAACTTGACTTAGATATAGTTTTTTTTTTTTAAATTACATTTTTTTTATTCAAGTACCCAAGTAATTCTAACAAGTGTTTTCCACCCCTACATTAAGCATAAAGTAAAATTTCGAGTTTAATAAAGCCTGCGAAAGTTTATACAAATTGATGAAAATCTGGAAATATTGAAAATCAGATAAAAATTTAAAATATTGTCAAAATCTCGATACATTGAAAATCTCATAATTTTTTTGTAAATTAACGAAAATCTTGAGATATCGAAAATCTGATGAAATCCTGCTGAACATTTTAAAAATCGTCCAAAATCTCGAAATATTAAAAATCTCATGAATATTTTATAAATTGACGAAAATATCGAAATAGCGAAAATCAGATAAAAATCTCGAAACATTAAAAATCTGTTAAAATTTTAATAATCGTCAAAAACCTCGATATGTTGAAAATCTGATAAAAAGTTTATAAATGGACGAAAATCTCTAAATATCGAAAATCTGATTAAAATCTCGAAATTATGAAAATATGATGAAAGTTTTGATAGTCTTTTATTTATTTATTTATTAACGGAAGTCCATTTAAACTAGTACATTAATATTATAAAAAGTAAAAGTAATAATAATTGAAATATAAATACAATTACATAATAAATATAGGTGCATAAAAGAGTAAAAAACAAACAACACATTTAAGTACAAACAACAGATTAAAATTTGCAGACTATATATCCTTTCGGAAGATGTATAGTACATGAAACAGATCGAAGGAACGGAAACTTCTAGCTGGCACATTGATTTTAAGTTGGCTAAGTAAAATAATCGTCGTATATCTAGATACATTAAAAATATCATGAAAATGACATTGACATGTGCGACATTTATCATTTCCGAACGAGTGTCTTCCACTCCCAGGTTAAGCATGAAGTAAAATTTCGAGTTTAGAAAACCCCGCGTGAAATGTTTGTCTCGGGTTGTTTCACACGGGCTTTTCTAAACTCGAAATTTTACTTCATGCGCCACGCGTACAAAAACTCCAATCTTGTCAAGTATAAAATACACTCTGCTTGATTTTATGTTTTTGTCGACAAAAAACACATCAATATTGAAATGTTTTGATATATCGACATTAAATAACTCAAATTAGTACATTCCCGTTGTACCGAGATTAAACACGTCAAATTTGACACTTTTCCATGTACCGACATCAAACAACTCAAATTTGACATTTTCGATGAATCTATATAAACCGTGTTGAAATCGACATTTCCGATGTGTCGACATTAAACTCGTCAAATTTGACACTTTTCGACTTTTGACAAATGATGAAAGTTTTAACAGAACTTTAATAGAAAACAAAAACCGTAAAACTAAGCCGGTTAAATCTAAAAAATGTAGTACACATTTATACGCAATTCTAAATGTTTAGGCTTTTCTAAACTCCAAATTTTACTTTATTCGCCATCCAGGCCGTAGCTAGGGGGGGGGGATATTGGGGGTTCAACCGCCCCCTTCGATTTTTTTAAATGTAAAATTTTTGTATTTAAAAGCAAAATCAATATTTTTATCATTAATCCCCCTCCCCCCCGACATTTTTATAACCCCTTCCGATATATTTTTCTGGCTACGGCCTTGATTGTTATAATTTTAGAAACCTATAAAATGTTACTAATTACACACTTTTGACATTGTTGACTGTTGAATTGAAAAAATCAACATTTTAAATTAAGCTTTTATTTATTCGTAAATGTATGTAGTGTATTGAATTTTCACCATTTTGAATAACAAATCATTTCTAAATATAATTTCTCATCAACGTTTCAATTTTTAACATTTGGAATAAAACAACACAGTTTGGAGGATTTCACTTTTATTGTTGAACACTGCAACTGTTTCACAATAGTGGCTTCATCAGGCAGATGAATACTGATTTTACAAAGTACAAGTAAATACTTATATACTAATAAAATCACGGCTATGATAGCGGGGCGGGGCGGGGTGTGTTGTTAAGAATAAGAAGATAATGAGGCTAAAACTAATACAAACAATTTTTGAGCATAACTAAATAATAATTAAAGTGGAATTGTTAACTTCTATTTGATAGTTTAATAGAACACCTGTTTTGTAATATTTATTAATTTCTAATTGTTCTAACAAATTTAGTTTACGACTTAGGTTATATTCGTGCAAATAATTAAAGTTAGCGTTAAAGTAATTTTGGTATTCGATTAAATGATTGGCATAAGTCGAGGAAGTTTTCTTGGATTGAACGCATTTATATGTTTAGATAAACGGTCTGCAAAGCTACTTCCAGTTTGGCCAACGTGTACATTGGGGCAATATCCATATTCCAACAAATATACCCAGAATTTGTGTTTTTTTTAGCTCGAAGAAGCGACTGTATGGTGAAACATGTTGCAGTATTCAACAATAACAGTGAAACCCTCCCAACTGTGTTGTTTTATTTCAAATAGTATTCCGAAGTTTTACCATGTTATTAACATTTTTATTAAAATTAATTATATTTTTTACAATTTATACTTGATAATGACAGTCACACTGTCGAAACTATATAAATTAATTAAAATGGTAGTAAACATAGTTGTAGTTTCATTTAATTTTAATTTTAATTATATTTTCATCTATTTTAAAAATAAATATTTTCATGAATTGGACTATTATTTAACCAAATGTCAACTTTCACTTAAAATAAATACGTAGAAAATACAAAAAACTCTTTTTTTATTTGGGTCCTTGATATCATTAAAGTATCTTCCACTCCTTAATTAAGCGTGAAGTGTATATTTAATATTAAAGACGTAGTACAATTTTATATAAAATTTTGAAGGGCTTTAAAAATATTTTCTGTAAAAGATGTTGCGGCACACTTATAAAATTATACGGCACACAGTTACAAAAACGTTGCTTAAAACTATCTACTGTTATCTTTTAATGATTAATGAATGTATACATGTGCAATTATTTCATTGATACAATTTATAATAAATTTATATGCAATTAGGTGATGCGATGCGAAACATGACAAAATTATAAATTTATACGCGGCGTTGTAAATATCGAAAACATTAAAATTAGTACGCTGTCGGGGTATGTACATATTGATGGTCTGATTTACCCTCAAACATTTCCATAAACTATAAATGTGGATTTAACCGCAGTGGTCGCAATCGAATACACACACGACAGTTTATTATATTTGTTTTCATTGCACCTTTTTTTTTCGATTTTTTCTGTCGACAATGTATGAAATATTACAGCAATTTTCATTTATCATCACTACACGAAATTATAATTCAAAATAAATTACATACAATTTTTGAAAATAATAACATTATCTGATTGATTTGATGAATTTTACTCGGCAATAAAAAATGTAAGTTTTCATTGTAACATTTTAAAATTTATATAGTTTATATAAAAAATATCGTCAATTTAAAAAAATATATAAAAGTGAAACCTCACAAATTTGTTGTTATATTTTTAAATTTGTGATGAAGTTTTCATCTAATCTTTTTATCTCTTTAACTCAATCTTGGATTGTAATGTCATTTGCATTGTAACTTAATACTTAAATTCAATATAACTTCAAATTATATACACTAAAACATACGATTTATGAAAAATTAAATTGGTTTCTTGCAACTGTTCTTTAACTCTCTCGGCCCTGATGGTGACATTTGCTACCACTAAAATTTGATAAACATATTGGGAATTTTTCTTTTAAATATACATACATGTATGCATGAGCTGTAACTTTTCCGATAATCGTTTGTTTTTTAAAATAGTTTGATTTGAAGTCTTAAACGAGTGTTTTTTACTCCCAGATTAAGCATGAAGTAAAATTTCGAGTTTAGAAAAGCCTGAAAAATTTATTTTATGCGCCACGCGTATGACGCTGATTTTAGGCTTCGCGACCAAACCAAATTTTCTGGCTTTTCTGAACTCGAAATTTTACTTCATGCTTAACTTGGGAGCGAAAAACACTCGATTAAACTTCAAATTGACCTCTTTTAAGAAAGAAAAATCTACAACACGTAATTGGATATGTATACTCAAAAGAAAAAAATCACAAGAAACTATGATTTAAAGTTTTTCTAAAAGAAATAACACTAATATACTCGCGACCTAAACAGTATGACATTGTCTGTAACGTCAAAACTTGACACAACTAGGAAAAATCGTTGCAGATACGACTGTCAACAAACTCTCTAAAAAATTTGAGCCACATATTCCACATCAATGAGTCATAGGACATATCTTCCGAATTCCACTATATATATGTTATTAATACAAATGCATTAAAATTAAATTAAAATGCATTTTTTGGCGCCTGTGACTGTTTTACATGAGGGCACAACTTTCCCTTACTCCCGGGGGCTGAAACAATATCAATAAATTCTAAACATGCGTGACGTTTTTCTATGATTTACAAAGTATGCTTTTATAATCTACATTAAAACGCAATATTTATAATTGTATAGATTGTATTGTCTGAGTGAAAGTCACAAACCTGTTAAATATCGTTAAAGTTATTTCAATATTATCAATATCGAAGAAAACGCATAGACATTTATTGAATGAGTAAAAGCATCAATTTAGTTAACAACTCGCCCTTAACATTTAAAGAATAATCTGTTCAGTGTGTGACTATCGTTCCGATTTCCATATGTTGTTCGAGCCTGACCCTTTCCGAAAGCCCTCTCGATATTAGAACACCGGTGCGCCGTGTCGAATATCGCCACTTAGATTTTATGGAATCCGATAAAACCTTTCTCTTTCTATCGCCACGGCTGGCATTAATAATCCCCTGTATTTGTATTTCAATTCGAACCCCGGGAAACATTATCATAAAAGTGAAATTGGCCAACATCCATCAACGAGGCAGAAAGCGAAATCGATATATTTATATTTCACACGCGCTCCAAAAGTTTTATGTGTTAGAAACAAACAAACGTGGTGCAGATGAATATGTAACGTTATATTTTGGCGCGGCGCAAAGAAAAAGTTGGCTACCTTATAAAAGGTACTCCCTTATAGAGACATGTGCAAAGGGTAACTAGATGTTTTTAAAAATATGAAAAGTGTCGATTTCTTTTTAAAAAAAATAATATTTTGATATTTTTCTAAAAAATAGGTTCGTCATGGAAAAAGAACTTGTCCTACGTTGTATATGATAAGTTTTAAATTAAACCTTCATGTGCATCTTTAATATGTTACCAGATACACGCTGGATAAAGAAAAATCAGCCACGCTGTATAACAATAAAAATAAGCATATGATGGGTTGAAGTAGAGTACACTCGTACTCTGTAGAAACGCAATATCTCTAACAGTCAAACGCATTAATAATAAAATATTACACATTTCATTGTAAAAATATCTCTTCCATTAACTATTTATTTCCTTTCTAATTTATATAAATTCAATTTAGTTAGAACGGAGCAAATGGGTGGTTTATTAGTTTTAGGGGGTTGATGTGATAATTTTAATTTGAATTAGGGGGCGTTGGTAAAGCGTATAATGGACTGCGTTCAGTTTGACACACCGCGATAAGTGGTGGATCAGCACGATACGGTTTCATTTACAGATTGCACTTTTACAATAAATTCAGTTTACGTGGCACTCAGACTACACTTCATCCACTTTATAAATGATCGACAACTTTTAAGAGCAATAACGAGTATCGTAAAAGTACCTCATTGAAAAAAGTAAAAAAAAACGATTACACATATTATAAATTTTATATAGGGAATTTTTCTTTCAAGTATACATATCTCGATTCGGTGTATGTATTTTAAGGCATTCGTTGTTCTTTTAATGAGTTCAATTTTAAGTTTAGAACGAGTGTTTTCTACTCCCAGATTAAGCATGAAGTAAAATTTCGAATTTAGAAAAACCTAAAAATTTTCAGGCTTTTCTAAACTCGAAATTTTACTTCATGCCCCTCGCGTATATAACATTGAAATATTGTATAATTCAAAATATTCTTGTTTAGCAGCATATTTTTATTCCTGCTGTAGCTGTTTTTTTTTTTAAATACTAATTAAGCAATATATTTGTAACTTCACAATATTTCAGTGTTTTATACGCGTCGCGCATAAAGTAAAATTTCGAGTTTAGAAAAGCCTGAGTTTGGATTTGGACGCTTCGCGTCCAAATCCAAACGCGTAGGCTTTCCTAAACTCGAAATTTTACTTCATGCTTAGTCTGAGAGTGGAAAACACTCGTTCTAAACTTATAATTGAACTTATTAATAAAACAACAAATACTTCCGAATGCGTACGCATTGAAATATGTAATGTATACTTTAAAGAAAAATTCCCTGTATATCTAAAACTAATTATTATTCTGCATACATTAATAAAGATGATTAATATTGAAGTACGCACTTAGCGTTAAAGTTTGCTGGCAAATTTTGTACACTACATCATCGCTTGTGTGATATTTGTTTGCCAAAATGTTTATTTTATAAACAATCTAATAAACTTACATATGTTCGACAGCGTATACGCCATCTAATGCCTATTAGCTTAAGTATGGGCATTAGATGACATATACGCTGTCGAACATATGTAAATTGCACAGGCCATAATAAATGCTCAAAGATGTTCTGTATTCTTCAAGCACTGGTTCGGGACTATACTGATGATGGCGTTGAAGCCAGAAAATGCGTATATAGTTATCCGGTGAACAAATGAATACTGAACCCAAATTCATATTCAATCTAATAAACTACTAATACAACACAATCAAATATACTACTTTTATTAACTAAAGTAACAACGTAGGTTAGTAGATGACCCTAAAATAGTTTTTAATTTATTCACAAGTTTTTTTTTAATGAAAGTTACAGTTATGTTGGAGAATATATATATATATATATATATATATATATATATATATATATACAAATTAAATTACTATTGAGAATGAACACATAGTGTTCAAAATGTACATTTAGTGAATAAAACTAATTAGTGAAGAAAGAGATTACTACAATAATTAATACAAATTAGAACCAAATATTAAATACCAAGTACCAAATAAGAAATAACAGCGCATTAGGTCCGTAAAAATTATTTTATCAAGTGAGTGTGCAAGGAGGACAGAAGGCGACGACGATCGTTTCGCTCTTTTTATGAGCTCCTCAGGCCGCCACATCCATCATCCAATACACACTCACTTGATTTGTAGAAGTTGTATATATACTAACTTCGCTAACCATACGCCGGTATTGACGTCAGTATTTATTAATGCTAGTGCATTGATAAGGGCATTGATCTCATTTTGCTTCTACAGTTAGTGTCGGTTTTTAGTTTAAACCTTCGACTAGCATCGGAGCGGCGAGAAACCCGAACCAATGCGATGATAATATTTAGAACGCCGAATTAAATTAAACAAATTAGAATTAGCGACCCACCTATAAGTACCAAATAAGAAATAACAGCGTGATGATGTATGTGGCGGCCTGAGGAACTCATAAAAAGAGCGAAACGATCGTCGTCGTATTCTGTCCTTGCACACTCACTTGATAAAATAATTTTTACGGACCTAATGCGCTGCTATTTCTTATTTGGTATATATATATATATATATATATATATATATATATATATTGTACGTTTTTAGTTATATAGTTGTAAATTAAATGCTAAATAAAGGTTATATGTACTAAAAGTCTTACTTAATTCTGTAAATATCACTGAAAGAAATATATCCTCATCTAATCCAAATGTAATAAAAAATTACTGTTGATTTATAAAATGTCATTAACAAGATATAGAAAATAATCAGACACATGTAATAATCTTGCAGCACCCCTGACATTTCATATATTTCTTTGAAGATATAATCATCAACTTTGAATCTATCCCATTTACAGATTAATTCGTAGATTACTTTATTTGTTATTAAAAAATTATGAAATTTATAAAACTAAATTTAATGTTCAAGAAAAAGATTTAACGACACAACCTCTAAACTTAATTCTTTAAATTTGGAAATATATCAACTCATATACAATATATAATGGTTATATCTATTATAGTACTTCAAATTTAGTTTTAGGAATATCAAAATTTTTTCAAATTTAAAAAATTAATTTAGAGACAACTTTATTATTCTGCATTTTTGCATTTCCGGATTGGTACCAGACATATGTGTGTACAATTGTACGTTGGGAATTTGCTTTCCTGAAAACCAAAACAAATGCGCAAAGTTTGTACAAACCTTATCTCTTCTCAGATTATTTTCGGTCGTAATGGATTTCGTATTTATTTGCTTACCAAAATGTATATTGCGTTGTATTTTAAGCATAAAGAATCGTACTCTCAGGTGATACACGCAATAATAGATTCAACCTGTATACAATGTTACATGAAAGCGTGTTAAAGGCAACCCAATATACAATTTTCTCTCAATTTCCATCTTTGTTAATCGCAAATGAAAATCTATTTCGGTAATCAATTTTTAAGGAATTTTTGAAATATGTAAACATTTTTGTTATCGAATTTATATGCCAATATACTTCCAAATCAAGCTTTTGTAGTAACATTAACATCTGGGAGTGAAAGACACTCGTTACTTTAAAATATGCCACAAGTGTTAAAATGTGAATCATAACTGTCACAAAGAAATAAAAAACAACATAGCAATCTCATTATAGTTCAATTCAAACGATCGAACGATGATATGATCAAAAATTATGGGTACAAAGCTTGCAATGAAACGTGTGCAATTTGTAACCCCACTTGTTGATCACCTCTGGTACATATAACTTAATTGCAAACAAGTTAATAAATATCGAATATTTTAATAATTTTATCAGACATGTCTGAAAAGCATTGATGAAACCACACATCGCAACAAGCATCAAAATGTGGAAATATATGAGATCATTGATAAAATTATTAAACAGTGGTAGAACATTTTGAAAAAAAAACCTAAATCATAGGAATTTAGAAAATGAGAGTAGAACGAATCTTTCCACAATCAATCGACTGAACGTCGGTGATTTGAACGTTTTACCAAGTTTCTTCAAATTTTGACAAGTCAATAAGTTTATTTCTAAGGTTTTCATCTATATTTTATGATTTGAACATTTGTATATTAACTAACATCGATGATTTGTACAAGTTTTCGTAAATTTTCTTGATTTTCTTTAAGTTGTAAAATTTTCAATTAATTTCATGAATTTTGATCATTTTAGTAATTATCGCTTACATTTATAAACTAATCTCCCGTTTAACCAACTTCAGTTAAATTTTATTCAAAGATTCATTTATTTGCCGATTAAAATAGATATTTTTCATGACATCAACATAAAATAAATTGTATATTCTTGACCAATATCTGTTTCATTGATACACATATTCGTATCTTGGAATAGCGAGCACAGTTAAAGTTTAATCATGGATTCCATAGTGGCAGATTGCGCATATTAAATGTCCAATCATAATCAATCATTGGTTAGATACTTGAAACCAATACCTTTCAGAAGTTCACCTACCTTATTTTAGTTGAACGTATTCTTATTTCTGTTAAATATTGTTCGTACGCCTTACTTATGGGTTCCCCTTTCCACAAAATAATAATCATGTCAATGTCAAACTACCGACACAATTATCAATGCCAACTGAATTTTAGCAAATATTTCAAATAAATAAAAAAAATAAATATTAACAAAAATAATAATAAAATAACTAAACCAGCTTCGACAAAAGTGTATATACATTAAATGCTAATTTTTCGATTATTTACAACTTTTGTTTCAGAAGATTTTTTTATATGATTGATCATTAATCAAAGAAAATTAAAAAAAAAATGCTAAGAGTGCATGATAACTTCCGGTCTCCGCATTTTTAATAAAAGTTGATCGAATACTACTATTGTAATAAATAGCTTAAGTTTATAGTATCATCTTCACAGCTTAATCCGTTTACACTTCATCGTGGCAACAGAATTACAAAAGGACAGACAGACATTTTTCAAAAATGGTCTTAATCAACTCGGGGGACCTTAAAATGGATATATCCGCTAAATTTTTTGATTTAAAAATTTTCGAGAAAACAATACTTTCCCTCTGTTTTCCATATGAGGCAAAATAAAAATCCAAGTACTAGAATATTATACAATTTGCATGGATGTGCCTATACTTATTGTTAATTATTTAATAAGCAACTGATCAACCAATATAGAGGCTTAGTAGAAAAAGATAGAAATTTATTAAATCTAATAGTCGGTACAGAATGTTTTTACTGCTTTCTTATGAACGAGTTTTATATTCTAAAAATATGTACTTGTAAACTCATGAACTAATTACTTACCGAATACTTCGTGAAACATGATTAAATAATTAGGTAAAAATTAAATACCGTGGTTTCTTTCACAAATGTTCAAGAAACAATGTTTATTTTGCCTAGTTTCGATGTTGTACTATTTTATTAAATGACGTAAACATCGAAACTAGTCAAAATAAAAACAATTTTTTAAACTTTTGTGTAACACAATAATTAGTTTTAACCTAATGATGTGGCTGTTATTCCATATATTAAAACAAAAAACATATTCACTTTACTACTACACTTAACAACAATAGGTACTTATATTTTTAACAATTCTGTTAGGGATTTTATAGAAATTGATTCTGCAATAAAAACATACGAATATATATGAAATCATTATTTTTATTTAATATATAAAATTTCGAAAATGTTTTTCGTGTTAAATGCAAACAATGTGTCTCAATTAATAAGATAACTTAAGACAATAAATATCCATTGAAGTAACTACTTCCTGTGTAAATACACCTACGTATATTGAATTATACACTGAAATATTTAAAATATTATTTTAATTGATTTGTTACGACGCTCTTTCAAAGTATATGTAACACCTTCATTTAAGTTATATTTTAGGAACTTGCTTAAAGTAGACAAATTTAGATTATAAATGAAATAATATTGGTCCAATCCAAATTTTCAGTCTTTTCTTAACTTGAAATATTTACTTCATGCTTAATTAAAGAGCGGAATAGATTGGGTAGAAAATTCAAATTAAACTTAAACTCACGATTTTTTACCCATCTGCCATCTAACGTACTTAACCAGAGTAACATTGTTTTCTAGCCTTACCTAAGTTTGGATGAATACGTTGGGTTAGGTGACAGTAAGTGACATTGGGTTAGAAAACAATGACACTCCAGTCTGGTTGGATGACAGTCAATGCATCCAACCTGACTAGAGTGTTATTGTTTTCTAACCTAATGTCACTGCCTGTCACCTAACCCAACGTATTCATCTAAACTTTGGCTTAGTCTCTTAGCAAAGCGGAGCGACCATCCACATTTTTAGCCTCTTCTAAACTTTATATTCTACTTATTGCGTCAGGCGTATAAAATACTGAAATATTGTGAAGTTCTAAATATACTTCTTGTGTTGGATCTCATGTTAATTAATTTTTATTAGTGGCAATTTGTTTTGCAAAATGTAAAAATATACCTAAAATAAAATCAAAGTGTGTTTATTTCTAAAATGTATTTTTTAATCGTCAGTCAAGGGGTTAAATAGACGTAGATGCTCTTCTTGATACTCGAAATACTATATTATCCCGTGAAAACAAAAAAAAAAAACACCAAACTATTTAAAGTTAATATATAACTTTAATCCACCACAAATTCAATGGTTATGCTGAAGACAAGCAATTAGCATTAATTATTAGCTTATTCAATTCCGATTCGACTACTTTTAAAATAAATTAAACTTGTTTTGATGTGAATACAGTTCGGTGAAAAAAAAGAACAAAGGAACAGTTCAGTTAGACTGTATTTTATATTTAAGAAAATGCTGGCATTGTAAGAAAATAAAGGACTATTCAGTGATATATAAAATTACGAAAATACTATTCGTGAAAATGCAAACAGTGTCTTAATTAATAAGACAATTTAAGACGATAAATATACATTGAAACAACTACTTCCCGTGCAAATACACCTCCGGATATTGAATTATACAATGAAATATTTAAAATCTTATTTAATTTGATTTGTTACAACGCTCTATTAAAGTATATGTAACGTTTAGGTCAAATTCTCTTCAAACCAACTAACAATACAATTTAAAATGAAAGGAGAGATAGCGATAAATTAGAAGTGAAAGGATTTAGATTTAAACTAATGTCTTAGGCCATCTATAGACATATAAGGTCTCACATTCTTCATACCTGCTAATGACATAATCCCCCTTTTTACCTATAAATACCGACCATCATTTTCACTCATTCAATTTTTGTGTACCTGTTCATTCCACACACAACACTTTTTCCAAGTAAGTTTGTTTTAATTTTATTCCTATTTTTATTTTTTAAACGTCATAAGCAAAGCTATACTGAAGAGAGATAAATCTCGAAACGCGTCTATAGATGGCCTAAGACATTAGTTTTAATTTAAGTCCTTTTACTTCTAATTTATCGCTATCTCTCCTTTCATTTTAAATTGTATTGTTAGTTGGTTTGAAGAGAATTTGACCTAAACGTTACATATACTTTAATAGAGCGTTGTAACAAATCAAATTAAATAAGATTTTAAATATTTCATTGTATAATTCAATATCCGGAGGTGTATTTGCACGGGAAGTAGTTGTTTCAATGTATATTTATCGTCTTAAATTGTCTTATTAATCAAGACACTGTTTGCATTTTCACGAATAGTTTTTTCGTAATTCTATATATTATGTTTAAAGTGTGCAAACTATAAGAAGCGTAAGCTTATTTTCTCGAATTCAAATAGTTTTGAATTTGAATTTATCTTGTTTGACTATTCAGTGTTTTAATTGAATACTTCAAACATTAAAAGTGCGACAGATATGTCTAACGTGTGTTGTCCACTCCTTGATTAGGCATGGAGTAAATATTTTGAGTTAAGAATACCTTAAAAAATTGTATTATACTAATCCAATTTTTCAAGGTTTTCTAAAGTCGAAATATTTACTCCGTGCACCAGACGCGTTAAGATAATAATTTAGTGTGAAGTTTTAGAAACGCACACATCAACTTTAATTACAATAGTTTGATTAAAATTATTATAAAATATCAATTTATAATTATTACGTAGAAGACATGCCAAGACATTGCAAAGGCCTCTTGCAATCTAAATTTGACGTCATAATTACATTATCTTGTCACGTTGCTACCTGTAAATTATTATTAGAGTTTCGGAATCTTTAAGACGTGTTCTCAAATTTGGAATTTTTGATTCAAGGTCCTGTACATTATCTTGATTAGGGGATTCTGAAAATCTAATTCATTTTTAAAATTGAAACGTGGATATTTGTTTTTAGGTAACACAGTATAAGAGTAGTTTTATTTAATAAATATAAAAAAGAAAACACTTTTATTTCTCTAATTTGATTCCAACAATAAAATATTTTTTTTACACCATACATCAATATTTAACAAGTGATATTATTAAATTTATCCTTCAACATATTCGTAGACTCGGTGCTCATGTTGCGTATAGCCGAGATGAACGTATCGGCTTTATCACTGCAGGTGGAGCTACCGGCGACTTGCTCAGCCTTGGCAGTAACGCCATCTTGGCAAGTTTGATCGTCAGCGCAATTGTTGTATTCCTCTTGTAAATCAGCGACGGCTTGGTCCAAATCAGCGGCTGTTTCAGCTTCGTATTCAGCACGACCTTCATCATATGCAGCATTAATTTTAGCTACTTCGGCGTCTTTGTCTGACATTACGGAATCGATTTCGGCTTGTTTGTTCTCACATCTCTGTTCGGTCTCTACCTTAAGGTCATCGATGATTTTTCTGTTACTGGCTCTGTATTCCAACATTGGCTCAGATGCTTCCACGAAGTATTCGATGCAATGGTTTAAAAAGTCTTGTTTAGAATTCTGGATCCTTGCGATTTCAACATTGAAATCAGCCTACAAAAATATGTTAGTTATATTTTGTCAGGCAATTTTTTTAACAACATAGGAATCGCAATACCAGTAATTCGATTTACGAAATAATGGTTTTCATAATTTACCGATAATTTGTATATTTTATCGGCATTTCAGTATACCAAATTAAACTATTGTTTCATTGACCCCAATAAATACAATTATTTTTGCACAACATAATATAAAAACCAGAACTGAATATGATTCAAATCATTCAGGATTCGAATTCTCGATTTGTATCCTTTTAGAAGATTTGAAAGAGAAATTCAAATACTTTATTGAAAAGGATACGTAATTCGGATTTGTTATAATTTTTTTAAAAGGATTCGTATTCGAATCCAAATGTTAGTGAGTCGAATCCTTCTAAAAGGATTTGAATTGCCAAAACGGATTCAAATCCTCACAAATTATTCGAATCGTTATACTGGATTTGATGGTTCCAATCTATCCTTTTGGGAGATTCGAAATACCGCAAAGAATAAGCTAATTTTTTAAACAGTTTTTATAACATTAAATATAAATAAACTAATAACATAAATAGTTTTAGTTTTAAATGTGTATGTATCAAATTGGTGTGGCATATTCAGGAATAATTTATTCCTATAATTTATCTGGTTAATAAATAAAAAATAAGATATCAATTTAAATTCAAAGCTACTCTAACAGTATAATCTCCAATAAAGCACTAAAATGCATAAATAATTAATATAATTATTAAAGTTAGAAAATAAAAGATGATCATCAGTTAAAATATTTTCCCGATATTATATTACTATTTGTGCTGGGTATGTTATTGATAAAAAAAGAATAAATGCAAGCATTGCAAATTACATTATTATATACCGAGAGTTTTAAGTAACACCGAACATGCCAGAAAATGTTCACTGTAAATGTTCGATTTGTTCTGGGACGCATCAAAGCATTGAGTGCGATGTGATTGGCTACGATTTAAATCGGTAATATAGTCAACCCAATTTACATTCTTCTGAGTGCGATTTCATTGGGTACGATTTTTAGTAGTTCTAATGCAAATTAAGACTAATGTAAATAGGGTACATGTAACGTCAAAATAAAATATGCCAGTCATTAAATCTTGTGCGTTTATGGTAAGTGCAGTGTGTGGGAACATGGAACATACTATTTTGTCCAAAGCAAGACATCGGCATTTCAAGACAATCAAGATTAATACTGTCGTGAAACATACAGGGAGTTTTTCTTTTAAGTATACGTATTCCAATTACAGCCTATTTTTTGGAAATCTTTAGATACTGCTTGTTTTTTTTTGTAGTTCAATTTAAAGCTTTAAACGAGTGTTTTCCTCTCCCAGACTAAGCATGAAGTAACATTTCGAGTTTAGAAAAGCCCCGTGCTGCGCGACCCGAGACAAATTTTCTGGGCTTTTCTAAACTCGAAATTTTACATCATGCGCCACGCGTAGAAAACACTAAAATATTGTTAAATGTATGTATATTTAAACTTCAATTAAAATCTGTGATTATACGCGTGGCGCATGAAGTAAAATTTCGAGTTTGGAAAAGCCCAGAAAATTTGTTTCGGGTCGCTGGGCGACCCTCGACAAATTTTCACGGGGCTTTTCTAAACTCGAAATTTTACTTCATGCTTAGTCTGGTAGTGGAAAACACTGGGTTATAGCTACAAATTGAACTCTGAAAAAACAACGAATGTCGGAAAATTAACAGCTTATGCATGTTTACCTAAAGAAAAATTCAATTCATTGTAAGTTACGCATTCAATAAATTAATAAATACACCTACATTATCTTTATTGAGTATTATCTTAACAAATAAATGAAAATTGAAATATTAAAAGTGCGATTCTTTTCGCAATCTACAACAAGTTAGTCTTACAAAGACTATATCAAACACTCATTGAAACAACTACTTCCCGGGCTAATACCCCGACGGACATTGAATTATACAACAAGTGTTTGCTGTTACATACAGTAACCTACTGCAAATGTAACAATTTGGGTCAAATTATTCAGGCCATCTATAGACGCGTTTCGAGATTTATCTCTCATCAGTATAGCTTTGCCATTCCCTCTAAACAATTTGACACCTTAGACTGGCGGTCACGTTACCGTTCAAACATAAGTATAAATGAAATTACCAATTCTTGGTTGCAGAATACTTCAAACATTAAAAGTGCGATTCTTTTAGCAATCTACAACAAGTTAGTCTTACAAAGACTATATCAAACACTCATTGAAACAACTACTTCCCGGGCTAATACCCCGACGG
This sequence comes from Philonthus cognatus, assembly GCA_932526585.2. Taxonomy (NCBI): domain Eukaryota; kingdom Metazoa; phylum Arthropoda; class Insecta; order Coleoptera; family Staphylinidae; genus Philonthus; species Philonthus cognatus. The sequence goes on along the minus strand of OW052241.1, from coordinate 63,620,040 downwards.
ACGAACGGTAACGTGACCGCCAGTCTAAGGTGTCAAATTGTTTAGAGGGAATGGCAAAGCTATACTGATGAGAGATAAATCTCGAAACGCGTCTATAGATGGCCTGAATAATTTGACCCAAATTGTTACATTTGCAGTAGGTTACTGTATGTAACAGCAAACACTTGTTGTATAATTCAATGTCTGTCGGGGTATTAGCCCGGGAAGTGGTGGTTTCAATGAGTGTGTGATATAGTCTTTGTAAGACTAACTTGTTGTAGATTGCGAAAAGAATCGCACTTTTAATGTTTGAAGTATTCTACAACCAAGAATTGGCAATTTCATTTATACTTATGTTTGAAAATTGAAATGTTTGCCAAATGAACCAGTACACCTAACACCCACGTGTTCTTGTGCTGACAGCAAACCTAGGTGCGGTACTTGCAAACCTGCCTCGCCACGCACTTCAAATTTGGAATATTTATATTTAAAACTGCCGAATGGCAGTTTTGTGACGACATTTTTGCTGGTACACCCAAATCAACGTACTTGGGGTGGTCCTAATCAATTGGTTTACACAATACGCTGAATTGAAGTTCTTAATAATCTTCAGTGAAATTGAAGCAATGTATAAACTTATCTTGAAATATTAGCAAACGGAAGTAACAGGAATCTGTTTTTCTATTATTTATGCATTTAAGCTAAATCCGTTCTCCTCTTTTTTATTTTACTTTTCTGTTTAATATTAACATTCCATTAGTGATGTAGGCGATTAATGAATGACACATTTCATTATGACGTTAAATGTAAGTTGCGTTAGAACTACTAAAATCAGAACCAATGAAATCGCACTCAATGCTTTAATGCGTCCCAGAACACATCGAACATAGGAAAATTTATATTTCCTAATTTGTACCAGTAGATGGTATTTGTAACGGAAAATTTAAATTTAGTTGAAATCATTGGTAGATGATATTTATTAGAAAACAATGAATGATTTTCAAAAGGATCTGTATTTGTGATCAAAAATTAGGATTAATTTTGAAAGCGCAAGATTTGGTTAGATGTAATATAATTTATTAACGTAAGAACAAACAGAAGCTGCATATTTTGAACTTTACAATATTTCAGTATATTATGTGTAGCGCATTAATTAATTTCAAGTTTAGTAAAGCTTTAAGGCTTTTGTAAACTAGAAATTTTACTTTGTACTTAGTGGAGGGGAAACCCTCGTTAAAGGTAAGTCATTAAATGCTCTTAATTTTTCATGTGTTTGAAGACTTTTACAGCTGAAACAATGATGTTGTGACTTACGGGGAATTTAGCGGTAAATCGATATTCAATCACAAATGTACGAAAGTACCCGTAACTGAAAAAATCCAGAAATTTAAAATTATTAAACACAACATTATGTTTCAACAATTATGTTTTCATATGGTTTTAAACTTACCGAATTTAACGAAACGCGAGAGAAAATAACTAATACAATTGCTCATTTGCATGAAATATTTATTTACCGTAAATTTGTTTGTTTCTTCTTTCGACAAGTTAAAATTATAAAATCTGCTACTTACATTAACTGCACAGGCGCAGAAAAGAACGCAGACAACGAAGGCTTTCATTTTATAAGTTTTCAAACTTGTTAACTTACGACAACGTTTACTCGTTTATATATACTGTGCTAAATAACGATAAAGGTTATCTGCACATGTTTAGGATATAATATTTTTTGAAAATAATTTGCACCGAATAGCTTATACAGGGTCAGTACAATGTTTTCGAACATATTTATTTTGTTTATAAGGGATTCGTTTGAAATTTCATATAAGTGCAGAAAATTATGACAAATCGATGTTTATCTTACAGTGTCTCTGTATAAATACTAACATTACAGTGTCTACTTATTTGTACCAAGCGTTTTTAAGCAAATAAGAAATATTTTTTTTTCTTAATCTGACACCTATCTTGTAACGAAATCACCAAAATTTTGAAGTTCTACTAAAATATATATTTATATATATACACCGAATTTTTCTTCTAAATATACATATTGATACACTGTAAATGTTCCAACATTCGTTGTTTTTTTAAAGAGTTCAATTTTAAGCTTTTAACGAGTGTTTTCCACTCCCAGACGAAGCATGAAGTAAATCTTTGAGTTTAGAAAAGCCTGAAAATTTGGTTTGGTCGCGTAGCGTGCAGCGTAGAGCGACCAAACCAAATTTTTGGGCTATTCTAAACTCGAAATTTTACTTCATGCGCCACGCGTACAAGACACTGATTTCAGTTGATGTTGACTCGTTTACAATATTTCAGTGTTTAATACGCGTGGCGCATGAAGTAGAATGTCGAGTTTAGAAAAGCCTGAAAATTTAGTTTGGTCGCTCCGCGCTTCGCGCTATGCGACCTAACCAAATTTTCAGGATTTCCTAAACTCAAAATTTTATTTCATGCTTAATATGCGAGTGGACTTTAAGCAAGTTTATTTTGACACACCTGAAATATTATTTCATGCAACAATATTTTGGATAATTTTATATTTTTTCCATTCAACAGTTGCAGAATTAATTTCCAATAAATCTTAAGCAAAACTGCTGTACAATACAATTTTTATTCTAATTAGTTTCGATATTTACATCATTTTAAAAAAATAATATGAAGTAATAATAAAACTAGTTAGAATGAAAATTGTTCATTAAACATTTGTAAAACAAACCACGGTTTTTAATTTGTACCTAATTGTTTACTAATGTTTCACGAAGCGTTAAGTGAGAAATTAGTTCATGCGTTAACAAGAACATATTTTCAGAAATGTTCAATTAATTGCTGTTGAAGGAAGCAATTCAAAAAAATTGAATCTACCGATTATTACATTTATTCTTTATTTTTCAACTAACCCTCTATAGTTTGAACATTCGTCCAATAAACAATTAACAATAAGATCATGCAACAATATTAATATTTTATTTTAACATTTCTAGTATTACTATTTTTTTCAAAATTTCCGGTCGTAAAATAGTTAAATAGTTTTATTATAATAGTCACGATTTCGAAGTTTATTGGTATTTAAATTCGATAACAAAAATGTTTTTGATAATTCAAAAAATCCTTGAAGGCGCGCATTATTGATTATCCAAATAAACTTTTTGTTGGCAATTTCACTGTAGAAATAACTTTTATTTATTGGTGAGACTATTTTTTTTATCAACTTTATAATTTCGCAATTTTGTTTTTATTCCAGCGTTAGAAGACAGATTATTATTTTTTCAAGCAACTGTTACGAATATTTTCATAATCTATCGACTAGAAGATTACAAGATAATCTAACGATTGGAAGATTGATGTTACAAATTAGTAATATGTTTTGAGTAAGTGTAATTTTGACCGTATACTGCATGTAAATTCAAAACCCAAGCATCAGAAATATTTCTTTCTTCTTTAAAAAGCAATTAGAATCTGTTGTCTCTGTACTACAATTTTAAAGATAATTATTTTTAATAAATACACGTTAAAAATATATCATTTATACACAACTAAAAGTAAATACAATCAAACAATAAAAATTGATTTTATTAAGCTAATATTTTGCATTTAGATTAAATCCTCGATTACATAATACTTCTTCTAATAATATTTTTCATCTATAATTATATTTAGAGGTACTTTTCTCATATAATAACTTTTTTTTAAATTTGCGCCTTCTACTGTAAATTTCAGATCAGTGATTATCAGTACTTCTTAATAAAACAATAATTTTATTTACAAATTGTTGACACATTTACATTTTCATGAAAGAGACATGTTTGGGATATCTTACAAGTTTAAAACACATTTATATTTTTGAATTTCGACCTAATCAGAGGGTTGATCCTGATTAACTTTTTAACTACGATTAAGTATCTGTAATGTAAGTGAGGGTTAGTGTTATATTATAAAATATGGCAGATTTTATCTTTCATGTCATTCTTCCTCTAACTTGATACCGGGCGTGTTGTACGAGAAATTATAATTAGAGCCTTCAATTTTGTTACTATAAACAAGACTCATTGATTTTAACTTTTATTATATGTACATATCAAGCGAAACACTAAACCAAGCGATGGTAAAATAGGGTTGTTTAGAAATAATTAATTAATTAGTAAATGTAAAATCGAATTAAAATTAATATCGACTTTCTGCAAAAATTTAGTCTCATTGAGACAAGTCTCTAAATTTTTGCAGAAAGTCGATATTGATTTTAATTTGTTTTTTATATTTTGTAAATATTCTGCGCACTATTGGCAAACAATTTTTGTTTTTAATTAATTAGTGTTTTATACGCCTGGCAAAAAAGAAAATGTTTTTATTTATTTATTTATTCTTACGGGTGGCCAATTACATAGCAAAATAACATATATAATAAAAAATACAATAATACAACAATACAAGAACATTACTTATGAGTTAGAATCTAAAACTACAAGACACGTACGCTTAAAATACTTCAGACTAACTCCGAACATATCAATTAAATTATAATATTTGTTAACGTTATGTATTGAGTAATTACGAGGGCTATTAAGACCAAATACAGATTTGTGAAGTTCACAAGCAAGAAGTTGCTGATGCCGCGTTGCATGTCTGGGGATTAAAAATGATAAAGATGACAATACATCTGAGCAATCGATTAGATTGTTAAATAAGCGATAAGCAAAGCAAAGCGAAGAATAAATTCTTCGTTTATATAGTGAAAGGATATCAAGATATTTAAGCATCATATCAAAATTGTCATAATATAAATGACAATGAGAACAAATAAGATTAACCATTTTCTTTTGGACGTGCTCAATGCTATTGATATGACATTTGTAATTAGGGGACCATACGATGGAGCCATAATCAAGGAGAGGTCTAACGAATGATTTGTATAATGTTATAAATGTTCCGATGGATGTGAAGTGTATTGACAGTCGTTTTATAAAGCCAATTAATTGCAATGCTTTTGCCAAAATTACATTTATATGACTTGTGAATTGGAGCTTACTGTCAAAAAATACACCTAAGTCTCTGATTATATCAACTCTCTCTAAGATATGACTGTTCAGAGAGTAATCAAAACGCCACAGTATACTTTTTTTCTTTGAGAAACGCATAAGTTTACACTTATTTATATTTAAGTTAAGATCATTGTCATCACACCATCGCATGATCCTATTTAAATCAGTTTGGATTATGTTGCAGTCTTCCAAACACCTAATGGTTTTAAATATTTTCATGTCGTCAGCATAAAGTAGAATATTGGAGCTAATGTTGCTGCCATATCATTAATAAAAATAAGAAAGAGTAAGGGACCCAAATGCGAGCCTTGTGGTACCCCAGATGTTGCATTAATCATAAGATCCGACATTGTACCATTAAATCTAACAACCAACTGTCTAATACAAACAAATGATTTTTTATCTATTCAAGCATGCATCCAACAACACCATAAGATCTAAGTTTATGCAAAAGTCTTGCGTGACTTACCCTATCGAACGCCTTGGAGAAATCGGTATAGACTGTATCTACCATATCGCCTTTCTCTAATGCACAAGATATATAACTAGTGTATATGAATAAATTTGTTTCTGTTGATCTAGATGGAAAGAAACCATGTTGTTGATCAGTTATTAAAGGTTTAAAAAGCAACATCATATGCTTTGAAACAATTTTATCAAACAGTTTTGGGATGCATGATTGAATAGCTATTGGGCGGTAGTTGTGAATATCAGATTTAATTCCCGATTTAAAAACAGGAGTCACGTAGCAATGTCTCCACAAGGACGGAAATTTCCCATTTTGAATGGATTTATTAAATAAGATTGCTAGTGATAAGGAGAAGGCACTAGAACAGTTTTTAATTATAGAAGGAGGAATTCCATCGGGACCAGGAGAACTACTTGTCTTAATATCAGAGCAAGAATCCAAGATATCTGATTCATCGATAGTAAGTTTATTAAAATTTATGCCAACGTTAGGGACAAATTCCGGACCAGTGACGAAATTATTGGAATGTGACTCTTGAAAATAGGATGCAAATAGATTTGCTATTTCTTTATTTGAACTAGCAGTACTTGATTCATTATACATTTTAGATGGGAAACAAGTGGTGCTATCACGTTTGGACTTGCAATACTTCCAAAACTCATTTATATTACACGATATTTTGTTTTCTATATCACATATATAATTTATATGGTCACTGTGAATTAATGATTTACATTGTGGTCTTAATTGGGAGAAATGATTGTAGTCATCAAGTCTACCAGAAAATTTAAATTTTTTATGAGCTTTGCGTTTATCCTTAATTAACTTAATCAATTCTGGAGAAAACCATCTAGGAAACTGAGATTTCACCTTTTTCCGCACCAGTACGTGTTTATACAGAATAGAATACAATATTTCGTAGAAAGCATCAACGGCGGCATCAACACACTGAGACTTGAGAATATTCATCCAATTTACACTGTTTATATCATTACATATAGCATTAGTATTAGATTTAGCAAAGTCTAGGAAAAAATCATCAGCTTCATCTTCAATAAGGAGTGTTGCATCAACGTCGATGTGTATAGGAGGATGATAGCTATCTGGGGTACATAGCGGCTCACCTACTGCGCAACTTATGTTAAGATTATTTGAAAATATAAGATCCAAAATTTTCTGTGAGCTATTTAAGTTATCATTGAACTGATATAAGCCATTACTCATGACTCCTTCACAGAATAAACGCGCAGAGTTATCACCACATGATGGCAAGTAGCCAACACAATCATCATCAGATGGTTAAATGATAGATGGTAAATTATAATCGCCAACAACAAAGAGTTTCATATTTTCATGTTTCAATAAAATTTCAGTGATTGTGTAGATATGTTCCGCGTACGTATCTTCATGAGATCGACGTGGAAAATAAACACAACCGATGATGTAACAGTCGTTAATAGCAATCCAGATTTCTTCGTGATTATTATTGTTAATAATGATGAGTGATGATTTAATTTTATTATTTACAGCAATAAACACACCGCCGCCTCTGTTGGTATTACATACAGCGTAATTACGATCGCACCGATATAATGTGTAACGATCATCGATTATTTCCTTATCAGAAATATAAGAATGCAACCAGGATTATATACAAGTAACCTGGGCTACAATACAGACATTCTATTATTTTAATTATAAGTACTTCTTTGTCTTTATATGTATTTCACCACTTTATGCAAGCTAATGTTATTATAATCTTATCTCTTCGCTTATTCAGCTTCCTTTTCCATATATAATCTTTGTTTCCATATTACGAGTTTAGTGTTAGTAAGTAAGGCGAATCGCTGTTATTCTGTATTCTAATGTATAACAAAAATAAAAGTTCTTTTTAAAAAGTAAATTCTCCGGAGTAATCTTATAATTGGCGCAGTCGGTAGGATACCCGAAAGAAGTGTAATCTTTTCGTTTCAACGATTAATCGGGTATTCGAGTGTTTTTCGTGACCATCGCACCTAAGAAGGGCAACGGTACGGATTACGTCACCACGTCGCAGTAGCACCAACGAGTTCTCCGACATTCGAGAATTACAAGCTCCGAGGGCACCGCACGCGAGGACGTTCATCAGCTGTTCAAGGGAATACGCAATGAGCAAGCTGGGAATTTTACTCTGGTAGGAACAAATTACTTTAAAGGTCATACTTTTAATTTTATGTTAACAAGAAATAGATCGCGTAATTCAACAGATTCAGATACCGATTCAGACAGTAACTTACTTCACTCACAAAATCCCCCTCGAGATCGCTCTAGATCTCCTGTTCCTAAAACCCCTATTTTAAATAATTTAGATAACTTAAATTCAACAATGGCTCTTAAAAGTGAATATATTGCTATGATTCCTGATTTTAATGGAGAAGCTGAACTCCTTTCACGATTCCTAGAAATTTCAGAAAAATTAGTTGTCAGATTTTATAATGTGGCTGACCCCTTAGATTTCCAAAATGAATACCTTATGGCATCCATAATCTCCAAAATAAAAGGAGATGCAGCAAAAAATATATCGTCGTCAATTATTACTAATTGGAACGACTTAAAACTCGCTCTGCTTAACGCTTACGGTGATAAAAGAGATCATTTCAGTTTGAATGTAGAAATTTCCAACTTAAAACAGAATCCTAGCGAATCCCCATTCGAATTCTATAATCGATTACAAAAATTGCTTAACCTCAAAATTTCTTACGTAACGAACCATTTACCTGTAATTTTAGAAAGACAATATTTAATTGCCTTTTTTAGAACAAATGCACTCAAAGTTTTGCTAAGAGGATTACGTGATCCAATCGGATCACAGATGAGAACAAAAAATCCCCCAGATTTGAATACGGCATTACACATGCTCACTAACGACTTTCAGGTCGAAATGTTAACTAATAAAATAAATTCTGTAAAATTAAATAACAAACCAATATATCAGCCACAGCATAATAATTTCCAAAATAGAAATTATCCTTTTAGTAATAGGAATAATAATAACAACTATTCCAATAATTATACTCCGAGGTATCAGCCCCAATTTCACAATAATAATAATAATGGAAATTTCAGTAGACCACAAATATTTGCGAATAAACGACGCAGATTGAAGGATCTAGTAATAACTACAATAATAATAATAATCCTCGAAATTATAATCCGACGCCTATGTCGACAACTTCAGCATATACGCTTCAGCAGCATGAAGTCATAAATTCGGAACAGGAACAAAATCGTCCTAGTAATCCGAATGAAAGAGATACTTTTTTAGGCCTAAACGCCTCGGAAAGACAATCGAATCATTAATTAATTTTAATAGCAGCCTTCCTTATATAATTGATTATGATCGAAATTTAAAAATATTAATAGATACTGGAAGTACTAAATCATTTGTAAATCCTGAAATAGCTCATAAGTATACACAAAAAATGTCAATCGACCCCTTTTATGTTATTAGTGCCCATGGTACTTCGCATGGTGACAAATGCACCGAAATTTCTTTCCAAAAATTGTTTAATAATAATTTTGCATCTAAATTAAAATTTTACCTGTTTAACTTCCATTCATCTTTTGACATACTTCTTGGTTTAGATAATTTACAAAAATTAAAGGCTTGCTTAGACTTCAATAAAAACATGTTAATTACCCCAAATAAAGAGATCCCAATTTTACAAGGATCTAATTATAATAGTAATAATAATATTAGTAAAAATAGTTCTATATTGATCCCGGCAAAAAATAGCCAAATAATTAAAGTAAATGTTAGAAATATAAAAAATGGTACAGCCATAATTCCACATTATATCTGGACATATTGGTACTGATAATGCTCTTAAAATTAATATAGAAAATATATTCTTAAACGATTATATAATTAATCATAAACAAAAAGTCAACCTCTTGTATGAAGAAATAAATAAAAAATTAAATGACAACAAGGTAAAAACCATTCAAAAAATAAATGAAAATCGAGAGGAACCTCCCGATATTCCCGATAATAATGTTTACATAAAAAATCGCCAAAAACAGTCCAAAACAAAAAATAAATATAAAAAAGAAATTATAAAATCAATCGATAAAGATTACCATACAGCAAAAATTACTAAAGGACATCACATGACTCAAGATAAAATTCATTTATCTAATGTAAAGCGACCACGTGTAACTACTGAGATAAATAAAGGAAATGAATTACAATTTGAGGAATTCCAAAATTACTTAAAACAAGAAATAAAACCAGTTGCCGAAAATATTCAAGAAATTTCAGACAACTTATTCTTCGCACCGTATGACTTTTCCCTAGCCCATTGTGTTAGTAGAAACTTAAAAATGAATGCGGGTATTGCACGTGACTTTAGAATGCGTTTTGGACAAGTACGCGACCTTCATCAACAAAATCCAACCCTTTATTCGCTATGCTATCTACGCGATGCAGGTAGATATATTATGTACTTAATAAGTAAAGATAAACATTTTGATAAACCAACTTATAAGTGTTTATTTAAAACATTAATTAACCTTCTAGATTTCTGTACAAAAAATAAAATAACTAAACTAGCTATTCCGAAACTAGGCTGTGGTCTCGATAAATTAGATTACAAAGTTGTAAAATCTATGATAGATTATATATTTTATAAATCTGACATACAAATTCAAATTTACTTAGGCGAAATTTAATAAGATAAATCTTTTCCAGGTTAATATGGACCCTTACAATAAAGGATTTGAAATTAAAAATATCACACAAAATATAGGAATATTACCTATTTACCTTGGACCAGCAAAGCTACAAAAATCGATTCACACTTTTGTCCACCGTTACGAATTAAAATTAGTTTATGATGAATTTGGAAAAATTAATAATCAATATGAATACTTAAATTCAATGATAAACAATGTTTCAAAATTTAAACGAGATTTTGAAAATTATGATAAATTACTAAACTTCACTAGAAATAAAATAAGGAGGCAAATTAATACAATACAATCTCACTCAATAAGTTCGAGAAATAAAAAAGAGCCTTATAGATGGATTAGGTAGTATAATTAAGTTAATAAGTGGCAACATGGATGCCAATGATGAAAAAAGAATTAATGAAATATTAGATTACCTAAACGTAGAGCAAACCGAGTTAAAATATCAAATTAATAAAGGGTATAGTTTAAATAACGACTAAATAAAGGAATTCAATAATACAATTTTAGAAATTCAGCACAATCAAGATATATTAAAATCAAGAATTATGCAATTACATGCTATTTTGAATGATGAAATTGAACATCAAAATATACTCTTCGTTAAAGACCTTTATAATCAATTAATTTTACTATTTAGTATTACTTCGAATATTTTAGGAAATATAATAAACTCACTATCGTTCTGCAAATTAAAAATTCTGCATAATGATATTATTAGCCCCAAAGATTTACTATTGGAAATATCTAAAATATCATAACATTATCAAGAAGAGTTGCCATTTGAAGTAAAACCGGAAAATATCCTAAACTTCGAATCAGTAATTACAGTTGATTGCAAAATAAAAGATTCAACTATTAACTATTTCCTGTCAATACCTATTAATTATGAAGATACCTTTGATTTATATTCCTTGTACCCTATACCGTCTGAAATCGAATCTGAAATGTTAACGATTATTCCAAATTTCAATTATTTAATTAAATCAAAATTAAATAATCAAATATGGCCTTTGAGTGACATGTGCCTTCACGGAAAACAGCATTATCAATGCTCAAATAAATTTTTAACGAATCAGCAAACAGCCTGCGAAACAAATCTGATTCAACATGGGACAAATAAAGATTGTCAATACACAAAACTCGACCTACGAGGAAATCATCTGGAAAACATCCCGTTTACAACTCAACATTTGGCTGTCCTAACCCAAAAGAATACCATCAAGATGCGTTGCCCCGACTTTGAGGATTCCCTGGAACTACGAGGAACATACATCATTAAAAACGACGATTGCGTCATGATCTACAAGGACAACGTCATCCCAGAGATAGAAGAAACATTCGGGAGCCCTATAATGATTAGTGCTACCGACATCCAGTTGAAAACTTATAACATTAGTGACACCCAAATCAAAGTGAAAAAATTGAACCTACTAAACATTCCACAATACGTGCAAGTGCCAATTAATAAACAAGACCTAAGTGTATTAAAACCAAGCATCTGGACTCTGCTGCTTTACACGATATTAGTTATAAGTATTGTCCTGGTGTACCTAAAATACTTTAGAAAAAACAAAAACAGTGCATCAGTGAACGTGGATTTGCCACTCCCAGGGTGTGCCAAAATTTAAGGAGGGAGGAGTAACCTGGGCTACAATACAGACATTCTATTATTTTAATTATAAGTACTTCTTTGTCTTTATATGTATTTCACCACTTTATGCAAGCTAATGTTATTATAATCTTATCTCTTCGCTTATTCAGCTTCCTTTTCCATATATAATCTTTGTTTCCATATTACGAGTTTAGTGTTAGTAAGTAAGGCGAATCGCTGTTATTCTGTATTCTAATGTATAACAAAAATAAAAGTTCTTTTTAAAAAGTAAATTCTCCGGAGTAATCTTCTAATTTACATATAATATCGTAATCATTAATAATAACGTTATTATAGAATTCAATTAACTTAGTTCTAAGACCACGTATATTTTGGTAGAAAATAGATAAACTACCACCAATGGATGAGCTGCTTAGTTTTTTGCCAGAGCAGGATTCAGTTGCGGAAAATTTCCAATAGAAGTGCGATTTTTATTACGCCGTGGAAAAAAATCCTTAATAGCAAGTCCAGAAGGCCACAAAGATGGATCTAAAAGTTTTTCGATCAAAGACTCCTTGACGCCTAACTTATAGGAACATATATCATTATTTTTGGTGAGTTCGTAACACTTCGCATCATTTATATCCAATGTATTATTAACGTAATCCAGAACTGATGTTACAGTTGATTTTGGATTACATCTACCAATATATATCCATTGGTGCCTCTCAACAGATATAAAGTTGTTGACTTCAGGATTATTAACATCATTCTGATATTTTTTGTTGCCTATTATGATTTTCGGAGGCACTTGTTTAGTATTAGAAACATTATTAGAAGTAGCTTGAACATCAGATGAGGATTTAGACCTAGATCTGTTTCCAGTAGCCTTAATAGTTTTAGCAAATTGTTTATCATTATTTTCAGATACATGCCGAGTTGACACAGATTGTTTTACTGTACTATAATTCTTTTCAGAATGTTACCGGCACTTTTTAACAAGTTCCGTCAACTGCTATTTTGTATATGTATTCATCATTTTCCAAATGAGTAAAGTTCGCGCCATACATTGATATTATTTAAGTTAGATAGGTTGCCTATCTAGGTGGAATCTCGTCAAATAGCGCCCTCGAACATCAGACAGCTCAACTCAGCTCAAAACTCTTCTCGGCCATCCAATGGTAGAACTCTACGGCATCCGCTATTTCCAGTTTCAGGGTTGTCCAAAATATATACGGATTTCCCGGTTATCCCCGAGTTCGCCAGATCTGCGAAGGGTCGCAGCTACCTGGAGCCGAGCCGACCGTGCCAGCGAAATGTACGTGCGGGGAACAAGAGAATCGGGCATGACGTCAGAACGTAATAAAAGCGGCAAACACAAAGCCCCCTACGATGTTCGCGAATCGTCGCGAAAGGGGCGCACGTACGCGAACACCACATACGTCATCGGATAGTTGAGAGGAAGACCATTCCAATGACACTAAACACGAGGGGGTTATTTCAATTTTGTACGCTATAGAAGACGAGCTGTTAGGAGGATTAATTGTTATTAATTAAGATTTAGGCAAGGTTTAGTGTATCCCATATGTATAGGAACTAGAGCAAAAGTTGCGCATTGCAAGTTACTATTTTTTTGACCTAAGTCACATTCTCGTTCGACTTATGCTTTCGGAGTTATTAAATTAAAACTCATGAAACCACCATTTTAGCCTCTGATCAACATGTGTGATATATGTACGGATGCATAATTTCATCTCACACATGTTGATCTACTTTATATTTCAATATTTTTATATTAAATATTTATTCGCATTATTTTTCTGTGGCGAGAAATGGAGGGTACCTGAGAGTCACAGGGGTAGAGGGTTTGTTCTTTTTGATATAAAAGAGCTACCACTGGACCACAGAATTCACTCTGTATCCAGCATCCAAAAGTGTAAGTCGTCTGTAATTCTGTGTAAGTTGTTATTTTTTTTATTCTTGTCTTGTTATTTGTTTGTTAATTTATTATTCGTGTTTTTAATATATTTGTTAAAGTTGAGAGCCATTTTTATTTCAAATCGTATTTTTTTTTATAAAATAGAATCAGTGCTTCAGTCGAATTTTCTTAATTAAGAATTGAGCTTGCTAGTCGGTATTTACTTGGTGATGAAATAGTTGCTATATTTAATAACTATTTTAAAGCCGAAGTACCCACCCCGTAACAAGAACAAGCCGCAATGCTTGTTGGCAAAGTTGTACCGTTCTCTATATTGACTATCTTAAGAATAGCCGTCAATATTGATGAGTGTTCTTTAACTATGTCGAAAACAGCGCTTAATTTACTTGATATATTATTTTCATTACCAGCGCAATTCTTGCAAAACCAAAAGAGGCTCTTATTTTCAAGCAAAGCCTTGCAAACAGTTTTATTCAAGTTAGAGCATTTAGTCCCATGAAAATAACAATTGCAATTTCGACATTGAACAGTATCTTGATCAGTTATACTGACGGCTGAATCGCACGCTTTGCATTTAGACATACTTAAAACAAACAATAATTATATTTAGGATTATAAATTTAGTTACGATTAAAATTATAATATAATATAAAATATCTAATATAAAAATAAAAATAAATAATAAAAATATATATATGTATGTGAATATAAAATCGGGTTAAACAAAAGACAAATCTTCACCACAAGGGGCCAGTCAAGTGGACTTTTATATACACAAACACGGGAGGACTACGGAACAGGAAAAACACAGTGTTTAACAACGGATCATTAACCTACATATAAAGAAATGACATTAAAACGACTTGATCAGATAGATAAAATCAAACACACTACAATGATATTTAAATAAATAAATACCTATTATATCTGGTATATGGAATAAAATTCAATTATTAAAAGTGCGAGAATAAGATCAAAACTATTGATTCTTTTCAAAAGATACTTTTCACGAATGCAGGATTTGAACTCGGGACCGCAGCGTTAAGAAGCTGCAGCTTGAGCAACTGCGCTAAAATCTATACAATATTAAGAAGATATTTAAACTAATTAAAAATGTTTTGTGAAAAATAATAATAAAACGTGTCTATATAAGTATGATATTTGTAGGTTAAGTTTATTTATAATGTGAAAAAACTTATATTTAAGAGACAAACCTACAAATACTTACATGAGCACGTACTACATAAACTGATTCTTATTGTCACTTATGATATATACAATAATATAATGGATTTTACACAAATATTGAACAAATTGACAGGATACACGCACGGTGTACACAGCACAGCACTATAAATAATTTTGAGTCAAAATTTTACTTCATGTCGAAATTTTATTTCATGCTTAATCAAGAAGTGGATACACTTGCTAAAAGTATAAATAACATTTAACACAATGGACAGAATTAGTGGTTAACACTTGGTATATTTATTCAATCTAACATTAGCGAATTTTAATAAAAGCATAACAGTGGTTTTTAATGTTTTCAGATCAAATACGATCAGGTTTCGTAAAAAAACTAAAATGTCTTGTATAATTACGTTGGAATTTACTAACAAATCGACAATTGACAACGTTTTAAATCTTAAAATATATAATCACTACATTCTTCGTATACATTGCAAACAATAAGTTTTAAGTAATAAGAACACTAAGACAATAAATATCCATTAAAACAACTACTTATCGTGCAAATACATCACCCGATACACACACGGTGTACATAGCACAGCACTATAAATAATTTTGAGTCAAAATTTTACTTCATGTCGAAATTTTATTTCATGCTTAATCAAGAAGTGGATACACTTGCTAAAAGTATAAATAACATTTAACACAATGGACAGAATTAGTGGTTAACACTTGGTATATTTATTCAATCTAACATTAGCGAATTTTAATAAAAGCATAGAAGTGGTTTTTAAAGTTTTCAGATCAAATACGATCAGGTTTCGTAAAAAAACTAAAATGTCTTGTATAATTACGTTGGAATTTACTAACAAATCGACAATTGACAACGTTTTAAATCTTTAAATATATAATCACTACATTCTTCGTATACATTGTAAACAATAAGTTTTAAGTAATAAGAACACTAAGACAATAAATATCCATTAAAACAACTACTTATCGTGCAAATACATCACCCGATTATACAAAGAAACATTTAAAATCTTATTTGGTAAGACTTATTATTTGCAGTTAATACAAATATTATCATAATTTTATATTTTATGTTCAAAGTTCTGCAAACTAAAATTTTTTTGTTCGAATTCAAAATAGTTCTGAATTCAAAATGTTCATTCTGTTTAAATTTTTTTAAATTGATAAATATTTCGAAATAACCTAAAAAATTATACGATTATCTTAGATAATCAATTACATGACGATTTTTAAAATCTTCGACTATTCGTTTTATTTTAATAGCAATTAAAGAGTAATTTTTATTTCTTGGGTTGCAACAGATTTATTTTAAATAATTGCGCAATTTTGTAATTGTGTATTCCTTGATGTTAATTCTGTCATTAAACCTCATGTGTTATTCTAATTTGAAACGGTTGGATAAATGTCAAAACATTTTTACACCTTTACAGTAACCAAATAAAAAATTAAAATATATTCATGTACAAGACAATTTCAGAATTGAAATAAATCCATAATTAATAATTTAAACTTTCACACCCGAAAGGAAAAATTCCAATATAGAAAATCCCTTCAGGCTTTTCTAAACAAAAAATGTTACTTCATGCCTAATCAAGGAGTGAAAACATTCGTTAGAAGTTTCAAATTGAACTCTAAAAAGACGACTACGAATACCCGGACATTTACAGCGTATACATTGAGACATGTATACTTAAAAGACTTTGTAGCAATATAATGTAGTCACATGTCGTGGAATTTTATTAAAAACTTCATAGTATACAGGGTGTCCGTATTTCTACAGAATGTATGGGGATCTCACTTATTTGAAGAGATAGAGAGTCGGTTAAATTAGGGAAAAGTTGCGTATTTTAGGGCCTAACAATAATAGAAAAATAATTTTGAAAAATCTTTTTTTTGTTTTCAAGATATCAACGAAAAACTGTTTTTTTTTTAAAAATAGTTTTTATTTTTCTATTCAAAAACAACTAAATCTGAACATTTAGAACTTTGACAATATACAGCCACTTTTTAAAAAAGGAATCTAGTAGCATATTTTTTTTAAAGATAACTGTAAAATTTACCCGAGGACCATAACCAACTTTTGTTTTTCTTATGGGCGCCATTTTGAATTTTTAATTTTTTGAAAGAATTTTTTTCTGAACTCAGTGATGTATCATACTTATAATTTATTTTAGATTTGACATTTAAAATTATAATAGTTTTTTTTTGCAAAGAGTGCCTTGGAAACAATGACGTCATATTTATTAATTTATAAAATATTGACAGCAGTCAAAATTAACTAATAACTTTCAATCTCTTGTAATAATAATAATAAGTATCGATTATCACACAAAAATCAAGTAAAAAAATAGTGATGTGTCCATCATAGCACTATTCCCGTTTAAAATATGATGACTTAAATATCAACAGTATAGAAAAGTTGCACAAACCGAATTTATTCTACTTTTATTATTATTATTCAAAAACAATTCACAAAGAAGACATTTTAGCATTTTTTGCTACATCTCAATAAATATTGATTACTACCACATCTAAGCGTTATATATTTTTAACTTTACTGTAAATCAGTGGTTTATACGCGTGGGGCATGAAGTAAAATTTCGAGTTTAGAAAAGCTCCGTGAAAATTTGTCGAGGGTCGCTGGACGCTGCGACCCCTTACTGTAAATCAGTGGGTTATACGCATGGCGCATGAAGTAAAATTTCGAGTTTAGAAAAGCCCCGTAAAAATTTGTCAAGGGTCGCGCAGCGTGCAGCGACCGTCGACAAATTTTCACTGAGCTTTTCTAAACTCGAAATTTTACTTCATGCTCCACGCGTATAAACCACTGATTTACAGTAAAGTTAAAAATACATAACGCTTAGAAAATTTTCTAAACTCGAAATTTTACAGCATGCTTAGTCTGAGAGTGGAAGACACTCGTTAGTTTTGGCGGAGGAATGCGAAGGGGGGAAGGAGGAATGGGTGGGATTAAGAGAAAGCAATTAGTTGTAGCTAGTAAATATGTAATACATTATGCCAATAAAGGTTTTTTTTAGTTTAAAATACATCACAACTCTTAAAATATGTATCGTATAAGTAATTTGTCATTGAATAATTATAATAACTGAATTTGATATAGTGATTTAAGTGACTTACACTTATAACATCACAATAGTCGAAATACAGTCCATAGAAAGATATAATCAGACAAAATCCTAACATAGTCAAAAGACAGTCAATCAGGCTACTTACAGTCACAATAGTTAAAACACGGTCAATAAAGATATAATTTGACAAAATCCTATGATAGTCCAAAGACAGCCAAGCAATTTATTAAGATTCAAAATGTAACACCAGAATTCCGTTTATAAACAAACACATTTTCTATTAGTACAGTAATTAATCAGCTGGATGCCCGTCTTCAAAGGTATGTACGCAAAAGATGGGACCTAGAAGTTGTGAAATGAGTGAGTTACTTAACTGTTTCTAAGGCACTCTTTAAACAAAAGATTACAATTTTACATATAAAATGTACAATAAACTATAAGTGTATACATCATTGAATTCAGAAAAAAACATTCTTTCCAAAAGTATAAAAATCCAAAATAGCGCTTATAAGAAAAACAAAAGTTGGCTAAAGTCCCTGGGTAAATGTTACAGTTATCTTAGAATAAAATATGTTACTAGATTTCTTCTTAAAAAGTGCCTGTATAATGCCAAAGTTTTAAATGTCTGGATTCAATAGTTTTTGACAATATCTTAAAAACGAAAGAAGATATCTCAAATTTGTTTTTAGATTATTATTGGGCCCTAAAATACGCAACTTTTGCCCAATTTAACCGACTTGCGACTGTTGAACCAACGGCACTCTGTATTTTTTATAGAATAATATTATGAGAGTCCAATTTTGATACAATTTAGTATACTGTGAAATAGATTAATTATTTTAACTATAAAAAGATACTACTTGAAATAATGTGTATTACTATTGAATATACATAATGTTACAATCTACAGATTCTTTTCCGATTCTTTATAAAATAAAAAATTATTCAAAATTCAGATTTTAGTAAAATTTACAAATATTAAGCTGAATTATAAAATTTTATTTCCTGTGTATATTAAAATCAATGAAACAAGTTTTCAAACCAATCACCATTTTACAAAACTAAATACAAATTTTCTAAAAAAACACCATTAAATTTGATAAAATGTTTGTAAAATATTTAAAAAAAGTCATTTCTAATTATAAATGGCGACCATTTTAACAACGATTTAATGATTTAAACTGCTGATTATCCATTTTCTCCGATATATAAAAAATATGCATTTATAAGATGTATGGTTCTACATACAAAACAATTGTCAGAGGAGGTTTTAATTCCGGAGGGTTTAACAGGGATTTTTTAAATTGAAGTATTTGAATATGTTTTTGAATGAATATTGAATACTTCAACATTGATATCTTACTCTTCAAATATATACTTAGTTGAAGCAAGCTACATTTTTATTTTTTAACATAATTATTAATCAATCCTCTTTAACAATACCTTTTATTTTCATTAAAAATGACATTTGGGTCTTTCGTAAAATTTTTAGAGTTACGTACAAAATATATGAAAAACTAGATAAGATTATTAACTTTTGTCAAAATTTAAAAAATTCTGTGTAAAATTAGTGAATGTAATGTTGTTTTATTCTAAATCATCTGGGGGCATACAAATTCAATAACATACGGGAAAAATCATTCAAAAATTAGTAGAGGCATATAAGAATCAATAAAATTAAGAGATAAATAAATTTAACTTTTACTAATATCATATATTTAAATAATAAAAAGTATTTAATATAAAATCGTCAAAACCTGCAAACATCATTATTGTTAAATGAGCTCAAATTGACAAAAATATAAAAGTTTACAAAATCAACAAAAACAAGAAAATTAGCAATTTCAGGAATAGAACTATTGACAAAAATGTCAAATAAATAAAACAAGCAATAATAATTATCAAACTTGATACATTATAAGGCAAATCTAACAGTAAAATACAAAATTTATAATATCGAAAAAACAAAAATTCTTCTAAATTCACTAAAATCATTAAAAAATTATGTTTAAATAATTGAAAAAAAAATAATACAAATATCCTAAAAATTAACAAAATAAACTGCAATTTTAGTTAATATCAAAGTCATGCGGCACACAAAGTGTTAAAATTGATAATAAAAAAAAAAAACATTAAAATTGGTAAATTCAACTACGTCAGCTTATTATAACGTACACAACCCACAAATTTGACAATAGTTGATGAAATCGTCAACATCAATAAAATCAACAAACACTTGGTAAATTTTAAAATTTTTATAAAAAAATGATAAACTTCGAAATAAGAAAAAATCTACTTCTCCGGTTACATTCCGATTACAATTATGATAACAATAACTTATTAGTTATGTATACTATTGATCTTCGTATGTTATATCTTAAACAAAAAACTGTTTTTAGAAAATAATTGGCCCCGTAGAACGTAATTTTTTGTCAATGACCTTTTGCGAACATCATAATTACGTTATCTAAGTGACTAGACCTGCAAATAATAATTAGGAATTTAGAATCTTTGTGACTTGTTCTAAAATTTGGGATTTTTGTTTCAAGGCCCTGTAAATTATTTTGATTTATAGATTCTAAAAAATATAATATTTTTGAAATTAAACTGCTGGTATTTGTTTTTTAAGTAACACCGTTTAACAGTAATTTTAATAAATAAATATACAAACAACATTTTTATTTCGGTAATTTTATTGAAGACATTATAATTCAACATTTAACAAGTGATATTATTAAGTTTATCCTTCAACATATTCGTAGACTCGGTGCTCATGTTGTATATAACCGAGATCAACGTATCGGCTTTATCACTGCAGGTGGAGCTGCCGGCGACTTGCTCAGCCTTGGTAGTAACGCGATCTTGGCAAGTTTGATCGTCAGCGCATTCGTTGTATTCCTCTTGTAAATCAGCGACGGCTTGGTCCAAATCAGCGGCTGTTTCAGTTTCGTAGTTAGCACGACCTTCATCGTAAGCGACATTAATTTTAGCGACTTCGGCGTCTTTGTCCGAGATAACGGAATCGATTTCATCTTGTTTGTTCCCACATCTCTGCTCGGTCGCTGCCTTTAGCTCATCGATGATTTGTCTGTTATCGGCTCTGTAATCCAACATTGGCTCAGATTCTGTCTTCAAGTATTCATTGCACTGGTTTAAAATGTCTTGTTTAGAGTTTTCGATCCTTGCAATTTCATCATTGAAATCAGCCTAAAATTGTATTAGTTAGTTTTTGTCAGGAATTTTTTTTCAACAACAGCATAGGGATTGCAATACCGGTAATACGATTTACATAAATAAATTGTTTCCAAAATGTATCAATAATTTACAGATTTTAACCGGTATTTCGTTAAATCAAATAAAACTTTTGTTTGATTGAGCCCCATTTATAAAATATGTACACATCGTATAAAAAAAAACAGACCCGCGTAAAATATTATCAATTCAGGATTCAGATCCTCGATTATAAGGATTCGAATCGAGGATCTGAATCCTGAATTGAAGAGTATTTGAATACTTTACGGAAAAGCAACCGTGATCTGGATTTCTTACAGTATCTCTAAAAGAATTTGTATTTGAATCCAATTATAAGTGATTTAAATCATTCTAAAAGGATTCGAATTCTTAAAAAAGGATTAGAGTTTTCACAACGAATTTAAATCATCGCTATTATACAAAAAATACGCTGATTTAAAACTGTTTTTATAGCATTAAATAGAAATCCATTATTATTAAGTTATGCCAATAAAGGTTTTTTTTTATTAATAAGTTTAATAGTTTTAATGTCAAACGTCAATTTATTTATACAATTATGTCAAATTTAATCCTTTGACTCCGATGAATGTAAACTCTTTTGTAATGCACATAATTTGCCCAAATAATAAAAAATGTGTATCAAGGCTAATAGGTATGGCATATTTAGGAAACATACAGAGAGTTTTCTTTTAGGTATACATATCCCAATTATTAGTTTTCAGATATTCGTTGTTTTTTTTAAAATAGTTCAATTTGAAGCTTTTTAAACGAGTGTTTTCCACTCCGGGGTTAGCATGAAGTAAAATTTCGAGTATAAAAAAGTCTGAAAATTTGGTTTGGACCAAACCAAATTTTAGGGCTTTTTTAAACTCGAAATTTTACTTCATGCGCCATTCGTATAAGACACTGATTTCAAGTGAATTTCACTTGTTTACAACATTTCAGTGTTTTCAGTGTTTAATACGCGTGACGCATGAAGTAAAATTTCGAGTTTAGAAAGGCCTGAAAACTTGGTTTTGTCGCTTCGCTTCGCTACGCGACCAAACCAAATTTTCAGGCTTTTCTTAGCTCAAAATTTTACTTCATGCTTAGTCTGGGAGTGGAAAACACTCATTTATAGCTTCAAATTGAACCTATTCAAAAATAAATGTACCCATATGTATACTTAAAACAAAAATTCCTTGCAAATCCATTTTTAATTTCTTTAAAAATCTAAAATAAAATATAATTTTAAGTTAAAAACTACTGAAAATACGAAGCATTGGAATTCAAGCGTGCATTAATGATAGTTAGAAAAAAAAAATGATCGTCAGTTCAAATATTTTTTGGATAATATGTTACCAATTAGACTAGGTATGTTCCAAATACCAAATAATATTCGTATTGTCAATTTTATTTAATTTATAGAGATTAAGTTGAAATAAAAATCGTCGAATTATCAACTCAAAATATACAAATCTGTTAATACGTTTTTGTTAAGATAAACTGTTAAAGAACTTCACACTGAATCAGTGTTTAATACGCCAGGCGCATAAAGTAAATATTTCGAGTTTAGTAATGCCTGTATATTAGGATCCAATTTTTTATGATTTTCTAAACTTGAAATATTCACTTGATGTTTAATCAAGGAGTAGTAAACAGTCGTGAGAATATTATTGAGCACTTGAACAAATCTGAAGATCTGATCGAAGGAAATCAAAATAAATACTTAATTTGTTTTTAGATTTATTGTAACAAATATTGGCTTGCTTTAAACAAAATTAACTTCTTATAAAATTATTAAGCCACGATTATATTTAATTTTAAAATAAAACAGGTAACACAAATATTTTCTTTGAGAAATTCTGGTAAAATCAACTAGACATCTGTTGATTTTACCAGAATTTTTCAAAGAAAATATTCGTGTTAATAACTGTTTAATTTTAAAATTAAATACAATCGTGACTTAATAATTTTTAAATCAATTCAATGCGTGTACAATAGTGCGAGCATTTATAGTTTATTGAATTTTCAACAGTTTTTTTATAGAAAATAAAAAAAACCTGTTTTAAAAAATAATGTTTAAACAAAATCATGAATTAGCTTTAAAAATATATGCAAAATTAACAGATAATTTAGTCATAAAATTCACTGATTTTACACAGAATTCCATACAATTTTAAATCTATTATTGTTCATATGTCTTGACTAAAAGAAATCTGACGTCTTTCCGTCTTTCTTTTTTAATAAAAATAATAAAACAGTTCACCCCTTCCAACAATTTTAGTTTTATTTTTCCAAACAAAAACTAAACTGCTTTCAATTTTGAAACAAGTAAACTGTTTGTGCATTTCATTCATTTTATGAAAAATGATGTTTGTACTAAATTAGTTATGTTTTTTTACTCCTATTCTGAAATATCTTTCCTTATGGGTCCATCACGAATTAGTGAATGTGATGCGATTTTTTATTATGTGGTCGTTGCCATAGAAACCTCTGGAGTTCTAGAGATGCGAAATACCAATTCCAACTCTAAAACGGAGTTGGTTTCTATAGTAACGTCTAAATAATAAAAAAACTGAGTGCGACCTGGAATACGTGAATCTGACAAAACGTCTGAAATTTCAAATTTCATTCGCTCGGCGAAACCGAATGGTGCCCTTGGATTTGTCAGTTTCGACGTAAGTCAGTGCCCCCGACACGTGAAAACTATTCGCGACACTCAAAAGTGCCGAATAAAAAAGTTAAGTATAAATCGAAATTGAAACTTTTACCCTTTTGAGTAGAGTGCTGTTGTGCGGTTCAGTGTGTGAGAACGGAGCAATAGTGCGAAGGAGACACATTAAAGATAACTCGAATAAATTCCGTGCAGAATTGTGCATTTAAAAGTGTATATGGCGAAAAGTAGTGCTAGTTTTATAATAAACTAAACTGTTTTTTTTTAAATATATATGTACAATCGTATAAAAAGTATAGTGTACAATTCGCATGGAATCACCATTTCCCACTCATATGAATTGCCGCACTTGCCTGCGGCTCGTGTAGCAAATTTCATACTAATGGGAAATGGTATGATTCCATGTTCATTGTATAATATTCTCGGATATCTTGACAAAAAATGTTTTTTGAGAATTCCTTATCTCGATTTTTAGTATTTAAATTAAACACAAAATGTAATCTCTTTTAATATTTATACTGTCTCCACCGATCTACATTTATAAAATAGATTAAACGCCATTTAATCAAGTGTCCTTTCAATGCGCATCATAAAAAATTTCTATAGGACTTTTACTGCCAAAATAACGATATTGCGACTTATCAAGTTCTAGGTAAACCGGTTTAGAACATAGCATTATATTTCAAAAATAAATTTTAACATTGCTTAAAATTTGCCACATTTAGCTGAACGTATACTTTTAAATATTTCATACAAATGAGTAATTCTGTCAACTATTCAATCAGCTGACAGAATTACTCATTTGTATGAAATATTTTAAAGTATTTTAGAAAACGTCTTAAGCGTAAATTAGTTTGTTTCTTCTTACGACAAAATAAAATTAGAAAATCTGTTACTTACATTTACTGCATAGGCGCAGAAAAGAACGCAGACAACGAAAGCTTTCATTTTATAAGTGTTTAACCTTGTTGGCTTAGGACAATTTTCACTCGCTTATATATACATTGTTCGCCATAAAATTAATTCAAATACATTTGTATTTTGTACTGAATAAAGATAACGTTTATTTGCACATGTTAAAAATATGTCATTTTTAGAAAACGGTTTAATGAGCCATTAATATTATTTGTACCGGAGAGTTTATACAGGGTCAGTACAAAGTTCTCGAATACAATACTTTTTTATAAGGGATTGTTTTAAAATTTGATACACGTGAAGGCAGTTTAGTGGTCTAACTGCAAAACTCACACACTCCAGTTTTTTGTGAAAATTGAGTTGGCGTTTTTTTATGTCCGCCATGTTAAAGTACACGTGTTTTTTTTCAATTTGCCAAAAGTATTTAAAAGTGGAGAATATGAGTTTTGCAGTTAGATCACTTAATTATGCTAAATTAATATTTATCAAATAGTTTCACAGTAAAAACACAAACATTTAGTTTCTGATTATTTACACCAAACTTATTACAAATAAAACTCTTACAAAATCATCAATTTCTTCAAGTTCAAAATATAAAAAAGAAGATGTATTTGAGTTCTATTTCACGGAAAATATAATATCCACTTTAAGCAAGTTGATTTTAACACACCTGAAATGTTATTTAAAGTAAGACAATAATTTTAGATAATTCCATATTTTTTCACTTAAAGATTTGTATAATTAATTTTTACTAAATCTTACGCAGAATTGTTCTACACAACAATTTATATTTTGACCAGTTTTGATATTTACATAATTTTCAAAGAATAGTTTGATGTAAAATCAAAACTAATCAGAATAAAAATAGTTCTTAATTAACCCTTTCGGCCCTGACGCCACTAATTAATACCACCACCATTAATGCCACAACTAAAATTTGGTAACTTTTCCGATAATCGTTTGTTTTTTAAAATAGTTTAATTTAAAGTGTTAAACGAGTGTTTTCTACGCCCAGATTAAGCACGAAGTAAAATTTCGAGTTTTTAAACTCGAAATTTTACTTCATGCGCCACGCGTATAAAACACTGATTTTATATGAAGTTCAAAATATTCTACTAAAGCAGTATGCTAAAAAAGTGTATTCTGAACATCAATCACATGACATCAGTGTAGAGTACGCGAGGCGCATGAAGTAAAATTTCGAGTTTAGAATACCCTGAAAATTTGGTTTGGTCGCTCCGCGCTTCGCGCTACGCGACCAAACCAAATTTTCAGGCTTTTCTAAACTCGAAATTTTACTTCATGCTTAATCTGGGAGTGGAAAACACTCGTTTGAAAGTTCAATTTGAAATATTTGTAAAAACAACGAATATCTGAACAATTACAGCGTATACAGTATATTGGGATATGTATACGCGAAAGAAAAACTCTCTATATATCTAAGATAAATAAGATGCAGTGTACAAAGCATTTTTTTGTCCACCAGAAAAATTCCAGGGCTAAAAGGGTTAAACATTTGTAAAACAAACCGCGGCGTTTAGTTTTTACTCAATTGTTTAATCATGTTTCACGAAGTGTTACATGAGAAATCAGTTCATGAGATATCAAGCACATATTTTCAGAAATGTTAAATTAATTGTTGTTCTTTTATAAGAAAGCAGTACACACAATTATAAACTACCGATTATCACATTTAATAAAGTTTTTCACTTTTCTACTAACCCTCTATAATTTGAACATTCGTCCATTAGACAGTTAGCAATAAGTTCATGCAAAATGTATTTCTATTCATATTTTATATTTATCATTTTTACTGATTCTATTTTTTAAAATTTTTGCTCGTAAAATAATTTTATTAAAATAGCTATGATTTCAAAGTTTATAGGTATTTAAATTTGATAACAAATATGTTTTAGATATTTAAAAAAATCCTTGAAGACGCCGATTATCGATTATCGGAATAGATGTTTTTTAGTATAGAACTCACTTTGTGACACCATATTATTATCAACTTTGTAATTTCGCTAGGCGTAAACTAATTTCATATTTTGTAACGTTATTCCAAATTTTATCATAAATTAAACCAGTAGAGGGTAATTTTTTTTCGGAATAAATGTAATATTTCAGAATAACTTTGTTGTTTACCAACTAGAGCAAAGTCATGTCTTAATTTGCGATTTGGTGACTTTGCTCGAGTTAAGTATTCATATTTTTCTTAATTAAAATATAAAACTCGAGTGGTTTTCGACCAGATTATTTGACGACAACGCATTCTTTTGCACTCAATATCTTTAAATGGACCGAATCTAATTTTAAAGTTATTTCAAAATGTTGCCTAATTTGTTAATAAACAAGCAATATTTGCCTTTCTGCTATTTTCTGCTTTAGGCTAGGCAGGTTAGGTAGGTGACAAAATAATTGTAAACTTAAATGTACCTGCGTAATTTCTCATATTTTTTCCCGAAACTCAAAATTAATTGTTTATGTTACAGATATTGAAGTTTATCCTTTCAGAATTAATATTGCATATTGATTTTTCAATGGGACTGTGGAAATTCATAAAATACCGCTATAACCTCGCAGCGTTAATAAAATTAACAGATTTGTAGAATCTGACTTCACTATGATAAAATGTAATTATTCTACAAGTAAGCTGAACTGTTTCCCTTTAAAATACATCTTTTCTTTTTAGTGCGACGCTGTGATCAAAAGCTATTGAATTTCTTCCGTCGACTTATTGCACATTTGCTCAAATAAGTTAATTCGCGCGCGAAACTGAAATTCAAAATGACCGGTTACTTGAAAAGTTATTATTATATTTATTGTTCATTTCACAAAATAAGTGCTAAGGAATTGTTTAGTTTAAAATCTTCTCAGCTACATTTTTTGTTTGAAATATTTTTTTCTATGTGCAGATATGTAGGATATCGACGTTTTCGTTTTTCTTCATAGGAGTGGTACATTTTTTTAATCTTATTAAGAGTCCAGTATTTTTAGAGGTCAGATCTCTGACGACTGGACTAGTTATATACTACAATTTTTACTATTAACATTATAAAATCTTAATTAATTGACAAAAGCAATATTATAAGAATTGTTTAGTGAAATTCTATAATGCCTATTACTAAAACTCAAATAGCTAAAAATTCATATTTTTTTAGGATAGGTTTTGCATGCAAATTATATATTAGATTTTAAGAAAATTATATACATAAGTATGTTGACTATTGTAATACATATTTTTATTAATGATTTCGATAGCTAACGCCATCTAATGCTTCATAGTGGCATCGTCAGTGACACGAATGCACAAAGTGCATATACAGGTCACTGTTTCGTCCGCGAGCGAGCAGAACTCTGTTTGTGAAACCAGAAAACAAATATCAAAATTGAATTTGTGTTCAGTATTCCGGCACCAGGTACCCACAGACGCGTTTCGGACTTCAAGGTCCTCTTCAGTGTGGTCCCGACCCAGTGCTGAGGAATACTGAACATTTCTGACTATTTCAAGCCAATATGTGAAAACTATTAATGATTTCGATAGCTAACGCCATCTAATGCTTCATAGTGGCATCGTCAGTGACACGAATGCACAAAGTGCATATACAGGTCACTGTTTCGTCCACGAGCGAGCAGAACTCTGTTTGTGAAACCTGAAAACAAATATCAAAATTGAATTTGTATTCAGTATTCCGGCACCAGGTACTCACAGACGCGTTTCGGACTTCAAGGTCCTCTTCAGTGTGGTCCCGACCCAGTGCTGAGGAATACTGAACATTTCTGACTATTTCAAGCCAATATGTGAAAACTATTAATGATTTCGATAGCTAACGCCATCTAAGGCTTTATAGTGGCATCGTCAGTGACACGAATGCACAAAGTGCATATACAGGTCACTGTTTCGTCCACGAGCGAGCAGAACTCTGTTTGTGAAACCTGAAAACAAATATCAAAATTGAATTTGTGTTCAGTATTCCGGCACCAGGTACCCACAAACGCGTTTCGGACTTCAAGGTCCTCTTCAGTGTGGTCCCGACCCAGTGCTGAGGAATACTGAACATTTCTGACTATTTCAAGCCAATATGTGAAATCTATTAATGATTTCGATAGCTAACGCCATCTAATGCTTTATAGTGGCATCGATGCCATATATATATATATACATATATATACATATATATATATATATATATATATATAAATTGTGTAAATATAGTTTGTAACATTATTTTTACGAATAAAGTGTATAAAACGTCGCTCCGCATTTTCGGCAACAAAACCCCGCAACAACTGGCTTCCCAACGTGTGGCCGAATGCGCGGATGCATACTAGAAGCAAAGCAAACATGACGACATTCCAAATCACCGCCGAGCTGCTCCAGGAACTGATCCAAGGCGTCAATGGAGGTGCAACCAAGCGGAACTTTACCCAGTGCACAGCCAGATTCAGCGGCGAACGGAACCACAACGCGGTAATGGAATTCATCAACCAAACAACAATTTATAAAAACGTCGAGGGAATCACCGACGCTGACGCCCTCACAGCTCTTCCACTTCTCCTTAAAGCGGATGCCCATAAATGGTGGAATGGAGTCAAGGACCAAGCGACGACGTGGGATCAAGCCACAATGATGCTACGTAAAGCCTTCGCTTCAAATAAACCGGATCACGCAATATACCGGGAAATATTTGGTACGGAGCAGACGGCCGAGCAAACGACAGACACATTCATCTGCGACAAACGCGACCTGTTTGCCCAACTAAACGACAAACACACCATGGCAGTGCAGCTAAACATGCTATATGGCTTAATACAAAAGTCGCTGAGGGACCGAATCCCAAGAAAAGATATCAGCGATTACGATGAGCTCCTCATAAAAGCTAGACTAGTGGAGGACAGCATCCGAGAAGCAGAAATACCAGAACCCATTCCCCAAAAGAAGAGAGTGAGATGCGATTTCTGTCGGAACTTCGGCCATACAGCAGCCGAATGCAAGAAGCGGGCCAAAACAGAAGTACACGCGCCGAAACCAGAAATACGTCAATACGAGCAGCCACAAAACGAGCAAGGAAGACAGCCAATTAAGTGCTACGGTTGTGGAAAACCTGGCGTAATTCGGAGCAGATGCCCAAACTGCAACGCAAAACCCAGCACAAGCTTCTGCGCTATCGAAGCAGCTACCCAGAAACACCGGCCTGCTGTACGGATATACACGGGAGGAAGCTCAGGAACGGCTTTTCTAGACACGGGAGCCAGTATAGCCAGCCCCAGTCTATACGACGCCCTCAGAGAACAGCAATATCCCGAAACAAGAGAAGTTATGAAAATTACGCTGGCAGACGGAATCACCACGACCCAGGAGGTGACAAAAATTAAAGCTCACATCTTCCTTAAAAGAAGGGAAGTTAAAACAACGCTGATCGTCCTCCCGGACACTCCCAAAGCCCAGACCCTCCTGGGAATCGACTTCATCGAGGAAGCTGGGCTAGTAGTCAACTTCCGAACCAAAAGGTGGCACTTCGACGAAGCTCCCAACTAGACGTACAGGTTCGAATATAAAGACAGCTTAGATACTGAAGAAAGAGTAGGGACGAAAGACCATGGAATACAGTCAATGTTGGCTCAACACCAGCACATAAAACCCCTGTCACCGATCGCGGATCTGGGCCAGGCGATGAAGGCAGAATCGTCATTCGACCCATGCGAGGCTTATGGACCAGAATACGCGTCCCAGCCCAGAAAGGAGCTATTTTGGCAAACCTGGGGTCAAGGATCCAGATTCCGGTGGGAAGACGCCGCATGCCAAATCGATATGGCATGGGAATCGATAGATTCCAGCAGTGTGCTCCCTCACATAGAATTGGCAACAATCGACGCCGAAGCCGTCGCACTGAGGCAGGACGAGGGACCTCAACTTCTAATCAGCCAGCGCGGACAGGTCGATGCCGTTCTCGCAACATACGCAGAGGTGTTCCAGGAAGTAGGACCTCCCACAACGTTGTGCGAGCACCACATCACCACTATAGACAGCCCGCCAATTTCCTCTCCTCCATACCGCCTGACTCCAGGCAGTACCGAAGCACTGCGCCAGGAGATAGACCTCCTGCTAGCAAACGGCACCATTGAAGAATGCGAAAGCGCTTGGTTGGCTTCCGTGGTGCTGGTACCCAAACGGGACGGGACATTGCGGATGTGCGTTGACTACAGGAGATTGAACGCCATCACCAAAGCAGACGTATACCCGATGCCCCGCATAGACGAGTTATTCCATGCCGCTAAAACCACCAAGTACATGGCCACGATGGATTTAAAAGCCGGCTATTACCAAATTCCCGTCCAAGACAGCGACTGCGATAAAACCAGCTTCGTCACGCCATTTGAGACTTATCATTTCCGACGACTTCCTTTTGGTCTGCGGAACGCCCCCGCTACCTTCCAGCAGCTGATGGAGCGCATTCGCCGAGAGGTAGGAGTAACGATTTTCGCCTATTTGGACGATATCATTCTCACCTCACCAGACTTCGCAGCATTTATGAATTATCTCGCGCTGGTATTAGAGAAGCTACAAACAAGCGGCCTATGACTCAACCGGTCCAAATGTCACTTCGCGTGCCCCCGAATCAAATACCTGGGACACATTCTTACCACCGAAGGCATCAGCACCGATTCCGATAAAGTAGACGCAATACAACAAATTCGCATACCGGGAAATCCATCCCAGGTGCAGTCATTCCTACAGATGTGTAGCTGGTACCGGAAGTTCATCGAAACATTTTCCGAAATCGCACGTCCTCTAAGCCAGCTCACGAAGAAAGCGCACCCTGGAGATGGACGGAGGTCGAACAGTCAGCTTTCGACGAACTAAAAAAGAAACTCACTACAGCCCCGATTCTCCGCCAAGTCGACCACTCACAGCCTTTCACTCTAATGACAGACGCCAGCGCCTACGCCATAGGCGCCGTGCTGTGCCAGGGCGGATCTGGAGAGCAGAAACCAATCGAATTTGCCAGCCTCCTACTCTCCGGTGCGGAGAGGAACTACTCCATCACAGAACGAGAGGCCCTCGCCATTGTGTGGGCCATCCGAAAGTACCGAGGATACATAGAGGAAACCTCGATAATCGTCATTACAGACCACCAACCACTAAGATGGCTAATGACGCTGAAATCTCCATCGGGACGCCTAGCCCGTTGGGCACTACAGCTGCAGCCATATAACCTGCAGATCGAGTACACTCCCGGGAAAGCTAACGTCATCGCGGATGCACTCTCCCGCCTACATAGGGATGCTTAAGACATCGCGGTGATCGCGATCGATGTACCCACAAAGACACCCCACGAAAGCAGAGAATCGCAAAAGGGCGACCCCGAGCTTCGGAAGATTATCGATGCATTCGTGGGAAGCCGCCTCGAGGAAATCTCCTCATGGACTGCCAGAGGATATTTGTTATCGCAAGGATATCTCTACCGATATAGCCTGAGCGACGACGATGAAGAGCCTCTTCTAGTAATCCTTGATGGCGAGCGTGCCACCGTCCTGAAAAGTTACCATGCTGACCCTACTGCAGGCCACTACGGAGCCGAGCGAACCCTGCATAAAATCACCAGAAGGTTAACCTGGCCGGGTATACGCCGCGATGTAATAGCCTACGCCAAACGTTGCCCAGAATGCCTGAAATATAAAGCTTCGAACGTGAAACCCGCCGGCCTCGTACAAATACCGGTGATGCAACAACGGTTCGAGGTTCTCGCCATGGATCTATTTGGACTTCTTCCCCCTGGCCCTAATGACGAACGATGGGTATTCATCATCGAGCTATTTGCCATGCAGCACGCCACCGCACAGAATTGCGCTTGGACTCTAATCCACGAGGTGTGTTTCCGTTTTGGATTACCGCGTCGCATCATTAGCGACAACGGAACTCAATTTACCAGCTCCGTGATGCAGCAAATCACTCACAGTCTAGGAATAAAGCAGAGCCTTACTCCTGTGTACCATCCGGCAGGTAACCCGATAGAAAGACGAAACCGCGAACTTAAGTTCCAATTGGCTTCGCAGCTCAAGGAGCACTGGCCCGAGAAACTGCCAGCCATCAGGTTTGCTATCAATACGGCCATCTGCCAAGGGACTGGATACTCTCCGGCCTACCTAACGTTTGGCAGGAATCTCAGGACTCCGTACGAGGTTGGCACCGATCTAAGGACGATTATCGAGTCCGACACTTTCTCATCCGACAACTAATAAGACTCGCAGACTGTCTCTCAACCGCACGAGAAACCCACGAGAAGGAGCAGGACCGAGGGAAGGCTTACGCGGACGAAAAACGACGACCTGGGCTAAGTTACAGCCCCGGCGACCAGGTACTCGTGACAATCCACCCGCCAAGCTCTGCCCAAAGGAAGACGTCGAGCAAGCTGGCCCCTAAACGCGAGGGATCGTATATCGTGCTAGGACAGAAGGGACCCACATCATACGAGATCGCCGACCCAACCGCTCCTACCGAGGTCTTGGGAATGTATCATTCATCAGCTCTTCGGCCCTATGTACCTACCGACGCTCCACCACCAGCGCCAATCGCACCAATCCGAAGAAGAGGGTGACCACGGAAACATCCGGTAGCTTCTAAGCACGGATAGAAATCACCAGGACTTCCCCAGCCGATTTCTAGGGGGGGACTGTAGCAGCCACCGCTTAGTACCAGAGCGCTCCGCCGATACCCTCTTGGGGGCGCGCAACAGCCACCCTGCTACGTGAGGGCGTACTACCCTCTCCCGTAATCCACACCACCACCGCAGCATCTGACAAATTCGGGGCTATAAGTACCTGCTCCGAACCCCCAAATAGTCAGTCTTGGAAACTCGCTCGACTCAGCTTCACTATTTAGCTTCTGCTAGCGCTCCTGAATTGGACCTAGATTTGGACTAACTAGCCTACTGTTTCGAGCAGCTCCCGCATATATATATATAAATTGTGTAAATATAGTTTGTAACGTTATTTTTACGAATAAAGTGTATAAAACGTCGCTCCGCATTTTCGGCAACAAAACCCCGCAACAAGGATTAAATAAGAAGTAGTTTTACTTTTAATAGATTTTAAACAAAACCTGTTACCGTGGTAACTAAAACAAATAAATATTGCGATTTATGATCAAATTTCGGTACGATATAAATAAATATTCGTTTTTATTTAGTAAAAACTATAACGGTAATGAAAATAAAATATATTTTTACATCTATTTCCAAATGAAACTTTTGTTGAATAACCTTGTATGTTCACGTATGTATTTTAAAAACACGTTTTAGTTGCATTTGATATTGTAAAATAGTGTTTCCTACTCCGACGTTTTAAGAATTATACAGGGTGTCCGTATTTGAACAGAATGTATGGGGATCTCGGTTATTTAAAGAGATAGAGAGTCAGTTAAATTGGAAGAAAGTTGCGTAATTTAGAGCCTAATAATAATCTAGAAACAAATTTGGAATACCTTCTTTCGTTTTTGAGATATTGTCAAAGAACAGATTTTTTGAAATTTAATTTTTATTTTTTTATTCAAAAAATATTAAATTCAGACATTTACACCTTTAAGATTAAAGAGGCACTTTTTAACGATAAAGCGACCCGAGACAAATTTTCACGGGGCTTTTCTAAACTCGAAATTTTACTTTATGCGCCATGCGTATAAACCACTGATTTACAGTAAAG
The DNA here is from genome assembly GCA_932526585.2 of Philonthus cognatus. Taxonomy (NCBI): domain Eukaryota; kingdom Metazoa; phylum Arthropoda; class Insecta; order Coleoptera; family Staphylinidae; genus Philonthus; species Philonthus cognatus. The sequence goes on along the minus strand of OW052241.1, from coordinate 63,585,457 downwards.
TTAAAAATATTTAACGCTTAGATGTGATAATGATAAATATTGACCGAGATGTAGCGAAAAATATGCAAGAATTACTTTTTTTGTAAATACTTTTGATATAATAATAGAAGTACAATAAATTTAGTATAAGTTGCACATACTTATTATGTGATAATCGATACTTATTATTATTATTATTACAAAAGATTAACAGTTATTAATTAATTTTGAGTGCTAATGATGGTTGACTGCTATCAGATTTTATTGATTAACAGATATGACGTCATTGTTTCCAAGGCACTCTTTGCAAATAAGAAAATATCATAATTTTAAATATCAAATCTAAAATAAATTATGAGTGTAATACATCACTGAGTTCAGAAAAAAATATTCTTTCAAGAATATGTTCCTTGATTCCTTATTAAAAAGTGCCACAATATTGTCAAAGGTATAAATATTCAGATTCAGTAGTTTTTGAATAAGAAAAAGAAAAACGATTTAAAAAAAAATAGTTTTTGGTAATATCTCAAAGAGAATTGATCTATCTCTAACCGCTTCCACTCTATAATCGGAAGTTAATTAAATGTCGTCTTTATGAAGATAATGTAACACATTTATTTACAAACTTTCTTATAGAAACCTTTTCCGCTCATTAAAATGACGTACATACTGTAAGTTATAATTTTTCAAAAAAAAATATGATGTCGGGATTTTAGAAAATTATATATAAATATCAATATTCAGTCAATTTAACGGCCTATTATCATTTAAGAATTCGTCACATGTCGTTTTGGTGTTTTTTTTTTATTATTGGAAATTAAAGATAAATATCATAAAATAAATCTGCAAAAATTGTGTGGGGTCATCTATTCGTAATGAAACAGTATTTTTGGAACTGCACAGACCCCTTGAGAAGAGCAAACGGCATTTATATGCTGTCCACCGTTAATAAATTTTACGACCTGGCAGCACTGTACGTGTTTCGTATTAAGGATATTTCGTTTTTGCTCTTCTACGACATTTTTAATCAACTTCCGGTTAGAGATAGATCAATTTTCTTTTAGCCACGAAAACGTGACCATGGCTCACGAAAACCATTTTTTAATTTCTCTACAAAAAAAAATAATTACCATATGTGGCACCTCCAAAATGCACCACCCTGTACATCGGCATGTACATACTTAAAAAGAAAAATTCTTGTGTATTTGTTTTGCAATAAAATAAACTACATACAATTCATTGTTTTTAAGAACTCTCTTTAAATAATTTAAACCAAACACACACTCAAAGTCAAAATGCGATTCAAGCATTAGTTCAGAGTGTAATAATTCAAATGGCTATTTGATTTAACAATTATTTTTCAATTGGACGGTGTTTAATGGAAAATAAATCTAAATCGATTAGCGATTAGAATGTAAATACGACACGGCCGTGCATTATGAAGCTTGATTTAATAAAAAGGCGACGGATTTCGAGTCGTGAAATTTTGAACGCCATAGAGCAAACATTCGGCGCACTTCAGCATTGCAATTTGGGGGATTTAAATTTATAAATGCGCGCTGAATGTTCTGCATGCAACACACAAATTCTCGTCAAGAATTAGGCATCGGTGAGTATTTGATATACAGGGTGATTCTAAATGAATTGTAAATATTAAATGATTGAGATGTTTTATTCGTAAGATTAATATCGAGAGACAATAAATAATTAATACTTTCTTTTGAATCTGGTTCACAACGTAGGGTCTACGCTCCACAGGAACGGAGCCTCGTTAAGTAAATACTTTATCGTTATTTATAATTAAAATATATTTACATCCATTTCACAATCAAATTTTTTTGTTAAATAACCTTGTATTTTTACGTATGTTTTTAATAACAAATATTATTTTTAAGATTAATATCGGGCTACTCTAAATTATTGAGATTTTCTTTTGAATCTAAAACAGTGGTTTACAACGTACGGTATACGCCTCACAGGAGCGGAGTATTAAGGGGGGAAATCTCTAATTAATACTGAACGCATTAAAATCGACTAAATATAGAAACATAACAAACATTACCTATTTTCAACAGTAATTAAGTTAACAAAGTCCTTAACAAAAGGGAAATTATACTAATATATATTATAATCATATTACCATGAATTTCATATATTTGCTAACAGAAAATATATCAACAAAGTAATAGCATTTTTCTTCAAGTTAATCCAATACTTTTACTTAGAAAAATCATAAACAGTGGGTTGAGAAATTTGATAAAGGAAGATATCTGCCAAATAATGTCTACGAGCAAAAAACCCTTGATCCTATCTCGATATGAAAAGCATACTCTTATAAGGCATTCCTCCATATTCGCCCTACTTATCTAGTTCGTGGGCTTCGGATCTGTTTATAGGTTTTAGCTATATAGCATGATCAATCCCTTATATCCGCTTTACCCGTTCAAGTATTAGGGCTTTGAGACCGCGGCCCTTATCACACATTGCCTACAAACGACCCTCCAAAATAAAGAAAACGGAAGGGGACCTCTAATTTATTCCACTTATAGAAGAAGCCCTCTGCATACAACGTGGTCTAGAAACGGGGGTTTTTACATTTTAAGGAGAAGGATTTTCCTTAATATTACATGACAATTTTAGGAAATGGGTTTAAACGAGGAAATAATGATATCATGGAAATAAAAGGAGAATATTGCGTACAATATAAAGTTAGTACCGATAAATACAAGTATATTATTTATTTAACGGGATAGATCATTTTTACAGTTATAAGATATACATGCAAAATACAATACATTTATGTATACTATGTAATTTAAAATACAACAATTAAATACTTTATACGCAAAAACTAACGTTACATGAGAATACGTTAGTTTATTTGTTTCAGGCATTCGTCAATAATATAAAATAGTATTTAATCTGAATTTTCTAACAAATCTATGAATTTCTTGAATAATTATGAAGTAACATTTCGAATTTAGAAAAGCGTGAAAATTTGGCAAATCCAAATTTTTACGCCGTTCCAAACTAAACTCTACTTTATGCACTAGGCGTATAAAACACTGAAATATTGTGAATATGTTATATATTTTCCAAATAATTATTGCATTTAACTATATCTTGCACATTCAAAATTCTAATTTGCAATAAATTTGAATATACCGTTTGTCCCGTTTCAAGACGCATCATAGGGAATTCCCATGTAAAAATTTCAATTTCAGTTTGTATCTCTATTATTGAAACAAAATGATCAGTATAAAATTAGAATTATTCCTTTATCTACAGCATTGTTTTTAAGTTTTATTTATGTTTTCTCTCTAGTTTTCTTTAAAATTTAGCTTTAAAATAGAGAAGAAATATTTAAAAATAAAATCCTTAATATTGTAGTTGCTATGAAAAGTCAGTGTTTGTCATCTTAACCTTTTAAGACAGAAAACAATTCAATTCAACATAAGTGTTTGTATCACAAAAGAAAAAAATATGATAATAAAATGGATTTTTAGTGGACATTCTTCGCTTGCTAGGTATTTCCGACTTATTTAGTATTAATCAACAATTATTAGAGTCGTTCAGAAACTTCAGGAGAATAATTGTGTGAACGATGAACCATTGAGAATAAAAAGAGGAAATCTAAAGAAATTGTGGATTTATTGCATATCGATTTACTTTGATTTTTGAGATTCTGAAAACGGAATCAGGGTTAACGTGTTTGGGATGCCCGAATTTGAAGTTCGTTGGTTAAGGCGTCTTACCGTATGGCCACAAATTAAATTTTAAGTTCCACTTTTGTGGTTATATATGGTCGTATTTTTGGCTAACTAAGCACATAACGGATACACATTACACATATGATGAAATTATCTCCAAAATGATGACGTAATTCATCCAATTTGTAGTGTTATCTTCGTTCATTCAGCCAATATCACGATATTAATTTTAAACTAGAGTTGAAGTCTACTGACGTTTTCTTAAAATAATGGATATATAAATCCAGATTGATCATTAAATCATAAGTATATAGATTTATATAAAATAAAAAAAATTAAAAATAGATGGCGTCACTTTTGTACGATAACTAGGATATTTAATGCAAAAAACAACAAATAATATAACAATATATAATAACAGCTACAAATATTACTTTTATGAAATTAAATGAATATAGGCCAATTGCTATATTTTTGATTGACCTGAATAGGAAAATTGCAATGTTTTTTTTTAATTGTATATTATAACTAATCATTTGTGCTTAGTATGTTTGTCACAAACACACTATTTTTATTTGACTACATTTTGCTGGTAATTTTATAGTTTCACAATAAAACAAACAGTAGTATCTAGTAATACTATGCACATCACTTTAAAGAAATCTATATTAACGACCGAAAGATGGAAAATTCAAATGTTTTTTGTTTGTTTTGTTTTATTGTTTATTATAACCAATTATTTATGCATATTTTTTTCTCAAACACAATTTTCTGGGTATAATTTTTGCGTTTTGTGTATAATCAGTACTTTCTAGTGCTACTATGTACATCACTTGTAATTTAAGAAAATCTACATTACCGACCGAAAGATGGAAAATTTAATTGTTTTTTTGTTTTGTTTCATTGTTTATTATATCAAATCATTTACGCATTTTTTCGGAAAGACAATTGTCTGCGTATAATTTTTGTGTTTTGTGTAAAGTCAGTGCTGTTTAGTGGTAGTTTTGCGTTTTTTTCTATAAGAAAAGTACTTTTTAGTGCTGATTTTGTACATTTTTGAATTTAAGGCAAGATTAACCACCTTCCATGATTTGAAAAATAACAAAAATGCAGATTCTAATATTTTGAAATAAGATTACTCTTAAATTTCAAATATTCACTAAAAATCTGTGTGATATGAAAATCACGTACTACATTTATAAAGTTTTACAATTTTTAAATGCTTATAAAACTTTTAGTGCACTCGAAATGTAGAATTACACTAAAATTGTAGAAGAATTTGGCACAGAAGCAAATGCCTTTAGATGGTGTCAGGCCAACGGGTTTTTATCGAGGGAGAAAATGCGCTCAAGGCATCGAAAATCAATGGGTTTTAGCGCATCCTAGTCAGGGCTGGGCTCATTTCGGTGCAATAAGGGTGGGCATAATTTAAATGTACCCATTGCAAGGGGTACATAGTTCGAAAAAGCCAAATTACCCCTAAGAAAAGTGTTCAGGTATTAATTTTAAATAATAGCTTATACCTCATAAATAAAATGATGTTTTTATAGTATAATGTTCTCCTTTTCTGAGGATGACTCACATGAAAAGTGTCGTCGAAATGCTCCCAAAGAAGGGGAACAAGGTTCATTGTCTGAACATACCATCTGTGACTGGTAATATAAAATAAATTCTTGTGTACTAAAAAGTAATTCATTATATTTTTGTATAAAGGTACAACTTTTGTCATGAGGTTGTGATAGAGCAGGGGTGAGCAACCTTTTTTATCAATGGGCCAATCGAAATTTTGAAATTTGTTGGCGGGCCGCAGACAAAATAACATATTAATAAATTATAAAACCTTATATATTTAATAAACATAACACAAAATACACATAATACATATAATAGTAAACTTGAAGAAAAGCAAAACACTCCATAAAATGTAATATATAAAAAACAAAAAATCAAAAAAAACATTGGAATTAATATGAATTTTAATGCGAAATTTGGTACTGTTTCTTCGCCACAAGTTGGTCAATATTAGCCGGTATTTCCGACACGGCTACACGAACGCAGCTCTCCAATCGGGCATCGCTCAGTCTTGATCGGTAGTCGTTCTTAATTATCTTCATTGTTGAAAACAGTTGTTCGCAAACATATGTACTTCCAAACAGAGACATAAGTTGCTTTGCATTTTCCGTCAAAAGTGGAAATTTTATAGGGCTCACATAAAATTTATGAAAATTGTCGATGGTCACTGCTAGAAATTTATTTTTTAAATCTGTATTGTTCTGCATGTCTATTAATTCCATTTGCAGTTGTTCTGGAACTGTATCCACGTCTATGTTGAATGGCGTTGAAAATATTTTTATGGAAACCACTGTCCCCTCGACTTTAAACATTTTGAATCGTGCTTAGAATTGGCTTATTAAAATATCTATATATTCAACATATTTTTGACAAATAGGCGTCTTTTCTTTCCCTAAATTATCTTTCCCTAAATATTGGAAATGGGACATATTATTTTCCAATAGATGTTTTCTCCACAATTTCAATTTGCTTTCAAAGCCTTTAATTTTATCATACAAATTGTGGATAAATTGTCCTTTGCCTTGAAGTTCCACATTAAGATCATTGAGATGCTGAGTTATATCGATAAGAAACCCAAAATCGCACATCCAATCGTTATCATCGAATTGAGGAAAGGGATATCCCTTCATATCCACAAACAATTGTATTTCACTTTTTAAGTTGTATACTCTTTTTAGCATTGCACTTCTACTAAGCCACCGTATTTCGGTATTGAAAATCACGTCACCATATTCAGTTTCTAAATCCTTCAGAAATTCTTTAAATTCACGGTGATTTAATGCCCGCGACTTTATAAAATTAACCAATTTTATTATAGGTGCCATGACATTTGGCAAACTCAAACTTTTCGCACACAAATTTTCCTGGTGAATTACGCAGTGATTAATTTTAATGTCTTTAAATAGCCTTCCTGAGACTCCTACCTCCATGCTGGACATTGCTCGTGCTCCATCTGTTGATATGCCAATAATCTTTTGCAATGGAATTGAAAAATGTTCCAATACTGACTTTAGTTCACCGTAAAGATCTTCACCAGTCGTGGTCCCTTTCATTGGAATCAGTGAACACAATTCTTCGGTAATATTAAATTGGGAGTCAATTCCTCGTATAAATATAGCTAGTTGTGCCGTATCGCTAATGTCACAACTCTCATCAAGGGCTACAGAACAATACTCAAATTTTTCAATGCGTTCGCATAATGTTGTTGTTATGTTTTCGGACAAGTCTTCAATTCTTCTGGCAACTGTAAATCTCGACAAACTAATATTTGAAATAATATTTGTCTTTTCAGGAAACGCTATTTCGGCAACTGCAGTTAGACATTCCTTTATCAACTCCCCATCCGCAAAACTGCCGTGTCCGAAGAAGTAGCAAAATTTTCAAAAATTGTCTGTTGCTTTAGTAAGTTTTTGTGCATTTCATTAAATTTATCTTTCCGCATTTGTCCTTGTAAATCTTTATATTGTGGTTCGTGTTTTGTTTCGTAATGTCTTTTAATATTACATTCTTTTATTGTTGATACAGACTCTCTGCATATTAAACAAACAGCTTTGTCTTTGACAGATGTAAAAAAATAATCAAATTTCCACCTTTCCTGAAAATGCCTATGCTCATCTGCAACTTTCCGTTTTTTTGTTTGCTTTGCAGACATGCTATGGATAAGAAATTTAAAAGTTGAGATAATTTGTTGAAAAAATGTATTATGATAAAAAAAATAATTACCTATTTGTTAATAATAAAACTGCACTCACACGATAAATAAAAGAGTTCTTAAAATTGCTAGTTTACTGCTTGCCAATTGAACTGATTATGAGAAGCAAAGGAAGAGGGGAAGGCAAAAATAGAACAGCGCAGCGCGTCTCCCCACCTCAATGGCTTCTTCCTCGCTCAAACGGAGACGCTACGTACGTGTCTACGCATTCGAATTGAATGTTTGAACAAGTTGTCGGCAAGTGGGTGAGCCGTCTCAAAAAGTCATTTAATTGTTGTATCGATTATTATGATATTTATTTAACTTAACAATAAGCAAGTGACCGGATATCAATAAAATAATAATAATATTTTGTAAAAATTTTGCAAATGCTTGGCGGGCCGCACAAATTTGTTCGGCGGGCCGCGAGTTGCTCATCCCTGTGATAGAGAATTATTTGACTAATCAGGTGAACCGCAGAAAAATTGGAGGTCCAGATAGAATCGTCCAAATTGACGAATCAAAATTTGGAAAGCGAAAATATTATCGGGGAAGACAGGTTGAGGGCCACTGGGTTCTCGGCATGATCGAAGACGGGTCTGAAGATTTTAGACTTGTCGTATGTCCAGACAATGTTCGAGATGCTGAGACCCTGATTCCTATAATTAAGGAGCATGTTGAAGTGGGTTCCGAAATTAGAACAGACATGTGGCGGGCATACAGCCGATTAACAGAGCATGGCTTCCGACACAGTGTTGTGAACCACGGCGATCCGGAGCATCGCTTCGTTGCAGAAAGTGGTGTTCACACACAACGTATTGAATCCAGTTGGAGGCCTGTTAAGGACTGGTTTCGTTCTCATCGAGTACCAAGCGATAGATTCGTTGACGTACTCGTTGAATACCAGTGGCGAAGAGAATGCCGAAAGAATAGAATAAATGCATTTTCCAGTCTGCTCGATGCAATTCGTTCAGCATATCCAGTTTGGTTAGTAAACACAGCTAAATTTAAAAACAATAACAATAATTTTATTTATAGCAAAATTATCTGATTTAGGGCTTAATATTGCTATACATTTTTCAATAAAATAATAAGATGCACATGAACATTTTATTATGTGTTTGAAAAATGTTTGGCAATATATTTCTTTAAATGATTTTTGTTATTAATTTATATTATAAGATAATAGAGTTCAGCAAGTAGTGTACTTCTAGTAAATGTTTGTTATTACCATTAAATATTTACATGTTAGAGTGAAGTGAGCACTCATTCTATGAAATATGCAATTTCATTATTCAATTAAGCTCTTAATATTTTACATAAATTATTTAATTAAAAAAACCTTAAAATGAAATATTTTAAATAAAGTAACCAATAAATGTTACTTAAAAAAACCCGACTACTAAAGCGCGAGCATATTGAAATACTGGTTTAAGTCAAACATTTATCAGTGAATAAAAAAGTTGAAATATAATTATATGGAATTAAAATTAAAAATTCTGGAAACATTCGAAAACATGTCTACACGTTCACCATAAACGAATGAAAATGTTTGGCGTTAGGATTTGAAATTGCCTGCGGCCCGCTTCCTCGAAGATACAGAGCCTCTGCCTCTACGTTTACACGTTCAACCTTACCAAATGAAAACTGTTTGGTTTTAGAATTTAAAATTGAGTGTGCAATTTCAAATCCTAAAGTCAAACATTTTTCGGTGAATAAAAGAAAACAAATTCTTCAGAACTAATTCAAACTTGAAATTGCTGGAATTATTTCAAAAAATCTTTACACTTTCACCATAACCAAATGAAAAATGTTTTGTTTGGTTTGGTTGAATTTGCCCCCTACCCCGGGGGCTATGTATCATTGTTACAGCACATTTATATGCATTTATGAAAAATGTTTGGTTTTGGGAATTGTAATTTAACGCGCAATTTCAAATCCTAGAGCCAAATATTTTCAGGTGTATAAAAAAAAACAATTTCTTCATATGTAATTCATATTTGAAATTGCTGAAATTATTTCAGAACATTTTTACACATTTACAGTAACCAAATGAAAAATGTTTGATTTTATAATCTGTATCATTGGTTAAGCGCCTCCGTATTTACACGTTCACCCTAAGCAAATCAAAAATGTTTGGATTTAGGAATTGAAATTGAGCGCTCCATTTCAAATCCTAAAACCAAACATTATTCAGTGAACAAAAAAGATATCTTTATATGTAATTGAAATTTGAAATTGCTGGAAGTATTTTAAAACATTTGTAAATGTTCACCGTAGCTGAATGAATGTTGTGAAATTGCATGCACAATCAAACTGTATTAATTATCAATTATCTTTTAAAATAGATTTAATCACAAATTTTTCTTTTTACTTTCATTCATTATAACTAATTATTAACATTTCCTTTTCTCTTTCCTCTCAGATTTTCCAGTCATTAAGTTGATGGAAGATGGGGGATGTAATGAGGTGGCATACAGGAGCAGAGATTTATAGTGTGTTTTTGTTTGGCACATAAAATTCAAACAACATTTTTGGGATTAAGAGACATAATGTCAGGGTTGAGGATGCGTATTATAAAGCCTCTCCTCAACCAAGACCGTCTGTGCATGGCAAATGTCATTACCTACACGAGGTAATCCTGTTTATACAAAACACAGCGGATATAGGCCAGATAAGGCAGAAATAAAATCATTACTAACATTACAATATATTGTATTTAATATAAATAAAATTTATTATTTATAATATCAATTTTTTATTATAATTATAATTACTAGTGCCATTGAGAGGTGCATATAATTGAAACACTTTCTTGTTCAAGAGTAATGAAATGGATATTAATGTAAATTAACTAATACAACATTGAAACTCATTACCTTTTTAGGTTACGTTATAAATGTTGTTTCAGCAAATGCATTTTATAACAATCTCAATTATTCAATTACCAGTAAACCGCACTACACTTAACATTAGCCGTGTACGAAAAACAACTCGGATTAATCTGGGATGTTTATATCAGTGGCCCATCAAATAAATTGTGGGCAATTACCTAAAAAAAAATGTCGGTTTTCTTAAACACAGCTAGAAAATTACAGTTATACTTGTTAGAGACATACTAGTTTATAGCTTAGGAGATTTTACCTGCTTTTAAGTTAGATTAGTAGAATGGTTTGCAATAGAATAAATTGCGGAAATTTTTTTGCGCAAGTTAAATATTTCACATACTTCTGGGTTAGGTTAGGTTAAGTAAAAGGTTTGCAATCGAATAAATTGCGAATGTCTCTTTGCACACGATGACTATTCTACATACTTATAGATTAGGTTAGGAGAAAGGTGTTCAATAGAGTAAACTGCATAAGTCTCTTTGTGCACGGTGACTATTCCACATACTTGTAGGTTAGGTTATGTTAGGAGAAAGGTTTGCAATAGAATAAATTGTTTAAATCTCTTTGTGCACGATGATTATTCTACATTCTGCTAGGTTAGGTTAGGCTAGGAGAAAAGTTTGCAAAAGAATCAATTACGTATGTCTCTTTGCGCACGATGACTATTCCACATACTTCTAGTAAAGGTTAGATTAGGAGAAAGGTTTGCAATAGAATAAATTGCGTAAGTCTCTTTGCACACAATGCCTATAAAAGATACAGTTGTTAAATTTCCCACCATGTTTACATAAGCGCTTACTGGTGTTACATATTTTATATCATGACAAACAAAGATAAATGAAGATTGCTAATCATTGTTTATTTAGAAATAACCTAAAAATCTGAGTTGTGTATTGTTGTATCCTATTGTAAACTTATTTTATATAAAATTCTAAGCATTATCTCAGAATAAGTGAGCAGTAGTGAAATGAGGTGGCGTACAGGAGCAGAGATGATAGTGTGTTTTTGTTGGTCACATAAAATTCAAACAACATTTTTGGGATTAAGAGATATAATCTCAGGATTGAGGATGCGTATTATAAAGCCTTTCCTTAACCAAGACCGTCTGTGCATGGTAAATGTCATTTCCTTCACGAGGTAAACCTATATATACAAAACACAGCGGATCTAGGCCAGAGAAGGCAGAAATAAAATCATTACTAACATTATACATAATGTATTTAATATAAATAAAATGTATTATTTTTATTATTAATTCTTTATTATTATTATAATTACTAGTGCCACTGAGAGGTTCAAATGATTTAAGCACTTTCTTGTTCAAGAGTAATGAAATCTATGTTAATAAAACATTAAAACTCGTTACCTTTTTAGGTTATGCTATACGTTTTAACTAACAATTACTTTTCAGTAAATGCATTTCATAACATTATAAAATATTCAATTACCAGAAAACCACACTACACTAACCATTAGCCGTATACGAAAAACAACTCGGATTAATCTGGGATGTTTATATCAGTGGCCCATCAAATAAATTGTAGACAATCAAATAAAAAATGTGTTTTTTTAACCACAGCTAGAAAATAACGGTCATACTTGTTAGAGATAAGTAGAGTGAAAACAATCGCCTTGATTCCGTGCGAAAAATGTTAAATTTAACGTATACGTTTACCCTCACAACCTAAGTGTACAAATCAAGCACTAAACGCGATTAGACTGTGATGCTGCACAATAACATGTACGCTAAATTTAACATTGAGTGTATGGAATAGCCCCTGAATATTTAAATATGAACAATATTATTTTACATCATTCCCAAAGATGTCGATGACAGTTTTCGTAAACAGGTAATATTTATTACATTTTAATACATCTAGCGCCATCTATTTTTTATATCGTAAATTAGAATACCTATGATTTATTAATCAATATTGATTTATATATCCATTATTTTAAATAAACGCCAGTAGACGTCAATTTTAGTGTAAAATTAATATCGTGATATTGACTGAATTAATGAAGATAACACTACAAATTGGATGAATTACGTCATCATTTTGGAGATAATTTCATCATGTGTATAATATGTATCCCTAATGTGCTTATTTAGCCAAAAATACAACTATATATAACCTCAAAAGTGGAACTTAAAATGTAATTTGTGGCCAAACGGTAAGTCGCCTTTACCAAGATTACTTTAGATTCGTGCGTCCCATACACGTTTACCCCGATTCCGTTTTTAGAATCTCAAAAATCAAGGTAAATCAATATACAACAAACCTAATATTTTATATTCATTGTTTACATACGCATCCTTTCCAAATATTAAATGGTCTAATGATTGCAGATTAATTGGACACGGTTTTCAAATTTTGTACAGAATAAATAAAAAGTAGTAAGGTGAATCTTATTCCGTTTAGGTTAAGTGTACCTTTCAGGCTAGTTCGTTTCAATATAAATAATGAAATCGTGCCTGGACTAGCGTCTGTAATTTAAGATGTCATGTACTGACTTTTCAAAGCAACTACTATTTTGATGATTTTTCAAGCTAATTTTTCTTCATCATTTTTAAGCAATAATTAGATTAAAACAAAATAAAATACGAACATTTTTTTTCTGAAATATGGTTGTTAAATAAAAGACCTATTTTAATTCCATTTTGACAATTTAAATTTAATAATGAAGATAGAAATTCAAATTGAAAAATTAACATGGGAATTCCCTATGCTGCGCCTTGAAACGAGTCACACGGTATACTTACTATACAGACGAGAAACATCGCTGTATCCTAAAACAAAGTTGCATATTGTTGAAAATAGTTTATATATGCATATATAATGTATTTGTTAAAGTTAGGTTGCCAGATTTGTTGTTGGTAAAATAGGGACAATGAATAACACACAGATATTATATGTTCACATTTTTTGTGCTTATCGTTGTTTCGGATTTACCAGCAACAAATTAGGCAATGTAATCCAACCTAACCCAAACATTATAGCAGTAACATACAAATAAAATCTAATTTCGAATGGGTTGTTTTTTGTTTCAGTGGAGTGTATTAGAAAACTAACTTCATTCAAAAGGACAACAAAAAGGTAATTTATAATTTTTTGAGACCATGAATTTTGAATTTGTCAATACATTGATAATTGTTTTTTTAATTGAATGGTCTAACTGCAAAACTCACATTCTCCACTTTTAAAAAGTTTTGGCAAAATACAAAAAAACACGTGTACTTTAAATGTTAGTTTTGCAGTTAGACCATAAAACATTAAATCGAATCCCGGCGCATACACTATTTTTGTTACTAGTATTTGTGTATTATAATTAATTACAATGGGAATACTATAATTGATTATGTAATGTTAAGGATGCAAAGAAATCAAAAGAATTTCAAATTGCTAATCAAAGAAGCAGTATGTGAAGATCATGTCAGATCTTTAATCGAAGAAAGTTAAAAAATAAAACGACATTTAGATTCCTATTTTAAGATACAATGAATTATAAATACTTTCAAATTACAAAAAGATGATAGAAGAACATTGTCAGTCGAATATACAAGACTTTTAGTTTAAAAGTCTTGATACCGGCGTTTTATCGAAAACGTCGTAACTTGATTATTTTATTCACATTCGCGAAAACATCGGACTCCATTTGTTTTGCTCATTTCATTTTATAATCATTTTAATTCCAAATGACTCAAGTTCGTAACCATTCATTCGATGATCTTTTGTATATATTTTTTTCTTTGTAAATATGTTAATTACTCGTACATTCAATTCCGCCCGAACGTGACCAAGAATACGACTTACGAATTTTTCAAACAACCGCGCGACCAGCTTCGACCCAATTTTACCACCCTGAGGACGCCCGTCATAAAATACTCCGCGCCTCCGAGGATTGGCATCATAAATCCCACGGTGACCTGTAGATGTTTTACGACCATGGAACAATGCCTATAGAAATCTCTTCCGATTTTAGAAAATTTCAGGGATAAGGCATATGGTCGTAACATCTGCAGCACAAACTTGGACACGCCGCAGCGGTCGACAACCAGAGGCCCCAAACCAGAGGCATCAGGGAGGAGTTACCACCAGGGCCTAACCACATCCCCAAAACTTTCTGCACCACCATCTTCGACCAATCACCGTCACCCCCAAGATACATGGCGGGGGCGAAGACATCGGTGGTTGGGAAGACCGAAGAAATGAAAGGAGTTGGAGATTGAATTATTAATCAGTCCAGTCCAAGATTTCAATCTATCATCATCAGTTTACTTCAGTCGAACTTCATCATTCGGGTTGTATCATCAGTCAAGTGAATCATCATCATTCAGCAATCACCATTATCATCAAAGTTCCAAGTAACTTCAAAGTGTCGCGATTCATTAACTCACGTCGTAAGTCGTTCATTCATCGCAATCGTCACGTTGATTTAATTTAATCATTGTTCATTTCATTTACGTATCATATTCATTAATTGCATTTCATTTTATTCATTTCATTTATCATTGTGTTTATTTTTAATCATTGTATATTTCTATTCGTATTAATTCTTGTTCATTATTAGTCTTGTTTTTCGTGTTAATAAATTTTATATTGTTGTTGGAAATCAAGTCATTCATATTCAATCATCATTTTAACTTCATATTTTTACATAAACAAAAGTGAGTGCAATCTTTACGGATATCGGTAAGTTTACTTTATAATTACACTGGTCGGCATGAAAATCGGCCCTGACACCATTCCTGCTGATTTTTATGTAAAATGACCTCCTGAATCCGAATATGACCCCCGTTTTCCCCCATCACCCACCGTTTTCGGGGGAGGCCCCCCCCCACCTATTTTTATCACTTTTCGATAATTTGGAGAAATGAAAAGGATTATTTTAGCCTTTATGTTTCTTCTGAGGGGCTAGAGAGGTGAAAAGTTCCAAAACATGAACATATGTAGCAAGGAGGCAGATTTGGGGAGGGGGGATTTGCCCCCTTAAATTGTAAAAAAATCCTTAAAAATGATCGATTTTTCCGTTTTTTTCGCAGTTTTTTACTTATTTTCTACATATTCCAGCTTCCATCCCCCCTCATCCTCCCCCAAACAATAAAAATATATAGCAACAATAATAAAAATATATGGCAACAATAATAAAAATATATAGCAACAGTTCGGAAGATTCACTGTACCACGCTGGCGCTCTCAATACCTCGCGCGCACAGGTTTGCCCAGGAATTTATTATTTTACATTTATTATTTTACTTTTTATTTATTATTCTTTACAGCTAAAAAAATCCTTTTCACCCCTTCAATGGATGGGGGAAACGCGGGGAGTATTGAGAGCGCCAGCGTGGTACAGTGAATCTTCCGAACTGTTGCTATATATTTTTATTATTGTTGCTATATATTTTTATTATTGTTGCTATATATTTTTATTATTTGGGGGTGTTTTAGGGAGGATAAGGGGGGAATGGAAGCTGGAATATGTAGAAAATAAGTGAAAAAAACTGCGAAAAAAACGGGAAAAATTGATCATTTTTAATGATTTTTTTACAATTTAAGGGGGCAAATCCCCCCCCCAAATCTACCTTCTTGCTACAAATGTTCATGTTTTGGAACTTTTCACCTCTCTAGCCCCTCAGAAGAAATGTAAAGGCTAAAATAATCATTTTCATCCCTCCAAATTATCGAAAAGTGATAAAAATAGGTGGGGGGGCCTCCCCGGAAAACGGTGGGTGATGGGGGAAAACGGAGGTCATATTCGGATTCAGGAGGTCATTTTACATAAGAATCAGCAGGAATTGTGTCAGGGCTCGAAAAAAAAATTTTTTTTGCAGACCAGTGTTCTTTTTGTGTCTGTATATAACTGAGCTAACGGAGTTGTTTCGGAGGAACGTCGCTCAGTGCAAAACTCATGCTCTCTATAAACTTATAAAAATTAGCACAAATCCCAAGCGACGTCCCGCACCCCGATAACAGTCTTCTTGTTTTCAATAGCTGTGAAGGCATTAGAAAGGGAAGTAATTGTTTCAATAGGTGCTTGAATTTCTTTTTGTGGGACAAATGAGTTGAAGATAGGGGAATGTATCTCTTTTTTAACAATAATAATTTGCGATTTGAAAGTCTCTTTATTTATTCATCTAAATTATAATTTAATTACTAATGTCGGATTTTGTTAACGTTTAATGTATTTTATTAAAAGATTGAATTTATCGATTAAATAAAATAGGCATTTTTATGTGCAACAACTTCATATGTGGTATATTTTTTTAGTATTACTAAATGTTAATATTAATTAAAACAAGTAATCTTTTTTCTCCACTGGTTTATATTATTCACTAGATGTACATTTCGTTCACTAACTGAACATTTAGTTGTACTAAACTAAGTACTTATTAAATGTTATTCAACAGATAATTATTGTTTGAGTTATACAAATAAAATTGGTAAAACAAGCCTTTAAATATTTTGAAAAACCTATTATTATTACTCCAACACATACATATGTGTGTGTAAGTATTTTTTCTGTTTAATGTTAAATTGTGGGGAATACAGGTGTTCGTTCCTATTAAATTTTCAGCACGGAACCATTTCATATTTCACGTTCTGTTTTCTGGGGTGTGCACAGGATGTGCACTTTTATTATTCATTTCGGTTTCGCCGCTCTAATGCAATGTAAAATGTTTCGCGTGTTTTTCCTAGATTACGACCTTTTCTATTTCACCAACATTAAATAATAATGAAAACAAAAAAAGGACGTCCGTACTCTTCAAATGATTTAATCCGCGCATTGCTGCAAATTGCTTACGAAATATTTCAGTAAAAATGTGCACGCATACTCAATGTCATACGATTAAAAAAAAAGTTAATGGTAGACATAATAATAAGGTTTTTGAGTTGCGTCATGAATTACAAAAAAAAACTAAATATCTTAATCGTTTAAAATTGGTGACATTAAAATCTTACAAGATTCAGCATTATTTTAATGCATCATGCAATGTAATCTTGTAATCAGAACATCAATGGTGCTGGAACTAGTTACTATCCAGAACGTTGGTTTTTACCCATAATAAATCGCAACCTTAAGGGAACTAGCGGTTAGGCGAAAAGAGTGCGCAATAGCCCTTTACACACAATATTTTCTTTACGACCAGTATTTTCTACAGGGTAATTTACGACGTTTTCCCGCCATTTAAGGAGTGTATTCTAGAGGTCATTTCAAGCAAAAAAGTTTCCATAAACACTTGTCTGATTCTCAAAAAAAAGCGTGTTATGGGAAACTTATTATTTTGGTACTTTCGCATCGAGCATAGCTATCTTTGATAATGTTAGCAGCGTTCAATCAAGGCAACGCCTAATAGTACATCCCTTTTGACATATTGAATGCTTAAGTCTGTTTGAGTGTAGGATAAAGTGCCTTGTTTGCATTTTCTCTAATGCCTTTTACATTTACCACGTAGTAGTACGCTGATATGGTGTTTATTTTTGGTTTAGTAAATGGAAATTTCATTGCTGCCACTGCTGAGTACCGTAAACGTTTCCTATACCACCGTCCTATGTCGGCAAAAAACATTTCGAGAACTTTAAATTTTTTTCAGTCAACTGGATCGCTTAAAAATTAAATGGAGTGTAAAAATTTGAAAAAAAGAAAGTTCTAAGATTTCTCATAACACACTTATTTTTGATAATCGGACCCATGTTAATAGGAACTTTTTTGCTTAAAATTACCTCTAGAATACACCCCTTAAGTGGCGCGAAAACGTCGTGAATCATACTGTATAATAAACATAATATAAATCGATTGGTACTTATGGGGGATCTATTTCACACAATAATCAAATCTTTTCTTTTCTTTACAGAATAACACGAAAGTTTGTATCAGCTCATAAAATGTTTGATAAGTTACTACTATTTTACTATTTAACTAATTTAAATGTTATAAATGCCAGATAATAAAAAATGTTTAAAAAAGTAACTACTATTTCATATGCAATGACGGTTTAAGCACAAGTGCTGAAAATATTAATCGATGCATAAATTATGTGAAAGAAATAAATTTACCAAAAAAGCAATATTTCATGGTTTTGGGGTTCAAGTTAAGAAAATCAACTGTTTGTCTCTTGACCTCTTAAACCATTAAATATGCTAAGTAAGAAAAATTGTTCGGTCGACAGAGCTGTAATCTAAAGTCATTAAATACGCACGAAGAAAAAAAATACGCGTTATTATTTTGTTTTTTTTATATTAATCGTGGAGAAATATTAAAAGAAATCAGATAATTCTGATTTACAATCAGACAAAAAAGTTAAAACTAGGTTTTAAATATATTAACCTGTTAAGTGACTTAATAATAAAATTTCATTGTTGCGATAAAATAACTGCACGTAATTAGAACAATGGGAATAACATAGTGAATCTAATCTTAATAATGTCGAACCGTAATTAATTAGTAATCATAACACCGAATGTATTCATCGAAAATTACAAATAATAACCCTTATCCCTGCATCCCTTCATCCCTTATCACCACCATTATTATTGATGATTTAGCTTGTAATTACAACCATTTATAGCCCTCTCACCTTTATTTACATTTCTACTTAGATTAGCAACATCCCCCGACATTCCAGATAATTACTAAGCAAAAACAAAACCAACGCGCAAATACAGTATGTTTTGTTGAATTTGAATATAAAGGATGTGTTATTACGTGTAATTTTTCACATAATTCTGTATAATTATTAACACTTGCTTGTTCTAGATATTAAATTAAAAACTTGGTTTGTTTTACTGACATTGGTCATCTTCAAGAAGGAATGTACCAAAAATATCTAAGCAGCAATATATACTACATGTTAATTCAGAAATGAATTAAACATATCCTAACACTTTCTTCTTTGCAAATAATATTAATGTGTTATTTTTTGTTACTTCTTTGCTTAGAAAATATCATTGTTTTTGTATTTATTACCTTGCAATCTTCACGTAACGCAAACTAAATACTTGTGCACAGTCCTGAAAATTTTAATTTAGGCGCGGAGCAGAGAGTAGCTTCCAAATCCAACTCGAAATTGTACTTCATGCGAGACGCGTATAAAACACTGACTTAACGTAAGGTTCAAAAACACAAAAACTAAATTTTGGTGCGAATCTTTACAATGAACACGAATTATTTCTGAAAATTCGAATCCCTTAGTAGGATCCGAATCCTTTTGTAAGTATTCGAATAATTTTATAAGAAATCGAATCATCTACATATTGACTAAAAATCGAATCCTTTTAGATGAATCCTCGATTCAATATACAATCTACAATAAATTAATATTACGCAGACGAAAGCCCTCATTTAAACAACTACTTCCCAAACTAATACCCCGACGTGCATTGGATTATACAACAATTGCTTGCTATTACAGAATCGCACGTTTAATATTTAAAGTATTCTGCAACCAAGTATTGGTAATTTTATTTATACTTGTGTTATAAAAATCATTTGGTTTGTTTTCGTTAACAATTTAATTTTTATTCTGATTTGTTTCGGCTTTTAGTTATTGCTGAGGTTTTGAATTTAAATCAACGAATGATGTTAATAAGAATTTAGATAAAGATATATTAGCACCCTTCCTTAATACTTTTTGTTACACTATTAGAGAAAAAAATGTGATTACCTAAACTCTGATTTTTTTAATATGACCAAATTTAGGGTGTATTAACTTCGAACAGTTGCTGTCCTGCTTTAACAGTAAGGTATTTTAAACATCAAATTTTGAGATGTTGGTAAATGATTATCAATGACAAATATAGTGACAAATAACGCATAATTTGTCAAATAAATTGTCACGATGCAGATAGTTTAAAAAAAGAGAACGCTACAACTTGCAACTTTACAACACATACAGGGATTTCTTCTTTTAAGTATACTTTCACATATTCTATATAAACATTTGTAGAATTAATGAACATGTAATCAATACTAAGCAATATATTTTCACCTTAACTTTAAATCAGTGTTTTATACGCGTGGCGCATGAAGTCAAGTTTCGAGTTTAGAAAGGCCTAATTTGGCTTGGTCGTTCCGCTGCGATACGCGGCTAAGCCAGATTTTAAGGCTTTTCTAAAATCGAAATTTTACTTCATGCTTAATCTGCGATTGAAAAAACTCGCTAGAGTCTTTCAATTGAAAGTTTTTAATAAGATCACGAATGTCTGAAAATTTACATTGAAAAATCGTAACATGTATACCTAAAAGAAAAATTCCTTGTATTTACGAGTAGAACTTTGTTTAAATTTCAACATATAAATAGGCAGATAATAAAGAAGGCAGATACTTCTAAGCAATGAGCATTTACCTGATCCTCAGAGACACTTTATTAAATTAGTAGTAGGTACAAATAATTTTAAGCGGTGATAGGTATAGCTCCTGTTTTCGACAGGATTTTGTTAATGTAATTGTGGCTTTTTTAATTGTTTCAGTAGGTTAATAAATTTTAAACCGTTGCCATAGTAACTAATTGAATTATAATCCACATTTACAATGTAAGTGTACGCTTTTTTATTGAATAGAACTGTACATATATATATATATATATATATATATATATATATATATATATATATATATATATATATTCGTAATGTGACACTACCTAATCACATATAATTAAATTTATTTGAAGTTTCCAAGATTCACCAGCTCGTATGACTTAATCTAAGATATGTAATTTGTTTTTCAAAGCAAACGAGATGCCGACAGTTTATAGACCCTCGTTATTTTAATAATATGTTAGAAGTAAAAACTAAATTTATTGACTTAAAACAAAGTTACTGACACTTTTTCTTTATTTTAAACCTCAAAAGAATACAAATGGACAAATCAATTTTACAAAAGATGCTGCCGAGAAATGAATGAAATCATACAATTTCTGTAAGTTTTTATAAAATCTTAACTTATTTGTTAAGAACATTGAACAAAAATATATGTTTATTCTTACCGTATGTAATACAAAGGGACAGAATTGTTTTCGTGAAAATGTTTTCGAAAATATTTGTGTTGTTCTTTGAGTCGAATAAGACCATTTTTGAAAAAAAATGTGCGTGACTGTGTTTTTGTGTGTATCTGTAACTGTTAACGCTGTACAGCAAACATCGTTAAAGATATTGAGATGAAACTTTAAACTTAATCTGTTTATTACAATATTAGGATCTGAAAATCTTTTGGTGAAAATCCGGAAACTGTAAGTGGTAATTTATTTTCAGCGTTTTTTTTTTTCGATGTTCTTTGATACTTTCTAAATCATACCAAAAAAATCTTTCAAATAAAAGATGTAGGGCTCGATGAAATACTCGATTTATACATTTTACTTTTTCTAATATGTTCTGTAGCTTAAATGATTTAAAAGTTTCACTGTTTAATTCGAAATCAGGCCGCTCCGAATAAATACAATAAAATATTAGGCTGGGGAAAACCTAAATGCAACCGGTATATGAATAAAGGGGAAAGTATTATGATGGACACATCACCGTTATTTTAACCACTCTTGAACTCTTCATCTTTTACATTTATATATAAACAGAATTAACATAAAATATTAATCAATAAAATTGACTACACTTGAAAAAGTGTACAGAAGATGTATCTTTTCTTTAAAGCAGTTGATGAAATAAATATTTGGTAAACAATTATTATTCTAAAAAGATTAATTAATAATATTATACAGAAAAAAAGTCTTCAGAGTTTTCTATTGAAGGATAAGAGCTGAATAATATTCAACTGAGAATGCCAACGCTAGACTTAGACACATCTAATACAGTGCCTAGGCCACTCTAATGTGAACCAGAAAACTAGAAACGCCTCTGTACGGTGTTGGAATGTTGAAATCAAATTCTATTTTAAAATCGCAGGTTCAGCTAAATAATATTTATTTTAGTAATAAATGATAATTGAAGTAGAATTGATTTATTTTGAATTTGAGTTTGATTTGTATTAGCGAGCGGGATTTTCCATTTATTCGAGCTTTGTCGCCGGCTATCGATTTATACAAAACCAAAGCTCTGGCTGCGAGAGTTGAAAGCTCATGTCGTGCGGTGATTAATTGCGAATGTTAACGGGCAAACACCTTAATGATCATTAGAAAATTTCAAACCCGTTCGAATCGGGGTTTTCCGCTTCATTATTGTTAGATAATGAAGACACGTGTGTGATGGGGATGAATTACCGACGATGGATTAAATTTCATTATCGCCATAAAAACACAATCGCAGAAGAAAATCAATGATCACAATCAAGAAATACAGCAACAAACAATCTTTAATAACAAAAAGCAATTACATAACATAAATTTATAAAAGGTTGTAATTTTGTTGCTATTAGGCTATCGACCCGTGGTCTATCTGCCAAAATTGTTAAGGTTATGTCATTCGGTACGTTAGTTAGTATCTTGATGAAATTCTGAGATAAATTTATATGTGGTAGTGTTTAGGTTTTTGAATTTAGGATAGATTATAGGGTTGCGTGTGAGGCACAGGTGGGATAAGGAGTCTAGGTTTTTCAATTTAGGATAGATGTTAGGGTTACGTCTGAGGCACAGGTGGGATAAGATGTCTAGGTTGCAAAAATTTTGTATAGGTGTTCCAGTCTTTGGTCAATGGGGATTATTTTTATTTTTTCGTAAAGGAGGATAATTGAAGGGTTGTGAAAGGGATTATTGGGGTGTCTCATTTTAGTATGTGTGCGTAGGGCTGAACGTTCAGCAACTCAGATTTGTTGTAGAACTGCGGGACGAGATCAAGAAATAATATGTAACATTTTTATTGTAAGTAAAAAATCTTTTCTAAGGATAGCACAGAAGTAATTATACAAATAAATAAAGGACAGAACTAAAAGATATTTTTATAAAAACATTGTCTGATTTGGGGTGACAAAAAATAATTCTCTTTTATGTGAAAATCCAAAAGTACGGTATTTATAATGTTTAAGTTATGTGTCAATTTAATTCATAGAATTTAAAAAAAATCATAACTAAAACACTCTTTACGGGACTTCCATGACTTATTTAGATATTAAACTTTTCTTTTTCAGAATAAATAAAAATCTAACTATAAATGAGAAATTATAATAATACAATATAATATTATAAGTTATTGTCACTTGGATAAACAAAATATCAAACTTTTAGCTAAATCAAAGATAATTTTTTGGAGTTATGTAAAGGATTGATTATAAATTAAGTAGCAGTGATTTCCTTCTACCTAACTTTTATTTTCAAAATTCTAGATGTACATTTCGGGCATGATTAGCTCTTTTTTTGAATAGAAAAACTAAATTGACATGTTTGTAAATAAAAATAAATAAATCATACTGTTGAATAATAATAATTTATGGGTGAACTTAAAAGAATGCAATTGAAAGTATGAGGTGATTTTCTTAAAATAATAAAATATAATTTGTTGTTGTTTTTGATAATTAATAAATATAAGATAGGAAGTTGAGCATTAATTTCATTTTCATGTATAAAATGTATGCTTGTAAATAATTTAATTGATTAATAAGTATATTAATTGTGGATCTAATAATGGTGAAAATATCATCAACATATCTAAACCATAAATTTAGGAATTTTGTATGCAACTTTCAGTAAAATTTTATAAATGGATCATAAAAATATTTGCAAGAAAAAGATATACTGAATTACCCATAGCAGCGCCAAATGTTTGTTTATATAATTTACCATTGAAGCCGAATGTGTTGCAATTTATAACTAATGTGGTTACTTTAATGCAAACATTTTGTGCTTTTGATATTTTAAATTTGATTTTAATAATGATTGTTTTTATGATAACTAAAGTTTCATTAATAAGAATACTCGAAAATAAAGATACTATATTAAATGAGATTAGCTCGTTAAAGACCGAACAATTATAGAGATAACTCTAAAAGTTGATTTTAGCTAAAATTTTGCCCTTCTTTTAATGATTTCTATGAGCGAATAATTATGTTACATACTGGAATATTTTCTTTTAAATATACATAATGTATACGCTGTAAATGTTTAGGCATTCGTCGATTTTACAAAAGTGTTCAATTTGAAGTTTCGAACGAGTGATTCCACTCCCAGACTACGCATGAAGTAAAATTTCGAGTTTTGAAAAGCCTGAAAATTTTCTAAACTCGAAATTTTACTTCATGCGCCACGCGTATAAAACACTAAAATATTGTGAAGTTAGAAAAATATTTAAAATATATATATAAGTAACAATCAAAATATTAAAATAACAAATTTTTTTCTATTTTTCTTCACATATTCTTAAGTGAAGTCAAATAATACAATTTATCAAATGAACTTATTTACTAAATTAATTAGTAAAAAATTAATAATGTTGCGCTATTGATTCAAGGGGGCACATAATGGTCGTTTTCTTGTGTAAGTAAATTGTGAAATTTTTTATTAGTTCAAAAGAAAATAATATTAATTTTTTAAGTTTTTTAGGCTTTTCTAAACTTAAAATTTTACTTCAGACGCCACGCATATGGGTTTTTGATCTCACGTTAATATGGTTTACAAACGTATATTTTGGCCAACCAAATCTTGCATTTTTAAAATTCCTTTGATAGGTTTATAATACACTTTTTCTTTTCAATGGTTATATTTTTAAATATTTGAAGTTAATTAATTTTTTACTGTTCATATTTAAAGATGTATTATTATCACGAACCAAGTCAAAATTTAAAAAAATTGACTTTTATTCATAAAATTAATAACATAAATAAATACACTCCTAAATATGTCACTCATTATAAACATTGATATTATCTTAAAAAGAGTAAAAAATTTGAAGTCTTGTTAATTAATTTTTTATTTATTTTTAAAAGTGTATTTTTTTCACGAACCAAGTTAAAATTTAAAAAATTCGAAGTTTATTCATAAAATAATATCACATATACAGTCTGTTTGACATATTGTGACACAGCACATATGTCCGTTATTAGTACAGATAGAAAAAATAGTTAAAGACAAAAGTTTTAGTATTTTTTATGATCTATTCAATCGTAATGTCATAAAAACAGTTGAAAATCAAATAAACATGTGAAAGCTATTAGTTTCATTTTATTTAATGGAACACCCTGTATATTTGGTTTATTTCAAATAGGCATTAATATTAGCCTTATAATGATACCACATACCAATGAAATTTATCAGTTGACATGAATAACTATTTAAAGTGTCTGTTCAAAGTGACGTCCGTTGTTTGCAATACATTCTTCACACCTCTTCATTAAATTTCGTCGTGCTTTTTGCAACATCCGTGGTGTTATTTGGCCACATGTCATACGAATACGATTTTTCAGATCGTCTAGATTTTCTGGACGAGTAACATAAACTTTTTGCTTTAAAAATCCCCAAATAAAAAAATCTAAAATAGACAGATCTGGCGATCTTGCTGGCCAGTTTATGGGGCCACCATTTGCAATCAATTTCAAACCAAACTTTCTTTCCAAAATATCTTTGAAATTTCTTGCGTTATGGGGAGGAGTTCCATCTTGTTGGAACCACATATCTCGACGTATTTCTAGGGGGATATCATCTAAATAATTTTCAAATTCTATCGTAAGAAAGTTGGCATATCGCTCCGCATTCAACGTTCCTTGATAAAAAAATGGTCCTATTATGGTATCACCTAACATACCAAGCCACACATTAACTGCAAATCTTTGTTGGAATCTGCATTCTCGAATTTGACGTGGATTCTCAGTATCCCAGTAATGGTCGTTTTTTCGGTTGGAGATTCCGTTGTTGTTGAAATTTGATTCATCACTCCAAAGAATTAAATTTAATAAATGTTGATTGTTGCTAAGCCAATTACAGAATACTATCCTCCTGTCAGAATCACCATCTCTTAAACCTTGTACTAACTTAATTTTATATGATCTCATTTTATGTTTTCTCAGAATAGAAAATATTTTATGCATACTTATTCCTAAGTCAGCCACTGCTTCGCGTATTAAATTACGTGGATGTGCTCTAAAATAGGCCAATATCAATACTTCATTATTATCTTTTCTTTCTTGTCTTCTCCTTCGTAATTTATTATTAAAACACCCATTTCTCCGTAAATTTTGTTCATGTCTTGTAAAAGTGCAATAATGTGGTTGTCTTCTTTCTGGATACATGTTTCCATAAGTGAGACTAGCTTCTCTAGAATTATCGTTGCATCTAACGAAGACCTTTAGCATATCCATTTTTTATCATTAGAATAGTAATTATCACCCATCTCTAAAGATTTGAATCAACAACACGCAAGACGGGAAGTTACTACACCACTTTGACATTAAAGCGTTAACAAATTGTTTTATGTCAATTGTTATCCATGGCAACTGATAAATTTAATTTATTTGCAATTGTCGCGTTATTTGTATAATGAAGGGGTACTTATGTGGTATCATTATAAAGCTAAGGTTATTACCTATTTGAAATAAACAAAATATACAGGGTGTTCCATTACAGAAAATGAAGCTAATAGCTTTCACGTGTTTATTTGATTTTCAATTGTTTCTCTGACAATGCTACTGAATAGATCATGAAAAATACTAAAACTATTGTTTTAAATTTTTTTTTCTATCTGTACTAATAACGGACATATGTGCTGTGTCACAATAAATTAAACAGACTGTATAAATACACTCCTTAATATGTTACTCATTATAAACATTGATATTAGTTTAAAAAGAGTAGAACATTTTTATTTTTAAATATGTATTTTTTTTACGAATCAAGTTAAAATTTAAAAAACTTGACTTTTATTCATAAAATTAATAACACATAAATAAATACACTCCTAAATATTTCACTCATACAAGGTCCTGCATCTCACCTCCCGTCTTCTGTAGCTCAGTTACTAATTAAGTTAGGCTTTTGATATTTGGCAGACTTTACCTGTATCCTAGGGCGTATTTCAGGAAAATATTTTTAATTATACAGGGTGTCCCAAAAAAGTTTGACGTCTTTATGATGTATATTTTTAGATTACATGCTATATATTTTGTTCGTTATTTGATTGCCTTCTATGCATACCTACATACTCCTAAAATTTTATAGAAATTGGTTTAGTAATTTTAGCAAAAAAAAATAAAAACTAAATAAAATCAGTTTTGCACCATTGGTTTAAAACATTAATAAAAAATAAAAATAGTGTCTCGTTAATAATATTATACAATGTACTTATTAAATAAGGTCTGACAGTCCCGTTAACCAAGTTTTATTCATATGAATTATACAGTGTGTCTAAAATTTTGTGTCAAACTATTCAAACATTAAAGCACTTTAGTGTTATTTTTGGTGAACATATTATTGGCCCTCACTTTTTTAACGGACATTTGAATGGACCAACGTATCTGGATTTTTTGCAAAATCAACTGCCAGATTTATGTCAACATTTACAAATGGCTGTGAGGGATTCAATGTGGCTGCAACAGGATGGAGCCCCAGCACATTATTCCCGAATCGGTGGATTGGAAGAGGAGGGCCAAGTAAATGGCCGCCCCGATCACCCGACTTAACTAAATTAGACTTCTTTTTGTGGGGCTACGTTAAGGAAATCGTTTATCAAGAACCTCCAACCACAGCAGAAAACATGCAGCAAAGAATCATAAATGCATTTTACACCCGACTTATTACGAAGAGTTGCAAGGTCATTTCATACTCGTCTTCAATTGTGCCTCCAAGAGAACGGAAGACATATCGAACATAAGTTCTAGTAGGTAATTAATTTTAGAAATGCGTATTTTTGTTGTTTTTTATGAAATGTTATTACTAAAACTATTTTTTATACAAAACTTAATACTACGCGATCGTAAAAAAAACCTGATTCAGAGCAGGCTTTGACTAATACAACATGGTTGGCAGGACAAATTTCAGAATACTGTTTTGTGTTTAAATTTATTTGAAGTTTCCTATTTTTATTGAATTGAAATCAGTGTTGCTAATCGTTTTGTAGTAGTCAATGCCTGCTCTAAATCTTTTTTTTTCGATCTCATTGTACTTTCACGATGTGTAATATGTTTACACGAAAATCTGTGAATCCTTTAAGACTTTCGAGATGCAATTTAATTACAAAACATGTTATGTTAATAAATTGTTTTTCAAAGCCACCTTCGATTTCTATTGATTAAAATGGCTACTGGATTAGTTGCTAAAACGAGTTTTCTGCAAATAACTTTTTCTGTGTTAGGAATTGTGATAGGGTTGTAATTAGGAAAAATGTTTGTTTTTTAATTCCGCATGGAATGCATAAAAATATGCAGGGGTTCCGATTTAAAATAAGAAAAATACAGTGCATTAAAGTTCAAAAAGTTTGACACTTAATTTTGCACACTCTGTATAATTCATATCCACTAAACTTGGTTATCGGGACCATTAGACCTTTTTTAATAAGTACCTTCTATAATTTAATTGACGAGATACTATTTTTAATTGTTATTAATTTTTTTAATTAATAGTGCAAAACCGATTTTTTTTAGTTTTTATTTTTATTGGCTGATATCACTAAACCGATTTCTATAAAAATTTAGGGGTATGAAGGTAACCATAAAAGGCACTTAAATTATTAACAAAATGTACACCATTTAATTTTAAAATATATATCATCATGACGTCACTCTTTTTTAGGATTCCCTGTATAATCAAAAATATTTTCCTCAAATACGCCCTAGGATACAGGCAAAGTCTGCTAAATATCAAAATCCTAACTAAATCAATAACTGAGCTATAGAAGACGGGAGGTGAGATGCAGGACCCTGTATACAATAATATTAGTTTAAAAAGAGTAAAATATTTTAAAGTCTGTTAATAATTTTATGAATTTAAGTGTCTAGTTTTCTGCTTTCATCATAAATTGATAAAAAATTTATAAATTATTTCTAGTGCTTCTAGAGATCTACCATATACGTGTGGTGTTTGTGTTGCGGGAGGGTGAAATTAAGAGGGATTAGAAATGTGTAATTTGGGTGCCTTATCGTTCATACAATGTAAATTAATTTCGGCCTACCCTTGTCTCGGGCCTCCGAGTCCGGCCCAGCTCTGAATTAATGAATCGTAGTTTTAATTTAATGCGTATTTCGCAGTCATGGAATGTAAATATTACATGTTATTATCTTGATTGTTCAGGATTTATGCGACGAGTTATAACTATATTTACATTACTGTTACGACTTTTATTGGTCTTGCGATAGCGACAAAAATTCGTATTTTACAAACGTCGAAAAGTTTTACTACAGAAAATAAATAAATTACAAATATATTAATTGAGTAGTTTGTTTTGAAAGTCGCCTAACTCCACTTATCAATTTTTTTGTTGTTGACTGAAATAATTTTCATAATTTGAGGTTTTCTTTCATAAACAACAATTTCTGGTTAAGTATTTTTAAAATATATATTATCTATTTTGAAAATACTTAACCCTTTTAGCTCTGGAATTTTTCTGGTGCCCAAAACAACTTTTGTACACTGCATATTATTTATTGCTATTACAGATATACAGAGATTTTTTCTTTTAAGTATACATATCTCAATACAGTATATTCGTATATTTTCAGGCTCTTCTAAACTCGAAATTTTACTTCATGCGCCACGCGTACTAAACACTGATGTGATGTGATGTTCAGAATACACGTTTTTAGCATACTGCTTTAGTAGAATATTTTGAACTTCACTTAAAATCAGTGTTTTAATACGCGTGGCGCATGAAGTAAAATTTCGAGTTTAGAACAGCCTGGACATTTTACTTCATGCTTAATCTGGGAGTGGAAAACACTCGTTTAAGACTTTAAATTATACTATTTTAAAAAACAAACGATTATCGGAAAAGTTATAGCTTATGCATACATATATGTATATTTAAAACAAATTCCCAGTATTTTTATCAAATTTTAGTGGCGGCAATTACCACCGCCAGGGCCGAAAGGGTTAACCACAAAAGTTTTTTAATGGCTCAAAACCTTAAATTATTAATTTCAGTCAGCAATAAAAAAAAAATTGAAATGGAGTTGGGCCACTTTCAAAATATACGGCTCAATTATAAAAATAACAGTCTGACAACTAAACTTATTAAAAATAAAAAAATGAATAGTTTGAGACTAAAATATTGTTTTAATCACCTGCACAATTTAAAAAAAGTCAAAATATCAGGTTCGAGTAATGATCGGTTTTTATTCTTTCGGATTTTGCTAATGATTAAATAATTTTAATTAAAAAATTTGTATCTTCGCGTTAAAGGAAAACATTACTAAGTATGTACATACAAAATTACAAAAGATCTTTCAGGCCCAGGTAATTTAGGAAGGCACAGAGGCCACACAACTAACCGACCCTAAGTATATACATAGGAATTGCAAATTTTCAACAGAGCACGAAACAAACAGGATTTTTGATAACAGAAAAATATCATCTTTCCATTAAAACTGAACGAAACATATAAAAATCTGTGCTTCAATTTTAAAAGAAATGGTAATGATTACTTTTACTACAGAAAAATAATTTTAAAACACCTTTTTAGTGGAGTAATCAGTAGGTTGTAAAATTACAGAATGCAGCTGAAAAATATGAATATTACTAACAAAATATATAAAATTTTATGGAAATAAGTTAGTAAAGTTACATATTCATGAACATTGACAAACGATTAAACAAATTATTGAATATTGATATTCAATCATCGAATATACATTTCACATTGAAATTATTTATTTCCACTAAATATTAAATAAATACATATTGAGGGTACATCAATTTTACATTCCAAAAGTATTTTATTATTGTTAGTCATCATCAAAATTGATAAATATCGTAAACATCATTAAAAATATTATCTATCAAAAAAAAAATAAAACAATATACATGGAAACGTTTGTTATTGTATAAAGATATAGAAAAAAGTTTCATTACCAAAGTTAACTACTTTGATTTCGTGGAAAAATAATTTTGTTGTAATTTAATAGTGATTAGAATGTAAGAAAATCTCAAGATAATGACGAAAACCGCAATTCTCCATCAAATTTAGTTTCGGATATATTGCAAGTTTACAAAACCCATGCAAACGTATTTTTTATTCTTTTAATAATATCAAATAACTCTGAACCGGTATGACTTGTGACTAATGCAATTTAATAAAGTTTAAAACATGTACGCGAGGAATATAAAAACAAAATAATATACAGGGAAATCCATATAGAATAAACAGGTTGTATCCGCTACAGATTTTATTGCGCACTCTGTGTATTAAAATATTTTTAGGTTATTTTCATTATCTTTAACGTGATCTTAAATATTTTTAAAAGACGCATTGATACGAGAGCTTGTAAAATCCTAATTGCCAGAAAATAAAGTACAAAATCAATATAAATATATTTTTTAAATAATAATAAATACATAGCAGAAAGACCTCGACTCAATAGCCTACTAAAGAACAAAATAATATATGATTATGAGTATTTCATTGTTAGTTTGTATTTAGTTCTGTAATAAAGATATTTGTATACCGGGTAAGCGTTTTCAACCCGGAACATATAATATAATTAAAGGTGATCATTTTCAATCAAGAACGTAACAATTTATAAAAAAAAAATGGAAATTATTAAATTTAATTGCGTTTTAATCTTAACCTAAAAATTAAAACCAATTTGAACATCTCTTAAAAATAACAGTAAAAATTAAAATAACCCTCTATTTTGCGCCAAACAGCACCATAGCCCAGGGATCTTCAAACTACGGCTCGCGGGCCAAATCGGGCCCGCGCCATCATGATTCTGGTCCGCGATCGGAGATACATTTTGTGTATATGAACTATTTTATTACAGTTTAGTGTTAACATTTTTTAAAATGAATATACAATTAGTGATGTAAAATTGCCGGTAATATAAAATTGGATAATATCCTCGGCAATATTACAGGAAATATAGTAACAATTGGTAATTTAAAGTTAGACATAAAACACACAAATTCTAATAAATAATAAGTTATTCTATGATTATTAAAAATCATAAGTTTTTAAGAATCTTTCAACAAACTGTCATTTTTTTCTAAGAAAGAAAATAGGTGCAAAAAAACATTAAGATGGAAAAATTGCTAACATTTTTATTATCTAAAACTTTTGTTTAAACGATTTTTCTGAATTCCCATTAGGTACTGAGTTATTTGTAACCTTTTATAACTCAAAAACTATTCGAGCTGCAGAAAAGTATAATATGCATTTCGGATATTGCGACGAGATCTACAAGATGGGCGTTTTCATACAGGGTGATCAATAAAGTATATAAAAGAAAATGTAAATTGTTTCTTTTTCTAAATCAAGAAAGCAAGTGTTTATCAAAGTTATCAATATTATACACAAGTGTTTCCACTAACAGACTAAGCATGAAGTAAAATTTCGAGTTAAAAAAAGCCTTCAAATTTGATTTGGTCGCATAGCGCGTAGCGCTACGCGACCGAACCAAATTTTCAGGCTTTTCTAAACTCGAAATTTTACTTCATGCACCACGCGCTTACAACGCTGATCTATCCCGAAGTTCAGAAAGCATGTAAAAATTCCAATAAATAGTTCTAAGCAGTTATTCCATGATTTTGTGAAAATTATAAGTTTTTACGAATCTTTCAAGTGTCGATTATTTTCTCCAAGAAAAAGTAACTACAGAAAAACTTGAAAATGGAAAAATTATCAAAAAAAAAAAATATTAAAGAATCAATAGTTTGAGTGATGTATTTGATAAATTTTGCTTTTCATGTGGTCCCACGGAAAATTATCACAAGGCGCTAAATCAAGAGATCTGGAAGGCCAGTTAGTTATTCCACTACGACGAATAATCCAGCGATTTGGAAAGGTTTTTTCTAAATATTCTCGAACATCTACTTCAAAATGGCCATCTTGTTAAATCCAAACCTTCTGATTGTCACGTATTGCACCTTTTACTACAAGGCTAACTTTGTTGATTAAACGGTATAAAAATGATCTCGAATTTAAATTTCTGATAATTTCAAACGGTCCAATAATTGTATTATTGAAAATTCTCGCTCAAATATTGAATCTATGAGGGTACTGCGTTCTTGTGCCAAAACAAAATAAATCACGCACATTTCTTATGCGGCCTCCAGTGTGAAACGTTTTTACTATGAATAATTATTACTATTACTATGATAATTTCAAACGGTCCAATAATTGTATTATTGAAAATTCTCGCTACAATATTGAATCTATGAGGGTACTGCGTTCTTGTGCAAATACAAAATAAATCACGCACATTTCTTGTGCGGCCTCCAGTGTGAAACGTTTTTACTAGGAAAATTCTTTCTTCAATGATATAATTGATACGATTCATTTTGCAAATTAAGTTTGACACTTAAAACAATAGAAAAATTTAAAGTCATTTATATAATTCATTTTATTACATGTTGAAAATGCTTACCTTTCATTATCTTATATGTTCCGGATTGATAATGTTCCGGTATAATAATAAATAAAACAAACCGCTCTCTAAAGTGGCTTTAAGTTTTTGATTTGAATATTCTTAAAATAAAATGTTTTGTAAATGCATCACTGTGCTTCAAAAAGTTCTGAATAAATTTTAAATTGAGGATGCCAAACGTTTGCCTTTCTTTACACGGGGCCTCCTATATACAGGATGTCCGATGTGGGGTTAACAAGTTAGAAGTTAGTTTTAACTGTACATTTAATATTTTTGCAAATTACATGGACCGATATAAAAATCGTCGGTACCAATACAGAAAATATTAATCGCTAATACATTTTGGGTTCGTTTTATGTTATTGGAGAATTGGTGCATCTTTTTATTTTTTATGATACTATATAATTTTTTCTAATTTCTCATCCCTGGTAATCATCCCAGAAAAAATATATAGTATCATAGTATCCTAGGTACGCCCATGGCCATTATTATTGCGAAAGTTATTGAATATAAGGATGTTTTTACTATTATATTAAATTTTAATTATTCGTTAATGCACATTATATCAATACCTAAAGGCGTCATCGCTTGGGGGGCCCTAAAGCCTCTCCCCGCATTTGGAAGTCTTGCACCCTCTATAAGTAAATAGACGATTGTAGTCTGCAACTATGTCTATATATATAGCCTACCATGTTGTACTGTATATACAATGTAAAGTTTACAAGCTGTGATGTAGTGTAATTATTCCCGGTGGGAGTGTTGAGGTTACACACTTTACAGTGTAAAATAAATACACGCAAAACTACGACAACGGCACATGAAATGTGTGCACTATCTGCGGACGCTGAAATGTATACATTATAGAAAATCAGCTACATTGTTTTGTTGAATCCATTCACCACTCCATTTATTGTTCTCGGAGAGTTCTGTTATCACCATTTTATAACTATAATTACTGAGACTTATCAAATGTAGATATTATTTTATAATGTATGAACTAAAGTACGAGGATTACATAAAGAGATATTTTCTAAAGTATACATCTCCCCATGGATACATGTTCAGGTATTTTATTTTCAGTTTTTATAAAAATGTTGTGGAGGTGGTGATGACGAAAATTTTATAGGATCGGATGGCACCCTTAAAACCATTAAACTTTTTTGTTCAAAACATTTTTTTGTACGATGCATATTTTTCGAGATAATCCAGTAGACAAATTAAAATAGGTTACCCGGTATTATAATAAAAATACGATTTGCTTGATTTCCAATATATAATATATAATTGTTTAGGTTTAATAAATCGCTTCATATACATATGGCTTATACCAATGGGAAAATTATCTTATACTTAATGTTTGCAGGGGAACATTATTGTTTAATAATAGATAATTTGGAATAGAACCAACACAATCGTCAACGTTATTATATTCCTCTAGAAAAGACCAATCAGTATTAAAAATTAGGTCATATTACAATGAATAATTGGTTTTTCGAAAGTTATAACGTTTGTAATAACTAGGAAACGGGGAATTATTCTCTCGTGTCGACAGATTTACTTTAATGGACTATGCTGAATGATGAAGATCGTCAAATACTAATGGTAAAATGTTATGTTCTTCGTCAAATTTCGTCTCAATAATTGAAGAAAAAAAAACCTATTATTAAATATGTTTGAAATATTATTATGATTATGTAAATTATTATTTGAAACAAACAAATTTCAGATGAGATAATATAACTACGTTAAAATTCGTTATTATTGAAAAGCAATTAATTTGAAGCGTCTAAGAAGTGATTCCATTACTTGAAATTTTAATTCGACTTTAGAAAGGCCTGAAAATATGGATTTGCTAGCGCAAGTAGTAGAGCGTGGCGAGTCTAAAAATCCAAATGTTTAGGCTTTTTTAAACTCGAAATTTTACTTCATGCGCCACTCGTACAAACACTGAAATATTGTGAGGTTTAAAATATGCTACTAAAGCAGAATGCCTGGCCCATGATGTAAAATCTTAAGTTTAGGAAAGGATGAAAGTTTAGATTGATCGCTTCAGGCTTTTTCAAACACAAAATTTTACATCAAGGATGTGTCTACTCCTTGATGTAAAATTACGTTACAATTTTGAAATTGAACACTTTTATAAAACAACGAGTACCTAAAAATGTATGTATATTGTATATATTTTGATACGTATTAAAAGCTAAATTCCTTGTATGAACAAATATACACATATTGTATTTTTATGGACTTCAAGTAACTATTCATATTGCATTTTGGGATTGTAAATTTACTAACTTTTTCAATTACTGACAATTCGGTAAATATCTAAATCAACTTTGCCTCCCTCCCTGTGCACCCACCAGAATCTTACAACTGTCGCATATAAAACTAAATTTATAATTTATTTAAACAATCATAGAAACTAAGTAAAACTAAATTATTTTAAGAATTTGTATAATAATCACTAAACTTTAGTATTTATCTAAATATTTTTGGAAATTTTTGAGATATAATTTTATCCATTTTTTGACAAATGTTCTCAAAGTTTTTACTTTCTACGAAAATTGAAAAACATGTTTCTTTACCTTTTCCTAAACTCGAAATTTTACTTCATGCGTGTAAAACACTAAGTGGAGACATTGGCATTTTACATCGACTAATGTTAACATATAATTAAAGTTCCATCTACACATCACGGGTCGTGTTATTTTTACATAATTTGCCGAAATACGGGTGAAAATTCTTTAAATTACCAGTAAATTTTGGAGAGATTTTTTTTATCATTTATTGCAATCCCTAATTGTACTGATTTAACAGAGAAAAAAAATTGCATACATTTAAATGCGAACCTTTTCCCTCTCTCAATTACATGAACGAATGCAATTACGTATCCGATACACATTTACCAACAAATCGAACGCGCGGAGCAAAAATTTTGAATGGAACGTTAATTCGAGCGAGCGTTGCTCTGGAGATAGAGAACCGAGCTGAAGTAAAAAAAAAACTAGGTCTGTGCATTTAAATTTCCAATTTCACTTTACATAGAAATGCGTGGTTTGCGGCTTGTGCGAGATAAGTGCCCGACACAAACCGAAATTCGGAAATTCTCATAATCCGGCACTACGAAACGAATTACAAATCCATCCCACACAATGGGCGAATTACGAGTACAGTACAGTTTGCATTTTGTTTTCAGCGTAATTTGAAAAGTCTTCGTAACGTTTTAATTAGATCGGGCGCCGCCGCCCGGGGGCGACAAATGGATTGTGTCCGAAACAATTGCATTCCGAGGAACAATGGTCTTAATTAGAATGGACTTTTGGGGAAAGTTTTTATCGCTCGGTTTTATTGCATATTCATTAGGTGGCTAAATATGGATTGTGCTTTACAAAGTACTCTTTATGCCAGGGGTCAGCAACTAGGCTGATGGAAGTTTGAAACGTTATGCTTTCTGCTTCTAAAATCGAGAATAATCAGCAAACATGTAGATACATTTTATGTAGACTTCATCATGTTTTTACCTACAGAAAATGTCTTAATTCCTAATTTTTGTCAATTTCCTTCTCTCGTGGATTCGCATTTGGTTTATTGTACATGGCTCGTGTCATTTTAAAGAGCTAAGAAGTAGGTATTTTTGCTCAAACTGATACAAGACAATTTATATATCAGTTTATTTATATTTATCTAGAATAGAAAATATAATTATGCACCTCAAAACACCCCAGTATAAAACTTTTCGCAAGTCGAGCCCGCAAAAAGCTAAGAACGGCTGCACGAGTTTCCGGCAAACGGGAAGGCATAAGTATCGGATAGTTTCGAGCGGCCTTTGATTACTTCATTACGCCCGTTGGATACGGTTATACTTGTCTGAGGTGTATACGTAATGACTTCGTTTCCGAGTCGCAATGGCTCTGTTGAGAACTCGAGGGCTGTAATTTCAATTTATTTGTAAACGGCATGAACTAGAAGCTGATTTACTCACGCAACTTATCCACGGCGCTGATTATTGTTATTATTGCTTCAAATTAAACATGCTCAATCCTCGGTAATGATACCCGCCAATTACCGGAGTCCGGAGTTAATTGTCCTGTCATTTCACCCGGGCTTTCGTGACGCTCAGTTTGTTTTACGGAGACGGTCAGCTCGAGGAGGAGGTAATAAGGTTTTTATTGACTTTATTTAAATTTGAACATGTTTTATGCAAACAAATTATGTCACATAAAAAAGTTAATGTTAGAGACTGACCTTAAAAAGAATTGTGCAATTATTTAATCATAATTAAACAAAAGATATTTGGTTAAAGATTGTCATTAAAATCGTTCAGTAAGGCAAGGGTTAGCTACTAGATTAAACTTTCGGTTGTTGTTTTACAGTCTCAGAGTTACGCTTTGATAGAAATATTGCCTCTTATCGAGTTTAAATTCAAAAATGAAACTATATGTACCTTCAAATAATTATTATATCACTAATTGTGGATTTAAAGCTATTGAAACCCATTGCGCTACAAAAAAATGGGCGTTACGCTTAATGTACGTTGACCAGCAAATGAATACAGAAATGGTAAATGTTAAATC
Organism: Philonthus cognatus; assembly: GCA_932526585.2. Lineage (NCBI taxonomy): Eukaryota > Metazoa > Arthropoda > Insecta > Coleoptera > Staphylinidae > Philonthus > Philonthus cognatus. Next base: position 63,547,098 of record OW052241.1, on the reverse strand, counting down.
AACTGACATTACCAGTCAATTTGAAAAATTATGCATATTATCAAAGCGTGCATGGTAGAGGTATAATGCGAGCAAAACTAAAATACTGCCATGGCACTCAACGAACATCCGTTGAACATTGTTTTTTACATCGAAATAATATTTGATGGGCTAGCCAATAGTCGAACAAATACTTATATCTTAGTAAAATTTAGTATTAAGAGATTTTAAGGTCACTGACTGATATTTTGCTGATCTATGTACTTGACCCTTTTTATTTTTAAGATTTGATGAAAAATGTGTTTTTGAACTTCACTTTAAATCAGTGTTTTATATGCCTAACGAATAAGGTAAAATTTCGTGTTTATAAAAGCCCGAACATTTGGATTAACAGGCACTTGGCTCCGTCCTGCAAATACAAATGTTCGGGCTTTTATAAACTCGAAAATTTACTGCATTCTTATCAACGAGATTCGAAACATGTTTCAAACATACTTCTAGGTAAGGCTAGGTTTAGATATGTTTGCAATATAGTAAATTGTAATTATTGGAATATAAATACGATAGGAATTTCAATATATTATATACATAGTAAGTTCTTTCCATGTTTTATTAGTCATTGTTACAAGGCTATTTTCTTGTAAATAAAATATAAAATATTTAATAACTCAGCAAATTTTGCAAATAAGTATGTGAAGTGATATATCTGATTAAAGAGAGAAAAATCCCTTTCTAATGATGATATAGCTAACTATGAATTGCATTAAAGAAATGTAAGTTTGTATCAAAACTCTAAAACTAATGTCGACAGAAAAAATCTGATAACATTTTACTTTCTAGTGTAAACGTATCTAAAACTTTGCTAATTATAGTTTTTACTGTTTTGTGGATATTTCATAATTTTGATTATCTGTAATTGTCAGTATGTAGACAATAAATATTCCCTTTATTATTCTGTACAACTTATGTTTGAAACACCTTTTCATAACTTTAATATTTAAATCATCATATCTCCAGAGCAGTGGTTCCTAACCTTTTTTTAATCGCGACTCTTTTTAGGTTTTTAAAAATGTTCGCGACCCCCCTTTCGCATCCGTCATATTTAATCAATAAAACGAAAAATAAAAGGTTTGACAAAACATATTTTAGGACTTAATTATTAATGATTAATGTGATGATTGAACTTGCATCTGCTTAACAAGCGTTATAATTTTTGGTTGAGTTTTTGACAAAGCCAATCTCATGTCATCTTGAACATCCAGCTGATTCTTGGCTTTTGTCTTGATCTGCAGAATAATTAAACATCTGATTATGCAGAGGTAAGTAGAAACAAATGGCACTAATATTCGAAAAAAAAAACATGGAAACTTTAGGATACGAATGACGCACAGCACACCAAAATTGAGGCAACGATTTTTCCGAAAACATGTCACGTGCCTAAGAGTCATTTCGTAGCTCCAAAAATTCATCCTGAACTTCATCGGGAATGTTGGTAACATCCAAAGATACACGAAATGGACTTCGAACTCATGTAGCTTCTTGTTCAGAGAACTCTGGGAAATACCGTTGAATTTCAGATTCAATAGCTTCAAGGTGCTTATTAACTTCATCTCTTAGATTTTTTACAATTCCTGTCTCCGATTTTTCAGTCTTGGTGCAAAGATGTTCAAACATGGCAAAGTTTCCAAGATTTACTTTACGGCGCTAGTGTTGCAGCTTTAATACGAACCCCTGGATATAATCTCTAAATTGAATAATGTCCGTTTCTTTACACTGCAGTTTCAAATTAAGCTTGTTTAGCTAATCTAATATATCAGATAAATAAGCGGCTCTGTGAATACAAGTCTCATTATTAAAGTGTGCCAAGAAGTAATGTTTTTCTTTTAGTTCTATGAACTGTTTTATTTCATGTTTTAATTAGAAAATTCTGCCAACAATATTTCCTTTTGATAACTAACGGACAGCAGTGTAGAAAAGAAGAACATTGTGATCAGAGTTCATGTTTTTGCATAACAGACGAGTATTGAGAGCACTAGATTTAATGTAATTGACAATTGTCACCAAAGAGTGGAGTACTTCTTGCAAAGGCTTTGGAAGGGTCTTGGTCTTGGTGTGCAAGCTCTTTAACTGTTGGCTGAAATCCCAAGCTCGATCCAAGCATGGCTGGTGCTTCATCGGTACAAACTCCACACAAGTTTTTCTATTGTAAGCCATTTTTTTCAGAGAATGAACTTATCATATCCATGACGTTATCACCCTTCCTAGTAGTTTTTAGTGATCTACAAAACAGAAACTTTTCTTTGATGTCTTCCAAATAAATATATCTCAAGAAAACGAGTAATTGGAAACATGAACTAACATCGGTTGATTCGTCAAGTTGAAAGGAAAAGACGGGTGATGCCTTTATTTTAGATGACATTTGCTCCATCACATCTAAGGACATGTCTGAAATGCGTCTCTGAATTGTGTTATTAGACAAGGATATAATACGCATTTTAATAATAATTATAATAATAATGAATTATGCCTTTATTTATTGAAAGGAAAAACATACATTTATAATTTATTAGCAAGCGCAAAGTTCAGTCAGGTAGTACTTGTTACTGCTCTTCCACTTAACCTACTAAATAAAAAAATTGAAAAACTAAAAACATCAAAATGTAATGCGAAATAGTTATTCAAAATACATAAAATAAGCACAGTTCTACTAGTTTCATCAATTTATTATCCTCAATCGCACTCGCTTCTCTAAGAACTAGCTTAACCGACTTTAATAAACATGGTTTGATGAGGGTTTCTCCAGTTGTATAGGGCTTTTTGTTTTTTGCAACTTCTAGAGAAATTTCATGTGATGCCTTAACTACCGCTTGACTTTGTTGTTGAACGGTCCCAATAAAATCTAACTTTTTCAGCACTAAGAACAGCATTGCATCAAACATACTGTCTTCTCTATGCCGTTACTAATAACAGTCGAAAATCTAAATTTTAGATAGTTCTCCGAATATTTTGTTTTTTTTTTCGTCATGCCGTTGATATTTGGAAAATAAAATACCTGCAAAAATTGGAATTAAATTATTTTATATTTTTTACTTACCAAAATGGTATATAATAAAAGAGTCTATGTTTCTAGGCGTGCCTATCGAAAGCGAATTGTGACGGGCTATCAATAGTATTGTAACAGATCAAACAAGACACTATCTAGCAACAAACTATTCATGTACAATTATATAAACGACAAAAAAGGATACTGCTTAAACACTATGTACAAATTTACCGAGCACGGTTAACAAATTTACCGAGACAACAGAGTATCGTGATCACTTAGGACTATATCATGGTCGGCCTTGTTAACGGACGTCTCGACTATACTCGGCTAGTTCGCCACAGTCGAATTTCACTACGCATAAGAAGAGGCGCGGGCGCTGGCCGCCCATTGATAACGTCGCATATCTCGCGTGTTACTAAGCATAAATAAATTATTGACTTTAAGGCGACCCACCCAAAAAAGTTAAGGCGACCTCCTTGTGGGTCGCGACCCACAGGTTAGGAACCGCTGTTTTAGAGGGACAAGTACTTCGATGGACACTTCACCACTTTTTTTAACATTTTTGCCATTTGAATTAAAACAGTGGCATAGCGACTTGTTTGCGTCTTTGTATAACTCAACATATTCTTAACATATTAATAAAGAAAAAAATAATCCAATGGTAATTAATAAAGTTTATGTTGTTCGGCTACAATAAAATAATTCATGTCATTCTATTGTAGATATTGTAGTATCGCTTATTTCTAGCAATTTCCATTACAGTAATTGTGATTTTTCATTATAATCCAAACTGTGGCAACTGTTATTACTGTGCATGATTTCCTATGGGAGCGGATAATCAATACTGAAAATGCAATGCATTTGATGAAATACAGGTCACTAGATGATATGTGTGTGTATTTCAAAATTAAAGCTAATATATTAAATGTAATCAACTTTTTTCCTCTCTACACTGAAATATGAAGCAATTTAAGTGGAATAAAGCACGACAATACAATCTAACACAATCAACAATTACTTAGAAGGTATTGTGAGCTAAATTATATAGGTTTTAAATTAAATAATAGTTAGGTCAGTTTCTAGACTATTAATTTGGTTACTGGCGACAAACACATATTCCTCTCTTTAATTTGTGTTTATTTACTGTTTTGTGTTGTAGGCGTTTACTTTGTGGTACACCTTAAATACACTTGTAAATAAAACACTTTTTTACTTTGTTTATCCACTGTTTATTGCATTTAATTTTGTGACTAAAGTTTCGACTATCTAGTAGTCATTCTCAAACCAAAAGTGGTTTGAGAATGAACACTAGATAGTCGAAACTATAGTTATACTATATTAACTATATTTATTACTTGAAACAGAAATATGTCTGCATGTGGAATCATGTGAGTAATCTTAAACATACTGTGTGTCCCCTAATTACTGCCAGGATATGAAACACTTTTTTATTGTTAATATTTTAACAAAAAGTCATTCGTTACAAAAAAGCTTTGGATGACTCGAAAACACCATTTTCATTGTCAAATCTTAAATTTACTAAAGAGGGCGTTTAAAATTAAGAGAAACTAAAATTGTTATAAGAGAAAAGTACCTCTAATTAGAATTTTAGAGAAAGATAATATTTGAAAAAGTAATTTGTATTCGAGAATTATGTTTATGTACAAAATATGAACTTTTTAGAAACAGTATTATTTTTATTAAATTTATTTATTTGTATATTCGTATATTTTTGACGTGTATTCATTCAAAACAATTGTATTTCTAATGAATTATCAAAATTGGTGATAATTAGCTAATAAACATTAACATATAAAAACGGAATCTCTTGTAAATATCTTAGATAGATTTAATTTACTCATATGAAGCTAAAATTGTACAGAAACTTTTTCTTTTAAGTATAATATCCCAATTCTGTAAATTTTCGGATATTCCTTGTTTATTTAAGAGTTAAATTTAAAGCTTTAAACGATTGTCTTCCACTCTCAGATTAGTGGTGTAGAATAGCTTTAAAATTTGGTTTGGTAGCTGCTCAAATATTATATGCTACTAAAGTAGTATTCTACAGACGTATATTTTGAACTTCACTTTGGACTTGTGTTTTATACACGTGGCGCATGAAGTAAAATTTCGAGTTTAGGAAAGCCTGAAAATTTGGTTGGACCAAACCAAATTTTAAGGCTTTTCTATACTCGAAATTTTACTTCATGCTTAATCTGGGAGTGGAAAACACTCGTTTAAATCTTCAATTTAAACTTAAAAAAAGTACGAATGTCGTATCAATCTACATTGCGTATCAATCAATTAAACTAAAAATTCCCTTTGTATTTAAATTAATCACGTCATTTAATACATTTTTGTTATATAACATTGTTTTAAAGCAAAAATGTGAGCCACTTCCCTAATAATCTAATTTTATTTTTCTTCCATTATTAAGACCCTTATATCAAATTTGTAATATCGTTATGATAATGTTTTTCTAAAAGAGGCAACATTTTACAAAGAATAACTTTTTGTTGAAAAACTGATAATAAAAAAGTTATACCTATCTGGGCACTTATCCGGGGACACATTGTATATACCATAACTTGATTAAATAGAGGTAGTTTAATAACGATGCAATTATTTTTAATGAATAATTGTTAACAAAATATACGAAAGAAAAATTGAAAAAAAAATACATAAGAGTAGCTCTTGATTAAATGTAATTAGAGGTACACTTCTATCCAATAAAATTAAGCACAAGTCTGATATCTATTTTTCAAAATATTCTAGTTGTATAATTCGGGTCTGTGTTAATTGCCTAGCAGTTGTTTCAATAAATGATAAAACACCATACGTTAAAAATAACATCTTTATTAAAAATCAGAAACTATGATTTAAAAAAAACGCTCGTAATAAATACAACAAATCCGAAATATAAAGACCATCTTCTATTTTAGCTGGAATTCGACTTTTTGAATTGTTGTCTAAATGACGCAGCATTTTGACATTAAGGAAATAGACATATTTAAATATTTTTGTAACTAGGAAACTCATCACGCTCGTTTTAAACTATAACATATTTTGTGTTCTTAATTTTATTGCACAGAAGTGTACCTCTCTCTTATCATACCATTCATTTTTATTTATTTTGAAACGCCCTGTGTAGTCAAATGAGGATTTGAAAATAAATTTTGCTTTTGAGTCATCCAAAACTTTTTATAAATTATTACTTTTCGTCGAAAAATGGTTAATAAAAAAGATGTTCCCATCCGGGCAGTAATCCGGGGCGACACGGTATACACTGCGTTTTATTTATGTGGGTATACATAGGGATTTGTTTACCGAAATAAGCTGTAAATTTTCCGACATTCGTTGTTTTTTGAAAGAGTTCAATTTGAAGCTTTAAGCAGTCGTTTTCCACTCCCAAACTAAATGAAGTAAAATTTAGAGTTTAGAAAAGCCCCGTGAAAATTTGTCTACGCTACCCAAGACAAATTTTCTGGGCTTTTCTAAACTCGAAATGTTACTTCATGCGCCACGCGTATAAAACACAGATTTCAAGTAAATTTCGAATATACATAAATTTCACAATATTTTATAGTATTATACGCGTAAAGAAAAATTTCGAGTTTAGAAAAGCCCATAAAATTTGTCTCGTGTCGCTGCGCGACCCTCAACAATTTTTCACGGGGCTTTTCTAAACTCGAAATTTTACTTCATGCTTAGTCTGGGAGTGGACAACACTTGTTTTAAGCTTCAAATTGATATTAAAAAATAGGAAATATCTACAGATTTGCAGAAAATAGGCTAAATTTGGAATAAGTATACTTAATAGAAAAACTCCTTGTATAATTATATTAAATTAAAATCGGGTATTCAGCTGTCTTAATATTTGAAATCAAAATTGCACATAATTTTAATTATTTTTGAATAACTTTGATATACTTAGGTTTATATTTTTAATCGAAAGACAAAATTCATTCATAATAAATAAACTCACTTTTTGCGGGACTTATATCTCTGGCCAAGACCGCCAATTATTTAAAGTTTAAAGAAAATATGATAAAATATTATTTTTATTTATAAGTGCTGCTTCTATTTTCAAGCATAAAAATTTGATGGTCTAAATTTGAAAGAATCTATAAATCAAATCTATTTGTTATCATTTTTATACGAATTTATTTGTAAGAACTATTTATTCATTTCTTAGAACCTAATTTATTTTTATAAAAAAATAAACACGACATTCGTGTATTACACGTTTAATAAATAGTTGTAAAACAAAACGGGAGCTTTATTCTTCTCGGGACAAGGCGCATAAGTCGTGCGAGTCGTCAACCGGCTCGGCTCTCTTGGAAAGTTGTAAAAGTTGTACACCCGGCTTCGTACTTCTGAGAGCCCCGGTTAAACTTCTAATGCACCTATGCCAACTTGGACCAGACTTCACTAATATGAATCTTTTACCTTTTCGGTCCATGTCAATCAAAACTTTACCGCACCGCTGCATATGAGAACTCAAACAGGCGCGCCCACCTCAAAGCGAGAAATCCGCGGGCGCTGCAAAGTGGGATTGTTTAATTTTGAGCCGACTTTGTGCAATTACACAAACTTGTTTCTGGCAGGTTTGCAAAAAACTATATAGTCCAGAAGAAATCATGCAAAATGTAATATTATAAAGGAAAAAACACAATTGCAGATACAGAGAGTTATTGTTTTGAGTATACATATCCCATTTATGTGTTGTAGATTTTTAAATATTTGTTGTTTTCTTAAAAGAGGCCAATACAAAGTTTAAACGAGTGGTTTCCACTTCCAGGTTAAGCATGAAGTAAACTCTCGAGTTTAGAAAAGCCTAAACATTTGGTTTGGTCGCGTAGCGCAAAGCGCGGAGCGACCAAACCAAATGTTCAGGCTTTTCTAAATTCTAAATTTTACTTCACGAGTAAACTTCGCGAGAAATCAGTGTCTTATAAACAGATTGTTAACCACCAAACCTGACTATTGTGTAATTTAGATTTTATTTCTACTTCCAACTAGTGTATCTAACTTAGTTCAGCGTGAAGTAAAATGTTAAGTTTAAAAAACTCGAAATTTAATTTATTAAGAATCTGCCTTTCACTAATGAATTATAATATTAAATTAGATACACTAGTTGGAAGTAGAAATAAAATCTAAATTACACAATAGTCAGGTTTAGTGGTTAACAATCTGTTTATAAGTTGTTATTTTTATATTTTTTACCATATTTTTTCAAAGTTTATACACTTTTGTTTACATATGTATTATAATCAATACAGGAAACACCAATTAAAAAAATATATAAACACAGTAAATAAACACTAATACAAGCATATAGGTATAAAACAAATTAATTAATAATTAAGAAACAAGAAATATATATATATAAAAAACAAAGAATATTACCATATATTTTCTAGAAACTTGATATCTATTCGTTTAATTGCATTCCTAAAATATTGAATGTTCCCGTCATTGGATAATTGTATACTATTGGGAAATCTATTAACTTTGAGCTTTTGCAACTTTTCCCAGTAATTTCTTTTCAACGATAAAACAAGTTTAATTCATTTCTGCATAATATCTATTGGTTTTATAAAAATATGGCATTAACTTGCCTTTCTATGATCCAATAAATATACACCGTCAGATCCGACTGCAATACACGGTAAATTAATATTGCATTTAAAAACTATATATTAAAAATTACCCGATTCTTCGATTTTTTTATAATTTTTCAGAAAATATAAAAAAATCAGCTTTATTTCTGTGTAAACAAAATGTTAGTGGCGAGATATTATGTTGTATTTATAAAAATTAAGAAATTACTAAAACTGTTAGATTTTTATGACACTATTTTATGACACTTTAACAAATTACATAAGCTCAAATGTTAATAAAGTTAAATACAAATTAGAAAAACTCTAAACTATTGTTGCTTCTAACAATCATAAAAAATTACCCAAACGTTACATTTTAGTGACACTTTCAGGAATTATGAAATAAAAAAATCAAGTATATTTTTATGTACTTAGTAAAAAAAAAACGATTAGGCTTTATTTATATGTTTATCATAAATTCAATTTTGGAATAAGAAAATAAATAGTAGGAGCACAAACTTTAGTAAAATTAAATATATAATAGGACATAAAAATTGTAAGAAATTTACTCAAATGAAATTGTAGCAGCACAAAATTTACTATAACAAAATAGAATGATAGAAAATTCACTGTGCATTTGAAAAAACAAAAACAAGAATATCAGATTTTTATGGTATTTTTACAAAATATGAAAAATGGGCTTTATGAATGCGAATTAATAATAATAAAAAACTATTCCACGTCTCTACCTGTGTTCCTGAAAATAAATTACAGAAGCTTGAAGTTGACTAAAATTATACATATCAGGTGTTTCAGCGAGGACAGTAAGCTCGATATTACCCTTTATATTAAAAATACAGAAACATACAATTATTTTCGCGTATATCCTGTATATGCAAAAATATTTTTTTTCCTATTATTCCTGGACGACATTCAACTTTGTTATTTTAAATAGGACACCTTATGTATTGTTAACTATTTAGATTCCTTGTTGAAAATGAACGACAGTTTGTTAAAACATTTGGTCTAAGTCGTACTATTTCGGAGTTATCGACATATTTTGCAAGTAGATGTTATTTACGGTGATATGTCCAAGGCCTTGGACATATTGGATCATCATTTGTTACCATCAAAACAAAAGATTTTGAAATAATTTATAATATACTTAGCGGTTTCGACAAGTAAACCGCTTCGAAGAGCGATTAAATCTAATTTTCAAGCTTTTCTAAACTAGAAATTTTACTTTATGCTTAGCCTGGGAGTGGAAAACACTCGTTTATAGCTTCAACTTAAACTCTTAAAATGAAACAATGAATATCTGAATAAATTTAGCATATAGTTGGAATGTGTATACTTGAAAACTCCCTGCATATAGAAATACTGAAGTTAAAGATTCGACAAAAAACAGACAAGTTAAAATAATTGTATAAATAAAATGTAAAAAATGAATAAATTAGGCAATAAAATGACATAAAAAAATAATACAATTGAAACAATTAAAAATGTTAGTAGTCTTTACATCAATAGTAACACATTGAAATGTTTTATATAAATTGTTATTTTTAACGTAGATTGTCATTAGCAAATATCAAAAAATGTTTCAAAAGAAAGTTGTAGATCTCGTCGAAATACTACAAATCCATATATCGCTTTTCTTTATTTTCAGTAGTTTGTGAGTTATTCGGTTTTATTTGTTACTTTATTTTGATAAATCGAAAAAAGTCCATATTGGCCGATGAAAACCTGACAGAACGTCTGGATTGTCACTTGTGTCAACTTGCTAAATGATAAGTAATTATAATGTTGTCTTTCTTCATGTTTCATGATCTCTTAGCAATTTTAACAATTTACAAAATTCTGCAGCGTTGAGTTAATGTTCTACCATTTTTTGTTTTGGGACCAAAACTATAAACACGTTTTTGCGTTTTTTTTCTTTTTCCTAACATCGAATAAGAAGGAAAACCAAAAACGTATTTATAGTGAAAATGATGGAACATTAATTAAAAACTGTAAAATATTTCATTTTAAATTTGATATTTTCTAATTTTATACGTATCCCGTCAATTTTAATTTTTAATTTAATAATTTTTGTTAATTTGTTAATTTTCTAAATTTTTTTTTTCTGTGAACCAACGCGTTTTTCTTTTTTTAATAATATCAGAAATTTTTCAAATTCTGCAGGGTTTTATTAATTTGTTAATTTTCTACCATTTTTTTTCTGTAAACAAATACGTTTTTCAAGTTTAAATAATTATTTATGATTTGTTTTAACTTTGATGTTCCGTAATTTTATTTTTGTAACGTAAATTAAAAATATAAACTCTATATATTTTATGTCATAAATTTTATAATACAGGAATCTGCAGGATAAGTTTTTGATTGATCGTCTAACGAGGGTTTCCACTCCCAGACTAAGCATGAAGTAAAATTTCGAGTTTAGAAAAGCCTGAAAATTTGGCTCGGGCGCGTAGCGCAGCGGAGCGACCGAGCCAAATTAGGCTTTTCTAAACTCGAAATTTTACTTCATGCGCCACGCGTATAAAACACTGACCTTAAGTGAAATCTGTAAACGATTGGTTAGAGTGAAATAAATTTATTAAGTCGAGTATCAATTGATTAAATGGCGGGGAACGTGCCTATGATGGACACATCACTTTTTTTATAATTAATTGTTGTGTTAGTTTAATTACATTAATGCCCGTTTAACTTTAACAGCATTAGTATATCAAATAAAAATTTTATTCACAAATTGTTTAATAGAGTAAACAATTTGTGAATAAAATTTTTATATTCAATTAAGAAACATATTTAGGATATATTACAAATTTACAAAATTTTTATGTTTTAGAATTTTGACCTAATCAGAGGTTCAATCAATGATTAGTAAATGATTAAAGTTAATTAGTCTTCATTTTGCAATGAAAATAACGGTAAATTTTGTTAATATTACTGAAATTTAACCAAGTGGTTTCTTTTTAAAATCTTAGTAAAATATGTTTCTCAACGTATAAGATGAGAAACTTATTGAAGATTAAAATTAGTCACTTGCTCATTTCCACCATATTGGGCAAGTGATTTTCATTTAAAACAAAACTACGTATTGTTAAAAATAATAAAAATGCAACAATTTGCAAATTATGGAGACACGTCAATGCACGCCCGGGCGCGAGAAAATCGCTCGCTAGTAGGGTGACTCACCACCCTGCGGCGAGCGAACGCACGCGTCCCCACCTACGTTACGCGGTACGAGTGGGGATGAAAGAGACGGACCGCAAGGCTTAAATAGAGCGCACACCCCCACAAACAGCATCAGTTCTAGGCTCGGCTAGCTTCATATACAATCGGTCCGCTGAAATCTGTCTCTTTCTGGTCTCTGGTTCTCTTTCTAACTCACGGGTCTTATGGGCCACAAACTAAATCGTTGACCGTAGGTGGCGATACTGTTGACTTTGAAGATTGCACATCTGCTTTTATATCGTTCTGTTTAAGTGAATATGTGTTTGCCGCCAAAAAAGCCATTCCATTTAGTGTTTTCACACTGGTAAGTTCATCGTGTGATTTGTATATTTTTAAATTTATTTAATTAATCGTAAGATTATGGCTAGCTTGTGCATAATTTGTGGTCGTGGCGGGAATGAAGTGAAGAAATTATTTTATTTCCCAAACAGTCAGGAAAAACTGCGTTTGTGGTCAAGAAGAAAACGGATTTGTAATTTTCATTTTTCAGATGAAACGTTTGTTATCGGAAAAGCTGATTTACAACTAAACAAATGTGCTCTTCCGTATCGGTGGGTTGTTTGTTCTCTGATTCCAACAACAACAGATAGTGAGGTTAAGCCTACCATTTTTGTGGAAATTTCAGGTGTTGTTTGGCAGACAGTGAATTTAACCCTAACGTTACTGCGGAAAATCCATTAGTTATTGAACAATCAACGGCTCAGGTTATTATATTTTATAAGTAAATCTATCAAAAATTAAATTATTTATTTTTCTTCAAAGGGTCTGGACGCTGATTTGAGCCAACAAGTTTTAGATACAGATACAGAGCAGGTAAGTGCTATAGATTTACAATCAAATAAAAACCTTTTACAGGTAGAATTGCATCCCGCACCATCCACATTGAAAAAGCGTAAGTCTCTATTGGACTCTTTAGTTAAGAAAGAGGTCAACTCATCACCCAGGAAAAAATTACTGATGAAGGTAATTATAAACAAGGAAGATCATTTACGCAAACTAAGAAGAAAATTCAAACACACTCGGCAATCATTTTCACTCTCCTCGAGGGTGTTTCATTCAAGAGAATTTAAATAATTTTTTAAAGGTAATAATTGAAATGTTATTTAAGACAAATTTAGTGCATGATTATAATTTACGGGCTGCGGTGGCCGAGTGGGCAAGACATTAGTCTAATCGTTCGTTAGCCGCAGAGAGCGAGTTTGAATTTTTCTAACGAGAAATACTCGTTTAAAGCTGCTCCATATAACGCTGTTTTCAAATAATTATGCAGATCAAAATATTTCAATATAAAAATGTCATCATATTATGCGATTAGTGGAAAAAGTACATGGTCTTGTTTTACAATATCTTGTTTAACCATAGCAATATGCCCCTATTAATTGGGGTCTTACAGTTTTCTACAATTATCTTTGAAACATTGAATGAACAATGTTTAACGTTTGAAACTATAACAAACTGGTTAAGTTGTTACTCAAGTTAGCGCAGTTACTCTATTTAAAATTGTTACTTTGACCCTAATTAAGTGTTATAATTTCTACAGATTCGAAAGGATACTACTTCAACAAACTCATAAGATACACAGCCCATCTGGTATCGAACGAGCCAATAAATACCTAGCCAGTTCTATAGGCCTGCTGCTGCTATTGTTAATTTTTTTTAGATTTTGTTCGGTACAAATAATGTGAAAATTTGAAAAAAATGTTATTTTATTCTCGGTTTTTCTTTCTTATTTCTTCTTTTGTAAATTCTTTGTTTATTTATTATGTCTTTTATTGTATATATTTACACATTTTAATGTACCAAAGTAATTGTATACAATAATGTTTTGTTTAATATGAAATGTCAAAATGTATTAAGATTATTGTATGTTTTCACTATTTGTTTTGAGTTATGTGAAGTAATAAATCCCTAATAAAACACGATTTAATTTCCTTTCTTCACTTATTTATTTTTGTTTGTTAAATGTACATTTCGAGTACCATGTACTCATTTTCAATAACTGAATGCTTTAAGACTAATTACAACTGTTTATATACGGTATAGGGATTAGTGGAAAAACCTAAATCTAATTATGTCGGGTATCTATTGGTGGACCGGGATTATTGATAATGGGAGAGTTGTTTGCCGGTTTACAATTGTTTTTCGGAATGAGATTTAAAAGCGGGTTTTCCAGTGGGCTTAAATTGAAATTTAACAACTTGTCTTTACATTTGTACATTTCTATTGATTCCAACATGTTTAATCTGAAACTGTTTGATTGTTTTAATAATTTTACGTTGTGTAATGAGAATTGGTGGCCGGTTTGGAAATTATGGAAAGCTATTGCTGATTTATCTGGGTTTTGGTTTTTTATGTGGTAATTGTGTTCTTTGAATCTCTTGATTAAATTTCGTTGAGTTTGACCAATGTATATTTTATTGCAGTTGTTACAGTTAATTGAATATATACCGGATTTGTGTAGACTATCACTATTGATTAAAGTGTTATTTAAATAAGATTTTACTTTCGATTCACTGTAATACGCAGTTGTTAGATTAAATTTCCTGAACACTTTATTTATTTGGTGACAAATAGTTGGATTGTAAATGAATTTAACATATTTTCTCTTATTAGTTTCTTTTGATGTATTGAGTTTTGTGCTAGATTTAATTTTATGATTCATTTTATGTCTATTGATGAGCTTTTCTATTGTGTTTTTGCTGTAACCTAAGGATTGTGCAATGTTTTTTATAAATGTTAATTCTTTTCTTTTGTTTTCATTTGATAAAGGTAAGTTTATTGCTTTGTAAATCATGCTATTAAATGCTGCTAGTTTGTGTTTAATGGGTGATGTTGAGGATGAGTGAATGTAGTTGTATGTGTGTGTAGGTTTTCGGTATATGTTGAATTCTAGTGTATTATTATTTTTAATTATTTGTAAATCTAAGAAGGGAAGTTGATTGTTGTTTTCTTTTTCGTGTGTAAATGAAATGCTGGGGCACAAACTGTTTAAACTCGACAACAAGTTTCCCATGTTGGTTTTAGTGTTGATGATTGCTATTACGTCATCAACGTATCTGAACCAAACTCTCGGAAAGCCGTTTATTGTGTTTTTAGCTCGATTTTCGAGGTGGTTGAGAAAAACGTTAGCTAGGAAAGGTGAGAGTGGATTACCCATGGCTGTTCCGAAAGTTTGTTTGTAGAATTTATTGTCGAATTCAAACGTGTTGCACTCCATCACTATTCTTGTTAAATCAATATATTGTTTAATATTTTCTGGTGGTATTGAATTTTCTAATAAGAGATTTTCTAAAATGATAATTGTTTCTTCTATGGGAATGCTGGGAAATAGTGCTTCTACGTCAAAGGAAACCAATGATTCATCTAGTTCGATTTTAGTTGTTTGAAGTTTTGTGGTTAACTCAACGGAATTTTTTATTGAACAATCGTTTTTAATAATTAATGATTGGAACTGTTGTACTAGCCATTTTGCTATATTGTATGTTGGTGAATTGATGTTTGATACAATACAACACACGCCAATAGAAACGATCATCAACGACGTAGAAAATGCGACATCTTACTTAGGACCCGAAGAAGCCACGGCTTTCCGGATAGCAGCCAAGGATACATTGGAGAAAATCATCAGAAAACCGAAAAGGATGACCAAAACTGAAAACACCGACTTCAAAACTGTTCAGTCCTTGAAAGAAAAAGATGTCTTGTACCTGAAATCGGATAAAGGGAACGCAGTCGTCGTCGTCAACAAGGATGATTATTACAATAGCGTCAAGGAGATGTTGGATACCGGACCATATAAAGAACAAAAGAAAAACCCACTCACTTCATATATAAGTAAGATTAATTCCATACTTAAGCCAACAAATTTAATAGATAAAAAACTAATATATAGATTGAAATTGAAAAACCCCTCACTTCCGAAATTATACTGCCTCCCAAAAATTCATAAACCGGGGAATAAATGGAGACCTATTGTATCAAACATCAATTCACCAACATACAATATAGCAAAATGGCTAGTACAACAGTTCCAATCATTAATTATTAAAAACGATTGTTCAATAAAAAATTCCGTTGAGTTAACCACAAAACTTCAAACAACTAAAATCGAACTAGATGAATCATTGGTTTCCTTTGACGTAGAAGCACTATTTCCCTGCATTCCCATAGAAGAAACAATTATCATTTTAGAAAATCTCTTATTAGAAAATTCAATACCACCAGAAAATATTAAACAATATATTGATTTAACAAGAATAGTGATGGAGTGCAACACGTTTGAATTCGACAATAAATTCTACAAACAAACTTTCGGAACAGCCATGGGTAATCCACTCTCACCTTTCCTAGCTAACGTTTTTCTCAACCACCTCGAAAATCGAGCTAAAAACACAATAAACGGCTTTCCGAGAGTTTGGTTCAGATACGTTGATGACGTAATAGCAATCATCAACACTAAAACCAACATGGGAAACTTGTTGTCGAGTTTAAACAGTTTGTGCCCCAGCATTTCATTTACACACGAAAAAGAAAACAACAATCAACTTCCCTTCTTAGATTTACAAATAATTAAAAATAATAATACACTAGAATTCAACATATACCGAAAACCTACACACACATACAACTACATTCACTCATCCTCAACATCACCCATTAAACACAAACTAGCAGCATTTAATAGCATGATTTACAAAGCAATAAACTTACCTTTATCAAATGAAAACAAAAGAAAAGAATTAACATTTATAAAAAACATTGCACAATCCTTAGGTTACAGCAAAAACACAATAGAAAAGCTCATCAATAGACATAAAATGAATCATAAAATTAAATCTAGCACAAAACTCAATACATCAAAAGAAACTAATAAGAGAAAATATGTTAAATTCATTTACAATCCAACTATTTGTCACCAAATAAATAAAGTGTTCAGGAAATTTAATCTAACAACTGCGTATTACAGTGAATCGAAAGTAAAATCTTATTTAAATAACACTTTAATCAATAGTGATAGTCTACACAAATCCGGTATATATTCAATTAACTGTAACAACTGCAATAAAATATACATTGGTCAAACTCAACGAAATTTAATCAAGAGATTCAAAGAACACAATTACCACATAAAAAACCAAAACCCAGATAAATCAGCAATAGCTTTCCATAATTTCCAAACCGGCCACCAATTCTCATTACACAACGTAAAATTATTAAAACAATCAAACAGTTTCAGATTAAACATGTTGGAATCAATAGAAATGTACAAATGTAAAGACAAGTTGTTAAATTTCGATTTAAGCCCACTGGAAAACCCGCTTTTAAATCTCATTCCGAAAAACAATTGTAAACCGGCAAACAACTCTCCCATTATCAATAATCCCGGTCCACCAATAGATACCCGACATAATTAGATTTAGGTTTTTCCACTAATCCCTATACCGTATATAAACAGTTGTAATTAGTCTTAAAGCATTCAGTTATTGAAAATGAGTACATGGTACTCGAAATGTACATTTAACAAACAAAAATAAATAAGTGAAGAAAGGAAATTAAATCGTGTTTTATTATTGTATGTTTGTTCATGATAGAATATATATATATGAACAAGATAAATTCAAATTCAAAACTATTTGAATTCGAGAAAATAAGCTTACGCTTCTTATAGTTTGCACACTTTAAACATAATATATAAAATTACGAAAAAACTATTCGTGAAAATGCAATCAATGTCTTAATTAATAAGACAACTTGAGACGACAAATATCCGTTGATACAACTACTTCCCGTGCAAATACACCTCCGGATATTGAATCGGATTCAATATCCGCAGGTGTATTTGCACGGGAAGTAGTTGTTTCAATGGATATTTATTGCCTTAAGTTGTCTTATTAATTAAGACATTGTTTGCATTTTCACGAATAGTTTTTTCGTAATTTTATAAATTAAGAATATATATGTATGTATTTATATTGTTATAAACTGTTTTTATTCAATCCTATCACTATGCATGTATAGTGTGTGGATTTATTTTGTATTGTAGCACATTATCGCCAAAATCTGATAATTGCAAACATTTCTTGTGAAAAAATTTAATTTTGAACAGAATGTATTAAATTATCAGCTTTATGCGATATTTTGCTACTTCAAAATAAATCTGAATACTGATAAAAAGATTTGTGTGAGCGGTTGCATACCTGAAAAGGGGCGTGAGTGGAGGGTTGCATACCTATGAATTTTTAAACAAACAGTTTCCTGTAAATAAAATCAATAAACAGTTTCCTGTACATAATGGCGCTCTACAGCGCCGTCTACCGTCCACGATTTTTGAGTAAAAGGGAGATATTTTATTGGAGAGAGAGAGAGCTACTTTAAGCGTTCAAAATTGACCCAGAGCTAGCGGTCTGTTAATGGTCTGTGATCAGTTCCTTCTATTCTAGCCAGCTAAGTAGAGGAACAGGCTAAGCGAGTTCACCATAGCACACTAGGCTAAAACAGAATCCACACGGTAATGCCGGATTCTGCCCCAACCATACCAACCTCCGAACAGGGTTCCCACGCCCGCTTCCGCAAGAGGCTCCGGAACGCGATCAGAAGGTCGACCAAGTACCTGGTGGCACCGCGGCCGCTGTCTCTGTTGCCACCATCACCCCGGAAGGCGCTCGGGAGGTGAAGGACCTCCCCATACCTGGTGGTGCCACGTCCGCTCTCTCCGATACCTCCATCACCCCGCAAGGCACGCAGGAGGATCGCTGAGGGATCCCCACGTCATCGGCCCGTCGACAGGAACAGCCCGAGGACACCGGCCTACCCGACACTACGGCGATTGCACGCGCTGCCTCTGCCATATACCGGGATCGACCCGCTAGGAGTCTCCCTATAGGACCCCCGCAGATTTAGCGTCCGAATGAGGAGCCATTGTAAATACGCACCCCTGCACACTGGGCCGAATTACAAATTTGCAACGACAAAAATAAAATGCTGTTCAAAAACATCTTTTTACCTCACATATTATCTTAGGATGCCATCCTGATGATCTTAATGTTTAAATTAATCTATATTAGATATACAGGGTGTTTCACATAAAGTGTTGCAGATCCATAAGTCAAAATCTATGCGTCGTATGAAAAAAAAGTTTAAATAAATAGTTAATCGTTGCAGTTGAACTAATTAACCCTTCAAATATCAATCCTTCCAAGTCCCCCCCTGTTATGGAGGCTAGGGGCAACTTCAGAATTTTAAAAGGGAACCCTCGTTTTTTACGGAATCAGATTCTACATTAAAAAATATGTTCTCTATTGATGGCGCTGTAGACGATAAAGCTCTTTCAATGTAGCTTAATGAAAATAAGGTGTTACAGGTTCATAGGTCAAGATCTACGCGTCATATTTAAAAATAATTTATATTGGAAAAAGTATATTTATTATAGAAATGATGAAATTGCATTTTTTTTTTAGCAAAATAACAAATTTAGGAGGAGTCACAATCAATATCATCACTATCTTCTTCGTCATTATCTCTGATCACAGCATATGTAGTTTCTCGTGAAGTTTGTTCATTGAGATAGTTGGGCATTCGAAGCATTCCTAATACTACCTCATTCAATTGTTTTTTCGTCTCTTTGGTTTTTTCTCTATAACTACTGATTAGAGGGTCTGATGATACAAGCAACCAGTTAAAAATGTCCGTATTTGTATCTAATCTTGACGTTTTCCTCGAGTGGTACTGTCTGAGCTGTTTATAACTTTTATGGCTTGCTTCTATTACGTCTTCTGAGAGGAGACCTACAGGCAGTGGAAGCGATTTTATTATGTCAGCCCCATGCATCAATAACTTATGGACACTTGCACTCATTTTATACCATCCATAAAGTGTGGTCGCCAACTCCGCGGTCTTGAAACAATATATTTTAAATAGTCCTTCGTTGATATAATGACCACACGATATAACAGTAATAATATTAGACATTCTTTCAATCAAATTTTTATCTAAGCCTGTAATCCGGGAACTCACTTCAGGGTTTTTGAAAAATTTTCTTGCCGTGTTCCCATCATTACTGTTACCACCACCTTGTTTTGGTAAATCGACAACCAGACCCATTTCTTTATAAAAATCCTGACATATTTTATTCTTTCTCTCTTTAACTTGTTCTTGTGCTTCCTTTCCTCTGGCTTGCCATTGCTTTATCTCCAATTTATATGCTATGTGTAAAAAGTATTCGAATCTTCGCAGGTACGCATGCAAAACAGAAAGACCGAATTTATATGAGCTTTCGTCACAGGCTCTTTCTTTGATCTTTTTTAAATCGTTCATGATTGTGGGCGTGGCTTTGCATACATTACACGCCTGTGTACTTTTTGTTTCAGTTAAGACGTTGACTGTTTTGCCGTCTAACATGGTGCAAATGAGCACATGCCTAAACTGAATTGTTTTGTCTCCCAGGGGGATATTCGTTGGCTGCAAATTGCTCATTTGATATTTAATTTCGTCGTATTCGTCTTTCGTATTTTCGCCATTTTCTTTTTCTAATTTAAATGAAATTGGACGGCAGTATCTGGTGGAAGAAGCGGTGTGATTTTTCCAATATATTTTTTGTATATAACTTTCATTCTTTTCGGATAATTCCAGGGGCACAATTGTACATAAAATTATATTAGAATCCGCATAAAATGTACTGTTAGTGAAGTTTTGCTTATATATACTGTGTCCTCCACTGCCATCTAGACCCCACTTATAAATAATTTCAAGAGTGTTGTTAGTGCCGCCCATGTTTTCGATAATAACTTGCGACTGAACTTGTGCAAGTCTTTGCACAGTATGGTCTAAGAGATTCTGTAACGGCACCACAGCTTCGTTCTCAGATACTCTGACATTCAATGGGTAACATTTTTGTTTTGCTTCTGATACCACGTGATATGATGGATATATATCAGCCCCTCTAGATTTTGCTCCTAGCCGCATCGTTTTATAATCTTCTTTTGTCAGATGAAGATCAACTATGAGACCTAATACTTCTTCACCACTGTATGGCCTTACATCCTTAAAAGACGATGAATCGTGAGCCTTTTTCATCATTTTCAAACGTGTAGGAGTTGCACTTAATGCAAGTCCCATTACCTTCGCCGCACTTCTTTTGCCCGATTTCACTAAACTTGATTTTGTAGCCGAACATAGATTTTCTAAACTTAGATTTGAAACAAGAGGCTTAAGTTTTCTCTGTTTGCTGCGATTAGAAGTGTTCAAACATTTTTCTTGGCCTGCCTCGGCTCATCTTCGAAACAATGGGTTGTGCTATTGTAGGTGAATGTATGCCTGGGATTTTCAACTCAACACTGAGCCAATATACGTTGTTATTGTTGAAACGTTCGTACATAGACTTACATTTACGCCATGTCGACAAAAGTTTGGTCACAAACACTTTTATGACATCTTTTATTTGTTTTAATAAAATGTCAGTTGGGTCATTTACACCAAACTTGTCCAACACGTATTGCACTAATCGTTCATTACACTTGAATGACGAAAACTGATAGAAATGTCCATCTCTTAATATTAAAAATAGTTCATTCCTATTTAATTTTCTATCTTGAAAATTATAGTCAGCATGAGTACCTGAAAAAAGGTTAAATTTTAACAAGGGGGGAAATATGGGGATGGGTTTATTGCTTCCCTGGAATCATCAATGTTTGTTGTGTCTTACAAAATATACAATTTGACGGAACTATGCGGAACATTTTTTAAACATCAATGTATAGCAGTTTATTATGCGCTTCTTTTCATTTACGTTAGTCCTGAACAAAACTTATTTTACAACCTAATTGTTTAAAACTTTTTACAAATAAGATTTTGTACATATAAATACATACTTGGTGCAAAATTCTGCATTCTAAAAATGTCTTAACTTTTGAGCACATACGCGAAACAGCCGTAGTTAGGAGGTTAAATATTGAGCGTTGCATCGACTTCTGTCAACCGAGTGGAAAGAGAGATGTTTGACAGGTACCCGCAACGAATAGCATTGTTTTTTCACAATTTTTTATTTGTAGTATTGTCACTCGATAATCATAGAATACATACTAAGTGGTTTTAGTTAATTTTGAAACATTTGAAAATTTTATTTTTGTCGTCGTAAATTTGTAATCTGGCCCAGTGTGCGCTGTAAATAAAAACATTAACCAACGAACTATTTCCTTTATATATAATACAACAACTCCAAATAAATAATAAAACACTTTTAATAAAATAAAAAAAGATTATACATTATATAAATATAAACATACGTTGTATGAATTAAATAGATATCAGCCCTAAACAATATAATTGAGGGGCTTATTGTAATAACATGATATGCCACAAGTAAACAGAACTGAGATAATGGACTTTGATATTTAGAAAAAAATGTAAAATGTATACTCAATGACATTAGAAGCGTAACACCCAGAAGGAGTTATTATTTTATCTTGATTTTTTGCCAGTATGGTAGTCTTACATCAAGAATAAAATGATTACATTTTCAAGAAATTTTATTAAAAAACAATCTAAAAAAATTAATAATGTGTTTGGCGACCCCTTTGCTGTATACACTCCTGTAGACGTCTGGGCATCGACAAAATGAGATGGTCGATGTTTTCTTGAGCCAAGCAACTTGAATTTCATCGATCAACTGTGCTAAAGTCTGTTGCGATGGTGCAAAGAGAATATTCTTCTTCCCATGATATCCTACACATGCCACGCCAAAACATTAACACCAGCTTCATTAAGAAAGTTCATAGTTCGACGAGCAATATGGGGACGTGCGTTATCTTGTTAAAAAAGTACGTCTGGGCGGCCATCTAAATAAGGCAACAAAGTCGGTCGTATGACGTCTTCAACATAACGCGCAGCTGTCATACTGCCTCGAATGAATACAAGAGGTGATCGACTACCATAAGCAATAGCCCCCCAAACCACTACTCTAGCAGTCCTGTGTACATGCCTCTCAATAGCAAACCTAAGATCAGGTCGTTCTCCACGGTAGCGTCGTACCCTTCTACGGCCATCATGCGTGCCTAGACAAAATCGTGATTCATCGCTGAATACGACATCGTGCCATTCTGCCTCCCAATGCTGCCGTTCTCTGCACCAGTCCAACCTTTGGCGACAGTGTCTCGCTGTTAAAGGAAGCACTAATCTTGGACGGTACGAAAGAAGCCCAAAGGATTGAATGCGGCGATATAAGGTTCGCATACTAACGGGCCTACCTTCTTCTCCAATCCATTGATCACCGATTTGACGCGTAGTAGCGAAACGGTCTCGCAGGGCTATTTGTCTTAAGCGCCGATCTTGACGTTCTGTGGTACGCCTTGGTTGACCAATTGGTCTTCTTCTTACTCCTCTACCTTCTTCTGTCCATACCTGATACACACGTATTACAGTTGCTGCAGTGGAATCAATACGGCGGGCAATTTCGCGATAGGACATACCGACATCTCGATAAGCAACAACTCGACCCCGGTCAAAATCGCTCAAATGGTGATATTGTGGACGTCTTCGGACTCGAGGCATTTTATTTAAGCTTAACACACTCAACGGAAACACGAAAACTAAAAACATCTGTACTAAACAGCTCATATAAATAGTTTTATCAAAAAAGAAAAAGTGAAATATATTTTTTTTCACAATAAATATAAAAGGTATGCTTTAAATATAGTCACTCTGTTGCTAAAATATGAATTCAAAAAAATCATTCCTTCTTGGTGTTACGCTTCTAATGTCATTGAGTATATTACTATTACATTAAGAATTAATGGTAGATTGTTTGACACGTTTTAAAAGCTTCGGTTTGCATGCGAATATGAGCATACTGTAGCTTTTTATATTACTGCATAATCAAATCGAAGAATAATACAGCATTTTTTGGTTGTGTGGCTTATCATGTTATAACAATAAGCCCTTCAAATATAATTTATCCCTAGATTTAAATTTTGCGGAAAAAAGTTACTAGATTTCATGATGCTAACTGTGTAAATAAGGTTTCTGGTTAGTTCAGTCTTATAAAAAACACAGTATAGTTACGTATTAACTTATACCTAAAATATATTAACCAGAATGGCTCACTGATGACATGTTAGTAAAATAATCAGTAACGTTTCTCACAACCCACAAATTCACAAGAGTGCAATTGACTTAGTCCACTGTCAAAATAAACATTTACTGAATTTCGTTTAATGCCACCAAAACTAACTTGATCAACCACTAAAAATGTAATATTTTAACCAATATTGTTTAAGATTAGGGTAATGTAAACACATTTAACTTGAAATAATTGATGAATTTTTATAATTCTTGACTTAGACCACTTTCATAATCACCGGCATATGTTAATGACCAATCTAGAGAGCATTTAACCATATGTTGCTTAACCACTGAATTAATTAGTGACAAGTGCATAGCGTTGTATTTAGCTTATCACTTCATATGTGATTAATCTGTCTACATGATGAGAAATTAGATCCATCATATATCCAGGCCTAATAATTGATTCGGCGTGTTCGGCAAACGCACGTCCATGCATATCCATATGCGGGTGCCGTTAAATAAGATGTCATCGCTAAGCGTTCGCCGATGAATGGGGATTGTCGTCACTTCCACGCTATTTCGTCCCCAATCGAGTGTTCCTAATTATACTGTTGGATCGAAAATGTTTTCAATTAAATTTGAATAAAACAATTCGCTTTGTTTTATTTGTGGCCAAATATTTATTAATTCAAAATCGATATCACACAATAAACCATATTTCTATGCGAAATAATAATTATACCTTCACATCCAGCAATCCCCGAGAGTAATTTATATCCCTCGCTCAACACGACTCCTCGCAATATAAATCCAACGTTTTTCGCGATGAATCGTCCGATCCATTGTTTAGAGATTATTGCCGCAATCCGGGCAATAAGTCGAATGTAAAGCCATTCATGCGGCCGCGCCAGCAACAACAATAAATAATAACCCGACGCGCGGCGGGTTGATAAGAACTTCAAATAATCACCCCCCGCCGTAGAATCATTGTAATTGTGGAGATTGGGGGGGGGGGGGGGGGGGGAGGTAAAAAAAGGGAAACCACCCCTCGCGTAAATTATAATGCATCCACTCTTCATTACAAAGCAGGAAAAATGTAAATGTAAATGCGGACGCGAATGGAAAAGGGGTATATTATGTTCAACCTTTTAGTAATTATAAAAGCTTTAGTCTAACTGATACATACATCCACTGGATGAATCCCGGTGTCCATTAAAAACAAAAACAAATCCTGCAGGCGGGTATGGCCGTAAAATGCCGCACGGTAATAACAACTCGGGAGTGGGAAAAAAAGGGAAAAGGAAAAAAGTCAATGGACTTTTAAATCAACCTATCTGTTGGATAATCAAACGCATTTTTTATTAATTGATATTTCTGTTTTATAGTGTTCAATTAATGAAAGAAAATATTTAAACTGCTCTATATAATCTCTTTTATTATAAAACATGAATTCATAAGTAAGTTTTGTAAAGTATTTGACAAATTCTGATAAAACTCACAGATATTTTAAGAAGTTAATAAAATTTGTTTTGTCCCTCATCAAAATGACAGATGTTGAAAACTGATTAACATACAGATAATTTTTCGTTTAAGTATACATAGGGTGTACATTTTCTGGTAAAGCGTTTAATTTGAAATTGATTCGCCCTGGCTAAGCTACACTTCGATTCTCGCCGAAAATTCCAAATTTTCAGGCTTTTTATAAGCAAAGCTATACTAAAGAGAGATAAATCTCGAAACGCGTCAATAGAAGGCCTAAGACATTAGTTTTAATCCAAGTCCTTTCATTTCTAATTTCGTATAACTTATCATTTCATTTTTCAGTTTGATTTGTTAGTTGGTTTGAAGAGAATTTGACCTAATTGTTACATATACTTTGATAGAGCGTTGTAACAAATCAAATAAAATAAGATTTTAAATATTTCATTGTATGATTCAATATCCGGAAGTGTATTTGCACGAGAAGTAGTTGTTTCGATGGATATTTATTGTCTTAGGTTGTCTTATTAATTAAGACACATTGTTTGCATTTTACAAGAAAAATATTTTCGTAATTTTATATATTATGTATACTAAAACACTCAAATATTGTGAAATTCAAATATACCTCTGATTCTGTTGCAGCGGAATATTTGATTTTCACAATATTTTAGTGTTTTATTATACATAATATATAAAATTACGAAAATAAAGTATATTTTGCTCTTTACTTAAAATCAGTGTATTGTACGTGTGGCTTATACAGTAACATTTTGAGTTTAAAAAAGCCTGAACATTTGGATTTACCGGCGCGCCACTGTTATATGAAGAAAGTTTGGTGTAATATTAAAAATACAGGGTGGGCCAAAAGTAAGAACGCAATGTTCTAAGAGTAAACCTTTTTTTTTCTAAATGAAAATAATTGGAACTGTTAGTGGATTATTTTCATTTGGAATTTTCAATTTTTTTTTTGCAAGTCAAAAAATAATATCGGCCAAGTGACCGCCACTACAGTTGATACACATTACGGCTCGCTTTAGAGCATTTTCCATCACTTTTGATACATAGATAGATTTGCCACTTCCTCTTCAATTTTCTTTTTTGGGGCCTCTAAAGTCTGCAGCTTGTTTGCATAGACATGCAACAACAAAAACAAAAAAAAGGAAGCCTGGAACTGTCAAATCGGGCAATCTTGCGGGCAAATGTCACTCGCCAAAACGACAAATCTGTTGTAATAGTGCGGCCTGAAAACGCTTTCTTAGAGCGCATGCGCTAAATTGTTTGTTGCTATGTATTATACATCTGTCTATACACAAATGTCAACATCCGGATGAAATAAGAAGCCATTTACACGAATGAGAGCATCTTCTGATAGAATCATTACTTTTGGCCTACTCTGTACATTCATTGACTCATCGAGATTGCAGTCGGTTACATTTAATTTAACAAGCTACAGAAAATATGAATTTCCTTTAAAAAAAAACTGAAAACGTCTATAAGATCGTCAAATTTTGATAAAATTCATAGAAATTATTAAGAAATTGATTTATTTTATATTGATGTCTAATAATATACATTTTATTTATATTCAACCTAATTACAGTTGCTTAAAGTTGGCCAATAATAAATGTATTTTTTCGAAGTGTCTACTACAGAATACAAAATCTACAAAAATTCTTATTTTGATAACATTCGCAGAAATTATTATGAAATGTATAATGTATGTTTTAACATTATAAAATACAAAATGCATTGACTTTAATCGAAAATACAGTTGCTTAAAGTTAACTAAACCCCCTCTAGTTTTTTTTTTAATTGACATATTAGTTTGAAATTTTCTACATTTATACTAAAAATAATTTGGAGTTCAGTGGTTATCAGGAAACTTTAATAGCACTTTCGGTGTCGCCGGAAGTGACATCGATTTTAAAATTTTAAATAAGACACCCTATATATTTTTTTAATTTTCGGATACAGGATCTCATTTTACATACAAATCAATAGATTCAAGAAATAATATTGCATTTAGGTGGCTGTGATCGCCCTAATATCTTTTGTTGCGTATCATAGACGTGTACAAAAAATATTACTTGTGTTACTTAATTTGTTCAACACAAGCCTTTTAATTGTAATTCGATCGTTGTTTTTTTTTAATAACTCCATTTTTCAAATGCCCGCATGGCGGATCATTATGGTTTATTAAAAGGTTATGAAACTTTAATAGCACTTCCGGTTTTACCAGAAGTGACTTCAATTTTGCAATTTGAAATAGAACACCCTATATATATTTTGGTTTCGGGTACAGAATCTCATTTTACATACAAATCAATTGTCTTGAAAAAAATTACTAATGTCATATTTTCTAATAAATTGTTACCACAAAAATACACACGCACAAATGGATTTGTTAGATAAAAATAAGTTTTGTTTTTTATTTTGTTGAATTATCATTCATTTTATCGTTTTAAATTCCAGGCATAGCCTACTAGATATTTCATTGTTATTTAAACTTGGCCTATGTGATTCAAAAATACCGCGGTTGACAAATTAAATTACGGATACTTTTTTAGTTTTTTTAAATAAAGTTTCAAATAAATACATTAAGATAGGTGGTATGCCTATACCTATCCAAATGTATTTATTTGAAATTTGGGAAAAACTAAAAAGAAGTATACGTATTTAATTTGGCAACTGCGGTATTTTTGAATCACATAGGCCAAGTTTAAATAACAATAAAATATCTAGTAGGCTATGTCTTGCATTTAAAACGATAAAATGAATGATAAACCAACAAACTAAAAAACAAAACTTGTTTTATCTAACTAATCCATTTGTGCGTGTCTATTTTTGTGGTAACAATTTATTAAAATATATGACACCAGTAATTTTTATGTAAGACAATTAATTTGTATGTAAAATGAGATTCTGTACCCGAAAACAAAAAAAAAATATAGGGTGTTCCATTTAAAATTGCAAAATGGTTTGAAATCACATCTGGTAAAACCGGAAGTGCTATTAAAGTTTCATAATCACCACTGAACTCGAAATTGTTTTTAATATACATGACAAAATTTCAAACTGAAAGCTCAATTATTAAAAAAAACTAAAGGGGGTGATCCTGTTTTGTGTTACACCGGGTATGCATTATTTATTATTAAAAATGATGATGTGTCCAACATAGCACTATCCCCGTTAAGAATATGATGATTTATATATCAACAATATATAAAAGTAGCTTAAACTAAATTTATACTACTTTTATTATTATTATTCAAAAACTATTGACAAAAAAAGTAATTCTTGCATTTTTCGCTACATCTCGGTAAATATTGATCACCATCACATCTAAGCGTTATATAATTTAAACTTTACTGTGTTACAGTGGTTTGTACGCCTGGCGCATGAAGTAAAATTTCGAGTTGAGAAAAGCCCCGTGAAAATTTGTCTCGGGTCGCTGTGCGACCCTCAACAAATTTTCTACGCGGGGCTTTTCTAAACTTGAAATTTTACTTCATGCTTAGTCTGGGAGTGGAAGACACTCGTTAGTTTTAAATACATCGCGACTGTTAAAATGTGTATCGTAACTTTCACAAAGAAAAACAGTAACATGGCGATCTCATTATAGTTCAATTCAAACTCGTGTCAAGTTGGCACGATTGGTTAAATGTCGGTTTGCGCCTACTTATGTCAACTGTCATTATAGTTCAAATGTCGGCTACCGCCAACTTATGTCAACTCTTATTATAGTCCAAATGTCGGCTGGCCCGACTTTTATGTCAACTGTCATTATAGCCCAAATGTCGGCTGATGCCGATTTATGTCAAGTTAACACTATAGACTAAATGTCGGCTGGCACCGACTTAAGTCAACTGTTATTATAGTCCAAATGTCGACTTGTATGTGATCTGTCATTACAGTTTTTCAATTTTGGATGAAAAGAGTTAAAAAAAACTCACGAAAAATGAAAATGTTGCGTTTCATGCGTTTTTTTTTGTTGGGAGTTTTTAGTCAAAATTAAAAAAACGAATCGAATTAAAACTATTTAACTTCTTTCACCTAAAATTACGTGACTTATTGCAAATCTGATCTTTATATAGGCCATTTTAGGTGATCTTTTTGAGGAAAAACTTCGACCTCGTTAAAATTCTTAAATGATCTAATATCGCAAAAAACAGTTAGATGAATTATTTTCATTCACACACATTTTCCAGTTCTCTTTTTAGATTTCAATTTAGAAAAAAAATCTTTGAATTTGTTAACAATGCTAACTGATTTAAAGTAGTTAATTTAAATGATTAAAAAAATCAGATATTTACAAAATATTAAAAAATAACTAAAAGAGCTACGACAAAAGTGTACATACATTAAATGCTCATTTTTGGATTATCTACAAGTTTTCCTTCAAGATTTTTTTATATGTTCAATATTAAAGATAGATCCGAAAAAAGCTAAGAGTAAACTACCATTTCCGGTTTCCGCATTTTTACCAAAAGATGACCGAATACTACTATTGTAATAAAAAGCTTAAGTTTATAGTGTCATCTTAACAGCTCAATTGGTTTAGACTTTATCGTGGCAACAGAATTACAGAAGGACAGAATTACAGAATTACAGACAGACATTTTTCAAAAATGGTCTTAGTCAATTTAGGGACCTTAAAATTGTATACATTTTAAGGTCTCCGAGTTGAGTTCACTAAAATTTTTGATTTGAAAATTTTCGCGAAAACAATACTTTCTCTTTGTTTTGCATATGGAGAAAAGTAAAATACCAGTACAAATCAACGGTATGTCAGATCATTGTAACATTTTTAGAGTGTGTAAAGAAATGAATAAACTTTTTTTTTAACGTTGAAACATAAAACAGATTGACTGTTAGCGAAATTACAGTTTCTTAAATTTCATAAAAATATACTTCGTCCATCCGAAAATTTGCTAGGTATACATTTAAGACAAGTGGGATTAAGAAATGTCTGCCTTCATATTTTTTTTAGTTTTTATTTCTAAATAAGTTGTTTAAGGCAACTAGTAAATAAATCGCGAGCAAATAGTTTTTCATGTATCGAAAATATGCGACAAAAAAGCCATTATCCTAACAACATGGTGAATTTGGATCAAAATTGTGTTGCATGAATTTCCAAATTAAATTAATTGACACTTGCTCAAAATTAAACTTTTTTATTGCAGTTTAAAATTGTTTTAATGTAATACAAAATATTTGTCGGATATATTCATATAAAATTTCCTATGCCAAGAAAAAAATGGGTAAACTGGATTTTTTTGCGGGCAAACTAACAGTCGTAGGAACATGCGGTCTTGATGTTCTTATAGCATATTTTTTTTGCTATAAAAACGATTTCTTATTTCCGAAAAATGTTTACAAATATGGCCGGTTGATCCGCTCGACCGGAATCCACGTCATAGTGAAAAAAGTGGTTCCGAGAAAAACGCGTTTAAACTTTTCGCAACGATTTCGACTGAGAAAATCGTTTTATCGGTATTATCGGTATTATTTTTTTTTTTTTTTCGTAAACTGATTGCTCTGGAAGTGCTTTCTTCTTAGGTGCACGCGAAAACTTTCTCTTCAAAGTGGGCATTTTCAGTCCAGTATTTAACAAAAACACGCGACCGGTACTAATTTTTACTGACTATGCACGTTGAAGCGAACTAGGCAGATGTTATTGGGATATAACGAGTGTCTATAACCTGTCAGCATCTCGGTTGCTTTTGACAACAAATTACATATCTTAGATTAGGTCATACGATTTGGTAAATCTCGAAAACGTCAAATAAATTTAATTATATGTGTAATTACGATGTATGTTTCTGAAGTCAGACCCATCTGGGATGCCGACAGTTTATAGACACTTGTTAGAAAAGTCATCCTTTTTCGGACTGCCAGCGCCAACTACAGTAACCTCTCAGAGTTAATTTCAGTTTAAACCCTTTAAACCTGCGAGCCTCTGAGCGCTTGGGACATCGGTCACTGTACAATAGGCTGTAGCAGCTAACATACCGTATGATCAATAAAAAAAACCCTCAAGAGTGCCATGATTTTATCTTTTAAAAAATTTAAGTTAGCTACACGCTTTAGGAAATGGCATATAAAACGTCAGACATAATATTTACAATGTATAATTTCATAGTTGCCAACCTACAATATTTTCCATGGCACTCTAGAGATTTTATTTTATTGAACATACTATACTTTTCGGATCAAATTGGCCTTTCAGCGACTTATTTTATATAAATGTAGCGTTCGATTTATGCAATAAAAAACAAAGATTATTTTTGAAAAAAAATAATATAAAAATAAAAGCATCCGACAATTTTTTATATTTATTTTGAGAATATAAATCTATTTTCATAATACAAAATAAGCGAGTAAAATGGAAAACAAATATTTCTGAGAATTTTTTTTACGGATTATGACGGAAGAGGCGATTACAAACATTATCATGTTCCATTAGTGTTTTTTTATTTCTATCGCTCACGCCGCCTCCGGAGGAAGATATAATTCTTCCTTAAAAATCGTTTTCTATAGTGTTGTCATTGTTCTTAAGAGAAAAACATTGTTCCGTAACTTATCGTTTTTTTTTTTTTTGTAAAAATAATCGCAAATTTAGTAAATATTATAAATGTATATGATATTTTCGGACAGCATATAAATTAAAATATATAGCTTGCTTTTCGAAGAAAGGAGTATAGTTTTTGAAATGCGCAAATATTTTCATTATATTAAAAAAAAACAATAAATAATCTACATAACCGTCATATTTAAGTAAAATGTATAGCTGTTAAAATTCATAGATACTGCAAATTGCAGTTGCACAACGTTGTATAAAAACACAAGTTTTTAAGTGCAGACGAATTTTCTATGCTTTAAAAAAATCCGACAAAAATTTATGAACAGTTTAAGTTTGATAATATTTTCTGAGATTGTTTAGAAATAGATTTTGACGTTAGTCTAACGTTTGAAACACAAACTCTATTGTAAGTGAAATAACAGACGCTCGAATCAACGTGTAAAATTATGAATGAAATTTATATGTTACACACGATAGTATAAACAATGTTTTTGTTTAAACTGTACACATGCAGGGCATTTTTCTTTTGAGTATACATACCCTGATAATTACAGGGTTTTTAAAATTTGCGGAAATTCGTTGTTTCAACGCGGTTAATTTGTGGCTTTTAACGAGTGTTTTCCACTCCCAGACTAAGCATGAAGTTAAATTTCGAGTTTAGAAAAGTCTAAGAATTTGGATTGACCGCGTAGCGAAGCGGAGCGGCCAATCCAAATTAGGATTTTCTAAACTCGAAATTTTACTTCATGCGCCACGCGTAAAAACACTAATTTACAGTGAAGTTAAAAAAATACACACATACAACAATGATTATAGGCAACCCAATATGCGTTAGAGTTATTGGGTTGCCTATAATCATTGCTTTTAACAATTGGTTCAGCGCAGAATTTGTGTCACGTTTTATTCACATCTACATATTAGATTGCTAAAGCCATATATTTGAATCTTTACGATATTTAAGTGTTTTATACGCGTGGCTCATAAAGTAAAATTTCGAGTTTAGAAAAGCCTAATTTGGATTGGCCGCTCCGCTTCGCTACGCGGCTAATCCAAATTTTCAGGCTTTTCTAAACTCGAAATTTTACTTCATGCTTAGTCTGGGAGTGGAAAACCATCGTTTAAAGATACAAATTGAAATCTTAAAAGAAAACAACGAATGTCGTAAAATTTAAAGTGTATGCAAATATACACCTGAAAGACAAATTCCCTGTATGAGTAGTGTATCTAAAGCAAGTATTGTTGTTTGCTGTCGTTTCAGAGATAGATGGAAGCAGAACCATTTCACCCTCTTGTTATAGAGCAAAGTTCTGCAATGACTATTAGTTTTGTGGCGCTGATAACCATAACGGTAGTTTCCACCTGGCCTCAATGCATCGTTATCTGGCCTAAAACCCATCGAGAACAACAATCGTAAGAGGAAAGGAAATTTATTGTTTTTAGCTATTTTTAATGTAAAAAAATACTCGCCAATTGACAAGGTTTAAATAACGTACTTAATACAGAAATAATCTATAGACGCGTATCGAGATTTATCTCTCATCAGTATAGCTTTCCCGTTCACTATTAACAATTTGATACCTTAAACTAGCAGCCGTTATTGTGCAGTTTAAGCAGAGGTATACTTTTAGTGTTTTTAAATATGTATACATTTTAATTGATTCTAAAAACACTAAAACTCATACTATAATTTGTTATTAATAGCATAATTTAATGTATATAATTATGCTATTAGTAACCAATCATTGTATGAGGTTTTAGTGTTTTTAGATTAAATTAAATTGTATACATATTTTAATATTAAGTAGCAGTGTAGAAGTTACAAATTCTGTGAATATAAAAAAATTAAAGTTATATTTTTGTTTTTATCCAGATAATTAAGGAAACTCCACTCCCAAAATGCTGCTACAATAATTAAATATATCGTAAATATGTATATTTCACAATGATCTCCTCATTCACTTGGTAAAACAAACCAAGTGATTTTTAATTGAAATTATTTTATTTATACATCCTAAATATACTCTAAACTTTTGATTAGTTTTAACATGTTGTAAATGAATTGATAAACATGTTTGTGACATGTTTTGCCAAACATGTTAGTAATGCAAACACACCTTTATACTCGTATGTAGCAATCGTATGGCAGACATATTGCGCTAACTTTACTCGTGTGATATAGTATCCAAACATTTGACCAATGACGACGATTCCGACACGCAAGTTAGAAACATTAACGCCTCCGGGGTTTCTCCATCTCCCTTCCTCTCCTAATTGTATTATACAGTTTTTGCACACGTATAAAGCACTTTACCAAACACAACTGTAAATATTTATTTAGAAAAGTCGACTCTAACGCGCCGGTAGTTTATATTGCACAGCCGCCTGTTTTATTCGCGCTCTGCATAGCTGCAATTCCCGGCGCATTCACCATAATGAACGTCATTTATCGGGCAGGCTTGCTACCTAATATTACGTAATAACAACAGTTTTGAATACGTAATGTATTAAAGTTCGTAATTTAAATAACACAAATGTACAAAAATATTGAATATTACTGTTTAAACTACCATAAGTATGTTATATAAATTAAAAATTTAATAGTTATTTACCAATGGGGGGCACTAGAAAAAAAATATATTCTTAAAGTGGGCGGTAGAAAAAATAAGGTTAAGAACTTATGCATCAGGTTCTTAATCTTATTTTTCCAACCGCCCACATTGAGAACATATTTTTTTTCCCAGAGCCCCCCATTTTTGTTTACTTACCATCTGTCGCGAATCTAAAACAGCTATTGCCACAATTATATTCAAACGTGTAATATTAAACGCCCCCTAACTTTCTCTAGGTTTTCTACTGCTCCCCGAAAGTCTTAAACGCCTACAGGGCGGCGTTATCGCCCACGTTGAGAACCTATGATCTAGTGTATTAATAAAGGCGATTAATAATTAAGATA
This sequence comes from Philonthus cognatus, assembly GCA_932526585.2. Taxonomy (NCBI): domain Eukaryota; kingdom Metazoa; phylum Arthropoda; class Insecta; order Coleoptera; family Staphylinidae; genus Philonthus; species Philonthus cognatus. The sequence goes on along the minus strand of OW052241.1, from coordinate 63,512,158 downwards.
ACGAGTTCGTCCAAAGTGTTGCTTTTCGAAATATTATATTTGACACGAAATTTTGGCAAAATCGGTAATATGGCTCGAGATGCTCTCCGTCGACATCCGTTGCAGCCGTTCAATGCGTAAGCATCGAGAAATACAAGCAAGCAAGGGTAAAATCGTGTCTTAATGAAAAGTAGTTCGTCAATAGAGTACATTAAAAAACGATTGTGAGTGCATTAATTCAACTCATTAACTTACAGTCGACTGAAAAATTGCATTAAAAACATGAATGCTTAAGTTTCAATATTCAACCTATAAATATATATTTGTACTCGTACATGCAATAATAATCAAACCTAATACAAGATTGTTAATAAACTAGGGCGAGCAAATCTAATTAAAAAATCTAGCTTTCAAATATTTATAAACTACAAACAATAAATAAACATTAAGTTTAGTTAAAGGTGCATACGCTAAAAGAGCATTGGTTAATGAAACTTTAGCTAAAATTAATATTAATTTATTGTATATATAAAATTTAAAAGCTCAATTATGCAATCAATAATTTTTGTAATATTGGCTGAAGATGAGATTTGTTTATCTTTGTTTTCTTTATTAAAACATGTTTATTTGTTTTTTTATACATTTATATTGTATTTAATTAATTTCTTAAACGTATTTTTCCGATTGTTTGTTTTAATTTATATGAATCAAATTTGTAAATCTCATTAAAAATAAAAAGTACATTGCGTTTTGTAGTACAGTATTATGAAAACATAAAAAAACTAGATCGTTTGTAAAAATTTGCAGGAAACAGAGTTCCACAAACGTATGCAAATTGCAGCGGGTCATTATAATGCTAAAAGGTATGTATTTGTCTACCGTAAACTACCCAGTAGTTATTTTAATAGTTAAACGTCGAATATCGCCCGAGCTTTAAACTTTTAATAAAGGCGTAGAGTGACTAAAAGTTCGAAAAACAAACTCGTTGCGGGGATTTAAAAAATTTGTACATCGCTTGTATGGGTTAATGTTATTAAAATGATATATAAAGTAAGGTATTTAAACACAATATTATATTTACATAAGAAAGCGATACTTATCGCAAATTAAAACCAACAACTTAAAAGGCACAATCCAGATATATATATATATATATATATATATATATATATATATATATATATATATATTGAAACAACTACTTGCTGGGATAATAGCCCGAAGGATATTGATTTATACTATACAGCAGGTTTGTTCAACCCGTCAATCGCGAACGACCGGCCGATCGCTGGACTATTTTTGGTTGATCACCTACTGGTTTCAACCGCCGCACAGTGTTTCGAGCAATGGACAAAATAAAAAAAAATGAATATTTAATTTTAAGGATTTTAATATTACCACAGTAAAATAGATAAGCCAATACTCCAAAAATTCTATTTAACAGCTACCTAAGTTTCGCTAATTTCTTCATTTCCTCGATTTGAGAGAACATTAAACTCTCAAACCGAGGCAATGATCGAGCGGGTACTTGTCTTTAATATCAGTTCTATTTTAACAATTGTTCTAAGCGTTATACTACAATTGCTACGAAGTGTTTTTAAATAATCTATGATAGATTCTGTAGCCCAGAAGATGTATTTTAAGACATAATTTAAAGTTTATCTTTTGGTGTACGATTCGCTCTGCAAATAATTTTTAAACAAAGTCCTAAATTTTGTATAAAAACTTTGAAGAGACTTAAAAAAAATCGTATCAAAACGTTTTGGGGTGTTAACATCCCGTTATTAGTAAATTAATATACTTTAATAATTTAAAAGGATCATCTGCTTCTGACTGCTCTTTTACAAGTTCTGATTTTTTTGTAGAGAGAGGTACCGTCATAAAAAAATGATCTATCAAATATGTGGTTAAATGCTCAGAAAATTGACTATAAACAGAGTGTATTCGACGATATATGTTCGCGTTTGAATATTGTGGGTTGTGATGGTAAAATACGTAAAAGTATTAATAACTTAAAGGCTTGAAGTTATTTTCAAGTGCATTTACCAATAATATTTAAATATAGTATTACTAATCATTATTTATACGTTATAATAAACAAATACTAATTTACAAATATTACAAATTTGTTTAAGGGGTTTTATCTCTTATAAATGTCTAAAACGTTTATGTCAAATAATATATATAATACAAAGGTCAATTAGTGAACGGATTCATGAAAAAAGTGCGGGGAGTTTTTCTTTGAAGTATACGGATTGCAAATTTTGCTTATTTTCTTTAAATCTTTAGATATTCATTGTGTTTTTAAAAGAGTTCAATTTGAAGCTTTGAACGAGTGTTTTCTACTCCCAGACTAAGCATAAAGTAAAATTTCGAGTTTAGAAAAGCTCCCATACAAATTTTTTGGGCTTTTCTAAACTCGAAATTTTACTTTATGCGCCATGCGTATAAAACACTAAAATATTGTGAAATTTGTGTATATTTTAACCTCACTTAAAATCAGTGTTTTATACGCGTGGCGCATGAAGTAAAATTTCGAGTTTAGAAAGCACAGAAAATTTGTCTCGGATCGCTGCGCGACCCTCGACAAATCTTCGCGGGGCTTTTCCAAACTCAAAATGTTGCTTCATGCTTAGTCTGGGAGTGGAAAACACTCGTTTATAGCTTAAAATTGAACTCTTTAAAAAAAAACAACGAATATCTAAAGATTTAAAGATAATAAGCTGAATTTGGAAAAAGTATACTCTAAAGAAAAACTACTTGTATTAATTATGTATTAGTCACTTATATTTATATATGTTGGAAAAAAATGAGAAAATACGCGTCATAAACTGTACATAAAATAAATAATAACGTATTTTCAAATCTATTTTACTCGCTTAATAATTTTTATATTTTATTTTTGAAAACGGATTTATATTCACAAAATAAATTGTAAAACTTTGTCGGAAAGGGGGTTTTACCGTTACTCAAAAAATGAACTTTTTTATTGTTGATTTAAAAACTATTGTTCGAAATTCGATTAAAAATCGGCTCAATAACTGGCAGAACAGTGGACTGTGAAAGTTCCTTGAGCTCGAACAATATTATTTTTACACCTGGATTTGATAGCATAGGAAAGTTCTTAAATCTTCTTACTTAGCTGGACAATTTATCTCACTTTCAGGTTGAAAAGGGTTATCAGAAAAAATACACATCAACAAGCTTTAATCGATTTATTAAATATCAGCTCAATGTCAATCAAAGGAATAAAGCACCAAAAATAGTTGTAATATTTATTTAGAATTCAAACAAAATAAAATCAACAAGTTCAACAAAATATAAATTCTCTTAATAAAATTAAATTCAGTCTTTTAAGCCTTAAATATAATTAGAACACAATCAATAATTCTCAGAGATCAGAAACAACAACGAACACTTCAAGTTTCAATAATAGTTAACAAATAGGAATTATAGAGGTTTTCTTCTTCATTAAGTTACAGTATTTAAACTCAATCGGCTTCACCGCAAATACAATAGAAATACAAATCACATGCAAGTGTTAGCGTAGATACTCACTTGTATCTTTAATGAAAATTCTCGCTAACCTAACCACCAGAACAAATTAGCTATGATTCTGTCCTGTCAGTCATTAATTTAGTTAATACTGATTAATGTACTCGCAAAGTCCCTAGTAAAGATTTTGTTGATAGAATCAGGATCTTCGAAATGAGAACCCAACAAATCCGCAAGGTTCCCCACGTATTTATTGAACTATCAGATCTGCTGACTGACTTAACTGCAGTAAAAGAGCTGGTGCATTGAATTCCGCAAGGTACCCCACGTGCATCAAATAGCTCAACTCCAATACCCCAAATCAAACGGTCAGAAGGTAAAAGGGGAGAAAACTAAGAACTCTCTAGTTCCGCAAGGTTCACCACGTGCGTAAAGAGCTGTTAGCGTTCAATAGTTATCTGATTAAAGTAAAACAGACAATGCACACTGATTTCCGCTAGGTTCCCCACGTTCCTCATGTGCATTAAACTGATCCCCCAAATCAAGACACTTTGCAGGGTGAAGGTAAAAATGTTTAGAGTGTGAACTCTGCGAGTTGGTAAAATTAATAAAACAAGACAAAATCAAAATATGAAAGTTCACTGTCAAAGTGATTGAAATCAATTAAATCAAAATAATATAAAATATATATATATATATATATATATATATATATATATATATATATATACCGTGCGGTGGCAGACTCCAAACGAAACTCACTCTTTCTACGAACTAGCCGAAAATTGATTACTAAAATTTTCTAAGTGTAGAAAGAATTAAAATGAAAATCAGACTAAGTGTTGAGAAGTGAAATGTGAACAATTGCACTAAGTCCGGTTGGAGAGAGTTTCGTTTCGAGTCTGCTGCTGATGGTGGAGTTTTCAAGGCGGGCGAGAATTCCCAAGAATTACGGCTCCGTCCGGCGCTTTTATGACCGGCCGCAGCGGTGGGGACCGGCCGCAGCGGTAGGGACAAGCCGCGAGTCGAGTGGGAGAGGCGCGCGCGCCGCTCCGACTCGCCTGGCGCACGACCACGCGGACACCGCGTGATCGCCAGATGTTCATTTTATCCTAAAAAATGGATCGAAAATTGATAAGTTATAATTATAATGAAAATAATACAATCCAAAGGACAATGAAATAAACGTTTTAAATTTTAACAAAATAATAATGAAAATTTAATCATAATTTTTAACAACTATAGAAAAATATATGTATATAAGTGTTAAATGATGAGAAAATAAATAAAACAATTTCAACCACTAAAAATTGAAAATTGAATTTGTGTTCAGTATTCCGGCACCAGGTACCCACAGACAGTGACCTGTATATGCACTTTGTGCATTCGTGTCACTGACGATGCCACTATGAAGCATTAGATGGCGTTAGCTATCGAAATCATTAATAGTTTTCACTAAAAATTGTTTTATCGATCTTTGTCCCATGCTCGCATATACTTGAAACACTGTGCGCGGGTGAGATTTTGTGAAAAATAATTTGTTTTTCAGTATGATTGTTAGAAAATATTGTTGTTAAATGTGCAATTCGTCTATTGCTGTTATGAAAAACGGTTGGTAATAGGACGAGGATTTTCCAAAAAAAAACCGAGATACAAAAATGAAAGAAATTGCGTTTAGAGAAAAACAGTTCTGCCTAAGAAACCAATATCAGTCGTTATGGCTTCATTAATGTATACTAGTGATGTTAATAGTAATTTACGGTAAATTACCAGTTGAAATTATCGACGGCATATAACCCAGCTGGTAACATTGGTAACATTCTTTTGTGCTCATTTGCAAGAGAGATTAAAGCTAAAAAATAATACGTTCCTGGAGAAAATACAATCTGATTCAATATACTGTTATATAACGACATATGTACAATACATATGTATACGTATTAAAGTGATTTATTTAAAAATAATTAAGAACAGTACATTTTAAACTTCACTTTAAATCAGTGATATATTCTCGTGGCGCATGAAATAAAATTTAGAGATTAGAAAAGTCTGAAAATTTGGTTTGGTCGCGTAGCGCTACGCGCTCTTAGCCAAGTATGTTATTTTCTAAAAGTGTTGATATGGAATTTCACTAAGGGACAGTCTCAGCTATTAAATATAACGTATGCAGGTGAAAAAACTCATGAAAGCTGACTTCAGTGGCCTCGATGGCTCAGTGGCTAGAGACCATGCCCACAAACCCAGAAGTCGCGGGATCGAGAATCGTCCGGTGGAATCATTTATGAATAATAAATGATTCCATCCGGGTCTATGGTTGTAGTGTAAATGTGTTGTAGCGTCCCAGATGTAATTTCAATATAGAATTCGGTAAAAAAACATTAAAATATAGATTGATGGCTAATGATGATTTTAAAAGTCGGTAAATATATTTTTTAACGACTAAATTTTTTTTCAAAAGGTCTGTCGACGACTATAAATTTACATTTCAATTTTTTGTAAAACCAAACGTATTTGATTTTGTGAACTAATTATCAAATAGAGAAAACTTTGTATTTACAAACTAATAATATGCCTGCAAAACACTCGTAAAATAAAACAATGATTTTCTTATCATTTTTCTTGTCTTAATTACAGTTTTATTACTATTTTAAAATATTTATTAAAAAAAGGGAAACGTATATCCAAATTATAGTCATTAAAAGTTTTGTTTTAGCACGATTAAAATGAATCCATACGTAGAGTGGACATATTGCAGTTTGTAATGATTCGACCCTAGGTATTGTACAAATTTATAATTTGTATTTTATTTACGTTGTGTTGTGTATGTAGTAACCCTTTTAATTTATTTAACAGATTCGTTGTTTGTGTCAATATGCATTATCGGAAATACTGTGTCTTTCTTCCCTTTTAATGACCAGGAGTATGTGTGGACAATAAATAAAACAGGATGTGAGTTTAACGGATGCAAAGTTTATTGACCTCAATTATGACATTTCTAATTAATTTGTGTTTCTTAAATTATTTATATTCTCGAAATACTTTATTTTCGTTTGTACTTAGAAGCCATGTGCATTTTAGTTAAACTCAAAAAGTATATGACTCTACTTGTGGGAGCAAAATTAAATAACCCCTGCTTTTGCATTATGAGATGGGAAACCCACAAAAACCATCTCGGAGCTTACCAGACAACCAACTAGCGGGAACACTCTTCTGATTAGCAAGCAGATTCCGACGTCATCCGTTGATTGTTTTGTATCATTAACTAGCGGGAACATAACTCTGCAGTACTAACTCGGGACGACCACACCCGTTAATTGTTTTCAGGCAATTAACTAGCGGGAACACTCCTCCGTTTTCCACGCACAGCTCGACCACACCCGTCAATTGTTTTTGTGCATTTAACTAGCGGGAACATAACTCTGCAGTACTAACTCGGGACGACCACACCCATTAATTGTGATCAGCAATTAACTAGCGGGAACACTCCTCCGTTTTCCACGCACAGCTCGACCACACCCGTCAATTGTTTTGTATTCTTTTTTGTTGTATAGTTTTTATATTTGTTGTATAATTTGATTTTTGTGTGTTATTCTTATTTCCCTCTGTGATTTGGAACTTGTGGTGCTTTTCGTGATGTTCATCTTCCGAACTGTTTCTTGACTCTCATCACTCCCCTTGACTCTCATGACTCTCTTCATGTTTTCCGCTCCGCACAGCTTTAATAACTCTATTTCCCACCCGATCGTGGAGATGGAAGATTTCGCGCAGACCATATATGGTTATAAAATACCACCCATCCCTGACGTCACGCAATTCCCCCGACTTCGCAAATTCGTTGTGTTTGCGCTTGGTTAAACCTTGAACTGAATCTTTCTGTATGTCTTAGCATTTCTCCACGCGCCGGTACTTGTTCATTATTTTAAGGCGATGCTGCATTTGTTATTTCTTTCAGATAAAAAATTTTGATCGACTAATGTTATTCTCGTATTTACTGAATGTTGATTTTTCTTTAATATTTTCTTGGGTGATTTTTGTATTATTATTTTAATTTAATTTCGTCAAAAATAATATTTGCACATGACCCCTACTGACCTATTACAAGTTGCTACACATAGTTCCACACATTTCTCAGAAATATTTCGCAATCTCATTAGAATGTTGTACTGCAATCAGTATGACATCGTTTTAAAATGTTGATTTGCTATATTGTCTTGTATTGCATTATATCTTGTTTCAGAGTTAGATATAGTACTCTGTATGTTACAGAAATCTATAATTATTAAGAATCAATAATTTAAATGGAATCACCATGAAAAAAATTAAAATTATAATGATATTTATTTACAACCATTGAAAAAACAACAGAAATACCGAGCAAACTTATTACAAAGTGTATTTCGTGAAATAATAGTCTTATCATAAGCCTGTTTAGTAGTGAATAGGGATTTTTATCATTAAAAAAATCTCGTTAGCAAAGCACGATTATTAACTTTTCCCCAGGAATTGTTTCCTTGTTTCCTTTTTGCATTATAAGTTGGCAACTCCAAGGACGGCGCCCCTCGATAAGGGAGTGAGAGGAGGTGGCGGAGGAGGAAGTGGAAACTTTAATTTTTTGAATGAATAGTGTCATTCCGCAACTTTTAATGATTTACATTAAAATTTTAAGCCGCTACGCTTCCCCTGGTGTTTAACTTTCCTATTTATATTCAAGGGGCTCCGGCATTGAATTTTTAACTTTTGCTTCTTCGAGTTACCTCTGTACTAATACGATTGTGATTTTTACAGTGACATCGCTTTCTTGATATTATTACTATAGAAATTATTGCATTTACAAAATCATATGTATAGATGAGAATATAACTCAAGCATCACATGACTACATTCTTTCCAATCAGAATCGCTTATTTCCATAGATACATATTATCACAGCGATGATAGAATCCTATCACATGTTTTGGTCGTTGCTACTAAAATTATTTGTCAAATCTGGCAGTCGATAATTAAAATTGTCAACCGGGCGATGGGCTGAGGTTTCCAAGACGGAAATGTGGTGAAATTCGTTTATTCTCTCATCGAATATAACTCGTGGTATGATTACTAATCGATAATATTTATTCGTTAAACCGGAGCACACATTTAACTCGCCCTTCGGGCTCGTTGAATCTGCAGCTCGGTTTCACTCATGAATATTATTTCAGCTGAAAATAAAACATGACATTTATACTGGGAATTTTTAAAGTATACTATACATATCACGATGATTGCAGCGCTTTGTCAATTTGCTGGAATTGGTTGTTTTTATGAAAGCTGTCAATTTAAAGCTTCTAACAAGTGATCCCCTGTATAATTGGCATAACATGTAAGGAACAAATTCCTTTATTTTGATAAACTATATAATAAAATCGACAAATTAGAAATCAATTTACTGTTACTAAAAAGCTGACTTAGTTTTTGTTCTATTTAATTTTAATAAACTAATCAAATCGGCAATGGTTAGTAATGAATTAGAATTAATCTAATGATTGTATCTATAATTAAAACACTCAAGAAATTAATTAAATATATATGAATACAGTTTATATCAGTGTAAGATGAAATTTAATTCATCACTGGAAATATAATTTGTTATCTATTTCATATAAAGACACAAGTCTTTGTATGAAACAATAAACAAATTATATTTCCAGTGATGAATTAAATTTTTTCTACAAATAAAATATGTATGAAATGCATAACAACGTTGTGTTAATAATTGTTGTTAATTTATTTCATGCGTATAAAATAAAGTTTACATTCACCATGTAACTAATTTAAATATAAATATATAGACTATATACAAATATTAATAACATTACATAAAATAAATGTCTATAAGTAACAGTTACATTTCTACCAAAAAAAAAAATACAGAAGATGTAAATAATTAAAAACAATAAAGTCGCCTATTTCCAAAAACCCCTAAATCCATTGTTTTTAAATGGATTTAGAGGTTTTTAGAAATAGACGACTTAATTATAAAAATTTACAAAGTTCATTTGGATGCACTCATCAAAACTAAAAATGCCTTATTCTCCAATCAAAACCCGAGAGCCTTTGTATTTTTTTAATATGGTAAGTTATTAATTGCTTTCAGTAGAGAATTAAACAAAAGCAATACATTGCTCATGAAGTTACAAAAGCTCACATTAGGAAAAATACATAAAATAAATGTTTCATCTAGACTTCAATAAAGTGAATGTCAAATTTTGATATAATTAACGGAACTGGTTAAGATATGTAATAATTTGTTTTAATTTAAGAAACAACAATTGAAAATATAATAAAAAAACTTAAAGATTACTGAAATTAGTCAAAGATGACTAAAATCAAATACTACTAGTAGTAGTCGTCAATAAACGCTTAAATGCAGACAATCAATATTTCACTTCATGACTCGCATAACAAAGTAAAGTTAAAATTTGGTATAAGTAACATAAATACTTAAGACAATATTTTATTTAAAAACAATTAAGCGGACATTTTTTCAATTAAATTTAAAAAGACTGTTACGTGTTTTGTTGGCATGTTTGAAATGAAAACAAAATCCAAATACTAGAACCGAACCTAAAGAACTTTATATGTGAATTTAGCAAGTGGCTCCTCTTGCACATATGTGCTGGCGCCTATGGTTTTATATACATATAATAAGTGTCTATAAACTGCCGGCGTCTCGGTTGCTTTGAAAAACAAATTACATATCTTAGATTTTGCCATGCGAAACGGTTAATCTTGGAAACGTCAAATACATTCAATTGTATGTCATTGGGTAGTGCTGAATTTAATTACGACGTATGTTTCTGAAGTCAGAACCCACTGGGATGCCGACAGTTTATAGACATTCGTTATTTTTTATGTTAAATAGAAATAAAGATAAAAACATTTAAGGAAACGATTCAGATATTCCCAGCCACAATAAGAAAAGAGAAAAGAAAACGGATACATTTTCTCTTACAAAGAATTTGGCAATTTGCGTTTGGGCCCGGGATACGATACCTCTGGCTCTCACATTTTCAAATAATCGGTAGTGAAATTAGCACAATATACCAGTAGCAGCAAAATTTACGGGTACTTCAAAATGGATATATGTTTTTGAGTTTCGTGAAGAGTATTAGGATTAAGGATTAAGGATTATTTGGCGGGAGGGCAGCAGCAGCTGCACCCACTTAGGCCTCAGTCGGGCCCATTGTAGTGCCTCCCCCCTGATGGTTAGACCCACCCCGCACAGTCGGCAATTGCCAGGATCTGTGCGGGTGACCATTGCCATCCGGGTCCTTCACGATTTGGGGCTTCTTCCCTTAGTAACGTGGTTCTTATTTTTGACAGCGCCGGACACGCGTGAAGAATGTGTCTCGCTGTTTCTTCTTCTTCGTTGCATCCTCGACAAATGTCATCACTGGTGATTCCCATTTTTGCGAGGTGATGCTGGAAGTTGTAGTGACCAGTAATGTAGCCGGTTAGGATTCGTAGTTTATGTTTTGTGAGTTTTAGAAACTTCTTTGTTGTTTGGCCGTCAGGTTCCAACAGGTATGTCTTTGTTTGGCTGCATGTTGTGAGGTTTGTCCATCTCTCTTTATGTTTCGCAGTATTGAACTCTAGCATGCGTTTGGCTAAGGACCTAGGGGATAGTCCTATTTCTGCACGGTTTGTTGTAATTTTCGATGCTTCTCGTGCTAGTTCGTCTGCGTTATTGTTGCCCTGGCTGTTATCGTGTCCTTTCGTCCACGTTAGTGTTATGCGGTTGGAATTTGCTACTTTGTTCAAGGTTTCTACGCATTTATGTATTAGTTCAGATGTTATTCTGAACTTGTCTAGAGCTGCCAGTGCGGCTTTGCTGTCAGTGACGATAGTTATATTCTGGTCACTGATGTTTCTGTCTTTTATAATTTTAGCACTCTCTAGGATTGCGTAAATTTCAGTCTGTGTTGCAGTAGCATGTGCTGTTATCGGAAGACGTTTTCGCACAGCTAAGTCCTCTGAGTATATCCCTGCTCCACAGCCTGTCTTAGTCTTGGATCCGTCTGTGAACACTACATAGTCCGGTGGTGTTGTTTGTGGGTCCGTGTTCACGACGTATTTCTTTTTGAAGATGTATTGGGGTATCTTCTGGTCTATTTTGCTTCTCAGCATGGGTGGTCCCCATTTGAGTATGCTTCCGTGGCCGTCGGGCGTAGTTTGGTCTGACCATGTGTTCATGGCTCTCAGTCTTTCTGCGGTTAGTCTCGCCGTGCTCTTGATGTGGATATCAAGAGGTGGGAGACTTAGTATTATTTCCATTGCAGCGGTTGGTGTTGTTCTGAAGGCTCCGGTTGTGCACGTACATGCCAGCCTTTGTATGTGATTTAATTTCAGTTTTGCTCCTTGTTGGTTAGTCCGTGGCCACCAGACTAGGGCTCCGTATTCGAGCGCTGGTCTGATAATACCTGTGTATATCCACAACGCTATCTTTGGAGATAGTCCCCAGGTATTGCCAATGGCCCTTCTGCATTGCCAGAAAGCCCTGCTTGCTTTCTCAGTTTTGTGTTCTAGGTGTTTGGCCCAGTTAAGTTTTGAGTCTAGATAGATTCCTAGGTATTTGACTTCCTTTGATAGCTTCAATTGGGTCTTGAATAGTTTTGGTAGTGTGTGAGTTTCTATCTTATGTTTCTTTGTAAACAACACTACTTCTGTTTTTGTGGGGTTAACCGATAACTGGTTGGTGTTGCACCAGTCTTCCACTATTTTTAGTGCTTCCTGCATTCTGTTGCATAGGAAGTTCTCGTATTTCCCGTTGAGGAGTATTGCTATGTCATCCGCGTAACCTACAGTGTAGAACCCCTGGATGTTGAGTTTTGTGATCAGTTCGTCCACCAAGAGTGTCGACAGGAGTGGGGATAGGACCCCCCCCTGCGGGCAGCCCCTGGTGACCGACGCTGATATTGTGACATCTGCTAGTGATGCTGTTACGTGTCTGCAGCGGAGCATGTTTCCTATCCATCCGCAAAGCATGTTGTTAACACCGATTCTGTTGAGTGCTTCCCCGATTTTTTGGAAGGATGCTTTGTCGAAAGCACCTTCAATATCGATAAATGTACCTAATGTGGCCATCTTGTTTGTTATCGCCTTTTCTATTCTTGAAACTACAAGATGTAGAGCAGATTCTGTGCTTTTGCCTGGCGTGTAGGCGTGTTGGTTTTGGTGGATCGGTCTAGATTTGAGGACATTGTCCCTAATGTGTCGATCGCATAGTTTCTCCAATGCCTTTAGCATGAATGAAGATAAACTGATCGGTCTAAATGATTTTGCGTTCGTATAGTCGTTCCTGCATGGCTTAGGAATGAATACTACTTTTACCATTCTCCATAACCTGGGGATGTAGCGGTGCGTGAGGCAGCCGCGGTAGACGGCTCCCAGCACAGCCACAAGCGCAGGTGATCCCCATTGAAGTAGGGCCGGGTAGATGCCGTCCGGGCCTGGGGATTTGTATGGTTTGAATGATTTGATTGCCCAAGTTATGGTTTGATTCGTAACTATTTCCATAGCTAGCTTCTTGTCATCTTCATCTGCTTCTCTTTCGTGTGGGTCGTCTGCAGACGTTTCGATTTCTAGCGTTTCACAACCGGGGAAGTATGTTTGTAACATTAGTTAGAGTGTCTCGTTTTCATTTGAGGTGAGTTCTCCGTCTACTTTCTTGATGCTTCCAAGGTAGTGTGGGTCCTTGGATAGCACTTTTTTGAGCCTGGCAGCTGTACTCGTCGACTCTATGTCCTCGCAGTACTTCCTCCAGGATTGTCTTTGTCTGCTGCGCACTTCGTTTTTGTAGATGCGTTGGTGTGATTTGTACGCATCCCAGTCGGTTTTTAATTTACTATTTTTAGCCTTGTTGAATAGTTTTCGGGTTTTCGTTCTCATGTCCTCAAGGTGGGTATTCCACCATGGTGTTTTTCTCTGTTGTTTGGAGGTGCTTAATGGACATGATTCGGTGTAGGCATCGATGAGAGCAGAAGTTAGTTTAGTTACTGCTTCTTCGATTTCATGCGTGTTGTGGTATATATCATCAGTATTTAGGTGGCCTAGTCCTGCCTCGAGAAGGTCTCGATACTTGGACCTGTTTGTTCTGCGAGGGTTTCTGTACTTGGCCGCTTTTTCATACTTGTCGGTTTATATCGTGTAAGTTATCCATCGGTGATCTGACATGGTTGCCTCTCCGTGCACCCTCCAGTTCACCGTGGTGTGTGTTATGTCTTGTGATACCAGTGTGATATCAATCACTTCCTGTCTCACTGCGTTTATGAATGTTGGTTCATTGCCTTTGTTTAGGATATTTAGAGATGTGCCCATGAGGTATTCCAACAGTGCCTCACCTCTTTGGTTAATATTGGTGCTGCCCCAAACGGTATGGTGCGCGTTGGCGTCGCAGCCAATTATCATATATTTGCCTTGTGCCTCACAGCGTGTTACCATATTTTCTAGTTCTTGTGTGGGGGGGTTATACTGTGAGTCATAAGGTTGGTAGGCCGAAGCCAGGTAGATTTCGGTGCCCCCGAGCCTTACGACCGTTAAGTCTCCACTTGTCATGTCTGGTACGAGGTAACCGATGACACTTGGAGGAAGGTATATACAGGTTCGGGGTCTATCCGTACTATTTCCGTATAGGATTTTTCCAGGTAGGTTTCCAAAGCCTGCTATTTTCCTATTGACTATCCAGGGTTCCTGGATAAGTGCAATGGTGTTATTTGTTTTATTTAAGTGGTTGCAGATTGTAGTTACCGCCAATCTGCAGTGTTGTAGGTTTGCCTGTATTATGTTAATAGGTTTGGGATACATCTTGTTATTGGACTTTGTTTTTGATGTGGTGTTAGTAAGCATTAGTGTTCAGAAGAAAATTGCTCACCTGGTTTTTAGGAGGTTCCCTTTTTTTTTCTTGTCTGAGGGGGAACTCCTGGTGTTGTGGTGGTTAGTGTTGGGTTGGTGGAGGGGATGTTGTTGGGTCCGCCTCCTCCATTTCCTCGTCCACCACTGTAGTTGGGGGTGGGTTCGCGATGACCGTCACCTCCTTATTGTTCCCCTCTTCCGGGGTTGTCGGTGTGGGGTCCTCGTCCATCGAGTCGGCCCCCGTTTCCTTGGGTGTGGATTGGGCCGCCGGCGAGGGGCCCGAGGAGACCTCTTGCTTCTCCTCGCCCCCCCCACCGCCCTCCCTGCTCAATCTTAGGTTCACCGTGGTGAATCCGAGATAGAGGCGATTTCTCCCCTCCCTCTCGGACTCCCTTAGCTGTTTTGTGTCGTCCTCTGGGATTCCGACGACTAGTAGGTAGCCTTCCTCCTTTCTTTCGTGGTGGAAGGTGGGCCATTTCCCGATGTTGAGGGTTGGGTTTAGGATGGCTAGTTCCTCTATGATAGCCTCCTTGTCTTCGTATACTATGGGTGGCGTCGCCGGCACCCATAGTGAAGCTTTCGTGAATTTAGGTAGCTGGTCTAGACCAACTACCTTAAGTTTGGCTCCCTCCCAGGGAGTTAGGGTGGGCACCGTTCTCCTCAGCCAGTCGAGGGTTCTTTCGTCGGCACACGACATCCTCAGGATTTCTCCTAAGTGGCTGAGTCCCGTGAATCGGGGTGCCCACTCTCCTAATTTCGTGGCCTTAACCACGGTGATGTGTTTGGAGCGGAGACCCAGTTGGATTTTCTGTGCCTCCTCTTCGTTAACTTTGCCATAGAGGTTGTCCTCGTTTACGAGGGCAACCTTTAGGGTTTTTTCAGCCGCTTCCTTGTAGCTCATTGATGGTGAGCCCGGTAGCTGGCTCGTGCTGGTGTTTGTGATTTTGGAAGAGTGCCCTTCCCTGGGTTTTTTTAGGACCCTGGGGGACTGGGTGTCATCACGACCCCTCTTCTTAATGCTTTGGCGGCGTCTGGCTTCAGCGCCGGTTACTTTGCCGTTTCCACGGCGAATATTGGTAGGTTTGCCTACGTCATCCCTTCCCCTCAAGAGCGGTGATGTGTGTGCCAGTGGGGGGCGCGTGCGCCCACCCTTCTGGTTTATTCTGGTGTCAGGAGGTGGGGAACCCGTAGGCTCTGCCCTTCCTCTTGACGTGCTTGGGAGTGGGGGGTCCGAAGACCCGCCCTTCTCCGTATTGAGTGGGGGATCCGAAGACCCGCCCTTCTCAGCTTTGTGCTCTTGGGGAGTTGGTCTGCCGTCTGCGTCCCCTACCTGTTTTTGTTTTGTGTTATTTGTTTTTTTAATTGTTGACATTTTTGGTCCCACGAAAGGCTAGGGAGTTATGTGGTCCCCCCGCGCAGAGCCCCGCTTGCGCAGGTAAGGCTATATGAAACCGGGGGTCGCCCGTTCCCCGGAGTTTGGTACAGTCGGAACTAGTCTTCTATCTAGCCACGCATCTCCTCGGCCTGTCGCCCACCTTGAGATTTAGGATTTTTTAATGAGGTTGTTCTCCTCTTGGTCCAAGTGGTTAAGCTCAGACCCCCCGAGCCTTCCCCTGCAGACGCGAGACATGACCACCTTCTGCGGAGAAAAGCCCATGGTTTGGCTAGGACGTGCTGTTAGACAGTATTGGTCCTAGGCGCCGTATGGCCCCAAGTACAATCCCTTAGTCACGACACGACGACCGGGTTTGGGGGGAGTTGGTCCGCGGCGACGGTTTTTGTACCACTACGCAGGGTTTTACGTCTGGAGTGGCACTTATGGCCGTCGCTAACCACTACATCAGAAGACGCCGTGGTATTTCCCTATCCGCCACCTGGGACGCGCTTGCTAGCCCTCCGCAGCCACAAGTTCGTGAAGAGTATAATCAATAAATAATTAAAACTGTTGTATCATTTCTCTACACTTTATTTTCTAATGGTTAGATATATATTGCTAGTACTAAGCACTCATTATCAATAACAACAGGTTATTGATAATGAGTGCTTAGCACTTGAAATATATATTTAACCATTAGAAAATAAAGTGTGAAGAAAGGATACAACAGTGTTTATTATTATTTCAAAATGGTTATATTAGAAAATCTTTCATATGTCAAAAACCTGCAATTATAGTATACAGGGTGTTCTAATTTAAGTGGGCACCATTGCTAACTTTCTTATTGTTTAAGCAGCATAGTCGGTTAAATAGGCAAAGTAGTAGGAAATTTGCTGGCAATTACAATAGTGAAATCAGATAAATAATTGAACGTCGTATTTTCAAGATATTAACAAAATATACATTTTATGTAAATGAAACATCCTGTATATGTTACTACCATTTAACAGAAAGGAATATTCTTGGCAAAAAAGTTAAAAACCATCATTACACAAAAATCACAAATAAGGAAGTTATTCACATAATACTATTCTGTCTACAATAAAATCAAGATGCCGCGAAGAAATAAGATTTTATAAGAAATGTTCAAAGGGGAACGTTTTTGAACATTTCTTATTCTACATGATGCACTTTATTAATCTTCGGCGAACACTGCGAGTTGTTTTTAATATAGTACGTGCATCAATATTTCTAATGATCGCAGTGATGGAGTCCTGGAGGTCATCAATTGTTTGATCTTGCAACCTATGAACTTAATTTTTTAGATACCCCTAAAAAAAAATCTAATGGTGTCAGGTCCGGCGATCGCGAAGGCCATTCAATAAATTTAAATTATCTAAAAAGTCTTCCAAGATGTTCATCATAAAGTCCACATAACCTTGCCCTGTTAATGAACCACGATCAAAAAATGGCCCAATCAATAATACGAGATCTCACCAAACCACACCAAACGTTTAAACTAAACCGATTTTGTGGATTATTAGGATGAGCAATAAATAGATTTTCATTACTCCAGTAATGTTGCGTCGTTTTATTGAACAGTCATCACTCCATAAAATCAACGTAAATAAGTGGGGATTTTCGGTAAAACTATTAAGAAGCCAATGGCAGAAATGCAATCTTCTTTTATTATCACCAGCATGTAAACTCTGTACTGGTCGATATTTATAAGGTACATATTTATCTTTCTTTAAAATTGTATGAATTGTGGTTATAGAAAGCCCTGTATCTTGAGATAATTTTCGGATAGAATTATTTGGATAGCCTTGAAGATATACCATTACACTCATTTGAGTTTTTTCATTCAAGATGAGCAGCTTCTTTTTCTTTGAAAAAGTTCTTGTTCTTCCTTAATTTTCGATAAAGTTTCAAAAAATATCGGCGGTCTAGTATGCTGCGTTCAGGAAACTTCTCACCGTAATATTCCAGCGCCCGCTTCGAATGTTCTCCACTTACTATGTATGCTTCTAACATATTACACTGTTTCAACACAGCGATTAAAATAGGTTTAGTAGATAAGTTACAGAATAAAAATTAAACTAACAGTTACAGAAAACAGATTTTGTTTTCAGTATATGTTCCAATCTAATTTTTTGTGGTATCTTGATTTTATTGGAAACAGAATAGTAATATGTAAATAACTTCATTATTTGTGATATTTATGTAATGGTGTATTTTAACTCTATCAAGTGGAGATAAAATATACAGGGTGTTCTATTTAAAACAATATTTATTTTGTTAATATTTTGAAAATATGACGTTCAATTATTTTTTTTATTTGACCATTGTAATCGCTACTTTGTTTATTTAACCGTCTATGTAGCTTAAATAATAAGAAAGTTAGCAATAGTGCGCACTTAATTTAGAACACCCTGTATAGGTAGCTTTTCTTGATTGCCTTAAGTTAATTTATTTTATATTTATGAAGTTGTGAAATTAATTAATAACTCCTAATTCATGACTAAACACAAGGATTAGAATTGTTGAAGTGATATGGTGAAGGCGCCTGGAATTTTTGGAAATATTACTGGTTTATGAAACCGTATATTGGGTTGCATTTCAACGTCGTATTTTATTAATATTATTTACTACAAGCAATCAAATTACAAACAAAATCGACTATATCGAAACCAAATATACAGGAAAATAATTTGCTGAAAGAAACATTGGAATCATTAATTGATGCATAAAAGCAAATGATCAAGCAATGCGTTGACCTATTTTAGTTTTTGTTTACACAGCAAACGATTTTTTTTCTATATGAAAATATAATTAAGAAATAACGTACATAAATTTTGTTCTTGATATTTAATTTTTTTCTTTCCGTGTATTTGCTTTAGTGAGAGAAACCATTTTACACGCAATATACCGTGTCTGGCGTTTTCTATCTTGACGGGTTGATCCCGCAACGGCGCGACCCCGAATATCTTCATTACTAATTTGTCTGGCTATTTGTATTTCGTTTTCATTATTTTCAACGTTTTCGGATTGTGACGTTGCCGCTCCGAGCGAACGGACCCCGGCTTTTTATAAATTATTACGTAATCCCGACTGACGTTCGTTCGCGTTCCTTTTTATTGCCGCCGACGTGCAACAACCGCATACATCTAATATGAAACATCGTGCATTTTTCATACCATTTGTACAACAACAACTCATCTGATTATTTAATTAATTCTTGATTAAATAGTGAAATAACGGTTATTAAAAAAACGACTATCTCGTTCTTACAATGTAAGACATCATTGTAAGCACAACATAGATTTATATCAACTTTCTTATACATTATCGTGCAAAAACATGCATTAACTGTTATTAAGTTAAAATTATCATTATTAATTTAACTTGCTGCTTATGACAGTTTTAGGCATAGTTATTATGTTGAATAGTTAGTATTTGTGTGTATTTATTTGTTCTATTGTATATAATAGCCCGATAATTGGAATTACAGTCTTTTGGATTATAAATAAGTAAATAACATACATATATTTTATGTTCATTGTTTTAGATTTTGTAACTTTTTTGACATTTTGATACAAATCAATTAGCCCGAAGGCTGCCCGCGATCGTAATGCAATAATTAGGTTCCAGCGGCACGAATGCGCACCCACCGTTATAAGCGTTAGCCTTCATTTCGCTTCACTTTATTACGGAATCATCGGGTTTCGTGTGCGACTAATTGGGATTTTTGCACAATGGCAAACTCATGCAAACATGCTATTTAACTAAATCCATAAAGCGTTCGTTACACGTGGATATATCGAGGCTTCAGCCCATAAACATTCAACCGCATAGTTCATTTAATAAATATTCATACTAGCCATTAAACGAACATTTACTTTATTTATCAGTTTATTTTCAGTACATGCATATAGTTAGTGAAAAATTGTAAAAACTGTATGAGGCGTATATTTACTGGCCTATCATTAGACATACTTACTATACAGGGTGTTTCACTTTAAGTAGGACAGTATAGGTAACTGCACAACTTTAACAGAATCTCTATCATAGATATCAAATTTATCATAGTCATTCGCTTAAATGTGCAAAGTTGTGCAGTGTTGTGTGCTTACTCTAATTATGATAAGGAAAAAAATAAATTTTGAAAGACTTCGAAAGTATTGAGAAAAAACTGAAAATCGCGCATTTTCTAAAATCGTTCATATCCCTATTTGTAGTTTTATTGCAACCTGTAAACCCATTGTCAACGTAAGTCATTTGGCGCATCAGATCTTGATCGATTTTAATTATTCAGGCGATTCGTTTTAGTTTAATACACATCATCATTTCTTTTAAAAATGGAAGCATATGGCTGAATTGCATTTTTC
Organism: Philonthus cognatus; assembly: GCA_932526585.2. Taxonomy (NCBI): domain Eukaryota; kingdom Metazoa; phylum Arthropoda; class Insecta; order Coleoptera; family Staphylinidae; genus Philonthus; species Philonthus cognatus. The sequence continues at coordinate 63,492,031 of OW052241.1, read as the reverse complement.
ACACTGATTTGATGAAATGTCACACATGTTTTTATATTAATGTTAACAATTCAATTGTTTTTGAACGTTGCAATACTATAATATTTCACATTTAATTTTTATAATTTTTTAAACTTGAAATTTTACAATATGCACCAGGCATATAAAACACTTAATTACTTGCTTGTGCTTAGATTTCATTCATTTCATATCATATTTATTTTATACCATGTGGAGTTGGGTATGTGGTAATAATTTTACATTATCTATTAGTTTCGTTGATTGCATCCATGTGTGTTATGTGACTGTAATTTTATTAATTTATTGAAACAGAATGATGGATGGACAATATTTAAAACAGGTATTTAGGTAATAAATGTTGAGATTATTGAATCGATTAATTAAGAGCAAACAATGAAATCATAAGGGTTATTTATCATCTAAAAAGCAATTCAAAATGATTTGCAGGCTTGATGCATTTCACTCAACTAAAAATGTAATTGGCTCTACATGTGGGAGCAAAATCAAGCCCTGACATTCGTGTAACAAAATGGGAAATCCCACAAAAAAAATAAAATTAGTTGGTTGATGATTATTATGAAGTGGCCTCAGCAGTTCTACTATGACTACGCTCATTGTTACTAGTGAAGTGTTTTATACAAACGCCAAGCTAATTTCTGTAAAATGCTGCTCTCAAAAATCAATATTTTATTTAATTTTGAAACTGATTAGAATTGAAGGATTAATAAACCCAGTTTACAAAAGCGGCAATAACGATTACACGTATTCGGCTTGGCGTCTTTTCACAACATGGAAATCAATAAGACGGTACATTTACAACAAGGGATTAAATCCCAACAATTACAACCCCTAGAAGGTGAGCATTTTGTAAACGTCGGCGGCGTGATTAATGTCGGCGAGGAGTGAAAAAAGTAAATAAGCCGAGGATGGAGGTGGTGGGGAGAAAGGCAATTTATTCGGAGGTGTTTTAATTGTTATTTAATGAGGAATTATGCTTGTAACCATTCGCGTGATTTTAAGTGTAACGCTCAGCCAGCACTCAATCAATCCAAACAATCATAAATCAACATTATGCAAATCGGTTTAACCGTAGGTAATTTGTAACACATCGTTGTTGTGTACAACCACAATCTTCGTCGCAACCTTAATATTAATCACAATTAGAGGACAGTTTGATTTAATTATTTTTCATCAGCTATACTTCGTTGCCTATGAATAGAGCAAAATATTTTAATTTGTTTAGCGTGTACTTAGTTGCTTGTAATACAGGGCAAACACCAAGATGTAAAGGTAGTAGATACACAGACAAAGCAATTTGGAAACGAATCGGTCGGGTTTTATATCCTCTTACTCCGCATATTTCAACTAGCAAACATTTAGTTTTAAAGATTTGGATAATTAACACAATTGCTTTTTATAATTTTCTCACTTTTTTAACTTAAAACTCTGTATTTACTAAAACACTTACTTTTGAAGTATTTTACAGCCACGTATTGGAAATTTCATTCATATTAATACTTAATTGATTGTGGTTTTCTAAAAACATCAATTCAGGATAAAATAAGCTTTAGTTTAGTTTTTAAAACATAAATATTTAGAATAATATAACCACTTAAAAATAGATGTTGGTCTATTAAAAGATTTTCTAAAATAGATTGATTTTCTATTAGTTTTTTGTTTTGTTTTGAAAATAAGTTACACAAGATGTTTCTATAAAAAAAAAATTCAAAATATTTTTGGAGATTCTCTTTTACACATAAAAAGAGAATCTCCAAAAATATTTTTTTTAAATAAAAATGTTTACCTAAATATGAACCTTTTCTCCTACCTTAAATGATTTTTGATTGCATAAAAGGCACAAATATTTTAAGTTTAAAAAAAAATTAAAATGTTTACCTAAATATAAACTTTTTCCCATACACTAAATGATTTTTTTATTGCATAAAATAAACAAATCTTTCTAAGGAAATTAGCAATCATGTTTGTAGGTTATCTAACTTAAAAAACAATCTAAAAATTTTCTGAATTTAATTAATTGATTTTTACTAATAACGTAAAAGTAATAACATAGAAGTAGTATTTAAAATAAAATTATATTGAATAATTACTCTATTTTTGTAGGTTTTTTTTTTATCTGAACTTCATATAAATTCAAATAAATATCAGCAAGTATATTTGGTTAATGCTTTTAAAATTTGTAAACATTTGAAAATACTTTTGTCACACAAAATAAATATACGTGTATTTTTTACCTTAATTTCTGTCGTACTTCTATGGATTTTTGTAAAACTTTCTGTATGCAATGAACAAACTATAAAAGGAATGCAAGATGCTTCTCTAATTTTTGAGTTATTTTTGCTAAAAGTGTATATTTTACAATTTCTGTCTGCTTTTTACAGGAATAGAATTAAAAATTTTTGTGGATGTGGATGTTAAAATGTTAGTGGTAAGTAACCCTTTGGTTAGTGGTAAATGTACAATTATTAGCATTTAATGCTTTTCCGTTAACAAGGGGTTTCCACTCCCAGACTAAGCATGAAGTAAAATTTCAAGTTTAGAAAAGCCTGAAAATCCAAATTTTCAGGCTTTTCTAGACTCGAAATTTTACTTTATGCACCACCCGTATACAAGACTGATTTAGTGTATAGTTCAGAAACACGTACATATTTAATTAATTGACATAACACTGTCGTATTGAATTGCTTTAACGAAACAAAGATTTATTTAATTTACTGGTTAAAAATAGGCAAAGTACTGGTTTATTTTACGATTTACCGCGAATAATATTCGCTGGTATTACGATCCCTAGTATCGTGCAAAAGGGCCAATATCAACGCAATGTAATTGTAAAATTTGTCATTAACTTAATCGCATTAAATGCATTTTTATTCATAATTTTTATTAATAAAATCCCCGACTTTTCGTTAAAAAACCTAAATTCGTTGAATTTTCCGCAAAGTTAATGGGTTTGTGCATACCATAAATATCTACGATATATATCGGAGTTTATAAATATCGGTATACATCATAATAAATAGCGTGATATATATCTTATGACATATATCGTCCGATCACTAATTTTTAGTGTTATAATTTCATCACATCACTCTGAAAATGGCGAACGATACGGTTGTTAGTGGAATAGCTCCACAAGATAATCCGAAAAAGTCGTGTAAAAAGTGCAAGATAACAGGTGACAGAATGCGATAAGTGCGATGCAATATTTTCACATAAATTGTTAATTATTGAACTTAAATCAAATATTTAAATCTTACTTGAGAAAATAAGCTCACCAGAAGATATCACCGAAAAGGACAACGAAGTTACATTTTTACAATCCAAAGTGCACGTAAATCCTAAGCAACAATACAGTAAAGTGGCAACATTGTCTACACATGTCAATTTACCAAGTGTATCAATCGCTCTACAGACTAAGAGCACCAGCGAGATCGTTGACGGTCAGCCCCGCAGAAACAAACTCGCCAGTTCTTCGGATACTGCTAAAAGTGCAAGCAACCATACATCCTCTGCGGAAACGCTTAAAAAACAACATAGATAATTGAAAACCAAGATGTGCAATCAGCGGTTGCCAACCACACATCCACCGCCGAATCCTTAACGAATTTTAAATATAAAGATGCGAAACCAATGGATTATGATGGATTTCAAACAGTACTGAGAAGAAATCGCAAGATCAAACCAGTATTTGGCAGTAGGAATGACCGGTATGTACAAGGAGTCTTAAAAATGGGACATCTTCATGTAAGCAGAGTCCAGACAAATATAACTAAAGATAATATCAAGCAAATCCTAATTAATAAATCTATTACAAATGCCGAGTGTATAAAGCTTACTTTTAAATACCCGAAAAAGTATTTATCGTTCAAGGTGTCTGTCCCATTGGACGAAATTGGTCTACTATCAAATCCTGCGATCTAGCCCCGCGAAGTGAGTGTAAATAAGTATTTTTTGGGATGGCGAAGGAGAAACAAAGCAAATCGGAGACTCCAAGGATAAACTAAATATTTTATCAAGATAAATTCAAATTCAAAACTATTTGAATTCGAGAAAATAAGCTTATGCTTCTTATAGTTTGCAAACTTTAAACATAATATATAAAATTACGAAAATGTTATTCGTGAAAATGCAAACAATGTCTTGATTAATAAGACAACTTAAGATAATAAATATCCATTGAAACAACTACTTCCCGTGCAAATACACGTCCGGATATTGAATTATACAATAAAATATTTAAAACCTTATTTAATTTGATTTGTTACAACGCTCTATTAAAGTATATATAACGTTTAGGTCGAATTCTCTTCAAACCAACTAACAAATACAAATTTAAAATGAAAGGAGAAATAACAAAATAATTAGAAGTGAAAGGACTTGGATTATAGCTAATGTCTTAGGCCATCTATAGAAGCGTCTCTTCAGTATACTTGACCTAAACGTTACATATACTTTAATAGAGCGTTGTAACAAATCAAATTAAATAAGTTTTTAAATATTTCATTGTATAATTCAATATCCGGAGGTGTATTTGCACGGCAAGTAGTTGTTTCAATGGATATTTATCGTCTTAAGTTTTCTTATTAATTAAGACATTGTTTGCATTTTCACGAATAACATTTTCGTGATTTTCTATATTAAAAATATTTTATTTTGCAATATCCAAAGTCTTACAAATAAAATAGAGTTACTGGAAGTACTTGTATGTGATGTTAATGTTAATATTATTTGTTTAGCTCAGCATTGATTCAGTAATGATCAAACTAAGTGAGTCAAATTGAATAATTTTGTTCTTGCGGAACCCTTCTCTCGCAGTATATTTATTCATGGTGGTCTAATGATATTTATAAATACGTATTAGTACACCTATCTTAATATAAATATCAATTCAGTTGAAAAAGAATGTGAAATAACAGGGATACTATTAGAACATTTTAACTCGATTATTATTACACTGTATAGATCTCCCTCAGAACATTTTAAAAGTTTTTTGGAAATACTTAATAATGTTCTGTTTAACTTAAATGTTTTTAAATACAATATTTTTATATGTGGTGATTTTATTTGTAGTTGTGTTAATAATGTGAATGATATGAATGCACAATGTTTGTGTGATTTTTTCAGTAGCTACCACATGTATGGTTTAGTAAAGTTTCCTAAGTAAGTCATACCTTGACAATATATTTACCAATATCCACTATATCAACTTAGGAGTCAGATAAATTGTCTATTCGAGTAAATAGTAAAGTAAAAAATTGTGAAACAAACCAAGTGTAATTTAATTTAAACCTTCATTATCAATAGTCAAGAGAATATTTGGTTCAATGTTGAATTGAAAAAAAAAAATGCGGGAACAACTAAACCTTGTCTATGAAGCTTGTGCTAAAGTTAATAACGCCGGAATGAAAGAACTTAAATCAAAAATCTAACGGGAATATAAAGAGGCAATAAGAACAGCTAAAATCTGTGATAGATTGGTGACGTTAGCAAATAACCCAATAAAGGCAATATGGAACATCATTAATAACCAAAGAAATAACAAGCAATCTCTAATAAAAAAAAGTGATATAGCACCCAGTTTATTTAATGATTATTTTAATAAAATTCCAAATGTGATTACTAAGCAACTACCTGTCTGTGATATTGATCCTTTACATTTAGTCATGTGATCATATGATCTCTCACAATTTAACTTTCGGCCAGTTTCTTAAGTATGTGCGAGAGACATGGTCAATGACATAAGGTCTAGCGCGTGTGACGATATATACGGTGTAACAATTAAATTAATTAAAGACGTTAATGTTATTGAGCCATTCACTAAACTTATTAATTTGATCATTAGTAAGTATCCCGATGTGCTCAAAATATCAAAAGTAATACCAATAATACGCTTTGATTAAAACACTTGGTTTGTTTCACTGATTTAAATCAGTGAAACAAACCAAGTGTTTTAATCAAAGCGTATTAATTAAATATGTTTCACCACGGGTTAAGTGAGAAATTAATTCATCAAAAGTAATACTCTTGCACAAAATAGGTGATCCAAATGATTGTAATAATTATCGATCGATAAGTATTTCTCCCATTTTTTCTAAAATAGTAGAGAACATTTTATTTAAACATATTATTAAACATTTTAAGAAAAAAAACTCCCTAAGCGACAATCAATATGGTATTAGACAAAAGAAATCAACAACCAATGCAAAATTAGATCTGTGCCAGAGTATTATTGCATCATTTGAGCAAGGTCAGTATATGTTCACCTCATACATAGGCCTGTCGAAGGCATTTGACTGTGTTTCTCATAATTTATTATTGAGAAAATTATATATGTACAATTTCAGCCCACTAAGTTGTAGACTAATAATATCTTTTCTTTTAAACAGATTTCAATCTGTGATTCACAATGTGTCGGAATTGCTAGAAATCAAGTGGGGTGTCCCACAAGGATCAACTTTAGGACCTTTACTTTTCTTATTGTTTATTAATGATTTTTCTAACTATATGCCTGATTGTAAAGTTGTGGTATTTGCGGACGATACAATTATTAACTCATCTCCGAAGCTGAATTCCGGTTTAGAAGAAAACAATAATCTCCTTGAAAAAGCAAAAATTTGGTTTAATGCCATTCTAAATGACTCTGAATGCCAATAAAACAGAAACAGCCATTTACAGTTTGAATACGCAGGAACCTCACCAACACAAAACGGTGAGGTTTCTGGGTATTCATATTGATAATCCTTTATTGTGGAACAGCCAAGGGGATGTACTAGCAGCAAAATTAATCAAAAGCGTATTTGTCATTAGGGGATTAAAATACAATATTACACCTCGTATGGTTAGAACTGCATACTTCCATCTGTTTCAGTCCCATCCTCTTACATATTGTGGCATGGGGACATTCCACAATCAGGCATAGGCTGTTTGATATTCAGAGGAAAGTGGTACGCATATTATTTACCTTAAGCTACCAAGCTGACTGCAAACCGGCATTCATAATGTTTAAATATTAACACTACTTTGCCTGCATGTATTACAAAGTCTTTTATTAATCAAATCATATTACGACAATAACAAAATAACCAACAAAGTCACAATTATTAAACAAGAACTAGGAGTTACCTTAGTAATCCCAATCTTAGGCTTCTAAGATCTAGGAATTGTGAAAACTATTATGGTCTAAAATTTTTACCTGACAAGCATAGAGAACTTAATATAATACAATTTAAAAATTAAATCAAGCTACTACTTATTGAAAATGCTTTCTATACTATCGAGGACTTTCTAAAGTATACATTCTACTTGCGATTTATATTTTGATTATGGATTACTGATATATTTACACTCTAATGTTATTATATTGTATTTTACAATAACTTTTATGTATACAATATTTCTAGATTTTCTTTTCTTTTTAATCTTTTATATTATATCATATGTGTGTTTTTTCTTTTTTTATTCTGTTATCACAGACACTGTACACCTTGACGTGTGTGAGCACTGCTTTAATACAAATAAACATTATCATTATTATTATTGCTGTTTCGATTAAATTTGATAGATATCCCCAAAAATCAAAATCGAATCCAGAAAGAAAGAAACCATTTTCACCACTAGTGTTAGCACTCCACTAAAGAACACTGATAGAACTTTAAAATGTTCTACTGATTATTATTAATAGCAGTTACTCAATATACTGGGAAGCATTCATTTCATGGTTTATGATATATAAATTAGTAGTAATTCCTACGGGAAATATACTGAAATGAAAAAAAAAATATATGAAAAAATAAAAATAAATAAAAAGAATATTACATTATTTTCGACCCGAGTGACCCGGATAAAGGCTGTATGTTTCCATTTTAATGCCGATCTAGTGGGAATTTTTCTTTGGGGATTTCCATCAGGACTCAATCGATGTTCATCCACCTCTTTTTACTCAAACGATCAATACACTTCAAACAAAAATAAATAAATATTTATTTGATGGAAAAAAAACACATAAACCAATCTGATTTATTTTATTTTATTCTAGGCACTTTTAAAATTGATACACTAGTATTTCATAACGTTTTTATGACTATGTAAACTTATTTAAAGGAAAATGCTTGGTATTGTTTCATAAATTAAATCACACACAGAATAACTTTAGCCTTTATTTATATGAATAAAATCCAGCTATTAATTTAAAATAAATATTTCTGGTTATCCAACTTTTGCCAATAATAATTATTTTCATCTCTTTAAAATTAATACATTAACGCATTTCTAATTATATGTGAAATGTCACTTTTACGCAATTGTGATTAAATCAATAATGTATTGTTGTTACCTGTTATCTATTGTGTTTTTATAACACATATATTTGAGTTATTTTCGAAATTAATAATTTTAATTTTGTTTATTGCGAGTACTGTTATTTGTAGTTAAAATGTGGCTTGTTATTTTGTGAATAATTGTGTTGTGTATATTTTGATTTGATGATGGTGGATTATCGTGAAGCTTTATTTATAATTCAGGTGCCGTTTGTTGTGCTTGCTGCGGTTTTAACGAAGTATGTGTTGATATAAATCAAGTTCGGGAAATAAGCGATGAACAGTGAATTACGCTTTCGGAGGAGGAAAACCTGAAAGACAGGATTTATCGTGTGATCGCGTGTTGAATGTGATTGTGTTTTTCCTCCCTCATAAAGGAATTGAATAACATGGGCCAAAGATAATTACAGAAATTTCTATTGAGAGAAAAACATAAATAAATGTAAAAAAGGTCTTTATTTTTTTCATTAATATTTCTATTTCTAAAAATAAATATTGTTTTTTTTTTAATATTAATACGTGCAATTATATCATGTGTTCAGTTAAAAACCTGATCGAGTTGACTGTGAAATTTTGAAAATATTGTGAAGAAAGTCGTACGTGAATTTGTCGGTCGCTCCTATCAATGTTAATCTAACCTAGTTTCATAAAAAAAAAATTATTTTATTCTAAGGAGTGTCTATAAACTGTCGGCATCCCACTAGGTTTGCTTGCGCTGGAAAATGCAAATTTTCAGGTTTTCTAAACTTGAAATTTTACTTCATGCTTAACCTGGGAGTGGAAAACACTCGTTAAAAGTTTGCTTTTATAATAAACCTTGTATAAATACCAAATTTTCATAATCGGAAGTGATTAATTATCAAATAATCCAGTTTGGATTGAAAGAAATTAATATTTCTTTACAATTTGTTTATTTGCTTTTATTTCTAACCTAACGTAACCTAACTTTTGACACATTCGACGTTTTATACCGCTTTTAACACTTAATGTTATGTTCCTTTATGACATATTATAGTGCTACATCGATTACATTTTTATAATTTAGTTCCAACTTTAAGTTTCTCTAGTTTTATTGTCCTAATTTTGCTGTTTTTTACATAAGAAATAAAGAAATGAATATTTCCTTACAACTTTTTTATATGTTTAAATTTTTTATTTTTTTATCGAATGTCAACATAAAGCATAATGTTCTTACATTTTCAATATTTGCGATTAACTTTGTATTTCTGTTATTACAAGCTTTACAAATTTGTGTTAAAAAAGTCTACTTATTTGTTGATTTTAAACTTTAGATTATTACCATGTTTCCGGTAAAATTACTCAATTTTTAATTTAAGTTTTTGTCGCGCCAATTTTACTAATACAGGGTGCGGCAGCATCATTTCTTTTTTTTAAAACTTAATAAAACCCATTGTATGAATCAGAAAATATTTATTTGTTTTTTATCACGTAGGCGCATACCTAAAGTTTTGTTTTACGTAGTTTTAAAGATCAAATCAGGTAAGTGACGTCCCCCATACACTGTGTAAACCAATTTCTGGCGTTTGTCATGACTCTTGCTAACATATCAGGCGTTATATTGGCAATTTCTTCCTGGATGTTGGCCTTCAAATCTTGGATGGTTCACATAAACACGAGATTTCAAAAAACCCCATAGAAAAAATCACAAGGGCTCAAATCGGGAGAGCGGTCCGGCCACTGCAAATCTCCCCCAATTAAGATTGAAGTGTGTGCCGTTGCATCGTCTTGTTGAAACTAAATGTCCCTTAAGTCCAACTCATCTAGCCGCAAGAAAAAAAATCCTGTAACATATTTAAATACCGATCCGAATTCACTGTAACTGGGACTTTATTTTCCTCAAAAAACCAGGGACCAATAATTCCAGCTGAGGAAATTGCACACCACACTGTGACTTTAGGTAAATGTAAATACCTTTGATGCAGTTCTCGAGAATTGGTGTCAGCCCAGAAGCGCATGTTTTGTTTATTGACAAATCCACAAAAATGAAAATGGGCTTCATCACTAAAAAGGACAATAGCGTCCTCGGGAACGACTTCGAGAAGAACCTCACACGCGTTTCTCCGAGAATTAGAGTCACGTTCAGAAAGTTCCTGCACAATCGCCATTTTGTAAGGATGGAAATGAAGATCATCATAATGAATTCTTCTCACAGAACGATTGGAAAGTCCAAGGATAGAGGCATGTTTGCGCGCAGAACGTATGGTGATAGCAATACTGAAGCTCGCACTGCCTCAATGTTCTCAAGTGATTTAATGGGCCGAGGGACTCCAGTTCTTTGTCTTGTTGCACTTGCAGTTTGTTTGAACCTAGTGACCCACGTAACAATTGATTTGCGGTCCGGGACAGGTTCCAACAGGGCTAAATTAAAGCGATTCCAAAAGGCGCGCTGGGTTGCGATCACAGAACATCCGCTCAAAAAGTAAGCCTCAACGGCAAAAGCACGCTCCTCACTCTTTCAACGCATAATGGCGAATGATCTGTGTCAGGACAAAACATTTAAGTCCCGCCTCTCAAACGAGACCACTAGCGCTCCGACTGAAGAAGGAAGTTATGCTGCCGCACCCTGTGTAATAAAATATACAGTCTGTCACAGAATAACTATTTCTTATTTTCAGAAATGCTAGTGGACAATGAAATAAACACGTGTTATTAATAAACTAGTGTCCAAAAATTTCTCGATGTCAAGATAAACTAGAATTATACTAAAACACTGATTCAATCTTAAAAATAATGTACGGAAGGTGACATCTAGGATTCTGCTCCGTAAAAATTCACCTAGCTTCGTTAGCATTACCGAAAGATGTTTCGTAGGCAAGATGCATGACTGCATATTCAATATTTGTAAATTTATACATTTTCAATTAAACACTAATTTTTCTAATAAAGATTAATTTTTAACACGTAAAATGACAACTACGAAAATGTTTCTTGTTTTTTAAGGTTTCTATGATTTGACTTTTACTTTCCCGGTAACTACTCTTTCCTGTTGTAATTGAGACTGTTTTTAAGATTTCTAGTTTATCTTGACACCGAGAAATATCCGGACGCTAGTTTAATAATAAAAAAAATGTTTATCTCAGTGGGAATTGTAATTCTGTAACTCCCTGTAGATTAGGTTAAGACTTGTTAAAAGTCATGTAGACAAAACGCGATTTGTCTGGACAAAACCCGAAGTTATGTTTTAATTCAGACTATGTGTGTGAGCACTAGAGATTTCGCGTTTTGTAGAATTTCATGTGTTGTCTGTAACTTTTACATATCACGATTTTTTTATGTACATTTTAAGACATTCGGTGTTTTTATAATAGCTTTCAAATTGAAGCTTCTAAAGAGTGTTTCCGATCTCAGATTAAGCATGAAGTAACATTTTGATTACCATCACATCTAAGCGTTACGTGTTTTTAACTGTACTATCAATCAGTGGTTTATACGCGTAGCGCATGAAGTAAAATTTCGAGTTTAGAAAAGCCCCGTGAAAAGTTTCTACGCGGGGCTTTTCGAAACTCGAAATTTTACTTCATGTTTAGTCTGGGAATGGAAGACTCTCGTTAGTTTAAAATACATCACAACTGTTGAAATATGTATCGTATTAGTATTTTGTCATTAATATAGTGGACTATATTTGATATAGTGATTTAAGTGACTTACCATCATAACATTACAATAGTCGAAATACAGTCCATAGAGAGATATAATCAGACAAAATCCTAGCATAGTCAAAAGACAGTCAATCAAGCCACTTACAGTCACAATAGTCAAAACACGGCCAATAAAGATATAGTATGACAAAATCTTAATCAATTGCTTGACTGTGTTCGGACTCTCATAGGATTTTGTCATATTATATCTTTATTGACCGTGTTTTGACTATTGTGACTGTAAATGGCTTGACTATTGACTGTAAGTAGCCTGATTGACTGTCAATCAATATATTATTACTCATCAGTAAAAGATGCATTATTTTACAGAAAATAATTAAGAAATGTTTGTTCATATATTTTTCAATAATGCATAAAAACATTACTGGGAATTTACTGTACAAATATACAGGGTTGGGCAAAAGTATGGGATCACTAGATTTCTGTCTAAACTATACATTCAATAAAAAACATACTCCTAATACAAGTTTTTGTAGCCGTTTAAATCTATTCAAGGACATAATGTGATTTCCAACAGCTATCTTATTTCTTGAGGTATGACGTCATCAGTGTTTTTTTTAAAGGAACACCCTGTATATTTTAAAATGTATGTAAATCTAAAAGTAACATTCAACGTTATTATTGCACTACTCTCATAAAATTATTCGAGAATACATTATCGGAGCAATCTTTCTAAGAAAAAAATTACACGCTAATCAAATCAAATAGAGTGGTAGACAGCTATCATTTAGTTTTATTATTTTATTTAATAATGTAAAAACCACAAGTCACACACCCACTAAACCCGACATAAGTGTAATTGTTTAACATGTGTTTATCCAAAAACTTTAAAACATACAGGGTGTTCCATTTTAAAAACCCACAAATACCTCGAGAAATAGGATAGCTGTTGGAAATCACATTACGTTCTTGAATAGATTAAAATAACTACAAAAACTTATATTAGGAGTATATTATCATCGCCCGTATAGCTTAGCCGGAAATCCGGTGTTCCCATACTTTTTCCCAACCTTGTATAATACATCCGAATAAATATTGAAACCCTACCAAAATGCCTCCACATATTTCTTAATTTAAGTATTGACCTAGAAGCTGGAATTGGACGAGAGCCCAATCATTCCAGTTTATTGATTCAAGGAACCTTTTGACCTTGTCATTTCTTTCATGATACGAATTATTACATTCGATATAAATTACGTTTCTCTGTATTTGAAATTAATTACGCTCTCCTGATTGATGCGGGGCGAAGCCAAATATATGTATACCTGCCCACGTTGTAGCCACGTAATCAAATAATGAATATCAGCTTACTACAAAAAAAAAACAAGAATATTTCTATCACAAAAAATATCCAGCAAAAAATAATTTTGCAACAAAATAAAATAGTAAAAATTAATCTCAATTCCCATGTCTATGAAGTGCATTTAACTGAATTCTAATATTATTTAAAATGCAAAGACAAAGGCAGAGTAGAAAAACTATTATCCATATTTTAAATAGTCCATGAAATATAAAAATACAGGGTGTTCCGATTAGGAAGTCAAAGCATGGGTATCTTTTAAAGGAAAAGAGATAGAGAATCGGTCAAATGGTCAAAAATATGCAGCACAATAAGTACTATCTATCAGGGTTGTTATGATTAAAACACTTTGTTTGAAAACAGTGTTTTAAACATGTTTAAAAACAGCCATCTTGTTTTAAACGGTTTTGTTTTAAACATGTTTTAAATCTTAATTTTTTTCAAAACATGTTTTACACCTTAAATTTCTAAATATATTTTAACCTACTTCATTAAAATTTTTGTTTACGTTTTGAAATTTTTGCAAAATTTTGGAAGATTTTTTGAATTACATTATTATTCATAGCATTTTATTACAATAAAATATCACAACTGTGTGTGCATAAATGTGATTTTTAAATACAGGGAATTTTTCTTTCAGGAATATATATATGCATACACTGTAAATTTTACGAGCTTCGTTGTTTTTTTAAATCATTTTAATTTGAATCTTTAAACGAGTGTTTTCCACTCCCAGACTAAGCATGAAGTAAAATTTTGAGTTTAGAAAAGCCTGAAAATCCAAATTAGGCTTTTCTAAACTCGAAATTTTACTTCATACGCCACACGTGCGAAACACTGAAATGTCGTAAAGTTTAAAATATACGGCTTTAGCAATATTAGATTGCTAAAGATGCGAATAAAACATGAGTCAAATTCTACGCTAAAGAAATTATTTAAAACGGTGATTATAGGCAACCCAATAACTCTAACGTATATTAGGTTGCCTTTAATCGTTGTTGCGTGTGTGTTTTTTTTAACTTCTCTGTAAATCAGTGTTTTTAAGCGTGGCCCATGAAGTAAAATTTCGAGTTTAGAGAAGCCTAATTTGGATTGGACGCTCCGCTTCGCTACGCGGCCAATCCAAATTCTTAGGCTTTTCTAAACTCGAAATTTTACATCATGCTTAGTCTGGGAGTGAAAAACACTCGTTGAAAGCCTCAAATTAACCGCTATGAAACAACGATTTTCCGCAAATTTAAAAAACGCTGTAATTATCAGGCTACGTATTTTTCAAAAAAAAAAAAATGCCCTGTATATTCTGTTTTAAACACGTGTTTTAAACATGTTTTAAGCACGGTGTAGAAATGTTTTTAATTGTTAATGTTTTAAACGCTGTTTAAATTAAAAAAACTGTTTGTTTTAATTAAAATGAAAAAAACAACGTTTTTTACCAACACTGCTATCTTTGCTCGGTGTTAAACCAACAAAAAAATTAAAGGATCAGAGCACACTGAGAAAATAAAATGATTCTGGCGATTTTTTATTTTCCTTTATTACTTGGTTAGTATTGATGATAGAAGAATAATTCAGTTCGCATTGTTCTTTCGCGGAGATCGGTCGTGCGAAGAGTTGTCGTTAATTTATCGAAATTAATCGAGCGAATCTTAATAAATCAGTGGGTGAAAAAGGAAAAAACAGTGTAGTGTGAGGTGTATAGGATGGCAGCTTCTTCTGCCGGGGACACAGGAGTCCCCGATATGGATTTAGATAGTCCAGATTCAGATAAGAGCAATTTTTTTTCGGACGCAGTAAATGTGTTACAATACGACAGTGCTGCGGATGCGCAGGCAGTTTTAAGAAACTTAACCAATTTTCAAGAAAATAGAAATAGTATTTCTAGAAATATTGAGAAAGTTCAAGTTAATAATAATCCTCAAAACATGACTGGAAACCATGCGCCTCTTGAAGGTCAAAATATAAATAGTTCGAGTGCAGTCACAGGTGTTCGAGTAAAAACCACGTATAATTTGACGGACACGGGTCCATTCAAAGTCCATATTGAAAGTGCAGATAAAAATGTGGGTTCATTGCACCCAATGTCGATCGGAAAAAT
Source organism: Philonthus cognatus (assembly GCA_932526585.2). Taxonomy (NCBI): domain Eukaryota; kingdom Metazoa; phylum Arthropoda; class Insecta; order Coleoptera; family Staphylinidae; genus Philonthus; species Philonthus cognatus. Next base: position 63,476,623 of record OW052241.1, on the reverse strand, counting down.
GTTACACCAAAAACATAAAGACATAAGCAATTCAATTGTTGCTATTGACCGATTAGGGTCAAATAGAATTTGCGTTCAATTACGTACAGCAATAAGTGCAAATAAATTAATTGAATCCTCATATTTGAGGGAGTATAAATACGATGTTTACATACCGATGTATCTTACTAGGCGAATTGGGGTTGTTAGGGATGTAGATACAAATATGTCAGAAGAGGATCTAATGAGGTTTATAACCCCGTTAGACGGAAACAACATTAGAGTTATTGCGGTTAGAAGGATGAATAAAAAAATAGTTGTAGATAATAAAGATATTTTCAAACCGACCCCGGTTATTATGATCACTTTTTCAGGACAATATTTACCAAGTAGAGTGGGCATTTTTAGTGTCTCCTGTCCGGTTTCTCCTTACATACAGAGAGTTACGCAGTGTTATAAATGTCTAAGATTTGGCCATGTTTCTAATCAATGTAGGGGGGAACCTAGGTGTAAAAACTGTGGTGATAAACATGAAAGTACTGCATGCAATAGTATTGTCATTAAATGTGTTCATTGTAATGGTCCACATAAGAGCATAGACTCAAAGGCTTGCCGAGAGTTTGACAAACAACGAGCTATTAAAAATATAATGGGTACGGAGAATATTTCGTACAAGGAAGCAACAGTTAAAGTCACAAATAGCTATTCATCCCTAGTCACGTTCAATACTAATAATAATATAAATTTATCCAGCAATAGCAATACTTTTCATTCTAGATCTGTACCGGTATTAAGTAATACTTCTCAATTCCCTCTACTACCACAGAGAAAACGTAAACCGTCTTATTCATATTCCCCAAGTGAGATACAGACTATGCAGCAACATAAAAATATCGTGAGACCTTCAGCTATTGAAGGTTCGAATGGAGTTTGTTTAAATAATCAAGGTAGTAGTGGAGAACCTTTAGAAAAAGAGACGATAATTAGAATTGTTAATTTAGTTGTGAATTTAATGTCAGGCAATAGTTCAAATTCTATTACCTCAGTGGAAGAAGTATGCGCTAAGGTTATGTCAGCTCTATTTACTGACTCTTCTAAAAATGTATCTTGAAAATTTAAAGATATTACAGTGGAATATTCGTTCGATTATTGCTAATAAATTTCATTTAATTAATTATTTACTGAATAACGATATTAACTTTGCCTTTATATCAGAAACTTGGCTCAAATCAGGCACGTTTATTAAGTTTAAGAACTATAATATTTTAAGAAGTGATAGACCGGATGGGAAAGGTGGTTGTGCGATCTTGATTAGGGATACAATACAGTTTAATCCAATATTAATAAACTTTATACCAAAAAATATATCTTGTTGTGCTATTTCAATTAAATTACCTTCAAACGAAGTAGTATATTTAATCTCAATATATATAGAGCCGCAGAAAAATCTAAGCTATTCAGATTGGTATAGATTTTTGATTAATATCCCACAACCATTTATATTAGGAGGTGATTTTAATCATCACCACAGCCTCTGGGGTTGTAGCTATAACGATCATAAGGGAACAAATTTGTGGAAATGCATTGATGACTTGGACGTTTCGATATTGAATGATGGTGCTGAAACATTAGTTAGGTACCCTAATAAAAATCCTTCTGCTCCTGACATCACATTATCTTCAAAAAATATTACTAATTCATTATCTTGGAAAGTATTAAAAGACCCAATGGGATCAAATCACTATCCTATACTAATTTCTTCTCAATTAAATAATATAAACAATATTTCAATTAGGCAACACAAAAAGTGGAAAATTAATGAGGCAAATTGGAGCAAATATGCTTCCATAACGGACGAAATCCTTGATAGGTACGAACATGTTTCTTACGGGATGTTTATAGATATTATTAATGTAGCGGCAGTAAATTCTATTCCTACTTACAATAAAATAATATGTAAAAAAGCTGTACCCTCTGTCTGGTGGAACTCAAATTGCAAGCAGGCTTTAGATTTAAGAAAGCGGACATTTTTAATATATAAAGAGTCTCCAACTACATTTAATTTTATAGAATATAGTAAAGCTGATGCCAATTTCAAAAAAGTAATTAAAACCTCTAAAAGAGAAAATTGGAAATCGTTCTGTAATAATTTAAATTCTTCTACTCCTATAAAAGACATATGGAGCCGGGTTAAATGTTTGCAGAATTCTAAGATACCAAACAGATATCCAATAGATATTAATGACTCATGGGTACATCAATTTCACAATAAATTAACGCCGGATTTTGTCGTAGATAATACATTAAATAAAAAACATAACAAAGAACTCGATCAAGAAGACTTCTTTACGGCCAAATTTACAATCAATGAACTTGATGCATCTATCAAAAAAATAGTAATACTGCTCCAGGCATGGATAATATTCATTACACAATGATAGCCAATTTATCAAATACAGCTAAAAGTAAACTCTTACAGGTTATTAATAACATTTGGCAGTCGGGAGAATATCCTAGTGATTGGAAAAGCTTTATTGTAATACCTTTACTAAAACCAAATAAAGATCCAAATAATGCCAATTCTTATAGACCAATCGCTTTATCAAGCTGTGTTTTAAAAACGGTCGAGAGGATGATTAAAGGGCGTCTAGAGTGGTGGTTAGAAACCAAAGACATTCTACCAAAATATCAATTCGGTTTCCGCAAAGGGAAATCTACACAAGATAACCTGATGGAATTAATTTCAAGTATATATGAAGCCTTTTCAGAAAAGGAATCTATACTCGCTGCATTTTTAGATGTAAGTGGGGCTTACGATAATGTTTGTTTGAATATCTTATATACAAAATTATTAGCTTTAAATTTAAGCGAAAGATTCGTTAACAATATTATTTCCTTATTTTCAAATAGGGAGATATACGTTAGAATTAATGGAGTTCTTAACAAATCTCGTAGATCCTCTCTCGGTTTGCCACAAGGAAGCATACTGTCTCCACTATTCTATGTGATATATGTTCTTAATTTAGAGGAAATGACTAACTCAAATATAAAAATTTTACAATATGCTGACGATATATGCATTTTTACTCCTTGCAAAAATTTTGATGCTGGTGCACACACTTTATCTAGATTTATGGTGGATTTCGACGAATGGCTGTATACAAATGGCTTATCTATATCAGATGTTAAATCAAGCTGTTGTTTCTTTAGTCAAAAAAGAGTGCACATCCCAGATTCAGTCGAAATGGGAAATCACATTGTCCCGGTCAAAAATCTTGTGAAGTTTTTAGGCATGTATTTAGATCGGAAACTCACATGGAAATCACATATAGATTTTATTACAGGAAAACTGGAAAAGGCATATAATTTATTAAGGTCGGTGACTTATTTTTCTTGGGGAGCGGATGTTTCAATTTCTCTTATTTTTTACAAAGCATATATTAGATCAATCTTAGATTATGGTTGCATATTCTATGGCTCCTCCGCAAAATCAAATTTAATAAAGCTAGATCGATTCCAATATAAGTGTTTACGAAGATGTCTAGGGTTGCTACCATCTACTCCAATTATTGCCGTACTCTCAGAGGCAGCGGAATTACCGTTGATGTACCGCCGAGAATATCTATGTAGTAAGAAGATTGCTAAGATATTTTCTTGTAATCAAGTATTAGGAAATAAATTGTATTGTAACACGGTAAAATATCTTACCGATAGCTATTGGGAGAAGAAACCGCAATGTCTTTTATATGAAATAACAGCCACCTTTTTTAATGTATTTCAGAAGGCACAAAAACATAGCGTTTTGCCGATTTATAAAATCGGGTATAATGTCAATTTTATATCTCCACGAGTGGTTACATCTGTTCATTTTAACAACGTTCCGGAACAATTAATTAATTTTGAATTTCAATCATATATATCAGATAAATATCCAGATTTTAAATATTTTTTTACAGACGGCTCAGTTGTCAGTGGGAAAACTGGATGCGCAGTTTATTCCGATGACTATCAAAAACTTATACCGCTATCTGCCGAATTTTCTGTATATAGTGCAGAACTAGTAGCTATTCTAGAAGCACTTAAAATTATTATTCAAGACACCTCTTCAAATAAGTTTATTATTTTCTCGGATTGCAAAAGTGCTTTAAGTAAAATTAAAAATTTTGTTCCATTTTCAAATGAAAATAGTTTATTAATAGAAATTGTGAATTTATATAATATTGCGACAAAGGACAAACAAGTTGTATTATTTTGGATCAAGGGACATTGCGGCATAAAACAGAATGAAATTGTTGATAATCTCGCTAAGAGAAGTGCTTTATTAGGTAATGGAAATGGCGATAATTGTACTCAGTGTCCGGTCTCTGATCTAAATAGACTATTTTATTCAGATATTTTCGACAAATGGGGTAAAGATTTTGAGAAGTCTGACAAAGGCTTCCTTTATAAAAGTGTAGTTGGGACACCATATAAAAAATGCTGGTTTCAAAGTTCCTCCAAGGACAAAAATTATATCAAAACTATATGCAGATTAAAAACAGGGCACGGTTTATGTAAAAAATATTTGAAAAAAATAAACAAGATAGAAAGTGACAAATGTGATTGTGGTGAGCAGGAGGATTTAAATCACATTATTTTTATTTGTGGTAAATATAATATAGAGAGAAAATGCCTTTTGAACACACTTAATTTATTTACAAATGGTCCTTATAATTTGTGCTTAGCATTGTCATTCTGTGATGATCGTATTAATGTTTCACTGTATGACTTTTTGGTATCAATAAAATACAGTATTTAATTGTATCCTATGTTTGGTTCCTATGTGGTTTTACCTATAATCCGTTGTCTGATTTAGTTTGTCTTTATGTTAGTCACCCTGAAGGACACCTGGGTGTGAAGTAAATTGTCCTTTGTCTATCCCTAAATTCTTGGTAGTTGACTATATGACTAAGGTCAAGGTCATTAAATAAAAAAAAAAAAAATAAAAAATAAAAAAAAAAAAAAAAAAAGAATAATTTTTTAACATTATTAAGGCACTTTTTTATGCTCTTTAATAATATATAGTAAGTTTATTATGAAGCAAATATTTTTTAAGTTACGCATACTAACTTTGTTTTTTTTCATATGGACGTCAAATTTAGCTATAAGCTCATTTTGTACATTTTTTATTCTCTTTAATTTGATGGATTATATGATGAGTTTATATTTTCAAAAAAAATTAATAAATAAAAATATTTTTCTATTAGGCTGTGTAATTTTATATTAGAACTAAAGGATATTTATACATTATAAATGTAGTCAACAAATGGAATAAGTTTTTAATACTATTTTAGTATAAAATACATCAAAAAGTACGAAAGTCTCTCTGATTTTCCTATAATGAAAATAAAACCACTATATTTTTATTTATTTATTTATTTTTTACGGAAAACTCCTTTAAACAAAGCAGATAACATGTGTGTACAATATTAAACTCAGAACATAATATTAAGCACATATTGTAATACATAATATAATATAAAATATAAGTGGTGTAAGTGGCAAAAAATAAAAGACAACATAAATAAATGTACATATTGTACATATATATATATATATATATATATATATATATATATATATATATATATATATATATATATATATATATATAAAATCGTCCAAATCTAACTGGTGTACCAAACAATAGTAACAATACTAATGATACTAATGATACTTATGAACGGCCAATCTCAACGCTAATCCCAGATAGCAAATAAATCATGTTTAATCATATTTGTTCTTGTGATACTTTGTCGAAAGCTTTCTCCAGGTCTAAGAATGCTATGTATGCTTTTCTCTCTTTTAGTTTCGTTTTCTCTATCATTTGTTTTGGTGCAAATAGTACAAAATTTAAATTAGTACTAAGAACATTTGCATATCGCATGAAACGATCCATAGGAGTATACATGCCATATCTGGTTGGATAAAATTTAAGTTGAAATATAGGCCTACACCTAGCGTGAAGACCTCGTGGTATATGAAATGCCAATATTCCAACCAGTTGACTGCAATTAATAAGTCCGTTTACCAGCTTAAATAAAAACGACATATCAAGAAAACATTTCCTTTCTGCTAACGACCTAATGTTCAGTTCACATAACATCCCATTATGACTGAAGTCGCGTTTACCCAGCCTAAACGACATTAGTTTTAAGAACTTGCCCTGTACTGCTTCGATTTGCTGGGTTGTGGTTACGTAGTATGGAGACCATATTTGTGAAGCAAATTCAAGATTAGGTCAAACTAATGTTAGGTATAAAGTTTTTATGGTAGTGGCCTTGAAATCGATTGAAAACCGGCCGATGAACCCCATCATTTTCATCGATTTATTGCAAACATTTGTGATGTGTTTATAAAAGCTTAACTTGGATGTGATGATATATCAAAAAGGGAAATAAACATTCTACAAAATGAGCTTATACTCAACTTTGACGTCCATATGAAAAAATAAAGTTAGTATGCGTATCTTGGAAAATATTTGGTACATACTAAAATTAACTACATGTTATTAGAAACCATATAAAAGTGCCCTAAGAATGCAAAAAATCTCTTTCTACCATGAATAATAATCAAGTTATTAAAAAAAAAAAATCATATCGCTGCATATTTTCTATTACTTAACCGGATCTCTATCTCTTACCGTTCAGAAGATACCCATGCTTCGACTGCTTGATCGGAACACCCTGTATAAAAATTTAAAAAACATAACAGAATAAATAAATAAATCTACGTTGTAAATATATACTAATTCCGTTGACAATATTAATGCATTCAGTTTGAAGCTTCGAACAAGAGTTTCCACTCCTTGATTAAGCATATAAAGTAAAATTTCGAGTTTAGAAAAGCCTGAACATTTCGTTTGGTCGCTGCGCCCCTGAAATAGAAAAAAAGTCAAAATCACAACTAAAACACTTCCGTTTCGTTAATCATTTAATCGCTGATTTATTTTGTTATATGTATTGAAAATCCAAATTACTTAACAAAACACGAAATTGCAGACACATATTTATTTAATGATTCAACAATTAAAGTTATCGAACACAAAAATAAATTACGGACGCTAAATGTTGGACACAATTTCTACAATTGCATAAAGAATCTCCAAACACATTGCATAGAAATATAAATTCCGGCTTCAAAAAAGGTCGGCCGGTAGAAAGTTTAATTTCTGTGTCCCTTTTCTGAACGGTGTGCAAATTTCCATGACAATTCAACATTACCACTTCGTGTGATGTTTTAATTAAATATTAATCAAGTATAATTTATTCAAACTGGCAACAGCTGCCCCATTTATATTTGATTATGCACATATCATACCTTCCATTTTAATTAAATCGATACAATAAGCACATGAAATTGCATTATTAAAATATTATCATTATTATTATTATTTAACTATATTTAATATTAAATAAAACACGTAATCCTTTTTCTCCACTGGTTTATTTCATTCACTAGATGTACATTTCGTTTACCAAGTGAACATTTACAATAGTTGTACTAAACTAAATTAATATATAAAATTACGAAAATGTTTTTCGTAAAATGCAAACAATGTGTCCTATTTAATAAGACAACTTAAGACAATAAATATCAATTGAAACAACTAATTCCCGTGCAAATACACCTCCGGATATTGAATTATACAATGAAATATTTAAAATCTTATTTTAATTGATTTGTTACAACGCTCTATCAAAGTATATGTAACATTTAGGTCAAATTCTTTTTAAACCAACTAACAAATAAAATGAAAAATAAAATAAAATGACTTGGATAAAACTAATGTCTTATGCCATCTATAGACGCGTTTCGAGATTTATCTCTCTTCAGTATAGCTTTGCTCATGACTTTAAGAAAACTTAAAGAATACAATTGAAATAAACTTACTTGGAAAAAGTGTCGGTGTGAACAGGTACACAGGTAGTTTTATCCAAGTCCTTTCATTTCAATTTTCATTTTATTTGCTAGTTGTTTTGAAGAGAATTTGACCTAAATGTTACATATACTTTGATAGAGCGTTGTAACAAATCAATTAAAATAAGATTTTAAATATTTCATTGTATAATTCAATATCCGGAGGTGTATTTGCATGAGAAGTAGTTGTTTCAATTGATATTTATTGTCTTAAGTTGTCTTATTAATTAAGACACATTGTTTGCATTTTACGAAAAAGATTTTCGTAATTTTTTATATTATTTAAAATGTGCAAACTATAAGAAGCGTAAGCTTATTTTCTCTAATTCAAATATTTTTGAATTGGAATTATTCTTGTTTAAACTAAATTAGTAAAGAGAAGGGGCGGCATATACCAGGTGTTCTATAATAATGGGCGTTTGATATCGAACACCCGGTATATGACTTCCCTTTGCTTTACAAATTTAGTTTAGTACAATTATTAAAATTTTCACTTGGTGAACAAAATGTACATCTAGTGATTTTTTTATCGTGATTTATTGACCGATTTTAATTAAATATCTAGAATTATAATGCTCAAGTTTAATCTTACGTTTATAAATATAACAAATGTTTATTTCAAGTAACACAAGCGTGAAAAGTGCTGTAAATAATGAAAATCGTACCTATGTTTATGTAATCTATTGCCTTTAAATAAGCCCCTGAACTAGATGTGATGTTTTTACATCTGTTCGGAATCACCCTGCATTTTTTTAACCATTTATTCCTTGTACATCTCATAATTAATTTTATAATTAGGTACATATTACTTTAAGAATTTCTAATTTTAAAGTTTCATAACTTTACACATGTGTATGAACTGTGTACTTTCGGTTCTCTGTAAAAGTTAGTTTGTGTAAATTATTTGACGTGTGTGCCGCAAGACGCATAGTTGTTGTGAACTTGATGCACATTGGTTGAACTTTGAATGGCCATAAGTTGAGTTGAGGAAAGTTTTGTTGACAAGTTTACTTAGTATGCAAGTTGTTTCGGGATACGGCTACATAGCCATAAATCATGAGTTAATATTTATCAAACAGAAGTCGACATATTCTGAATATCAGATACTATCTTCTCATATTAATTATGATTGTAATAATATTAAAATAAAAACTATTATAGGAACATAAAATATCGTAAATTTTCGTTTTAATTTACATACTATTTAGTGGAGTTTAAAAAGTGACTACCAATGTCCATGAATAATATAGATCAGCATTTCTCAAATGATTAACCTTGCTTATAATATATAAAATTACGAAAAAACTATTCATGAAAATGCAAACAATTTCCTTATTAATAAGACAACTCAAGACGATAAATATCCATTGAAACAACTACTTCCCGTGCAAATACACCTCCGGATATTAAATTATACAATGAAATATTTAAAATCTTATTTAATTTGATTTGTTACAACGCTCTATTAAATAAAGTATATGTAACGTTTAGGTCAAATTCACTTTAAACCAACTAACAATACAAATTTAAAATGAAAGGAGAGATAGCAACAAATTAGAAGTGAAAGGACTTGGACTAAAACTAATGTCTTAGGCCATCTATATACGCGTTTCGAGATTTATCTCTCTTCAGTATAGCTTTGCTTATGACGTTAAAAAAAATAGGAATAAAATTAAAATAAACTTACTTGGAAAAAGTGTTGTGTGTGGAATGAACAGGTACACAGAAATGGAATGAGTGAAAATTATGATCGGTATTTATAGGTAAAAAAGGGGAATATGTCATTAGCACGTATGAAGAATGTGAGACCTTATAATTTACCTTACAGTACAGTTCAAACAAGATAAATTCAAATTCAATACTATTTGAATTCAGAAACCCAATTTATTGAGATGCACTTTATTGCTAGCTTAGATGAATTACGAAAATTAGTCTAATTTTCATACTGAAGTAACTTGTTACTTAAATCAAATTAAGTTAAGTTGGTTGGCAATTCCATAGGTTGAGCTATTTAGAATGGATTACTGCCAGTACTCTAAGTAACTGACAACCGTATAATTCTTAGTCTCTACCGTTAATTCCCTATTCACTGCATGGGCCAGAAACAGGATCTGTCTGAACTCAACACCAAACACCGATGAAATTCACGTCTCATTGCCAGCGGGCAACGTATTCTAATTTTAAAATCTGTAACATTTTGATATTATGGTCAATGCATATCCCATCGCGCAAAGAAAAATAATACATCTTTAACATCACAACATAAAACGTTGTAATGTTAACGAAACATTACTTGAATGTGGTTATTCTTTATAGAAGTAGAGAATTATGTTTAATTTTGTGTAATTATGTATTTGCAGCAAAGTTTTATTTTAAGAAAAATTAGAAAACAGGCATTCTGCTCTCTATTATATATTTGTTTCCAAAATGAAAAAAAAAAAACACAAAACATAATAAACTTGATTTTAAAAAGAATATTATAAATTTCATGGTCTTCAGTCTTTTATAAACCATCACCAACATGTGTTATTTCGTGGGCGTAGCCCAAGCTCCCCCCCCCGCCCTCAACTTTAAAAAATCACGCGGGCAGATTTGAGCAATAATGTTTTCACAAGTTTTCAGAAGAATCAATATATCGTGTTAAATTTATATGAAATCTTCATATTTTAATTAACCCATTAAGCGCCATTGATGCAACATTACTATTATTTTGTTATTATTAAACTACAAAATAAATGAACATTGTATTATTTGATCTGATTCGAGAAGTGTGGAGAAAATATAAACATTTTGTTATTTGAATATTTTCTCGATCATTACTCATTAAAAACATATTTTTAATGTGTTTCTAACTTCACAATATTTCAGTGTTTTATACGCGTGGCGCATCAAGTGAAATTTCGAGTTTAGAAAAGCCGGAAATTTTGTTTCAGGCTTTTCTAAACTCGAAATTTTACTTCATGCCTAGTCTGGGAGTGAAAACACTCGTCTTAAGCTTTAAATTGAATTCTTAAAAAACCAACGAATATGTCAAGATTTACAGAATATTGCGATATTTGACATATTTGAATATTAGCATAGAGTAAGTAGTATTATATATTATTCTATATTAGTTAAAAAAAAATTGGAAAAACCATTAATATAAGAATTTAAAGACATATCATTCCTTTTTGCGATTCTAACAAAAATCATTCTAACTAATTTAAACGACAATCAATTTTAACCACTTCAGATGTAATCGACTCAGAATTAAATAAGCTTTACATTGGTATAAATCGCATTTTTCTAAGTTTTAAATTGTGTTTTTGGTAAGGCGCTCAAAGTTCCAAAAATACGAGTAAAGAACAAACTCGTTTTTTGGTGATTAAAAAAATAATTAAATAGTCATACCGGCCGATTGAATTCATAATTGGAGTAGTTTTTTTTGCATTTGGCAGTGTGCTAAGGCTGTGATACAATGAACACAAAATATTTGTTTTGTCGATTTTTTATTTTATTTTGTTTTTTTAACATCTAAGTATTATGAATTATTTTTATAGTGTATTACTGTAAAATGGTGATAAGCCGTCAATATGACCATTTTACAATAGTAAAAAATAATTCTTAATACCTAAATGGTAAAAAAAAAACAAAATAAATATAAATGTAAGCAGTGTACAAAAAAAAATAATAAAATAATAATAAAGAAAATATTTCCTTAGGATCAAAGGTACAGATAGGTGATTACGATTTTTTTAATTGATTGATTTGATCGCCAAAAATACAAAAGTGACTACTATTACATATATTGTTCCAATATCGAAACATTCTAGAAAGTGGTTTATTGTTTCCATAATTTGATTTAAACGAATTAGCGTTTTAAGCTTGTTCAGAAATGTTGCTATTATTATTTTTTCGAGTTAATAAACTTTTTGCATTACCATTTATCAGATTCATGAAGTGCTACCCATTGCTACCACCCTAAATACAAACTTCATGGCTTGCTTGATAATAAATTCATTTGGTCGCCAGGTAGAAATACAGTACAAAAATATAGCTTTTGTTTTAATGTCATAGATATATGATGTATTTTATTTTTAGAATTTAAAAAAAATGTTCAAGAAATGGATTGAACATTCGTACATTTGATTGATTATATCAGATTTGTTTTTACATTGTTTCAAACATAAAAAAATAGTGAAAAATCCCACAAATATGAAGCTAGAGCACACACTTGTTAAGCTCAAACAACATTTTTAATGAAAATGAAAGCTTATATTCAAACCTCACTTTTTCTATTTATTGAAAAAGTGACCGATTTAGGATTGAATATAAGCTTTAATTATCAATATACAATGAAGATTTGATAAAATCAGAACAGTTTAATTAAACAAGTAAATACATTTATTATAGTAAGTAGTTTGAACAAAACAAGATAAAAATGTAATCGTACAACATAAAAAATGACTATTTAGAGCTAAATAAGTTTTAATTTAACTTGGAAATTATGTCCGATATAAAACTTTAATTCAAGCTGTCTGCTCTGAGAATTATTTTTTCGGAAGAAAATAAATAATTCGGATAGTTTCTGTGATTTGCATGGAAACTAAAACAAAAATTAACACAAGATAGAAAAGCATGAAGAAAAAAATATAGAAACAAACATTAAACAAAATTTCTTACACCTAACGATAGCAAGAAACAAAGTTAACAACAAATACAAGAATTAAAAATGTTTGTAGATGTTGTAGGAGAAATCGCGATTATAGATGAACATTGCTATTTTAAAAATGATCTAAAGATATTCGCGGACACTTTTACAGACATAATTATCAACATAATCAACTTTTTCAACGCTAGAGAACAAACAAACCTTACGAGTGTTTTCCACTCCCAGATTAAGCATGAAGTAACATTTTGAGTTTAGAAAAGCCTTAAAATTTGGTTTGAACACGTAGAGCGTAGCGCTACGCGATCAAACCAAATTTTCAGGGTTTTTTAAACTCGAAATTTTTCTTCATGCGCCACGCGTATAAAATACTGAAATATTGAAAAGTTTAAAATACACACTAGGCAGGTATTTGATGGTATGAACTAATTGACAAAAAATGAAAACTTAAAAAGTTTATTTTGATATACATCTTATTGTGATGTTAACTTCAAAAATCGACAAAACGCATAAAAATATATTTAATGGTAAATTTGTTATTCTGCACTTCTGGCGTTCAACTAAATATGAGATATTTTTTGTCCTCAACATCTCAATCGGTTTAGGCTGCACGGTGACGGACGGACAGGACAGACAGAACTTTTTAAAAAATAAATATAATCAAGTCGCGGGATCTCCGAACAGATTTATCATTTAAAATATTTGAAATAAAAATGTTGTTGGGAAAACAATACTTTCCCTTTGTTTTGCATATGGTGAAAGGTAAAAATAATTTCCATAACAAGCCGATTATGACCAAATATCCATAAAAATAAAACTTAATTGCGTGTTCATGCGTTTACATTAGAATATTTCCAGGAGCGTTTCGCAATATCTTAAAGTACAAACTTGTTATTATTCGAAGAATGTATGCAAAAATCCCTATTGATCACGACATAAAATTTTATGGAGTAAACTTTACATTTCATAGCCCAGTCGTAAAGCTCGGCAACAATTCATTACTACATTTTACAACTTCCCCCTTATTTAATCACATAACACTGCATACACACAGACTAATTGGATTGTGTCGAAAATCCGAATTCTTTACACAAATTACCTGTATACCTAAGGGTATTTGTAAAATAGCTAATTAATTTAATCGCGGTTAAAATTAAACTCACGTCTGTGTGTGTTAAGAATTAAGTTTAATAATAACAATTAACAGGAAATCTATTTATGTGCGTGTGTTAAGGATTATGTTAATTATTAATAAGTAACATGAATTCTGGTTTGTGTGTGTGTGTGTGCGTTGAAGATTATGTTTATTAATAACAATTAACATGCATTTTGTTTGCGTGGGGTGATTTATCAGCGGGAGATGTGTAAGTAGATTATATAGGAAAACAAAAGGTGAAGACTTAAAACGTAATGAAAACGGAAATGGAAGATTAAGCTCCGCGAACTTCTAAGAATGCGAAGGAAATGTATGAAGGAGTTATTAAGGTTACTTAATTTCTAAGGGAGAACTTTATGAAATATTAATGTGATGAATTACTGTACGTCTGTTTGTTAATTAATAAAATGTGAAATTTAACGTTATTTCTGATGATGCTGGTTAGACATTTATAAAATGATATCTTTTATTAAATAGATATCAACTAATTTCAGTTTCTGCAACCATTGTTACGAGTACTTTTGAAATTTATAATTAATCGAAAGTTTAAAGTTTTCTCCTAGAAATGTAATTAAGTACTTCTTGATTTGTTTGTTTAGTGCAGTGGTTCTTCACCTTTTCAGAGTCACGGAACAGTTTTAAATTTACAAGATGTTTGCCAAAAACGTTTACTTTATCTGGTTGTTTCTCCATGTGCAATAAAAGGAAAGGTATTGCTTAGTTTGAAAAAAAAGATTAAAGTTTAATAAATTTAAAGTAAAGTAAGTAAATTATATGTATTGCTATATTACAATGTTGCAACAATATTCGATAATTTAGCGAGCCGTTTATTTTGAAAGTGGCCTAGTCCATTTCTCAATGATTTGTTGTAGACTATAATAACTTTTATAATTTAATTTTTCCAGCTGTAAACAGCAATGGTTAAGTGTATTCAGAATATCTATTATATACAAGGCGTTCGATAAAAAACGCCCAAAACCATAGCTCTTGCATTTATTCACCGATTTCATTGAACTAAAAACCAAAGTCAATGGCCGTTTAGATACTAAAAAATGACATGAATATTGATTTTTTACAATAATAACTTCAATCTCAAATAAAATCCAATTTAAGATTTTTAAATGGCTGCCTATAATTCTTTAAGTTTATTACATTAGACATTCCTTTAATAAATAACACACTTGGTTAAGATTTCACTGTTTATTGATTGACAATGCAATAATTGTTTTCATCAGGCAGATGAATAATGGATTACAAACTTAAACTAACGCTTAAATACTAATAAAGTAGAGGAGGTGGTGTTGTTTAGGGAATGGGGTGGGGGTGGTTGTGAATTTTATGAAAAAAAAAATATAAATATATATATATATATACATACATAAATATACAGGGTGTCCCCGAATGGTCTGTACAACGCTCTACCACATATTCTCTGAAACAAAATAAGACGATTTAACTAAACTTATCTCTATCCAAAAGTGGTTCCTAAGCCATCTACGAGGCCTCAATAATATTATTTTTTTTTCATTATTTTTAAAATATTTTTATTTTGGACTTAGGTAAGAAAACCTAATTTGGCACATTTAATTACATTAATACCATGCACTTTTTGCGATATGTTTCTTTATCCTACGTTTAAAGTAAGTATTCAAACTAGGACCATCGACTTCTTAAGATACCTAAATATTTTTATTCAACAGGTCAAATTATAAGGAATACTTTTTTTCTGCAAGATTATTCAATTTTACGTATTTTTTGTCTCTTATAAAATGCTATTTTCCCCACAAAAAAATATTTTTATTTTTCAAAAAAAGTCATAATATTATGAACAATATTTTGCTTCTCAAAACAATTAACAAAGTAGAAATAAGGATAGGTACCTAACAATAAACACAAATTTATTAGTTTTACAACAAATGTTCAAACTGATTGCCATTTTCAGCAATACAACAATTTACACGTCGCAAAAAATTAAAATGGACCCGTTGTAAAACACCAACATTGTTTTTAACTGTTTGAAACGCATTCTGTATTCGCGCCCATAATTCGTCGTGCGTATTTATGGGCTTACCATATACAATAGATTTAATAGTTCCCCACAAAAAAAGTCCATTGGGGTGATATCCGGGGAACGTGGAGGCCAAGGCACTGGTGCGTCATTGCCTCTCCCAATCCATTTACCGGGATACTTTTGGTTTAAAAAAGTACGCACTGGTAAAGTGAAATGAGGTGGAGCCCCATCATGCATAAACCACATATCACGCCTAAGTAAAAGCGGCGCATCCTCCAGTAAGACTGGCAATTCCTGAAGATGTAAGTACTGTTCTCCGTTTAAATTTTGTAGTAAAATGGTCCTACAATAATATCATTTACTATACCGGCCCAAACATTTATTTTAAATTGCCGTTGGAAATGCATGGTTTTAGTTGCATGTGGATTATCTTCGGAATAAACATGCTCATTTTTAAGATTTGTTATACCTCTTCGGGTAAAACACGCTTCGTCTGTAAACAAAATTGTCTTGGCGAAATTCAAATTGTCAATTTGGTTATTAACAGAAAATTGGCAAAACTGAAGTCGCTTATCGTGATCCTGAGGCATTAGCTCTTGAACTTTTTGAATGTGATATGGGTATAGCAGTTGCTCTTTAAACACCTTATGCACAACATTTTTAGATACGCCTAGTTCAGCACCTAAACGCCGGTTACTTTTAGATGGATCTTCATCTATCCGTTCTAAAATCTCTTCTTCAACATCCACAGTTCGTACAGTGCGTCTTCTACCACAATCCCTTGCAGAGTATTCTAAGCGGCCAGTTTCTCGAAGTCGCCTTTCTACGGAAGCAAATGTTTGATGGTTTAGTATTCGGCGATTTGGAAATCTTTCACTGTACACTCTTACACATTTGCGGCCATTACCTTCACAAAACCCAAAAACTAAAACAATATCAGTTAATTCATTAACTGAGTACATGACTGACGTTGTCACAAAATCACCGATAACTGAATTTCACAGGTGTCTCAATTTCTATTTTTGTAAATAAAGAATCAGTTTCTTTTAGAATCTTATTTCTTTGTTGTCTTTGTTAAAAATAAAAATATTTTTTTTGTGGAGAAAATAGCAAAATTTTATAAGAGACAAAAAATACGTAAAATTGAATGATCTTGCAGAAATAAAGTATTCCTTATGATTTGACCTGTTGAATAAAAAGATTTAAGTATCTTAAGAAGTCGATGGTCCTAGTTTGACCACTTACTTTAAACGTAGGATAAAGAAACATATCGCAAAAAGTGCATGGTATCAATGTAATTAAATGTGCCAAATTAGGTTTTCTTATCTAATTCCAAAATAAAAATATTTGAAAAATAATGAAAAAAAAAAAAATAATATCTTTGAGGCCTCGTAGATGGCTTAGGAACCACTTTTGGATAGAGATAAGTTTAGTTAAATCGTCTTATTTTGTTTCAGAGAATATGTGGTAGAGCGTTGTACAGACCGTTCGGGGCACCCTGTATACATATAACCATAAACAAAGGATAAAATGTCCGGAAAAGTTAAATTAAAAGCAAGGTTTAAATTGTATATTATCTTAATGTATTTGTAGAATGTTATAGTTATTGAATAATTTGTTAATTTATTTTTTAAATTATATTATGAAAGATTAATATGATGTTTTTAAAATGTTAGCTTAATATACTTACTAGTATATTTTTTTAATTAATATGTACAGTAATTTTTGTTTGCTCAGTATAAGTATCTCGATCTATAAGTTGTGCATTTTAATCTTCCCTTGTTTTTATCAAAGCGTTCAATTCGAAGCTTCTTGCGAGTGTTTCCACTTCTTGATTAAGATTTGAGTAAAATTTCGAGTTTAGAAAATTTGAATTGGCCACGTAGCGAAACGGAGCGACCAATGCAATTTACGAGTTTCTTTAAACTCGAAATATTTATTTCATGCTCACAAAACACTGATTTAGAGTGAAGTTCACATTATAATCGATAAAAGTAACATGAAATCAAATATTATTCTGTCATCAAGAAGATGTAATTTTTTCATAAATGTCTCATAAGTATTCTATATGATCCCAATACTTATATTTTGTTTTTTTTTAATAAACTTTTAATTTTTTATCGATATTCAAATTTTGGCAGAACAATTTATCTAAAGCTTGTATTAGACGACACTATTATCTTGTATAGGAAAATAGTATACTATTTTGTATTATGGTGTAATACACAAAATATGACCAAACGCGAATCTTGTACAGTTTTGTATAATGGAGATAGGACATCTATTTGGTACACAATGATAGATTGTATTTTATTGTACAAGAAAATAGTGTCGTCTAATACAAGCTAAAGTTCACGGTTATTCCAGTTTACAGTTTCAAAAACACTGCATAGGTTTATCTTCTTGTTTTATTAATGCTTGAGCCTAATTTTCAAGGTATGGTGGGTAATGAATATTACTGCATTGAACTTACGACCAACGTTATTACCTAACGTCAGTAATAAAGTTTAAGAAAACATTACTATTATAGTATTTTTTCTCAAAAGCAATGTGCAATCAACCAGTACCTTTTGCAAATATTTTCACACAATTACTCTTGTCCCTTTGTACATCTAAAACTTCTTTAAATTCAACAGTTTCTTCAAAATTCCACTAAGACAAAATACACAGAATCTTATCAATTTGTTATCTTTTACATCACACATTTTTTAATAAGTATATTCAGAATTTAAATTTTTTTTTGACTACATAAAAAACTGGTTACGCTGTGTTTGTAGAACTTTAAATATAAAATATAAAATCACGCTAAAATTTGTATAAACTGCAAACAATTAGTAAGACTACTAAGCCAATCAAGATCAGCAAAGCAAATCAGATCAGCAAAGCAACGCAGACCAGTGAAGCAAAGTCTATTAAAACAACTACTTCTCGTACAAATACCCCGCCGGTTATTGAATTATCCAATTAAACACATAAAATCTTATTTTATTTGTTACAACGCTATCAAAGATAGTATATGTAATTTTTATCTACGCCCTATCTAGTAACCGCAACATACCACACTGTCATCTTGACGCGTATGATTGACTTTACCTACACATGCACCTAACAGCTTTGACAAGTATATTACATACTGACAGCTGAACAGCTGATTGATTACCGCACAACCAAATGGCATTTCTTTGATGTATTTTGATCAAGTAATAATTTAGTTTTCATCAATGTCATGTTACTATCAAAAATTATTGAATAAATAAGTTGTTCTTTCATGCTCATTGTTTATTTTGTTAGGGCGTAGGTAAAGTATCGTACGTTCTCGAGTGGTTTCTCAAGTGGTATTCCTTTTAAACCAACAAACAAACAATTAAAGAAGGAAGTAATTACAAGAAAAATAATAACGAAAGAGACATAAAACAAATGTCACAGGCCATCTATAAATAAATATTATCTGTTGTCTTATTATTACTAATACTATAAATTATTACTATCATAATTTCACATTTTACACACTTTTTACTTGAAATATATGCACTTAGAGTAAAGTTTTTAATGAAATTTCATTCGAGCCAGAGAGCTGGACTGAAAAGACCATTAAAAACTGTTGTCTTTTTTGCTTCTCCGGCTCGGCTCATATCTGGTTTAGGGCTGACGTTTCCAGATATGAAAACACGGCCAATGGTTCTTCGGGCCGGGAATTATCGTCCCATAAAAGTGCGATAACTACAGACACGCCGAGACTACTGAATTCAAATGCCGCCTGGAGCTGGCTGCCACAAAAGGAATCGGTTTCCTTTCCGTTGACGTCTATTACATTATTTATTGTCTCCGCCATCAAAAAGCTATTTCCACAAAAATTAATTGTTATTTATAAGCGGTTATTATTAGAAAACAAGAGTTAAATGTATAATAACAAGCGTTTAGATGATTTCTCAAATATAATCAAATTTAGTATAAGTATGTCTATAGCCTGATTGCCTTATAATAATAATATACATGCTTACTTTGTGTAATACATTTCTCATACATATATCTATATACCGGGTGGTGCATCGGATGACGCACCATAGGGATTTCAATGTATTTTTTTAAATCTCATTTATTTACTTCCACGTCATTTTATCAAAAAATCATAAGATAGGTTTTTTGTGGGGATCAAAAAACTGAGTCTAATACACCCATTTAAAATATTAATTTATTATCTAAATTTGAGACACATATTATTTTAAAATTACAATTTAAAGAAAAATAAATATACCGTGCCTTGGAAAAATAATACCGTCGCGCTTACAACTGACATTTTTAATTATCTCTATTGACATCAAATAGTAAAAGTAATATTACCTACTGTGTTAAAAGAACTTTTAAAATCAAATTATGTATTCAATTGACGAACAAATCGAAATGGTGAAATGGTTTTACAGAGGAAACAGTTCTCGAGAAGTAAGTGCAATGTTTAGTGTAAAATACCCAGATCGAAATATTCCTGATCACACAACAGTTAGTAGATTTGTTAAAAAGTTTGAAAATACTGGTACACTAATTGATCATTGCAAGTGTCATAAAGAACTTGGACGTTCTCAAGTAGAAAATGAGAGTGTTTTTAATGTTGTGGCCACTACGATAGAAAATCCAACATTGAGTTTAAGACAAATATCTGCAAACGTTGGCGTACACCACTCCACAGTTTTGCGTATTTTGAAAGCAAACAAGTTTCACTCCTACAAATACCAGTGTCACCAAGAACTTCTCGAAAAAGATATGTTTAAAAGAAGTGCGTTTTGTTACGATATAATGGAAAATGTAAACGATGATCGTGACTTACTTAAAAATATTTGTTTTACGGATGAATGCACATTTACTCTGCATAACGTACCTAATGTGCAAAATGTTACAATGTGGGCTACACAAAATCCACATAAAGTGATTAACACAAAAACACAGTATCCTGTAAAAGTCAAAGTTTGGGCTGGAATTTTAGGACAACACATTATAGGACCATTTTTTATCGATGGAAACTTGACAGGAGAAAGTTTTCTGGAATTGTTAATTGAAAAAATAGCGCCAGCAATAACTGAAGTGGCTCAAGAAGACCAACAAATATGGTTTCAAATGGATGGTTGCCCTGCGCACAACAGCCGCATTGTCCGTGAATTTTTAAACGACAGTTTTAATCGAAAAATAATTGGACCTAATTACGATATTCAGTGGCCTCCTCGTTCGCCTGACCTTTCTCCTAACGACTATTATCTATGGGGACACTTAAAATCCAAAATTTATAATGGAATACCATTCAATAATGTGGATGATCTTAAAAATGCCATTTGTGCCGAGTGTGGAAAAATAACTCGCTATCAGTTAGCAAATGTTAGACGTGAATTTTATAATCGATTGGGATATTGCCAAGCTGCCGAAAGAAATGTATTCGAACACTTGATTTAGTTTTTTTTTATTCTTTCTTGTTTTGGCTTCGGAATCTAGTTTATAGTTATTTTTTATTTTGGTGTTAATTAAACGATTATTCAGTTATCAATATTACATAATGAGTTTTATTAATTGTCTTTAAAATCTATAAAATAAAACTATTAAGAAATATTTTTGTATACTCTACATAAAAACTGTTATTGATTTTACGATAAAAGCACATGGGGAGTAAATAATTGAGATTTAAATAAATACATGGTCCTTTATATCCTTTCCATGCTATTTTATCAAAAAATCATGTTACCTATTATAAATATTTATTTATTTTCTAAATGTAGGATATACATTAGTTTTAAATAATAATGTCTTGCGCTTACATTTATAATTCATTGCGCCAATGATAATTACGAGTAATTAAGCTGTTTAAGTATTCACACTTATTTTTACTAACAATGACCATCAGTTCTATTAAGTCGGTTTTAGGTATTTAACCGAAAATTGGCACTTTCTTGTCGAAAACTGTTTCACCCGTAAAACCATTTATAATTTTTCGTTACGTATTCAATACGTAGATTTTAAGAGTACTTTGAACAGTGTGCTTATTTGTAGATGTTAATACATTTAATAAATAATGACAGGTGTAAACGCGACATTATTTTTGCAAGGCACGGCATATTTATATTTTTAAACTAATGATTTCAAAATAATTTATATCTTGAAAAAAGATACATTTAAAATATCTCAAGTGGGTGTATTAGACTCAGTTTTTTGATCCTCACAAAAAACCTATCTTATGATTTTCTGATTAAATGACGTGGGAAGTAAATAAATGAGAATTTAAAAAAATACATTGAAATCCCTATGGTGCGTCGTCCGATGCACCGCCCGGTATAGTGGAATTCGGGAGAGATGTCCTATGACTCATTGATGTGGAATGTGTCGTTCAAATTTTTTAGAGAGTATGTCGACAGTTATCTGCAACGATTCTTCTTAGTTGTGTCAAATTTTGACGTTACATGACAATTTCATACTGTTTAAGTCGCGAGTATACTAGTGTTCTTTCTATTAGAAAAGCTTTAAATCATAATTTCTTGTGATATTTTTCTTTTGAGTATACATATTTTACATATTTTCTTCAAAGAAGTCAATTTAAAGTTTAAACGAGTGTTTTCCACTCACAGGTTGAGCATGAAGTAAAATTTCGAGTTTAGAAAAGCCTGAAAATTTGGTTTGGTGGCGTAGCGCGAAGCGCGGAGCGGCCAAACCAAATTTTCAGGCTTTTATAAACTCGAAATTTTACTTTATGCGCCACGCGTATAAGACGCTGATTTCAAGCGATGTTTACTCTTTCACAATATTTCAGTGCTTTCAGTGTTTAATACGCGTGGCGCATGAAGTAAAATTTCGAGTTTAGAAAAGCCTGAAAATTTGGTTTGGCCGCTCCGCGCTTCGCGCTACGCGACCAAACCAAATTTTCAGGCTTTTCTAAACTCGAAATTTTACTTCATGCTTAGTCTGGGAGTGGAAATCACTCGATTTAAGCTTAAATTTAAACTCTTTAAAAAAAGCGTATATTACATGTATTGGTGCAGAAAGCACTACAAATCAAGGAAACCATGAGACACTTCTCGTGAATCGTACCTTACATGCTTACTTGTGTAATACATTTCTTATACATATATCTATATATCTGTGTGATACATTGATAAATAAATATGCGTTAATAAGAATTCTAAAAGATTTTACTTACAAATATTTTAGAGCCAGTTGCACCTAACACGTTGAATTGGTTCAACTCTGAACTTTGGTTCAAAGTGACATTAGAACAATAAGAACTGTCATGTTGAATTCTAGTTCAGCTTGAACTCAAGTTTAATGAGCCTAGATCAGCAAATATATGTAAAAAATTATAAAAATAATTTTTAAAACTCTTCAGGTTTACAAAGTTCTTGATTATTTTAGAGGATTTCGTTGTTAACCTTAATAACATTCTAATTCTGGATATTTAATTAAAACACTTGGTTTGTTTCACTAATTTATATTTTGTCCAACTAGTTTCGACCTTTGGCCATCTTCAAGGAGGATCAATGGTCGAAACTAGTCGGTGAAAATATAAATTAGTGAAACAAACCAAGTGATTTAATTAAATATCCAGAATTAGATTCAAAAATATGTTACCACTAGTTAAGTGAGAAATTAATTAAACATATTTAATAAAATTTATTTCTTGAGAAAAATATAATCTATTGATTTCTGGTGATTGTAATGATGATACGTTTAAACATATTCTGGTTTAGAGTTGTCAACATTGCAACTAACTGTATGTTTTTGAGTTTGCGTGAAGTGATATTATACATTGAAATACTGTTATTCCTTACTTCACTATTTATTACTATTTTCACTCTTTAATAATATAAAGTGAAGTAAGAAATAACAGTCTTTTTATGTGTAACATTGCTACTATTGCTCATCGCAGCCGATCGCCCCTATTGACACTAAATGCTATTACTAGTTATCACTGTCTTGATTTAAATGCAGGTTATTCCCCTTTCTACAACTGGAAGCGAAAAGGGGTGAATGAATCACATTTCAATAGGAAAAATTAATGAAATTTTCAGTTGCCGCTCATTTTTTTATAATTTATTCACTCCCTTCCTCTTTCACCGACAGACAACCCAATACATGCAATCTTTAATAAATAACCGGGAAAGATAGACACACGCAAGTCCCGCATCCTGTCGGACAAAATTTCCCATCCGACTTTTTTAAAGCGCAATTGAAACAATATTTTTTATTTAAAGCGAAAACTCGACACGTATTGCGAATTTGTAAACACTGCAGACGACCATGTGCATACTGCACTGGCGAATTTAAATCAAAACCTCTTTTACACATGTACAAGCCATTGAATATAAAGTACGTTTGATTTGTCGAGTCGATACCAGAAATGCGCTGCCGACTGAGGTGGAGGAATGGGGACGGAGGGTCGTGGCTCTGACAAGCGAGAGGTTTTGGTAATATCCTCAATCTTCCCTTAGCGCGCACACGAGATTATATCGATGGAGCCTGTCTGGCCCAATATGCAATAAATCATTAGGTTAGCTGTTGAACACGGAATCATCTTCATGGCCTGTGTAAATAATCGACCCCGGGATATAAACGAGATTATGCGGTCTAATGAAATGTCGCCTTTTAATAATATATTGACGTCTACCGGGAAATTTGCACTCGATTATTATGTTGCCAAATATCGGATAATAATGTAGACTTGACTTATTTATTTCAATGGGGTTTATTTTTACTTTCCCCGTGTGTAAACAAAGGGAGAGTAAGTATTGTTTTCATGAACATTTTCAAATATAAAATGTTAGCGGAATATTTATTTTATCGGTGTATTATTTTATGAAATTGACTGTACTTTTTAATAATTTCTGTTCACTTTGATTGATTGTAAGTTAAAATTATTCAAATGTTTTAAAGATTTTAAAGATAAGGCAGGACAATTCTAAATGCCAAACGTTGACTAAAACACAAATACGTAAAAAAATTTGTTTGTTCTAAATTTGAACCAAAAAAACATCAACTCTGTTTATTTATCATAAATTTTACAATAAATAAAACTAAAAAATAAGTTTATTAACTAAACTATCTTTTTTATAATGTAATATACGTAATATCATATTATGTGAGCAGTTTGTAGCAATTTTATGCAAATAACAGATTAGTTTGCAGCTGAAAATTTCAATTCTCCCTTTCCAAATATTTAACAAACAAAACTTTATTAATATAGCAAATCGCAAACGTGGAAACAAACAGAAAACTCAGTCTAACTACAATATTTGGATAAAAATAAAATCACCCGGTGAAATGAAACGCAACATGTCATTGTGCATGCGTTATAAAACATTCTGTTTGCCCTAATATCATTTTTCAGTGCGTTCGCAGCTGTAAAAAGACTAATCCATTTTATTTACACAATACTTTTATCAGCGTGCAAATTAAAGCCGTCGAAACGTTGAATAACAAACTCACCCTCTGTGCCCCGATCGGTAACTAACACCCGATGAAAATTAAAATTTTAATGCAATTTGATTTATTGCACTTTTTGATCTGCAAACGCACGTTTTATTTTCACGCGCCGGGCAATCAATCACGGATAGCTGTTTATTTTTTGTATTATTTTTCGTGTTATTTCGGAAATAAACAAATTATAACACGGACGTGGAAATTGTTTATTGCGTTCGAAATAATGGATAATTTGTTGATCCGGGGGATTTTTTGTGTTGTACACTGGATGTGTGTTATGGATGGTGGCGTGTTGTTAGATTTAAATGAAAATAGTGTCTCGTTGAACATGAAAAAAAAAACGGGGGGCTGTTAATTATTTACTGAATAAATTTGAAAAAATAGAACGGTTGTTTATCGATTAACTGCGCCGATGTTTGAACAACTGGTATATTTTAATTATGCATGAAAGTATCCACAACTTTGGAAATGTAGTTTCGTTTATTTTATACAATCAAATTAGATTTAAAATCAATTCACTGTTTTTTTTTTATTTCTATTGTCCATATACAGAGGACCTTATAAAAAAATGTAGTTATTTGAAAATGTATTATTTTTCTTTTTGTCTCGTCTTATTCTAATAAGATGTATTTTAATTTTCGCTGATTTCGAAACTAAGCTGTTCCGAGTAAATTTACCTTAACCTAACTCTTGTAGTTTCATCAATTTTTGACATACTTTCGACATTGTATGTCACTTTTGGCATTTCGAGCACGTGACATGTTTGTTTAGACAGTTAGATCGAAATTTCGGGTAAGTTTGCAGGTATAGTTTGTTTTAACAAAAATTTCATTGCTGTCAGCATAAAGTTGTAACTGCTTGTACCTTGTTTGTTTTGACAGTTACAGCGAAACTTCATAGGTGAAATTTGTATTGATTTTAGTCTAATTTTCATTTGTTTGTTGTCAAAACAAAAATTTTGAGTGCCATAATTCGTTTGTTTTAACAGTTATAGCAAAAAAACTTAGGTGCATCTAAATGTACTCTAGGTCATATCCAAATATTTGAATATTCGAATATTTGGATATTCAAACATTCAACTATGTGAATAATTTAGCAGTTAAAATATTCATATTTAAATATCCGATTATTTAAAATATTTGCATTCGAATGACAGCCTTAGTTAAAACCAAATTTAAATTAATTAAGAATTCAATAATCGCGAAAATACACAAACATGCAAAGAAATATACACCATATTTTCGTAATGTTTGATTGAAATTGTTATTTGAATGTTTACAGAAGAAGATGAAAATTGACCTTTTATTGTACTTTATATTCAATGTTTTTATTTTATGCAAATAAATCTTTTCATTATTGCGGCATTATTTTACTGCAATTAAATAAAAATGTTATATTCAATAAAATAGTGAAATAATTTTTAGAAGTAATTGTTTTATGAATATTAGAATATCGATAGCAATAATTCATTTTGGTGTGTGATTAGCTTTTTGTTGTCGGAATGAAATAATAGAAATGCAACAGTAAATTTAGTAGCAAATTGGAGAGTATGCGTCAAATTATTCGCGCGATCGGCAATAATTGATTGGGCATAGACGCATAAATTTATTTGCTGCGTAATTTCTAAACGCAAATTATGATGTACGTCCAGCACGAAATATATTTTCCAATCAGGCCGAATCGCCATTTGAAATTCTACGCCAATTATAAACTGCAACGTTCACCGATTGTGCAAAAGTCTAAAAATAAAGTTTAATTGAGATATGGTACACAATTACAGATCTACTAGTTTTCCGATTTGTGTTTTAGTTCGTTAAACTAAATATCTTTACAAAAATGTAAAATTTAAAAATGAAAGTTGTGTCATTCGTAGATATGGAATTCTTGCTTTACTATTTGTCTTACTTTTTAGCGGTATGAATTTGTCAGCATATTTGTAATAATTTTATTAATTTATATGTAATATATAATTTATGTTTAAACAATTTCATTAAATATTGTTTTATTTGTTTTCAGGTAAGGAATATTGAATTATTCAGAAAGTCAAGGTGCATGTAAGTAATAAAATATCGAAGTATAAAGATGCATTTTGGAGGTGCCATGTATGGAAAACTGTTTTATTTGAAGAGATATTGAAAAACCGTTTTTGCGAGTCAGGGTCACTTTTTTGTGTTTTAATCAATAGCGAAAACAAAATTGATCTATCTCTTACCGCTTCCGCTCTATAACCGGAAGTTAATAAAATGTCATTTTTATGAAGTTACTGTAACTCATTTGTTTTTAAAGTTATAACCAAACTGTAAACACTTTCTTATGGCATTTTTAAGCTCATAAAAATGACGTACGTGATTTATTTGAAGGACGTTTTGTTTTTGTTTTCCTACACTAAATTAACTATTTTTTATGGGCGCATATATCATTGAATAGCATTTTTAATGTCGATTTCAGGGATGTGCCACTTGTGCACCTTTGTGAGAAAAACAAAAATTGTTATGTACGACAAGCAGAGTAGCAGTTTATGTCAATCAAGAGTGATTATTTATAAAACAAAATATTCCACATCGATAGTAGTCATATTTACAAAAAAATGCAAGCATCACTTAGTAACGAAATTGTTTACTGGTTGTGATGGCCACTTTGCCAATAACGTTTCTTTGACAAAAGGATGCATGTGACACGTCATTAAAATCACGGCTAAAAATGCGGTTGGACATCAGTTTAGTATTTACAATGACAAAAGAGTTTTTGAAATCGTACGGTTAGTTTCCGAGTTATAACGTTTTAAACTTTAAAGGGATGAAGAAACAATCGTCAGTTACGTCTTACTAGCGCAAGCTATCTCGTTGCGAGTATTTATAAATATCAGTATAGTAATTACAATGACGAAAGAATTTTTGAAATCGTAAGGTTAGCTCCCCAGTTATAACGATTTAAATTAGCAAGGAGTGAAAACACAATTGTCAGTTACGCTACTGTCTTCTAGGCATAATCTTTCTAATAGTCAGTGTCTACCAACATAAATAAAGTAATAACAACTCAGAAATATTTTATGGAAGCCGTATTTTATATGCCAAAATCATTGCATTGAAATTCAGCAAGTAAATGGTTTTACGGACACAGGATCTGAAAGCTCTCGCATCAAAATTTACCTGATTTTTTGAGAGAATATTTTTTTCATATTCTGCTGGCGCTAGCTCTAAGTTATCTTTTTTGGGGTTGTGGGGGTGGCGCTAGCTTTTAAATTGGTGGCGCTCTGAATAGTGTAAAAAAACTTGAAAAATCCAAACTTGGGGGGCTAGCATCAACCTAGCCCCCCGAAAGTTTAAACCCCCGTAATTTTCTTGTCTAAATGGCGCTAGCTCTAGTTTTTGTTGTGCCAGCGCGATAGTTTTTTTTTTTCAAAAAAAGTCAAACTTCAGGGGGCTAAGTTGACTGAGCCGTATTGATTCGAATTTGATTTTTTTATAAAAGTGTATACGTACAGTATATCCCAGTAATATAATATCGTGAGCTCTTTTTGATCCACCCCTAAACTGGATCTCAAGCATCACAATAGCCCTGGGCCCAAACAAAGGCAACAGACTCGAAAGGCGAATAAGTCGAACATAATTCCCAGTCGGATCCGTCGATTTGAATAAGAATAGTTTTTTTTTCGCCTCTCGCCCCGTTCCTTTCAACCCCTTGCATTTTCCATTTTTATGATAATTCTGCGAAATAACGATGACACGTCCCGGATAATCCCGCGGGCTCCTTGTAAAATATTTATAAATTACCGCCGGGGAAATTGTTTTAAAGTTTCGGGCGTGGCAATAATACGTGACTGAAAAGTTTCTGTTGGACTTTATGATTGTGTTTGAAAATTTTTGAAGAAGGGAAAAACGCCTGGCTGTACACACGGAGAATGTTTATAAACAAACAGAAATCAAGGTCCCTCTATACTGCGCCTCTTCTTGTTTGGGAAATTGAATTGCGTTGATAAGGCGTCGTGAATTTAATAATGTTTTAGGAGAAAACAAACACAAATGTGAGTGTGTGCTTTTGTTACGTTGTTTGTGTGCGAATAACTGTGTGCGTTGTCAACAAATGTTGTTAAAGTTTTAATTAAATGTTACACTAAATTATGTAATTCTGAAAATAACAAAGTTCAGACTTCAATGATATTAAGTTTTGAATTTATATCTCAGAAATTAAGGTATTATTATAACAACAGACATATAATTTAAGACATGTATCAACGACCATTAAAAGGTAGCTTTTGTGTTAAATCATAATTTAAAATACTAACTTGACAAGTTATATTTATAGAGAGTGATATTATTATAAATGTAAGAATATAGTTATTTAACGTAATAAAATGGCACAGGTCGATTGAATCTCCGAGTATTCGAGGGAAATATTATTAGAAATACATCAGTTCGGTATTGATGTCAGATTGAGCTTTTATGAAGGGTTGTTTGCCCTGTACACAAATACAGGCGTGTACATGTATGGGACAGAGATGGAGTGAACACATGCACAAATGCGCCCTTCCTCCATTTCATCATCTCATTTTTATATCGGGTTACGTTTATTGTGTCTTCTCCTGCCTGCCGTCTCAATAACGCTACGTTTCCTATTTATATTCTGAATTACACAATGTTTTATTTGCTCCGATTCGTTTACGTATTTCTCCCTAGTGAGCGGGGGCTGGCTCTATAAAACTTACTAGGAAAAGTAGTGTTTCAATTGAACTCCTAAAGCACATATGGGCAACACCCGGCCCGCGGCCGGATCTGGCCCGCTGTAAGATATGATCCGGCCTGCGAGACATTTTGAAAAAACGCAATTTAAAAAATAATACATTAGGTACTTATACTCACGGGAGTGACAGTAAGGCGGCAAACATCAAATTCTTTGATGTTTGCCGCCTCACTCTTTGATAATCGCCGCCACTCGACTTGCTCGATCAAATTCTTTGAGGTTTGCCGCCTCACGGGCGACACATCAAAAGATTTATTGCCTCTCAATTATTCTAAACTAGTTTATTCCAGATTATTCGTTCATTTTGCCTATATAAGCGGGTGGATGGCCCGAACGTTAGTTCAGTTCTATTTGAGCTACCCAGGTGATAACTTAGACAAGCGATATCCTAGCGAACTGCTCGAGCCGTGAACTTGCTTTGTGACTTTGTGTGCATCTTGAGTGGTTACTATCTATAGTTTGTTATTAAGTTTATTGAACGAAAAGTAAACAAAAAAGATGTCTGGTGGAAAGAAACGAAAAGTAGATACAGAGGGTCGCCATTTTTAAGAATAATGGACTGAAGAATTATTTTTTATCTTACACAATGGTAAGCCTATTTGTTTGCTGTGTAATGAATCCATTTCAGTAATGAAAGAATTCAATATAAAGAGGCATTACTCAACTAAGCATGCTACGCTGCACTCACTGACAGGACAATTAAGAACAGACAATATCCAGAAGTTACCGCAAATTTGGAAAAACAGCAACAAATGTTTCATAAACAAAGAACACAACTTGATAATGTTGTGAAAGCTAGTTTTATAGTTAGCTCAAAATTGGCAAAGGCATTAAAACCATTTGCCGAAGGAGAATTTATCAAGGAATGTATGTTAGAAGTTTGCGGTATTATGTGTCCTGAAAAGAAAAAAGAATTTGGAAAAATAAGTTTGTCAAGACGAACTGTTGTTCGACGTATAGAAATGATGACTAATGATATAAAAACAACATTGACTGACCGTATGGCTGGTTTTAAATCATTTTCCATAGCATTAGACGAGAGCACCGATTTGTCTGACACAGCTCAACTGGCTATATTTATTCGAGGTGTTGATAAGGAGTTCACTGTTACTGAGGAATTGCTTGCTTTACAGCCGCTAAAAGGAACCACTACAGGAGAAGATATTTTTATTGAAGTTCAAAAGGTATTCACAAGTTTTGGCTTGCCATGGTCAAAATTAATTTCTTCTATGGTCGGCTTACGTAAAGGTTTCATCGGAATTTTGAATGAAAAAGCAACAGAATTAAATGTGCAAAAAGATGAT
Source organism: Philonthus cognatus (assembly GCA_932526585.2). Classification (NCBI taxonomy): domain Eukaryota; kingdom Metazoa; phylum Arthropoda; class Insecta; order Coleoptera; family Staphylinidae; genus Philonthus; species Philonthus cognatus. The sequence goes on along the minus strand of OW052241.1, from coordinate 63,445,379 downwards.
TTGATAGTCCTTCATTGCATTATCCACCAACAGAACTTGTGTTCTAAGTACATTCGACTCCAGAATGTTATGAATGTGGTAGTAAAAACCATCAACTTTATTCGATCCCGAGGGCTTAACCATCGTCAGTTCAAGGCGTTTTTGGATGAAATATCAGCTGAATATAACTACGTAACATATTATTGTGAAGTCAGATGGCTGAGCAAAAGAAAAATGTTGAAACGGTTTTACTAGCTTAGAAATGAGATAGCAGGCTTTATGAAAATAAAAAATAAACTACTATCCGAATTAAGGGGTATTACCATTCGAAGTTTTAAAAAATTGATTTTTTTTGCATGTATTGACACTTGATAGTATCTAGTTTCATGTCCGAAAGCCGTTTTACAATAGGCGAATTCGTTAGTTAGATTTTTGCTTGTTGAAGTAAACAATGCTGAGTAGGTGGCTGGGTGGAAATACGCAGAACTCAAACGAAAGTTTGAATGCTTGTGTCTGGAAGCTGGCTTCGAAGCACCTCAACTGTAGTGCAAAAACCGTCGCTATCGCGTCTTTCATAGCTACCAGCATTTTCAACGACGGATACTCGGCAGTTTTTTTTTAAGACGATAGAGACACTGGGAATCCATATCGGCCTGCAAGCCAAGGCTTTCCGGTGCGGACCGACGCGGAGCGCGAGATGTGGGATGAATTTTGCCTGACTCCAGCAACTTATAAGGCCATCCAACAACGCTGGCAGGAGTAAATCATGCAAACCCAGTTTTTAGAGGAAGATGAGGGCCTAGTGTACGGAGCTGGCATAGCTGACTAAAGCCAAAAATCTCCAAAAATAGTTAAAACTTGTGTCAAAACTTTAAACGCGTTTTTCTCGAAACCACTTTTTTTTCGCTGGCCGGAAACTTTCTTTTCAAACTATGAAACGGATTGATTTGAGCTTTTAGTGTTCGGTTTTCCACATTTTCCCCTGGAGTTTAAACCACCGTCATTCAAATATATTAACATTTGATATTTTTCATAGAACCTTAAAGTCAGAAAAAGGGGGGAAAAATGCGACCACTTTTTTCGAATGGCCTCCATTTTGTTATTTATCGAGATTTTTTATTGTCGGTGGTTCAAACTCCAGATAATTTAATACAGATTAATGACTACTACTTCATTTTACGTTTGAAATCACAGAATCGAAAAAATCTTTCCGGCCATGAGGAAAAACACGGCGGACACGGCCTTATTTGAGGCCAGATTTCGAGGTTTAGTCGGACGATTCAAAAGAATTAAAATTCATTTTTTATAGTTTATGAATCTATAAACAAGTTGCAAGAAACCGTAAGATCATACATGCGATCAAATTTCACAAAAATAAAAATTCTGAAAAACCGTAAAAAAAAAAACGCTGTCCTAGTGGTAATACCCCCTTAAGTGACCCAAAATGGATATGTGACTTAGCATTTCTGGTCGATCTTACAGGCTATTTGAATGATTTAAAATTGAAACTTCAAAAACAAGGACAGTTAGTAAATGATTTTTACAGCCATTTAAAAGCGTTACAGATCAAACTACGCTTGTGGGAGTCACAGATGCTGTCTGGTAACAGTTACCATTTCAACATGCTTTCTGCGTATGAAAATATTACTTATGCTCAATATGCTGAAGAACTCAAGTTACTGTCGGAACAATTTTCGATTTTCGAGCAGATTTTGCGACTTCAAAAACATGGAAGACTGTTTCAGTTTATTTACTACTCCTACAACATATATTGTACAAAATGCTCCAATACACTTACAAATGGAGTTGATCGAGATTCAAGAAAACTCACTCTTAAAATCCAAATTTTAAGACGTAGAGTTGTGCGATTTCTACAAAAAATACCTAGAAGAAGACAATTTTCCGCAGCTTAGAAAATTCGCAAGAAGATTGATTTGTGCGTTTGGCAGTACTTATAAATGCGAACAGTTCTTTTCATTGATGAAAGTTATTAAATCAACACATCGTACAAGACTGACTGACGATAATTTGGAAAATTCTTTACGTCTTTGTGTCAGTGGAATTAATCCAAATATCGATGGATTAGTTTCCTAAATTCAAGCTCAAGTGTCTCATTGATTTCAGTGTATTTAACTTTTGTAGTTTGTAACAATTGCAAATTTAACGATTTAATTATAATGTACCATTTTTTTAAATTTCATTTTGTTATTTTAATAAATTGTACTATAATAACATTGTCGTATTATTTCATCGCAAAAAATATTATCACTACTTTAAAATGCACTAAGTACTTTTAAACGCGGCCCGCGAACGTATTTGCACGCTAAAGTTTGGCCCTCAACATATCAAAGGTTGCCCATACCTGTCCTAAAGGAATAAAAAAACACATTTTCTTTTGTGAATAGATAATCACGAAAGCTACCATTAAACAAGTTTATAACATACAAACATTTCCAATCAAAACATACATTGTGATCATTTGAGTTCATTATTATTATTATAATAATACACATTAGAATGAGTCTTTATTCCAACACACAATTCGGTGTTGTAATACAACGAGAGATAATTTTAATTAATTAATATTCATGCGTTAGGAGTACACAAAAGCGTGAGCCGCCTTTTTTACAACTATTTAACGTAATTAGGCAATAAACTTCCATGGCTTTGTCGTTTAATTAAATTTCATCGGCGATCGTCTGGCTTTATTGCCGAATTTATTTCGATACTTAAATATTACCGCCGAAACGCGTTACGGCGTAATTACACTGTGGAAATTAGTATTGGGTCTAACCAAATTAATCTCGCGCTTAGGAGGGAAATAAACTATTCAGCGAGCAAATTTTAAGTGAGTGCGCTTTTTATGTTTTTAAAATCTTACAGTGAGAAGACACATAAAATGAGTATTGCAAGAACACTAGAAGATTTGATACAATCTTTTTAAAATTGAATTTGTGTTCAGTATTCCGGCACCAGATACCCACAGACGCGTTTCGGACTTCAAGGTCCTCTTCAGTGTGGTCCCGACCCAGTGCTGAGGAATACTGAACATTTCTGACTATTTCAAGCCAATATGTGAAAACTATTAATGGATTTTGATAGCTGACGCCATCTAATGCTTCATAGTGGCATCGTCAGTGACACGAATGCACAAAGTGCATATACAGGTCACTGTTTCGTCCACGAACGAGCAGAATGTTTGTGAAACCAGAAAACAAATATCAAAATTGAATTTGTGTTCAGTATTCCGGCACCAGATACCCACAGACGCGTTTCGGACTTCAAGGTCCTCTTCAGTGTGGTCTCGACCCAGTGCTGAGGAATACTGAGCGATGCCACTTATAGCATTAGATGGCGTCAGCTATCAAAATCCATTAATATTTTTCTCATATTGGCTTGAAATAGTCAGAAATGTTCAGTATTCCTCTGCACTGGGTCGGGACCACACTGAAGAGGACCTTGAAGTCCGAAACGCGTCTGTCGGTATCTGGTGCCGGAATACTGAACACAAATTCAATTTTGATATTTGTTTTCTGGTTTCACAAACAGAGTTCTGCTCGTTCGTGGACGAAACAGTGACTTGTATATGCACTTTGTGCATTCGTGTCATTGACGGTGCCACTATGAAGCATTAGATGGCGTCAGCTATCAAAATCCATTAACAATCTTTTTAGTTTGCTAAAACTCAATATTTTATAATAGAAACGGATATGTATTTTGAATTAAGTCTAATAAATAAATAAAGTCTTTTCTCAAAAAACAAATAAAATACAGAAGACATTATGGAAATTTCTGCTACCATTGCACAGTGCGAAATTTCGGCAAACTAGCAAGATTTAATTATAAAATATAATGTTGTTAATTTAAATAAGAAATATTATAAATATCAGGATCAAGTAGTTTTTTATTTGGGTTTTTGTTTGTAAACATGTCAACAAACAGCGACAAGTGACAGATTTAGTGCCTACGAAAAGTGTCCGTAAGTTATGCATAAGCTGTAAATTTTCCGACATTCGTTGTTTTTTAAAACAGTTCAATTTGAAGCTTTAAACGAGTGTTTTTCACTCCCAGATTAAGCATGAACTAAAATTTCGAGTTTAGAAAAGCCCCGTGAAAATTTGGCTTTTCTAATCTCGAAAGTTTACTTCATGCGCCACGCGTGTAAAACACTAAAATATTGTGAAATTTATGTAAATTCGAACTTCACTTGAAATCTGTGTTTTATACGCGTGGCGAATGAAGTAACATTTCGAGTTTAGAAAAGCCCAGAAAATGTTCACGGGGCTTTTCTAAACTCAAAATTTTACTTCATGCTTAGTCTGGGAGTGGAAAACACTTTAAACAGCTTCAAATTGAACTAAAAAAAACACAACCAATATCTTAAGATTTACAGAAAATAGGCTGAATTTGGAATACGTATACTTAAAAGAAAAACTTCCTGCATTTGTTTGCTCCGGAGGAATATGAATAATTATAAACCGTAATGAAGATAACAAATAATTCTCAGTGGAGGGAAATTGCCGATTCGGGGACAGGAAGTGCTTCCGGAAGTAGGCGGGGCTTGTGGTTTCCGGTTTGATAAGATTGCGGTTTCCGGTTGATAACGGTTTTTAGTTGGACCGGATGTAGATAAGATAAGGACTTCATGTGTAACAGGAAGTAGATAAGGGCTTCTAGTGCAGATTGTGGTTTCCTGTGTAACAGGATGTAGATAAGGACTTCCTGTTACACCGGATGTAAATAAGATTGTATTTTTCGGTTAGACCGGATGTAGATAAGAAGCGGATATAGATAAGGACTTCCTGCTAAACAGGATGTAGATAAGATTGCAGTTTCCGGTTAGACCAGATGTAGATAAGGGGCAGATGTAGATAAGGGCTTCCTGTTACACAGGATGTAGATAAAATTGTGATTTCCTGTTAGACCCGCTGTAGACAAGGACAGGATGTAGATAAGGGCAGGAGGCGTTTAATCTGCACAAACTGCGAAAGGTACCCGCATTTTAGAACTACAATTTGTAAAGGTCAGCAAATTTTGGGGCACCAAATCACCATATTTATTTTTAATCAGTTCTTTTGTGGGCATCACTGTATACACTTTGTTACAATCATGTTGACAATGATTGAATAAAGCGGCCTCAGCAGTAAAATAAGTCAAACACCCGTCACACAAATATTTCTTGTTCTTATGGGTGGACACTTGGGAAGCCACTAGTCTGGATAAATCCTTTATCCAAACATAGTGACCTTTTTCCCTATCTTTAATGTAAAGGAGGTTAACATGTCTAGCCTGCTCAAATTTCGTAAAATAAATTGGCCCCATTACCCCGTGTATATGTTTTTCGCTGTTGAACTCTAGCCCATACACGTTAACACTTATAGTGTTTAACACCTCAAATTTGGGGATTTCTTTTAATTTTAATGGCAACGGAGATACCTGTTAAATTCAACACCGCACTATAATGTTGATGCGATGACCTGAAGATGTCTCTGGGACCTTAAGTGTCCTGCAAGAAGTTTGGGTGTCGCAAACTCCTGCTGACACGCATCGCACCTGATCTTCTTCGTAGGGGGTGCTCCAGCTGGGGTTCGGCAACCCGCTTAACACCTCTGGGCACTGCCTCGGGATAAAACTTTCCTACATGCCTCGTTAGGTTCCGGTTAAGGGTGAGGGTGGATGAGCAAAACGCGCACGAGAACATTTTCAAGTTTACTATTTAACACTTTAATTCAAACTCATTGTTTGCGGGGTGAACAGCTCATTTTATATTATTTATACCGGAAACCGTTATTTCTTATCACCATATCTTATCTCCATTCTGCCCTTATCTACATCCTGTCCTTGTCTACATCCGGTCTAACAGGAAACCACAATCTTATCTACATCCTATGTAACAGGAAGCCCGTATCTACATCCGCCCCTTATCTACATCCGGTCTAACCGGAAACCGCACTTTTATCTACATCCTATATAACAGGAAGTCCTGATCTACATCCGCCCCTTATCTACATCCGGTCTAACTGAAAACCGCAATCTTATCTACATACTGTCTAACAGGAAGTCCTTATCTAGATCCGGTTACATAGGAAACTACAATCTGCACCGAAAGTCCTTATCTACTTCCTGTTACACAGGAAGTCCTTATCTTATCAACATCCAGTCCAATCGAAAATCGTTATCAACCGGAAACCGCAATCTTATCTAACCGGAAACCACAATCCCCGCCCATTTCCGGGAGCATTTCCCCGAATCGGGTATTTTTCTCTACTATTCTGAAAAAATACTCGATAATTAATATTATACACAATTGACGTTTGGTAAATAATGGCGACGACAAAGAACAAAACATATATTTTTAATCACCCGAAAAACTAGGCTTCGTTTTTACTAAGTACTAATAAATAATTTATTTTCATTTTATTTTTTTGTGGCAAAACTGTACAAGATATTAAACATTATTAAGAGGCAAAAAGCGTTTAAATGCTTTCATCTTTCAAGATGTCTTTTTTAAATTGTTATAAGGTGCGCCAATAAAAACATATTTTAGTTTTTATGTCGTGGTACTATTGTTTTTTATACTTCTTGTCAATCAATGATAACTATAATAACTAAAATGATGTGTTATATTATGATAATCAACCATAATAAATTTTTGTCGGATCGAATATAGCGTTCAATTGTTATAATTAAAATTAATAATGTTTTTTTGAACTTTGAAGACTAATTCGGGCTTAGCCGTAAACTTTTGGATATGAATAAGTTATGTTAAATCATCATATTTTTATCCTAGGAATCTATGGTTAAGTCATTTCTCCACATTAACGGGACAACCTGTATACATGTACAATAATACATAATTAAAATGTTCCAAGTTTGACGTTCAAGACCAGCGTTACGGTCTTGAACGTCACACTTGAACATTACTGACGTCGGCAATGTCGACAATTGTGTAGGTATAACATTTAAATTATTTAGCAGTATGCAATGCAGTATTGGCAATACGTTTTGAGGTTTACAGAGTATCTAAAACACCTAAAAATCTCCATAACCACAACATATACATTACAATAACATAAATTGTATTGTTGACATTGTCGTGCATTAGAACTGAAAGTGCAAAAACATCCCTTCTTATACAGAGAATATTTGAATTCAAATAGAGGGGTATATACAAAGTATTTTTAAATGTGTTAGTGTGGAAATAAAATTAAAAAAACATATTTTTCATAATTTTTCCCTAAACAAGGCTGGTGCTGATGATGAGAGATTTAATACAGACAAAATTCTTCCCAAGCCGACCCTCTATCGAGTTAATAAACCATGATCTTACTTAATAATTAGTATTTGACCTATATATTTTTCTTTTTTAGTGGAGATTAAGTTAAACAAACTGAGAACTAAGAACAGGTAGCCTATTTGGAGTGCCAATTAATTGATATGTTGCTAATTATTATTTGAAATAATAAACTATGGGGTATCTATAATTGGTACAAAAATTTTAAATGCAGATACCGTTCTTTAAAACACTGCCTGTGTGGTAGCTAGCCTCTTCATTAATTCACATACACCCTGCACGAATACAAACTATAATTATGTCAAACAAAGGTACCCTCGTCAACGAAGTACAAATATATAAAAAGGTTGTTTCTGGGCTTTTCTAAACTCGAAATTTTACTTTATGCGCCACGCGTATGAAACACAGATTTCAAGTGAAGTTCGAAAATACATGCATTTGCCATTATTATAGTGTTTTATACGCGTGGCGCAAAAAGTAAAATTTCGAGTTGAGAAAAGCCCAGAAAATTTCTCAGGGCTTTTCTAAACTCGAAATTTTACTTCATGCGTAGTCTGGGAGTGGAAAACACTCGTTTAAAGCTTCAAATTAAACTTAAAAAAGAAACAAGGAATATCTAAAGATTTACAGAAAATAGGCTGATTCAGAATACATCTTCAAATTAACATTAAACATGTTACATAGTTCTTAATGGAGCGTTAGAATTGTCTATTTCTGTGCAATAATATTGAGAAATAAAGTCGATTTACTGTTAGTGAAATACAGTTACTTAAAGTGAATTGAAATTTTATCTATTTTGTCAAAGTATAGAAAATATAAAATTACGATAATATACGAGTTATACAAAATCTATCGTAATTTTTTAGTTTTAATTGCAAACAATTATTCTTATTTTTTAAGACTACTACGACAAAAAATATGAAATACGAAAAATACTTATTGTGCAGAAAATATGTGCTTTCAAAGTTTCTTGAAAAATGCATACACTAGACAAATAATAAACAAGATATGTTTCTCAGTGTATTTGATTTTTATATTTTTCTATCTGCTTTACTTTCACTTTTATATAATATAAAACATGTGTATGAATTATTAAACTATATATTCTTATTTTCATTTAACAATCTGTTTTACTTTATGTATATATAAAATCTGTACTTCGATTGTAAAACTGTATATTTTGAGTAATATTAAACGCTTTGTTTGCAACTAGATAATCCATAAATCGTATGTTCGGCTACGTTTTCTGTGACATCACGTCGAAATATGATAAATGATCCCGGAACCCGAGAACTAAAATCACGAAGAATTCGATTTTCTGAATGGATTGTCTGAAAAAAAAGTTATATTACCTCTCAGACAAAGCGTGAACTTTGAAACTTTTCACTGTTAACCCGAATTTTTAGGAGTGTGTAATTTACGACTTGTTTCAATAAACATGAGAGCGGGCCTTCCTAAATATTTTAATACTTGTAAAATTTAATATATTTAGTTTATAACCAAAATTTTAAATGTGCACAAGGAGTCTAATGCGTATAACTTAATACTACTATTTGCTTAACTGATTTGTTGACAAAATTTTTCTAATAAAATCAACATCGGTTCATAGTTTTATTTTTGGCATTGTGCCAAGTATTTCACACAGTTTTTTTTGCTTGACTTTGATATAGCTGTAACAGCCATAATAAATAGCTATGTCGCAAGATTTGTCTTTTAAACCAAATTTTCTATAGATTAAAAAGTATCTTTTGAAAGTTTACTATTTAAATATTTTTTCTTACAAAGTTAGTGCAAATAAAAAATATTTGCTGCTTAGAGCTGTGTATGTGTATGCGTGTGTATACATATGTGCGAATAGTGCCAGTTAAAGGCGAAAACAAAACACAAACATTGTTTCAATAAACTCGCGTTCTTGTTTGAGTAAATAGTAGGTGTTTGCTTTATTGATTTCGCATTGCTCCGGCTATAGAACGGCGAAAAGTTGCGATATTATCTGCAATTCTCACTGAAATATTATCTTTGGAGATAATATTCATCGTTATAAATGGTGTAGTTCAGCAGCGGCCTGTCCATAAGGGCTGGTGGGATAGGTTAAGTTAGATAATAGTTTGATTAAACTGGGATAACTTGTTAGTTCAGAATAGGATAGATTAGGTGTGAAAAGAGTTCTAAAACTCGACTAAGTATTTTAAGTAAATTGTGGTAAAATTTATTTAATTCTTTATTTACGGAAGTAAATTATTCTAAAATATGGCGCTTAATATTACATTTGAAACTGCTGAAAGAATTGTTAAATATTTCGAACCAGTTGGTTTATACATTTGCAAAGCTCATTATTCGATCAATTGAGTGGTTGCGGCTATAGTTTGAAAAAAATATTCGTTCGCCAAAGAGCATTTTTTGATTATATTAGGTTAAGCAAATACACTATCCTTGTTATTGCTTATATACGCAAAGTTGTAATTCGTTGACATGCAACGAGTGTTTTTTATTGTGGTTAAATACAAAATGCCATTGAAGCACTAGTCTCTATATAACACTGAAATAGGCATATTTATATTCAATTTATTTTTTACGACAATATTTTTGAAAACAAAATATTGGGCATTATTGGATTCAGAAAAATAATGTCTGTTATAAAAATAAAAATAACTACAGACACCCGTTTAAACATTTTAAGTTTTAAACTATTATTTGGCAATGAAGTTATTATTGGAAAAACGAATATAAATGTAATTTCTTAATATTTAAACAGACATTTGGTTTTAAGTTCAATAAAATCGGGCCCTAAATTACAGAGCTATCGCGTTGATCGTTGTTTATTGAACACCCGGTATATTCATTAAAAATGGCAAAAAGCTAAAAGTATTCGGAATAAATCATTTAAAAAGTGAAACAAATCAACTGATTTTTAACAACAACAATAACACCCAATCCTTATTATTAAAGAAATACAAAATTAAATAAATACATAATTCTATACAAAAATTGATAAAGAATTAAGTAAAATTTCGAGTTTAGAAAAGCCTGAAAATTTAGATTGGTCCAAATTTTCATGCTCTTCTAAAAAATTTTACTTCATGCGCTTCGCTCCGCGACCAATCCATATTTTCATGCTTTTCTAAACTCAAAATTTTACTTCATGCTTAATCAAGGAGTGGAAACACTCGTCATGTATGCGTTCTGTCTAGAATGCAAATACCTAATTATCTGCTCTGTGGGCAATAATTTTAATTTTATCGATATTATTATAGAAAGAAATTTAAATTTTATTACATTTATTTAGATTCCGCGAAACTAACATTTCGAACAGTACAAGTTTTTTAATAGTTATTATTACATTTTAAAAAATATTAAATAGTAAGATTATTTTTAATGATGAATGGTCACGTCAATTTAGAGCTAAATTGATTGATTATTTTCCAATTAAAAACTTTATCCTCAACGCAAGGATTATTTAAAAACTTCACCGTTCCAAACTTCCCCCACGTTTAATTTACTTTAAATCTCGATTTTTACAGGACATATTTCACGCTAAGAGAAAACCAATTTAGCCAGCACGGCACACTCAAAATCCGGCCTCTGATACTTTTTTAAAATTAGAATAGTTAAGCAATTAAATACGCCCATAAATGGCAGCTAGTTTCTAAAACTTCCCCGCTAAGTTAGATTAATTTCTATAAAAAGAAACGCCTGCGGTGTAGGGGGGAAATCCTCTTAAGGCCCTTGCCAGACTGATGAAAGATCTCATTCAAGATTCAGAAACAGTTTATTAGTGGCTCATCCGAGTCTCGTAAAAAGAAACCGGATTTAACTTCCGGCTCTTGTTAGGGATTTTTACACGTTCGGTAATGAAAAGTTAATTATAATTTATTTTGTGTTATTATACTTTTTATCGTTACTTTGTTAGGTAAATATTTGTTAGACGAGATCTGTCAACTGGAATTGTCTAAAGAAGTGTATAATTTACTTTATAACTACATAAATAACGTTTTTTTTTTATTTACACTAAAATACAGAGAGTTTTATGTAAAACCGAACATTTTTATAACAAGAATTTTTCTTTTAAGTATATATAAGTATACGTTGTACATTTGCCGACGCTCGGTTTATTAAAAAAAATAATTTAAAGCTTTATTGAGTGTTTTCCACTCCTAGGCTAAGCATGAAGTAAAATTTCGAGTTTATAAAAGCCTGAAAAATGTATTTGCCGGGCGAAGCGAAGCGAGTCCGGCAAATTCAAATTTTCAGGCTTTTCTAAACTCGAAATTTTACTTCATGCGCCACCGGTATAAAACACGGATACAATATAAAGTTTAGCGGTGTGTTTTAAACTTCGAAATATGTCAGTGTTTTGTACCGGTGGCGCATGAAGTAAAATTTCGAGTTTAGAAATGAAATTTAGAAATTGGTTTGGCCGCTCCACGCTTCGCGCTACACGACCAAACCAAATTTTCAGGCTTTTCTAAACTTAAAATTTTACTTCATGCTTAGTCTAGGAGTGAAACACTCATTTCAATTTTCAAATTGAACTCTTTAAAAAAAAAACAACGAATATCCAATGATTTGAGGTATATACGCTGTAATTGGGACATGTATACTCCAAAAAAAGTCCCTGTATGTACAAGTTGAGGCATTAATTGGGATTGATTGGCTACAGTTTTTAATGGTCATATAGGCAACCCAATTTACACATAACTTAAAAATTAATGGTGTCAAATTGCATTAGATGAAAATGTTCGGTGTTACATAAAACTCTCTGTATGTAAATTTTGTTGATGATTAAAATATGTGTATAATAATTTTACTCGTATAAACAAAAAGTAACCGACACTTTAAAACAAATATTTTTTTTTTAATATCTCGTTCAACCCGTGGTAAAACATTTTTGTGTTAATACCAATTCCCTGATTTATCTTACTGCATTGTTTGAATAATTCTTCCGAAAAGAACTTATGGAAATAACCATAAATGTGAAGAAAATTTATTGGTGCTTTATTTATTAATTAAGTAGAGCTATATATATATACATATATATATATATATATATATATATATACATATATATATATATATATATATATATACATATATATATATATATATATATATATATATATATATATATATATATATATATATATATATATATATATATATATATATATGTTAAAACGTAGATTTTCGCGGGCGTAACATGTATCACTGTTTCTTCAGGTTTGGTCCCGCCGCGTATTTTCTTGGCTCTGGTCCATTCTATTTTTAATTCGACTTTTCGATGACGTCGCAGTCATCATCGTCAGGAATAACTATCAAAATTCCATTGCTCTAGCAACCACTTGTGACTTTTACGTACTACTTGATGCGTGAATTTCTTGTTTGGCTTCTTGTTACTCTTCTGTTTTGTTCTTCTAATGATGTTGTAGTGACAATTTCAATATTATTTTCGGAAGGGGTTGGATTTTGAATTTCTTGGTTGTTGTTCGGAGATAGATAATATATAAATAAATACGCGGGACCGAACCCAAAGAAACAGTGATATATATATATATATATATATATATATATATATATATATATAATAATTATAATCATGTTTCACTAAGCGATTAATGAGAACATAGTGAAAAATGTGAGGCCTAGGAAAACTAATATTATTGAAGTCCTTCAAATTAAAATTCAGTTAAATAGAGAATACAATTCTCTTTTTCTTGACATCATATACTCAATTTCATAGTTTTTTAGTAATTTCAAGCAATAAAAAATTAATTTCTGTTTCTGAACTTTACAATAGGTTAGTGTTTTACGTGCCTGGCGCATAAAGTAAATATTTTGAGCTTAAAAACGCTGAAAATTTGTAACACTTGATGGAATTATTTAAAATCAAATATAAATTAAAAACAAAATATATAAATATTTATTTCTGAAAACTCGTAATGTAAAATTTGTGCAGAAATGTTCATATTAGTTTATACTTTTTAATAATTCTTCTACCCATATACGGAATAGTTTGGTCTAAATGCTCTGAAACGGTAATAGAAAAATGAGCAGAAGCACCATCATGCTGGAACCACATGTGTAGTCTGTGGTTCAGAGGAATGTCGTCTAAAAGAATTATAAGAAAATGCAAGTTTTTGCAAAATAAAAACTGAGGGGAAAAGGCCGTTACTTTGAGGACCCACGTTCATTAAGACATTTTTGTTTATTTTGATTTATACTACTATTCCCTTAAATATTCTACACTCTTTTTTTAACACGCTGTATTAGTTAGATGCGAGTTGAAATTGCACTGTTAAGTCAATACAACGCCGAAGTCCTTGACCGATAAGACCCGCAATTGCTGTGTTTTATTAAGGTAATAATTCCTCACAGCGGTTGTTCTCTTAAAAAAAGTAATAGTCTTACACTTTCTTACACTTTCTCAAGTTCAACTTCATGTCATTTATTACACACCAAGACTAGAATACATCCAAATCTTCTTGTAATAAAGATTCTGAATTCTGAGATATTTCAGTAAAAATGTCTATATCATTAGCAAATAACAGTTACCAACTGCTGCTAGTACATACAAATGTTGAATGAAAGAGGCCGTAGGTGGGATCCCTAAAGAACCACAGAAGAACACAGAAGTTACTGGTATGTCAAATAATATAATACTATCTCTTCGTACTGCCTGAGTCTTCTTGGTATGAACAGATCCATCCCTTCACAGATTCCAACAAGCTTTAGTTTTCGAAGCAAGATGACATGCCTACTTTTTATGTTTTTATTATTAGCTAATTATATTTATATTTACTATTTTTTATTTGTTTTTTAAAATGTGTTGTTTAGATAGTTTTACCTTGTTTGTGGTTTTTACTACTAATAATAAATGTAATATGTAAATAAAAATATTCTTTATACTAAAATATTAAAAAAAGATAAAACAATTCGCCCTGTTTAAAACTGCATATCATTCTAAGCGAATTCGTATTATTTTCTCATTTTAGTGTTAATTTGCTAGTTAAAGTATAACGGGTTTTCAATAAAATCGCCCAACGCTATAACTCTTATTTATTGACCGCTTTTACTGAACTTAAAACCAAAGTCAATGGCTGTTTAAATACTAAGTAATGACATAAATATAGAATGTTTTTAACAATAACTTCTTTGCCAAATAAAAGCCAACTTAACATTTTTAAATAGCTGCCTATATTTTTTTAAATTTTATTACATTAGATCTGAATCCAATACTGCGCAATTTCTGGGTTTTTTTTGCCATATTTTTGTCAGAAATAGTGTTAATTTGCTAGTTAAAGTATAACGGGTTTTCAATAAAAACGCCCAACGCCATAACTCTTATTTATTGACCGATTTTACTGAACTTAAAACCAAAGTGAATGGCTGTTTAAATACTAAGTAATGACATAAATATAGAATGTTTTTAACAATAACTTCTTTGCCAAATAATAGCCAACTTAACATTTTTAAATAGCTGCCTATATTTTTTAAATTTTATTACATTAGATCTGAATCCAATACTGCGCAATTTCTGCTCTATCTTTGCCATATTTTTGTCAGAAAAAAATATTGAAATAAATCTTGTATTCCATATTATATTTTTCAAAAATTATAATTAGTGTGCCTTGTAGAAAAGATAATAAATCTCATGTAGAATAAAGCAAACAAGTAGTGATAGTATTAATTAAACCCATTAAGTGCCTTTGATGCAATAACGCAACATTTTAATATTATTCTTTAAGTACTAATTAAATAAGTTAATTTGTTATATTGTATTATTTGACCTGGCTTGAAATTGTTTGAAGAAAAATGTAAATATTTTGGTATTTAAATATTTCGATTATTTCTAATTATTAAAGTGTATTTCTAACTTTACAATATTTCAATTTTTTATACGCGTGGCGCATGAAGTAAAATTTCGAGTTTAGAAAAGCCTGAAAATTTTGCGCTGCGCGACCAAACCAAATTTTAAGGCTTTTCTAAACTCGAAATTTGATTTCATGCTTAATCTGGGAGTGAAAACATTCATTCGAACTTAGAATTGAGCTCATCTATAAAATCGGCGAATGCCTAAAAATGTACAGCGTATACATTATGTATATTTATAAGAAAAATCTCAGTATGTAATATAATATAAGTCATTCAAAATCAACTTTCAGAGTTAACTCTATAATTTGTTCGGCTGTTAATATTTTATTTCTAACAAAAGAGGTATTTATTGAATATTAAAGCTGCATTTAAAATAATAACGAACTGTGAATGTATAATAAATTAGTTAACAAAACATACAGATTAAGTATAAACCAATAAACAATTTAAACAGTATTATTTTTTTTTCAAAGCACACTACATTTATTAGCTAAAAATCATGTCAACAAGATTTATTATAATTTTTCTCTAGTATAAATATTAAATTAAATCAACATATTGGGTATAATTGGATTCAGAAGAACAATGTCTAATATAATATGATAAGAGAAATATATGCAGTTATTTAAAAACTTAAAGTTGACTATTATTTGGCAATGAAGTAATTTTGAAAAAGATATAATTACTGTCAATTTATAGTTTTTTTTAAGGCACACTACATTTATTGGCTTAAAATCATATCAACAAGATTTTTTATATTTTTTTCTGGCATAAATATTTAATTGAATTAACAAATCGGGTATAATTGGATTCAGAAGACCAATGTCTAATATAATATAAAAATGGAAAATATATGCAGCAATTTGAAAACTTAAAGTTAACTATTATTTAGCAATGAAGGTAATTTTGAAAAAATATATAATTACTGTCAATTTATAGTATTGAAACGGCCATTAACTTTGTTTTATTTCACTCAAATCCGACAATAAATAATAGAGTTATGGCGTTTGGCGTTTTTTTTTTTATCGAACACCTGGTATGTTTTTATGGTTATCACAAAATAATATTTTTTGGTTTCTAATTTTAGCATTCTTATGATGTTCTGATAAGAAAATACAAAGCATGAAATGTTGATCAATTATATACTCTTAAATTGTGTTTATGTTTAACAATTAATTACACATTTTATAATTTTTCTTAATTTGAAAAGTGAGACTTATGTAATTTTTGTTATGCTTTTAAGATAGTTATTCGACTTTTATTCATGCGTTTGCTTTATTTTTTCATAATTATTGTCATTCTATTATTTTTCAAGTTAATTTTGACTTTTCCAATTCCTTTCACTTTAAATCAAACCAATTTGTTTTAAAATATTTTCTTGTTATCCTTAAATTCCTAGCTCCTAAGTTGAAGCTCTCAATACTGTAAGGCTAGGGTCATCTGACCTTCCTGCCCTGTCTCTTCTGTTAGGCCCTGCATGTATTTATCGTATACACAATCAATCACAATCACTTTGAAATTACTGTTATATTTATAGACGAATAACTTATTTATAAATTAAGCTGTAAGTTGTGCTATTTGCATAAAAATGGTATATACTTTGCACTTTTGAAGTATTTAAAATTAATATAAAATGTTCTATTTATTTATGTCTATAATTATATAAAGAAACATCTTCTGTATTTATGAAACTTTTTCCACTTTATTATTCGTTTATGAAACGCACAGCTTTCTTTCAGTTTTAAAACTTTCTGATCGTCGGCGCTGAAAATTGAATGTATGAAGATTTACGCCGTGAATAAATGATGCAGTTATCCCGATGCACGCCTGCACACTTTCATTTCATATCGAGTATCATCCGTGTAATTTTAAACTTTCAAAGATTGCTGTTTACGGGAACGACGCGACGATTTATTTTCACAGGCATGATTTAAGGTGACAAATTTCGGAGCTTAGCTGAAGAAATAAATTGCCCTATATATTAATAATATTCGCCCTCGGGCTGTGATATTTATCTTTGACTCACGCCCAGGTTTTCAGTTTTATAAAAATGACTTTTTTTTACATATTTTAAAACTTTTAGGTAAAATGTTATTAAGATAAAATAATAATTTTACAATTTAAATTGTGTGACGATTGGCGAAAAGGAAGAGTAATGGTGTTCAATTTGATTTATTTACAAAATATGTACAAGGTGGCCCAAATTGGATGTTACTATAGGGAATCTCGGTTATTAGAAGAGATAGAAAATAATCGATGGCGCATCCTCCAGCTATTTCGAAATGTCGAAAACAGAAGTTAGCTATCTTTTTTGTTTTCAAGTTATAGCCAAAAACTCAATATTTTCCATATTCGATTTTTATTAATATCTGAGTCATTTATTATTTTACCAAGATAAGAATTGTATATTACTTTTTCGGGGAGAATCGAATGCAATTTACGGATTATTTCTATCTTCATTAATAAATGAGATACAGCCCAAAGTTATATTTTTTTAAATAGAAATTATAGTTGGCTGTGCTATTAATACATTTTTTATTTTTTTCTATTTTCATTGATATATAATTTGTTCATGTTATATTTGCAATTTATTGAGATATATTATATTTTTATCAAATTTTAAATATTTCTCAATAAACGCAGTAGGCTTGTAAATAAAATGATGCCTGTTACGCATGAAACAAAAAACAACAACGTTGTTATCATATTAGTTGTTTGTTGTATTGCGTTGTGTATTAATACAGTAAGTGTTTAAGCATGAAGTGCGAGAATTACGAAAAGTTTGATATGTTAGAATGCTTTATTCGAAGCAACAGTAATTCTAATATTGCATTGGAAACATATTATACTCGATATCCGGAAGAAGACAGCCCGATAAATCCATATTCCAGCGGTTGAAGACCAATCTCATCAACCACGGTTCCTTTACTATCCCGAGATCCAGAGAATATAATATATATATTAGACGCAGAAGAAGCTGGATTTAGTGTTATTGGGGCTGTAATTAAAAATCTAGAAATATCAAGTAGGCAAATAGAAGACGAACAAAGAATTTTAAGAAATCGTGCCTTAAGGATTCTGAAAAAAATAAATTCCGTCCTTACACGATTCAAAAAAGACACCATTTGAACCCTAAGGATTTTGAACGAAGATTAGAATTTTGTAACTGGTACAAAGCTAGACGTTTAACAAATCCGAACATTTACAACGACATTATTTAGACCGACGAGGCATATATTTATAAGCTCCGAGAATATTTAATAGACACAATGCCGTCTTGTTAAAAATACAAATGTTCCCCTTGAACTATTGGCAAATTGTCCAAATAGTTCTCAACAATATTTTGTTGTAAAATGTCTGTATATTTCCGTCCATTTAAGTTTCCCTCGTAAATTGTGTAACACAAGATTCGTTTTCCCAGTAGAGCACACCAAACACTAAAACCAAATCTACCTTGTGCCGTAACATCAACAGTCCGATGAGGGTTAGAATCGACCCAATGTTGATGTTACGGCACAAGGTAGATTTGGTTTTAGTGTTTGGTGTGCTCTACTGCGAAAACGAATCTTGTGTTACAAAATTTACGAGGGAAACTTGAATGGACGGAAATATACAGACATTTTACAACAAAATATTGTTGAGAACTATTTGGACAATTTGCCATTAGTTCAAGGGGAACATTTGTATTTCCAACAAGACGGCACACCTCCCCATAATTGCAGAGAAGTGACAAATTTATTAAATGTTAATTTTTGAGCAAAATGGTTATTCTCAAATGGAGCGGTAACATGGCCTCCGCTATCTCCGGACTAAAAAAATAAGTTCAGCGATGTTGGGACTTATTTTTTTGGGGCTCTATAAAGGACAGTTTACATAAATTAAATAACAGCAATATCAATATTTTACGACAAAATTTAATTAATATTGTAAATTCAATATCTCATATTCATATTCATAATGCATGTAGAAGTGCCATAAATAGATGTATCTCATGCATTTTGAACAATGGCAATCAATTTGAGCATGTGTTGTAATTTTTCTGGCAATCTTAAGTATAATCGTTGTTTTTTTGTATTGACTAACCAGATTTGGTGATTTTTTTTAATAAAGTTGGATAATTGGTTGGATACTCTGGTTGTAATTGTGACTTTTGTCTTCAAAATAAATTTGAGGTTATGTTTACAGATGGTTGCCATGTGCTTAATTACCCTGTCGTAAAGATTAATTTCGCGGCGGAACAGGTTTCATTTATTAACCCCACTTATTGTCAAATAATTAATCAATGGCAACATGGCATTCATATATCAATGCCATTTCATGACAAATAATCAAAGACCTAAGAAAAATAAATCAGACATCTGGTTGGTTAATAAACAAAACCTAGGTATAATATCCATTTATTTTCCTTTAATTTTTATGAAATAATAAGTAAGTAAGTAAGTATTATCACATTTTAATATAAGCCTACTCAAATTCCAGCAATTATTAATTTAACATTAAACATGCCTACTGCGATTAATAAGAATATTTAAAAATTATTAAAATATAATACATATCAATAAATTTCGAATAAAACATCAACATGTTATATATCAATGAAAAGGGAAAAAATAACAATTTTCTTAATAGCACAGCCAACTATGACTTCTATTTAAAAAAATATAGCTTTGGGCTGTATTTCTTTTATTAATAAAGATAGAAATAAGCTGTACATTGCATTCGATTTTCCTCGAAAAAGTACCTATAAAACATACAATTCTTATCTTGATAAAATAATAATTGACAGAGATAATAATAAAAATCAAAAATGGAAAATAATGAATTTTTGGCTATAACTTGAAAACAAAAGACGATAGCTAATTTCTGTTTTCGACATTGAGTTTGTATCGAAAAAAGAGCTTCAAGATGGGCCATCGATGGTGTATCCGTGAAAATCACGTTTCCTCTTTGGATGGATATTGCTAGATCGACTAGTGATAGGCATGTGAATTAATTTCAGATGTGCACTTCTCAGAGTCTCAAGAGCAACTGATTTTTACTTGTTGATGGGTGCGCTTTTATGTCATTTTACCTATTGGTATCCTTTTCTAAAATCCTATTGCTTTCTCTCTTAGTAAGGGAAAACTTTTGAAAAAGATGTAAGTATCAGGATAGTTCGGCATCTTCGGTTCTATTGTTATTAAGCGAAGGCTAGTTTTATGATGGGGTCAGCGCGCGGGTTAGCAGTACCGAGAGTGGTAATAAGTGTTCATTCTCTGTGGGACGACTACTTGCATGAATGGTTGAAGCCGATTTTTACAAAAAAAAATCTCCATGTTGTGTATAGGATGTTACAATTCTTAATAATATTTATTACATATACCCAACTATCATTAAGTTTACTATATTTACAGATATTTAAAAAATAAATATATCATGTATTTATTTCTTGTTCATTCCTTTGTTAAAAATTTCATTGAATATATACGGGGATTTTTTCATTTAATACACGAGATATGTGTGATGTATATGCTGTAAATATTTAGGCTTAGTAAGGACATTTGATATTAATTTCATATACGTTATTTATAAAAAGCGTTCAATTTTAGTTTATAACGAGTGTTTCCACTTGTTGATTAAGCATAAGTGAAATTTCGAGTTTAGAAAAGCCTGACAATTTACATTGGCCACGTAGAGAAGCGAAGCGAGCAAACCAAATTTTTAGGCTTTTCTAAACTCGAAATTTTACTTCATGCGTCACACGCATTAAACACTGATCTATAGTTAGATTTTACTACTTAAGTTTGATTTCATGTAAAAGTATTTACTTCGTCTAACCAAATCTTGCACTTTCAAAATTCGAACAAGCTTCTTTTGTACATGTAAGTATAATTAAAAGAAACAAATCCGAAAGCAAATTGATGTGTAGTTACACGAAGGAAATAATTGTAATATTTGTAAAAACAATATTTTCGACAGCGTGGCGCATACAGTAATCTTTGTGACATTAAATTTAAGCTGTATATTTACCTCTACTTTAAATCAGTGATTAATAATCGTGGCGCATACATTAACATTTACAAAAGCCTGAGAACATGAATTGGTCGCTACGCCACCAACCCCAGTTTTCGGGCTGTTCTAAAGTCAAAGTTTTACTTAAGAGGACTTCACCGGCTACGTTTCAAAACTTGTTTATTTATGGTCTAATATTTTGAAATTTCGTATGCGTATACTAGATTGTATTAACTTCTGTCGTATGATTTTTTTGCATTTATAGTTTTTGTGTAACAGATTTTTATTTTAGATATTTTAATCCGAATTAAAATTCCATACAAGGAAGTGTTTGTATTAAATTCATAAATACAAATCATTTTAATTAACTAAAATATTTTATTAACGAAGGGAGACATTTTTTAAATTTGTTTACTAATTATAACACTATCTTTGTCTAATTTTCGGTAGCCTAAATCAATAGGAATGATTAACACACATTATACAATTTTGGTTATGAATCCAGGTCACTAATTAAGCCTCGTATGAAACGAAAACCTTTTAGACACTTACAAGCGGTAGAACCCCCTTAATGCTTAATGCAGGAGTGGAAACACTAGTTTGAAGTTTTAAATTGTCCTCATTTATAAAAACAACTAATTTCTGCAAATTTAACAAATACTATAATTATTGGGATATGTATATTTAAAAGTAAAACTCACTGTAATAATATGTAATGTAATATTTAGTTACATTTGGTTTGTTTCACTAAATTGACATATTTCTAATCGACTAGTTCCGCTTTCTTCGTGCATTTTCAAAGTTGACATAATTATTAAATAAAAAAAATAAAAGACCATCCACTCCAATGTGAGTAAAAAATAATAACTTAACCCTTTTAGCCGCGACGGTGGCATTTGCCACCACTACAGTTTGGTCTACATACTCGGAACTTTTTTTAAAATATACATACATGTATGCATGAGCTGTAACTTTTCCGATAATCGTTTGTTTATTAAAATACTTTAATTTTAAGTCTTAAACGAGTGTTTTCCATTCCCAGATTAAGCATGAAGTAAAATTTCTATCTTAGAAAAGCCTAAGCGCTACGTAGCGCTACGCGACCAAACCAAATTTTCAGGCTTTTCTAAACTCGAAATTTTACTTCATGCGGTACGCGTATAAAACACTGATTTTAGGTGAAGTTCAAAATATTCTACTAAAGCAGTATGCTAAAAACATCATATCACATAAGTGTTTAGTACGCGTGGCACATGAAGTAAAATTTCGAATTTGGAAAAGCCTGAAAATTTCACTTTATACTTAATCTGGGAGTGGAAAACACTCGTTTGAAAGTTCAATTTGAAATATTTGTAAAAACAACGAATATCTGAAGATTTACAGCGTACGCAGTGTATTGAGATATGTATACTTAAATTAAAAACTCTCTGTATATCTGAGATAGTAATATATACAATGCAGTGTACAAAACATGTTTTTGAGCACCAGGAAAATTCCTGGACTCAAAGTATCTCTTAAAAATATCACTTTTGGGAGGGAATTAAAGCAACTATTGTATTTTATATTCCAATCAAAATTTGTAAATTACATAATTTAAAAAAAACTTAATTTCAGCTGAATAAGCGTGCTTTAAGGTTATTTTTAATAAACAAATACATTATTTCTCACAGTGTGACTTTGCAAACAGATTAAGAAGTTTGTGTGCTCATAACTGTATAAATTTCTAACTGTCGTGTAATGTAACACATAAATCAACTAAATATAAACGCGGCAATAAAATATTTGTGGGAAGGCTGAATTATTAAATACAGGGCAATTATAATGACATTTTCGTGAATGCCTCGATTTACCGAGGTCTTCTGGCATAGGCATTGTTCATATCACGTGGAGGCATTAAAGTTAATAGTTGATCAGTAAAACTTTTAAGAGTCTACAGCGTCGTTATTACACACAACCTTCTGTGCTCGTTTCAGCTATATCTTTCATCCTATCTTTTCATAATTTATGCGAATTGATTTCTAGATTAAAAGTTTTCAAAAATGCATTTACACGTTATTTCAAAATTTGTAAATGTTAGATTATCATGTCGATTATCTGATTAATATTGTTTTGATTATTCAAAGTTGTAAAATGCTTGAAAATCTTAGTCTTATTGTACCATCGGTGGACATAAAATGTTGGGACAAATAGACATTTGGGTAATGTCAAATATAACGAAATTTATACCGGTAAAGGCAGGTTTTTTTAAAAAAAGGTTATCTTATGGAGTGATAATAAAAATATGTAAATGAGAGGAAACGAAAAGGATTTTCAGTTTTGATACATCAAATAACAATGAACTGACAAGTCCAAAGTTTGACACAAACTAAACAAATTATACGTGTCCCAACATTTTCTTTCCACCGATAGTACATAGTATTTTAGAAAACAAATAATACAAAATATTGAATTTTTAATCGCAAAAAACTTGTTGCCTTGCCAATTAATAAACAATAAAGTTTTCGTGGAGTATCTAAGGCAGTATTAGATATAATAGAGAATATAAGTCAAGCGTCACAGGACTACATTCCCTCCAATCGGAGTCGCTTATTTCCATAGATACATGTTATCACAGCTGTGATAGACTCCCATCACCTTGTTTTGGTCGTTGCTACGAAAATTATTTGTCAAATCTGGCAGTCGATAATTAAAAATGTCAACCGGGCGATGGGGTGAGGTTTCGAAGACGGAAATATGGTAAAATTCGTTATATTCTCTCATCGAATATAACTCGAGGTATGATTAATCATCGATAATATTTATTCGTAAAACCGGAGCAGCACATTCAACTCGCCCTTCGGGCTCGTTGAATCTGCAGCTTGGTTTCACTCATGAATATTATCGATGATAATCATACCACTTGTTATATTACAGCTGACAATATAATGAAGATTGATATCCATTTTAGGCAGAAATAAGAATTATAAAAAATTTGTTATCATAAAAAAATCATAATTATATTAATACATTTCTATAAAAAAGATAATATTTAAATGATCCTATTTATTAGTTTTAGCCGTTAGGCTGTCAAAATGATTAGTAGGGTTTTGAGAAAAGCAGCAGTTTTATAAAATTAAGCGTATAAGTTTGCCAGAAAATTTAATTTTAATGGTGCTAATATTTGTTAGCTTCATCAGGCAAAAATGTAAAATAAATAAATACAGGGATATTTTTTGTAGAACATATAACATATGCATTATACAGTGCGATCGTTTAAATTATGATTTAGAGTAGGCAGCACTTTTATTTGTGCGTTTGAGCAGAATGCTAATTGAATAATGGAATAAATTTGGGGTTATGATAAACTATGTGTTAACAGTCAGTAGTGCCAATCTAATTTAAAATTTTAAGCCTACTCTAAATCATGTTTTAAACGATCGCGCGGTACCTACACAATATGAGAATACTTACATATTTATGGGCTTTTTATGATAGGATAATTTGTTTGTAAATATACTGATGTGTAAAAATTGTAAATAAATAAATTGCATTTAAAAGTCGAAATCTATAGCGTTAGTTTTTTTAATTTTTAAAAACAATTTATTTAAGTATACATAATATACAGTGAGTTTTATGTAATACCGAACATATATAACAACAAGAATTGTCTCTAAGAATACATATGCATACGTTGTACATTTTCCGATGCTCGGTTTATTAAAAGAAATCAATTTGAAGCTTTAAACGAGTGTTTTTCACTCCCAGGCTAAGCATGAAGTAAAATTTCGAGTTTAGAAAAGCCTGAAAATTTGGATTTGCCGGGTGAAGCGAAGCGACCAAACCAAATTTTCAGACTTTTCTAAACTCTAACTTTTCCTTTATGGTTAATTGAGGAGTCATAACACTCGTTCGAATTTTCAAATTGAACGTTTTGAAAAAAGCAATAAATGCCGATAATTGTATAGCCCCTCACATGCATCCCCGAAGCATACGCTGTACATTTTTAGGCATTTGCTGTTTTTTTTAGAGTTTAATTTTAAGCCTAACTTCAGGTTCGGATACAGCTCCAAGACATACAAAATTTGAGGTTGGGATCGCGCTTTATAAATTCAAGGAATTGCACAACAAAGTCACATTTCAATAACGGATACATATTACCTTGGGTCTCTGGTCTACCCTGAAGTTAGGCTGCGAGCCGCCGCTGGTTTCCACTAAAATTTTGTGTATAGAATGAAAATTTGTATTTGCTGGGTGTGCCAAAGAAATCAAAGTTATCAGTGTTTTCTAAACACGAACTTTTATCACTGAAATACTGGGAAATTCAAAATATTCTGCATTAAATTAGGTACTGCGTTGGCATTATATTTTTAACTTAACAATATTTCAATATTTTGTACGCGTAACGCATAATATAAAATTTCGAGTTTAGAGATGTCTGAAAATTTGGATTTGCCGGCGCGCTACGCTTCGCTTTGCGCCGATAAATTCAAATGTTCAGACTTTTCTGAATTCAAAATGTTACTTCATGTTTAATTAAGGAGCGGAAGCACAAGCATATATCATATTGAACGCTTTTAAATCCAACGAATGCCTAAACATTTACAGCGTATTAATCGGAATATGCATACTTACATGAAAAAGTCATTGTATGTAATTCCCGCATCCATTTATATTGTATCGGTTTTTAAGTTGAGTTTAGTAAATGGGCTGAATTTTGTTTTTATTTTTAAGTTTATTATGTTGTAAATAACGGAAACAAGTTAATATTGCCTCAATATATATGGGCAACTTAACGAAAAAACCTAGTAGATAAAGGTATTCATTTTAATATTGTGTATTTGGAGTAATAAATAAAATTCACTTTTTAGTCACAAATAGACAAGAATAATATCCAGATATAGTACATAAATTGTTTAAAAGTACGATAAAACTTGGAGTAACTGGCATGAATTATAAACTACGAAAATGCAATAAATGTTATGAAATATTTACAGGTGACCTGTAAAACGCCATTACAGTCATGCGTGCTGCCGTGTTTCTATTGATTATGAACCGCAAGCCGAGTGTACGATACGTCTACGAATAAGGGGTTACGTATGGGGGTAGGTAATGCTCGTGATTTGCGGAAATCGAAACGTTGACTCTTGACGCACTTACATTCATCATCGCATTGCATCGCACAATAAGCAATTGTGCTTCCACTCTGAGAGCCACTCGAAATTGTTGAACGACTTTCCATCCCCGTTCTGCAATCTCTAATCTTCCTCTCCCCGATTGTCAGCTGCACTGCGGGAATTCCGGTGGGTTTTATTTCGGAATTTCTAATTGATTAAATTTCCATGTTTGTTTCAAGTGCGACTTTGTACACTTCGCTGTATTACAATTGACAATTATTTAAGTGAAATAAATGTAATTCAATGGACTTGCTTCATGTTTCATATCTTGAGTATATCTTTATCCTTGGTTCAAAATAGCAAACTTATTTTAAAAATATGGGGTATTTAAGAGTAAATTATCAACGTATCGTTTATTCAATCAGAGCCTAAAGCAGAATTATTATTCAGTTTGCACAACTTTACTTAAATGTTTTAATTAGTAAAAAGAGTCTTATTTATTGTTCAATAAAGTCAAAACTTCAACAAAAGAAACGCATTTTTACTTTGGTCCTTGTAAAAATGAAGAAAGACTAGAAATTATTATACGGAATAAAAGAGCCCTTCTTGCATACACACACACGTTTATTTGATGTGCACGTATAATAATGCAGTATTGCATTAAAGTTAACTGTAAACTGTTATACAATGTGCATAAAATATATAAACAATATTGTGGAGGTGTGATATTGAATGTCTTTCACCATCATCCTACAACAGGCGCGGATTGGCACCTTTAACAGACTCGCGGAACAATGGGTCCCATACCAAAGTTTCACCGAGTTTCACGATCTACCGGATCCGAAATTCTACAACATTTCTTATTTAAATAAACTTTAGCTTAAAACTTTGTTATTTTAATATTATTATAAATAGTACACGTAGATTTTTCGAAGACAAATAACGCTACAATATATTTTTTATAAAAATTTTAAGTAGAAATTCTATATTGTTACAAGATTGAATTATAACTTGAAAATCAGGATTAAAACATTATTGTATCAAGATTTTCTCAACATGACACAATTGACCAATGACTAGGCTATACTTTGACCTGCGGTAATGCTATATATCACCCTGCAATACGACTCTATTTGGGCCTGACGCAAGGCCTTTAGTAGGTCAAAATATAGCCTTGTAACGTAAAATGTGGCCATACTTCATATAACTATATTTTGACTTGTAATAAAGCTATACTATGACCAACAATAGGACAATATTTTGACCTACGATAAGGCAATATATTATACTGAGACAAGGCTATATTTTGACCCACGATACTGCAATATTTTAACTTGAGACATAGCTTAATGTAGGTCTGTGACAAGGCTATATTCTGATCTGGAAGAAAGCTACATTTTGACCTGCGATTAGGCTATACTTTGACCTGCAATAAGGTTATACAGGGTCCTGCATCTCTCCTCCCGTTTTCTGTAGCTCAGTTACTAATTAAGTTAGGCTTTTGATATTTGGCAGACTTTACCGGTATTCTAGGGCATATTTCAGGAAAATATCTATAATTATACAGGGTGTCCCAATAAAGTTTGACGTCATTATGATATATATTTTTAGATTAAATGCTAATTATTTTGTTCGTTATTTGGGTGCCTTCTATGGATACCTACATACCCCTAAAATTTTATAGAAAATGGTTTAGTAATTTTAGCAAAAAAAATGAAAACTAAATAAAATCAGTTTTGCACCATTGGTTTAAAAAATTAATAATCAATAAAAAATAGTGCCTCGATAATAAAATTATACAATGTACTTATTAAATGAGGTCTGACAGTCCCGTTAACCAAGTTTTATTCATATGAATTATACAGAGTGTCTAAAATTTTGTGTCAAACTTTTCAAACTTTAAAGCACTTTTTTTTCTTATTTTAAATTAGACCCCTGTATATTTTTATGTCATTCCATGCGGAATTATAGAACAAACATTTTTCCTAATTACAACCCTATCGCAATTCCTAACACATTAAAAGTTATTTGCAGAAAACTCGTTTTATCAACTAATCCAATAGCCATTTTAATGATAAAAATCGAAGGTGGCTTTAAAAAACAATTTATTGTTTAACAAATTGACAAAAGCCTATTTTGACTTTAGTAATATAAAAGTTAAAAGCATTATGAGTTAAGCTCTTTATATCCAAGAATTTTTTGTCATGAAGTGCAACCGAGAAGATCTCGTAGATATGATTTACATAGTAGGAGAATGCGAAAAGAACTGTTTTTTGGCAAGTCGAGTTTACGCACAGCGGTATCCGGAACGACGACATCCAGACAACAGGAGCCTGGAAAACTTATTGGAGAGATTTATACATACGGGTAATGTAAACTATACAAAACCAGTTAGAAATAGGCCGGTTCGAACTGAAGAAAATCAATTGGCTGTTATCAATTACGGAAAATCCTTCCGTTAGTCAACAAGCAGTCGCTACTGCCGTGGATGTAAGCGAAAGAACCGTTCAACGAATTTTAAAGGAGAACCGTTTCCATGCCTATCATATCCAGTTCCATCAAGAACTCTTTGAACAAGATTTTGATCAACGTGTCGAATTTTGCAACTGCGCGCAAACTAAAATTAGGGTACATGTTGACTTTTTTGATAAGGTTTTGTTTTCTGATGAGGCCACCTTTCATAAAAATGGATTTGTGAATCGTCATAACTTCTCGTATTATTGCGACCACAATTCAAGAGTATTTAGGCATGTTGAGCAACAACACAAATAGGCAATTAATGTGTGGGGGGGAATTATTGGTGAACATATTATTGGCCCTCACTTTTTTAACGGACATTTGAATGAACCAACGTATCTGGATTTTTTGCAAAATCAATTGCCAGATTTATGTCAACATTTACCAATGGCTGTGAGGGATGCAATGTGGCTGCAACAGGATGGAGCCCCAGCACATTATTTATTACAAATGTAATAGGTCAAAATAATATTTGCACATGACCCCTATGTGCAAATATTATTTTTTGACGAAATTAAATTAAAATATTAATACAAAAATCACCCAAGAAAATAATAAAGAAAAATCAACATCCAGTAAATACGAGAATAACATTAGTCGATCAAAATTTTTTATGTGAAAGAAATAACAAATGCAGCATCGCCTTAAAATAATAAACAAGTACCGGCGCGTGGAGAAATGCTAAGACATACAGAAAGATTCAGTTCAGGGTTTAACGAACGCAAACACAACAAGTGTGCAAAGTCAGGGAAATTACGTTGACGTCAGAGAGGGATGGGTTTTGTGACCAAATATAGTAGTAGATAAAGTCTACGCATCAAAATCAGGGGAGGGGAGAACTTTGAGAGCAGCAAAGAAACGATTCTAAAAATCAGTTAGTTTTGGGACAGGGACTAGGACAGTGTCAGTATTTGAATGTAAATGGGGACAGTTGAGAATGGAAAGTTTCAGTGGGATGTGAGTTAGTGAAGTAATGTTGATGAAAAGAGTTAAGTATTGAGAATAGAGTTAGAGAATGGAGAATGGCGTTAGGGATAACAACGTTGTAGAGACTATCACGTAAGAGTAAAATTAATTCTACATCAAACCGACTAAGTTGAAATCAAACAAACAAAACCAGCGAAATAATTTAAACATCTGAGAAAGGGGGAAGATGGGGGGGCGGAGGAGAGAATGAGGGATGTATGTTGGTTGATGTGTAAGGCCGAATTGAGCGAGAAAACGAGATATGTCCTACTAACTAATCGACCCAGTCGATTGATGTGTTAGGCCAATCCTAGTTAGTATTGCACTAAGTGTCCTACTAACTAACCACACGAATGAGGGATGTATGGTGGTTGATGTGTAAGGCCGAATTGAGCGAGAAAACGAGGTATGTCCTACTAACTAATCGACCCAGTCGATTGATGTGTTTGGCCAATCAGAGTTAGTATTGCGCTAAGTGTTCTAATAACTGATCACAAGAAAAAAAAAAATTCGATAATGAGTGAACCGAGGTGAAAGATCGTTCCACTCATTAATCGGAAATGAATGGCGATTGATGTGTAGGCCCGATGTGAGAGATTGTCCCACTAACTAATCGCAAGTGTGTCGAGTGTGTGATGCTAACTCCGAGATGGTTTTTTGTGGGTTTCCCATCTCGTAATGCAGGGGCTAGTTAATTTTGCTCCCACAAGTAAAGTCATACTTTTTTTGAGTTTAACAAAATGCACATGACTTCTAAGCATAAACGTTGGGTAATATATTTTGTGAATATAAATAATATAAGACATACCAATTCATTAGAAATGTCATGATAGGTCAATAAACTTTTCATACGTTAAGCTCATGTCCTGTTTTATTTATTGTCCACACATCCTCGTAGTCAAATTAAAAGGGAAGAAAGTCACAGTATTTACGATAATGCATATTGACAGAAACAACGAATCTGGTAAATTAATAAAAGGGTTACTACATACACAACACAACGTAAACAATAATACAAATTATAAATTTGTACAATACCTAGGGTCGAACCATTACACAAGTCAGGAATCATCTCAACACAACCTTCCCGAATCGGTGGATTGGAAGAGGAAGGCCAAGTAAATGGCCGCCCCGATCACCCGACTTAACTAAATTAGACTTCTTTTTGTGGGGCTACGTTAAGGAAATCGTTTATCAAGAACCTCCAACCACACCAGAAAACATGCAGCAAAGAATCATAAATGCATTTCACAACATTACACCCGACCTATTACGAAGAGTTGCAAGGTCAATTCATACTCGTCTTCAATTGTGCCTCCAAGAGAACGGAAGACATATTGAACATAAGTTCTAGTAGGTGATTAACTTTAGAAATGCGTATTTTTGTTATGTTTTTTATGAAATGTTATTACTAAAACTATTTTTTATACAAAATGCGATCGTAAAAAAACATGATTCAGAGCAGGCCTTGACTAGAACAACATGGTTGGCAAGACACATTTTTGTGTGTAATATGTTTAGACGAAAATCTGTGAATCCTTTAAGACTTTCGAGATGCAATTTAATTACAAAACATGTTATGTCAATAAATTGTTATTTAACGCCACCTTCGATTTTTATTAATCAAAATGGCTACTGGATTAGTTGATAAAACGAGTTTTCTGCAAATAACTTTTTATGTGTTATGAATTGTAATATGGTTGTAATTAGGAAAAATGTTTGTTTTTTAATTCCGCATAGAATGACTAAAAATGAAGAGGGGTTCCAATTTAAAATAAGAAAAATACAGTGCATTAAAGTTTAGAAAGTTTGACACTAAATTTTGCACACTCTGTATAATTCATATCCACCAAACTTGGTTATCGGGACCATTAGACCTTTTTTAATAAGTACCTTCTATAATTCAATTGACGAGATACTATTTTTAATTGTTATTAATTTTTTAAATTAATAGTGCAAAACCGATTTTTTTTAGTTTTTATTTTTTTTTTGGCTGATATCACTAAACCGATTTCTATAAAAATGTAGGGGTATGAAGGTAACCAAAAAAGGCACTTAAAATATTAACAAAATGTACACCATTTAATTTAAAAATATATATCATCATGACGTCACACTTCTTTGGGACACCCTGTATTATCAAAAATATTTTCCTGAAATACGCCCTAGGATACAGGCAAAGTCTGCTAAATTAAAAATACTAACTAAATTAATAACTTAGCTATAGAAGACGGGAAGTGAGATGCAGGACCCTGTATATCAACCTGTGATAAGACGATATTTATTTTCTCTAGCTTTATATCTTCTAATAATGTTTTTGTAGTAGTTGAGGTTTACACCAATCGCTTTTCCCTGCTACCCAATACCGTACTTTTGAAAAGAGTTCATTTACATTCTTAGTTTTTTCTGGGTTTAGTTTTACTAGTAATGGGTTAGTTGAGCCAATTTGTTTACCCCTTTTGTATATGGTCTGAGAATTGGTAATGTCTGAGTTGTAGTGTGGTTCATCATGAACTAATATGATTACTGTTTTGTTTTTTGTCAACATATTTCTTTTACAAGAGTTCAGAAGTAGGTTTAATCATGGCAGAAATATGTGCATCTAAATTATTTACACAGCCAAATTTTTTAAATATATTGTAATAGTCATTTCCGTCAATTATTGTATCCTTTTTTTATATATTTTCCCGTTAATTGAGCGCGAAAATTGATAAAATGAGATTTAGCTACTTTTGCTATAATATTTAATATTACAATGAAGTTTACGATGGATTTAGCAGTTTTTGTTTACCAAGTGCGTCACCGGATTTAGCGTTTGAAAAGTTAACGCAAATGGATTTAGGGGTTTTTGAAACCAACAGCGATCTCACACATTTTTACAGCAGGATTTAATTCAATTTGATGGCTAATATCGTGCAAAAATATTCCTCTAACTATATACTAACAGATGGCGATACTAGTTAATTTTTTTGTAAAAAAATGATTTAGGGGTTTTCGGAAATAGGCGAGTCAATTATTTATGTCAAATAAATGTAATTTAATCGACTTGCTTCATGTGTCATATCTTCATCTTTAGTTCGAAATCGCAAACCTATTTTAAAAATATTGTTTATTTAAGAGTAAAATATCAACGTATCGTTTTTTCAATTAGAGCTTAAAGCAGAATTAATCTACTGAGAAAGAATATTAAAATTTTGTTTGCACAACTTTACTTAAATGTTTTGACCAGTAAAAAGAGTCATAGTTATTGTTTAATAAAGTCTCGAAATTATAATACAGAATTAAAGAGCCCTTCTCGCATACACACACACGTTTATTTCATGTGCACGAATTATGCAGTATTGCATTCAAGTTATAGTATATATTTAACATTTAACACGTTTTGCTCTCCGGTAAACGTGCAACTAACATGTCTTGTACCGCTTTAAAATCAGACCTCCACTACGACTGTTGTTTCTGCATTTTGCAGTAAATATTCAAACAAACTGCCGATACCCTTTGTGGATACCTTGGTGATAAATTGCCATTACGTTACTTTTTATAAATAAGTGATTACAGACATTCTAGGTTTTTTATTTATACACAAATCATAGTGCTGATGCCATTATTGATCACCCTATATGTTTACATGTACATTTAGCAGAAGGCATTCATTTTTAGAGTTTATATTCATACTTAAATAAACTAAATGTAAATGTGTTTAATATGTATTCTTATTTAAATAACCATCAAGACATGTCTACACAATAACAGTATTTACATACACTTGTAAATATATTGTCTATATAATCAATTGTTGTAGTTACAAAATGTGTAACAAATGTGTACACACATTTTTAACGAACCCTAGCAGCCGTTTGTTGGATCCATATACGATATTTACCGTAAATATTTGATCCGCCTGGAATAATTTTCAATTAACTAGAAACGCGTTGTTTGAGCGTTTCTTAACATGCTAATGTCTGTCGTTTCACGCGGTGCGCAGGCCTTGTTTACTGTGCACACTAATTAATATGGCGCATTAGTTGATTACCATAATCCATGCATACGATAAACATGGAAAAGGTGTGATTTATTAACCCTATCCACAGGAAAAGTCGATGTTATTTATATAAGATAAAAATTAAAGAGATTATGATCATTCCTAGTAAGGAATAGCCTCATAAGCGGTTCTGTTGATTGTCCCGATATTTTAAGTTTTCTTGATTTTTACTTTTTTACCAACTATTGGACTTTATTGGACTTTAATACTAATTTACCGATAAATGATAAAAAATAAAACTCAATACTGACAAAAGTTGTCAAGAACGGTGCAAGCTGTTAAAAACTGTCAAAATTGTTCAATCAATTAAATAGCGTTAAAAATAGAAACATTTTGAATGAATTGTATCCCAATGAATTATACATTGTAAATTTGTATGCATTCGTTGATTTTATTTCTTCAATTTCAAGCTTCTAACGAGTATTTCTACTCCTAGATTAAGCATGAAGTAAAATTTTCAGGCTTTTCTAAACTAGAAATTTTACTTTATGCGCCACGGTCATTGAACACCGATTCAAAGTAAAGTTCAAAATATACAGTTCAAGTTTAATCTTACAAATATACATTTCGTTTAACTATAACTAAAACTTGCGCTTCCTGAATTCGAGGAATTTTCTTTAGAATATGTTGATCTAACTTAAGTAATGTATATTTTGAACTTCACTTCACCTAAGCACCGATACAAAGTAAGGTTCAAAGTTCAAGTGTGATCTTACAAATATTCTTTTCGGTTAACTATAACCAAAACTTGCGCTTTATAAATTCGAGCAATTTTCTTTAGGATTGTAGTTAAGAACAAGCTTAAGCAGTCTATATTTTGAACTTTACTTTGAATCAGTGTTTTATATCCGTGGCGCATGAAGTGACATTTCGAGTTTAGAAAAGCCTAAAAAACCCAATTTTCAGACTTTTCTTAACTCGAAATTTTACTTCATGCTTAATCTGGAAGTGGAAAACACTCGTTAGAATCTAAAACATAAACGGATTTCAAAAACAATGAATGCTTGAATATTTACAACGTATACATCGTGATCTGTAGATGTTTTTAAAAGAAACATTCCCTGTATATTTTATGTATTAAGAACTTCTTTGGCTCTAAATCAAATAAAGACAAAATCTATATGATATTTTTTTCTATAATATACATTCTTAATTTATTGAATACATTTTTGTTAAATGTTATTATTATTCAATTGTAATGCATACCTTATTTATTATCAAATAAAATCTTCAATGCACTGATCTCTATACAATACTGGATTGGGCTTAACAGCTAGGGTGCGTTCCTACATGGGCGCCGCCATGTTGCTCAAAATTGAGGTTTTGTGACACCAATATGGCGCGACATTTGAAATGAACGCGTCTATCAGTATTTCTTAACATGTTTCAGTGCACTTTCTGCTAAAGATAACCCGATTCATAAAAATTCGACGCTGCACAAGTAAGTAGATCGAAATAAACTGTCAAAATAAATATCTATTTATATTGTTATATTATAATGTAACTACTTCTGAGATTTCTATCCGATAATGAATTTTCCAGAAAATGGCTGGAACAAATGGGTTTGCCAAATACAAAAATAACCAAAGCAATGAAATTGTGTTCCAAACATTATGTTGCATCTGCGTTCAAGCAAAACAAGAAATACAAGACCCCGACTATCTCGACTATTTGCGACTAAGAGTACAAAAACAGTTGCGTTTAGTGATGTAATTATAAAAGACTACAATGTTTAAAATAAAGGTGAAAATACTGATACTAAGAAGTTTGCAAATATTTTCAGATATTAATATTGTTTTCATTTCAATTAGAAATAAATAATCATTGTGTTGTGTACTGGCCGATAGTACATAACACTACTCTATTTTTTATCTGGGATTGGTGTATGATGAATGAAACATTAAAGCCCCTTGCAAAAGTAACGTTTATCCTACTACGGTTCAGACAACACTGCTGTGCCTAGCTACAACGGCGCACCTGCCGTGGCTCATTGTTTTTTGCTAGCCACAAAAAACTTGTAACAATAAATCGCATTAGACGAATACATTACATCATCTTCCCCCTAAGGAAAATGTACAATTTACTCTTATAACTAATGTGTCGATTACGTGGGCGCAAACAACGTGTTCGTGTTCCTTCGTTATTCGCACTATCACTATTAATCACTTCACTTTGCACTGACTTTATTTCGCGAGGCTCTTCTGAGTCACTGAAATCAAATGGAAGTTTTCTCAAGAATAAAAAAAGCTCTGGTTGCAAAACTTAGTAAACTTTATTAGCATCGGTCGCATCGTGTTTATTAGAAAATTATTTATACAATAATAACATAAATACATCTTAATTAATGACAATAAATGGAAGAAGTTACATTATAACATTTATTGCTAGGGAGCAAAGTTATGCAGTATCCGATTTTATAAATTTAAATTAAAGCACAAATATCATAATAATACACTCGTTGACAATAGTTATGACAAAAATTATAATTATAAATGAATAATTAAAGAAAGTGTTTAAATTAACCTCCATTGTGCATTAAACAATACCCCATCCTACTGTAAAACGAGTTTCTGACGTTTACCAACTGCCTATTCGTTATCAACCTTGTATTTAATACCATTTTTTACTAATTGCATAAATTAATAATTAAAAATACAATTGAAAATTAACTGATTCCAACTTAACTTATATTTTACTTTTATTAATATTTAAATGCTGGTTTTTTTTAATTCTTTATTTCTTAATTATTGATACACAGCACTACAAATTTAAAAAATGTGATTTTTTTAAATTAGATTCATTCTGATTTTTCGATAAAAATAATAAAGAAATACAATATATACGAATACGTTAATTAACTTATTCGTATATTATTAAATGAGGAAAAAAAAATTCTTTCAATTAGTATCATTATAAACCCTCTAAGTTAAAATGGGGAGCAGCAATCTGCAAAAAAAACGTTTTTCCTGTGTTAATCGTCTTTGTTCGGTTTAGGAATATTCACTCGGTATATACCCACGATCACAAATTAAAGAATCTCGCTACAGGCGGGGGTTTTTTAGCTCCAAATTATGCGAGGACACGTTTTTGGCAAACAAAAGGGCCATATACTGTCAAGACGGTCATCCCAATTAGCAGATAGTCTCAGCAAGTACGAAATTAGAGGCAACGGAGCAAGCGATCTCTCTTCCCCCGGAAAACCAATACACCAATGGGGTGGTACCTGGACCATTTTCTTCTCTTCGGAAGAAGGGAGGAGCACCACCCCCAACAGGGTTGAGGAGAGCCTGATAAAAAAATAAATAGTAACCACCCATCTTTCAGACATCGACCAGTAATCGTTTATTTTTGTTATGTTTTTATATATTTTACAAGCTTGCGATAGAGATACGTTTCACGTGTTAAGTTGAATAAATCGTGTAAATAATTTATAATTAATAGGAGCTTTCCATTGGGTCATTTGAAATATTATTTAGTGTAGAAAGTCTAAACATGTTGGTCCTTCGAGCCGGATTATTTAGTATTGAAAGTCTAAACAAGTTGTAAATTCGGAAAAGAATCGCACATTTACTATATTTGAGCTTGTAAGTTGGCAATAACAATAATCCCGTTTCGATATTTAAACTTAGCACTGGTAGCGCAATATTTCGAAATGTAGTGTCTAAAATATAGGGTGTCCGTCAATCTGTGGGAATCCTAAAAACGGAGGACGGCGCCATGATCATGATTGGTCAACACATACACACACACACTTTCCGTGCTGCACTATACTAAATAGGAACGTCGGGGAAGAACCTGAAACCACCTCAAAAAGATCGGAAGACTGGCAACTAGCCCAAGAGGTAGTTAACGAGGAAAACACCCTAATGGCAATAAACAGCTTCTTTGCCTTTATAACACCTGGACCGGACGGCATATTCCCCGCCCTACTACAGTGGGGACGGGATGCACTACTTGAGCACATAGTGATGCTGTCCCGGTCCAGTCTAGCGCTGTCCCAAAGGTCTGAAAACAAGTTAGGGTTGTATTCATACCGAAGCCAAGTAAAGCTGACTATATTTCACCCAAGGCATACAGACCAATCACACTCTCCATGTCCAATCAAAGTGGTGAACGTATCACCTGCAAGATTGACACAGGCTGTCCACAGGAAGGTGTCCTATCTCCTTTACTATGGAACATAGTGCTGGACAGCCTCCTAGAACAACTTCAGCAATTAGGCTTCTTTGTGACAGCCTATGCTGACGACAGCCATTTTAGTACATGGCAAATTTGAAGACGCTCTCTGTGATCAAATGCAGGGGGCTCTAAATACAGTTTTGCGGTGGTGCGATGATCACTTCTTGTCAGTAAATCCGACCGAGCCTTTTGGCAATGTCATCGGGCGGTGGGGAAAACCTGGGGGTTGAAACCGCGCACGACGATGTGGCTGTACACAGTTGTGATAAGGCCTATGCTAACATATGGAGCTTATATTTGGTGGCCCAGGACCAAACAAGTAACGACTATAAAGAGACTAGCGCAAGTGCAGCGGACAGTCTGTTTAAGCGTAACAGGCGCCATGCACACAACTCCAACAATGGCGCTGGAGGTCATGCTATGCCTTCCGCCACTTGATATTCACGTGG
Organism: Philonthus cognatus; assembly: GCA_932526585.2. Taxonomy (NCBI): domain Eukaryota; kingdom Metazoa; phylum Arthropoda; class Insecta; order Coleoptera; family Staphylinidae; genus Philonthus; species Philonthus cognatus. The sequence continues at coordinate 63,407,000 of OW052241.1, read as the reverse complement.
AAAGGGAAGCTATTGCGACCATACTTCGTCTCCAAAGTAGCGGGATTTGGAACAGTAACAACTGTGGGGAAGTCACCTCTGGAGGATGTTCTGCAACGATATACTTCTATTAGAGGCTGGCATTGACTACTGCATACCGACAGTAACACGGAATGCACTCTACATTGTTAATATCCAACCCACGAAACATATGAGAGGGTCGGCTATAAGAATCTACACCGATGGCTCAATAAGGAAGGATATGTCAGAAATTGGAGTTTTCTCTAGAACCCTGGGGATCCATAAGAAAATCTCCATAGGTAAGTATGCAACCGTCGCTCAACTGGAGACGATGGGTATAACACTTGCGGCTGACTTCATTTTAAGCCGTAAAGTGTCAAACAAAGCCATACTGATCCTATCACACAGTAGGCAAGCCTTGATGTCTTTGATGAATTCGTATACTACTTCTCAAACAACACTAGAGTGTCATAAAAAACTGCGGCGGGCAGCAATGCATAACAACATTCTAATGTGCTGGGTGAAGGGGCACGATATAAACATAGGTAACAGGAGGGCTGATGCACTGGCCAGAGCAGCGGCTGGGATGAACGTCATCTCACCGGAGCCGCTAGTATGATCCATTGTCACTATGTAACATGTTACATTCCAACACACTTGATAAATTCAGAAAGTGTTGGGATGATACGGAAAACTGAAAACTCTTGAAGGAGACAATACTGTACTCCAACGAGATTTCAGCTAAACAGTACCTGCAGATGACTAGAAGGAACCTCAGACGGATAACCGTTTTTTTAACCGGACACTGCGGCCTCAATGGACACGTATACAAGATGGGAATAGTTGACTCCCCATCTTGTAAAGGATGTGAAATAGAAGACGAGACTGCCAGGCACATCCTCAGCGAATGCCCAGCACTCTCGTCTACGAGAGAATCCATACTGGGTAAAAGGCCGACGATAGACATCATCAGGGGTTTGCTCACCTCAGTAATACTGGACTACCTAGACAAGGTGGGATGGTTGAGCTGAGGATGGGTGACCCTTAGTGGGAGGCAGCACAATGGGCCTAATGAGGTCTAAGTGCAGTGCAGCAATGTGCACTCCCCCTTATACTAGATACTAGATACAGGGTGTCCGTATTTCAACATATAGGGATCTCGGTTATTTGAAAAGATAGAAAGTCGGTTAAATTGGGGCAAAGTTGCGTAATTTAGGGCCCAATAATAATCTAAAAACAAATTTAAAATATCTCCTTTCGTTTTTAAGAAATTGTCAAAAAACAGATTTTCTAATTTTCGTTTTAATTTTTTCATTTAAAAACAATTATATCCAGACATTTACAACTTTGACATTATTGAAGCACTTTTTAACGATTAATCTAGTAATATATTTTATTTAAGGATAACTATAACATTTAGCCAGGACCATAGCCAACTTTTGTTTTTCTTATGGGCGCTATTTTGGATTTTCATATTTTTTGGAAGAATATTTCTTTCTGAATTCAATGATGTACCACACTTATAGTTTATTGTATAATTTATATGTAAAATTTAAATCTTTTGTTTTTTGTAAATAGTGCCTTGAAAACAGTTAAGTAACTCACTTATTTGACAAATCCTAGGATCCATAATTCGCTTACATATCACCCCTGAAGACGGACATCCAACGATACAAATTTCGAGTTTAGAAAAGCCCCGCGTAGAAAATTTTCACTGGGCTTTTCTAAACTCGAAATTTTACTTCATGCGCCACGCGTATACCCTAAGAATCGGGCTTACTGATTTATAGTGAAGTTAAAAATATATAACGCTTATATGTGATGGTGATCAATATTTACCCTGCTGTAGCGAAAAAATGCAAGTATTACTTTATTTGTAAATACTTTTGGAATAATAATAATACAAGTAGAATAAATTTAGTTTGGGTAACTTTTATGTAATAATCGATACTTATTATTATTATTACAAAAGATCGACTGGTAATAATTAATTTTGAGTGCTAACAATAATTGACTGCTGTCAAGATTTTATTGATTAATAGATATGACGTCATTGTTTTTAAGGCACTCTTTGCAAAAACGAAAATATTATAATTTAAAATATTTAATCTAAAATAAATTATGAGTGTGATACATCAGTGAGTTCAGAAAAAAATATTCTTTCAAAAAATATGAAAAGAAAAACAAAAGTTGGCTATGGTCCCAGAGTAAATGTTGTTTTTATCTTGCTACTGCTTCCTTATTAAAAAGTGCCTGTATATTGTCAAAGTTTTAATTGTCCAGATTTAGTAGTTTTTTAATAAAAAAATCAGTTTTTTCTCGAAAACAAAAAAAATATATTTTCAACAAAAGTTGGCTATGGTCCCAGAGTAAATGTTGTTTTTATCTTGCTACTGGATTCCTTATTAAAAAGTGCCTGTATATTGTCAAAGTTTTAATTATCCAGATTTAGTAGTTTTTTTTTTAAATCAGTTTTTTCTCGAAAACAAAAAAAATATATTTCAAAATTGTATTCCAATTATTGTTAGGCCCTAAAATACACAACTTTGCCCCAAATTATCCAACTCTGTATCTCTTCAAATTACTGAGATCCCCATACATTCTGTCGAAATATGGACTTTAAAGTATACAGGGTACTTTAAATTCTCCACTAGTGTTGAGTTTGTAATCTATTCACTTTAATTGAGAACTCAATTTACATGATTTATTCAACTGAACACATAAAACGTTTTTTGTTTATCGCAAACTTGTAAAATATATAAAAATACCGAAAATAAAGGATTATTGGTCGATGTCTGGAAGGTGAGTGGTTAGTATTTTCATTTCCCTGTATACAAATTTAATACAATACTTTTTTAGAACGTACAATTTGGCTCCATTTAAATTTATTTCTACTTCTCATTTCTCGTTATATGATATTCACAAATTAAATATAAAAAACGCGAATACGGCGTAAAAAAAAATGCGACACGTAAAATTTAATTAGGTCCTCATCCGCGCGTGTATTCATCCCTTCTCCCTGTGAATTTTATGGCTGGCAAATTTTTCCGGGCGGCCAATTCATTACCCCTGAACGCATAAAATAATTATTAATCATACCCCAAGAATCGGGCTTAATTAAAAGCGAAAGGGGCGAGCATTTTTCCTTTGGGTTTGTTTGTAATCCGAAAGCGCGGAGAATTTTTCGCGGTCGCTTAAATAAACACGGATGTTTGCGTGCGGAATTTTTTCGCTCCGCCTTCTCTGACGTTTGTAATCTTGTGTTTTATTTTACCGTGCTTTTGTGTAATGCGGGATAGGTGGGAAGGTTTTTGTGTGTCGCGCAGGAGAAACAGGTAAATTTCGCGAGATAAGGGAAATGTCGTGTGTGGTTAATGTTTTGGAAAAATCCTTGCGTTTATATAAATGTATCATAAATTTTTTCCGAGGATATATTGATGATACATTACTTGTATGGATTCAAAACCCCGCATTCAGTGTATTTTTTTATACAAAAGTAAAATGGATTATTGGTATAAAAAACAAACACGTTTATAATTTTTTTTTAAACATCTAGGTAAATATCTAAGACAATCGCCCTCACCTGTCAATTTAATGAATTGGACTAATCAAAATGGGGTATAACTTTGAAATTAGTCATCTACATACGAAGTACATGAATATTTAATATTTTGACAGCGAATATTTGGGGGGGGGGTGCAAAATATTCGAATATTTCCCGCAAAGATAACTAGATGCCTAATTTTCAATAATTTTGTTATTAAAGATAAATAACAAGATTATCAAAAATAAGCATTTATAGCATTTTTATTTACCTGAACTAACCAAGATTCTAATAGTGCAGCCCGAAAAACCCGAGTGCCCTGTATTAATAGTTTCAAAAAATCTGTAAATAATATAAGTTCTTCGCCAGAAGAAGCAACAACGTTGCGTAACAATTTTCATGAAATACACAAAAAATAGTTGAAAATCATTTAGTGTTTTATTTAGGTAATCATAATAGTTAATTAACACAAAGCTCAGCTTTCCAGTTCTGAAATTCGCTTTAATTCAATTACCCGGAAATCAATTAATCCGACTAATTTCAGTCGCAAACTGTGAATCTGCTAATGGCAAATGTGAAACCATTATCAACGAAACTAATAGAAATATGAGGAAGACGAACGGTTGAGCCAAAATTTGCGGAGCGCGCACAGATTGTGGCCTGTGTGTGATCAATTAATTAATTATAGATCTGGCCAAATATTTGAATATTGTGTTATGAAGGAAGTTCGCAAATTAGTCGGTGGAACTATCTGCGTCAACTGTATCACAACTATTACCATGTATTAAATTCCGCAGTGGGAAATTTCGGAAAACTAAATATGGGAAAACCGCCGTCTTGTAGCTACATATTTCCCAAGTGCTCACCCTTTCTGTGCCAGAGAGGAAAATCCAAGGGAAATTTTCCGGATATGAGTACATGTGTGTAATGTACGAGATAGAAACTAGTTTGATGTCGTGTGAATAATGTACAGCGGGTGTAACAAATATTGTAGATGTAATGAGGCCAAGGATCTTAAAATATGAAAAATGGTTCTTGTAAAATACATTCGATCTTCTTTGATTTTCGACAAAGAGCGTGTTAACACTACAAGATATACAGAGTCCTCCAGAAAAATGTATACACACTTTAAGGAACTTTTCATTGTGTGCTTGTTTTACATTTAAATACTGTCACATATGTAGTACTTTCTTTAGATATGCACATGGTTCATTTAGATAATAAAAATGTTGGACGTTGGCCAGACATATGCTGAAAGGACGAGCGGAAGGTGCAGTTAGGCTGGCCAATATTTCAATAAAGATCGCTGCACATGCTTCTATAATCTCCTGGCGAAGGTCCTCCAGTCCAATGAGGCCGTAACCGGGGAGGGTAGCAAGGTTCAGCCTCCTAAAATTGTCAAACATTTAAGATTCTGAAAATGTTGGGGGTGGTTGAAAATAATATTAGGGTGTACCGGAAAATAATCCATTTTTAATTTTTGTTTGGCAGAGTTTGGCAGAGTTGTTCAATTTTCAATATTTTGTAATACGTGAGCTATTTTTGCATACAAAGTTATTTGGCGGTCCAAATCCAAACGCTCAGGCTTTTCTAAACTCGAAATTTTACTTTATGCTTTGACTGGGAGTGGAAACACTCGTTCAAAACTTTAAATTAAGCACTGTTCAGAAACGATAAATGCCTAAACAATTAAATCACGGTATGAATACGAATAGTCGTTAGATTTTGTGGTAATTCTGTTTAGGAAATTATAGGAAAATTATCAATTAATTATTGAACGTCAAAAGCTTCAATTTTACTTAAAAAAAGCACGTTATAAGATTCTAAAAGTAGGGTTAGAATATCTAAACTAGTTTTTCTGAAAAATCATGTCAAAGTTGAGATATAGTGAAAACAGCGTTAGATTATAAGGTAATCTTGTTTGAAATTTTTTTAAAATAATCAAAAATTTCAATAATTTTTGATTATTTAAAAAAATCAAAAATCAACATTGACAGCACTAATTTTTACTTTAAAATAGACAAACTTTAAGAAAAAGAAGTTGGGGTTACAATATCTTAACTGGTTTTTCTTAAAAATCCTGTTATTGTGATTTTAGTGAAAAATCATTAGATTAGCGCAAAATCTAATAATATTTCTTATTCGCGAAATAATTTAAAAAAAAAAAATTATTTCCTGGAGTCGTAATTAATATAACTCAAATACTTTTCTTTTCTTCTTCTAAAAAATGGTTTCGAAGTTCAGATTAAGTAGTATTTTAACCCTTTCGGCCCTGACGGTGGCCAACACCAACATTTGGTACACACACTGCTATTTTTGTTAAAATGTTCATACATGTATGCATGAACTGTAACTTTTCCGATAATCGTTTGTTATTTTAAATAGTTTAATTCAAAGTTTTAAATGAGTGTTTTCCACTCCCAGATTAAACATGAAGTAAAATTTCGAGTTTAGAAAAGCCTGAAAATTTGGTTTGGTCGCGTAGCGCTACGCGACTAAACCAAATTTTCAGGCTTTTCTAAACTCAAAATTTTACTTCATGCGCCACGCGTATAATACACTGATTTTAGGTGAAGTTCAAAATATTCCACTAAAGCAAACATAAAATTATTAATACAATCATCAAATTATCGTTTAAACATGTTAGAAGCCAGTACAATAAAAAAAAAACAGAAAATAAATTATTGAATTTTGATTTAGGTCCACTTCACAATACATTATTAGATTTAATTGCACCACCTTAATCTGTGTTTTTTCCCCTAATCCACTTTAGCTGGTTGTACCGCCGAGGTGAGCCGTCTTAATTTACGTTTTTTCCCTATTTGCACTCCCACCGCTTTTGTATTATAATCTGCCTGTCTATATATAGTTTAAAATTTCTGTTTTATATTTAGTGTTAATCCATTGATAATGGTCACTTTGTGTCCGAAATGTACATTTGGTATTTCAAATAAAAGTGTGAAAAAAGGTTATTAGTGCTTTATTCCTCAAAACAATATTTTTTTACCAATCATACTGAAAAATAAATTATTTTTCGCAAAATCTTACCGCGGGTTTAAAACGGTAGGTGATCGAGAAAACATGATCAACTTCTCGATCGCGATCGAAGTGTTAAGTACCTCTGATCTAGTGAAATCACTCACGATTAGAATAAATCATTGTTGTAAAGAAAAAAACTAATTAAATGTGAAATGATTTTTATGTTACCTATATTCAGAAAAAAAAATCATATAATATGAATGAATAATAACTTTATAGATAGTTTTTTTGGATTAACATGTAACGTTATCAATTTTCATATATTTAGTTTAGCCATGAATGTAAAATGAAAGGTCGTGTCTATCTAGTGAACCAGGTATCCATGACTACGTAGTATTAGTTGCCCCGTTGCCCCATTTATTGGTGATATCACAGTTTGTTGGGGCAAACAGCTGGATGTGACATGTTTAGTTCCCAACAGCATTACCATTCTACAGATAGAGCCGTGTGCCCTGCAAAAACCTCATTTCACATGCAAAACATGAGACAATATGCCATTGTTAGGGCAATTTGTACGTGGAGGTATAGCCGTATACATCACACTGCATTATCTACTGGCTTATTAGGCAATGAGTACAACTTGCACGCCGCATCCACAACTCGACTTCGATCCACACACATAATTTAATCATACTTTATATAAATTAGAAACACACATACATATTTAAAAAAATCGATATCTAAAGAGCATCTATTCATTTAAACTAACTGACATTCATGAGATACTTCATATATTTTTCACCAGAGATAATACAAGGTGCATACCAAAAGTTTAAGCAATACTTTTTTTGAAGCAGTTATTATACATACTATATACAATATACACATAAAAACATTACCATATATTAGACGTGATGCTCTGACATCAATTTTAGTTTAGGTTAGTTCAGTTGCAAAAATCAGGTGAAGGAAACTCAAGGTTTTTAAGAATGATATATTGAGAATCAGTTGCAGGTGAGAGTGACTCTAAATAATTCGCTAATTTGTTTAGAGCAATAAAATCTGTTACCGATTGCTAAAAGATTTATTCACTCTAAAATGTATCAGAATAGAGTTAAATAAATTGGTGTAAATACATTTCTCTAGATTAAAAGTTGTGCTTGGTGAACTCTCAAAGTTGGAATTTCTATTTTCTCACGTTTTCTCGGGTCAAAATTTATTGATATTTATTTCCTTGTGTGGTCAATTATTACTATGCCTACGTTGTTTTAACACCATAGAGAAGCTCTGTGATTTTTTTTTAATTAAAAAAGAAAAATAAAACATTTTTTAATGGTACATTTTCTGAAAAAAATTAACAAAAAGTGCATACTTTTTTTACAAATTTTCGTCAAAAATTATCCTTTTCAAAAATCTGAAATAATGCACATACTTATACAGGGTGTCCGTATTTTGATAGAATGGATGGGGATCTCAGTTATTTGAAGAGATAAAGAGTTGGTTCAATTAGGGTAAAATTGCGTATTTTAACAATAATCTGCAAGAAATTTTGAAATATCTTTTTTTGTTCTTGAGATATCAACAAAGATCAGTTTTTTTTAATCGTTTTTATTTTTTTACTCAAAATCTACTGAATCTTTGACAATATATTGACAATATATAGGCACTCATCAATGAGGAATCTAGTAGCATATTTTTTCTAAGATTACTATAACATTTACCCGGGGACTATAGCCAACTTTTGTTTTTTCTTATGGGCGCCATTTTCGATGTTCATATTTTTTTTTAAATATTTTTTTCTGAATTCAGTGATGTACCACACTCATAATTTATTTTAGATTTTATATTTAAAATTATAATTTCTTTTTTGCAAAGAGTGCTTTGGAAACAATGACGTCATATCTATTAATCATAAAAATATTCACAGCAATCAATCATTGTTAGCACTAAAAATTAATTAATATCTGTCAATCTTTTGTAATAACAATAATAAGTATCGATTATCACACAAAACATAGAGTAAAAAAATGGTGATGTGTCTATCATAGCACTTTTCCCATTTAAGATATGATGACTTAAATATCAAAAGTATGGAAAAAATTTACAAACTAAATGTATTCTACTCTTATTATTATAACTTCAAAACTATTCACTCAAAAAGTATTTCTTGCATTTTTCGCTACATCTCAATAAATATTGATTACCATTTCATCTAAGTGTTACATATTTTTAACTTTACTGTAAATCAGTATTTAATGTGGGTGGCGCATGAAGTAAAATTTCGAGTTTAGAAAACTCGAAATTTTACTTCATGCTTAGTCTGGGTGTGGAAGACACTCGTTACTTTAAAATACATCACAACTGTTAAAATATGTATCGTATTAGTATTTTGTCATTAAATCACTATATTGACTGTATTTGATATAGCAGTTTAAGTGACTTACAATCATCACATCACAATAGCCGAAACACAGTATAGAGAGATATAATCAGACAAAATCCTAACATAGTCAATAGACATTCAATCAAGCCACCCTCAGTACAATAGTCAAAACACGGTCATTAAAGATATAATATGACAACATCGTATGATAGTCTAAAGACAGTCAAGCAATTTATTAAGATTCAAAATGTCAAATCAGTATTTCGTTTGTAAACAAATACATTTTCTATCAGTACAGTAATTAATTAATCAGCTGGATGCCCGTCTTCAGGAGTGATATGTAAGCAAATTATGGGTCCTAGGAGTTGTCAAATGAGTCAGTTACTCAAAAGCCCACATTAGAAAAAACAAAAGATTAAAATTATACATATAAAGTGTACAATAAACTATAAGTGTGGTACATCATTAAATTCAGAAAAAAAAAACAAAAGTTGGCTATGGTGCCTGGGTAAATGTTATAGTTATCTTAAAATAAAATATGTTAATAGATTTCTCGGTAAAAAGTGCCTCTATAATGTCAAAATTGTAAATGTCTGGATTCAATAGTTTTTGAATAAAAAACTAAAAACGAAACTCCAACAATCCCTGTTTTGTTGATATTTTGAAAACAAAAAAATATATTTCAAAATGGTTTTCATATTATTGTTCGGCCATAAAATACGCAACTTTGCTCCAATTTAACTGACTCTCTATCTCTGTGAATAACTGAGAATCCCTATACATTCTGTCGAAATACGGACACCCTGTATATAATTAATGTTTTCCTAGTTTTACATTTTGAAAACAAAAAAAAAACACTGAGCAATACATTTGCTTCCAACTTTTGAATACAGATTATTAATTTTTTGAAAATCTCTAAACAGGTATGAAAATGTAACGTTAAATTATTATTTTTTAGATAATAATAAATTCCTTATTTAAAAAATATATACAGGGTGGTGAATTTTTCGATGCTCACCATTGGTATCTCGATAACGATCAAATACACGAGGTCGCTTAAATTCGAGAAAAGTAACTCATTTTAATGGCGATAGAGAATCTAAAAAAAATATGATTATTTTGATAGGTTCCTGATTTATCGCGAAAAAATTGAAAATTTTGATTTTAGAAAAAAATTTATATCTCGGCCATTCCATAAATAAGTGCACACATTTTAGTGGTACATCAGGGATTTTAGCGAATTTCACATATATTATAAAGGCTATCAAGACATGGTGTTTGGTTTTTACTAGAGGTTAAACAAATGATTGTGTCAAAAATTATTACAATATAAACTTTTAGTACACTTTTATTTTAAACTCAAAAATATTGTAAACCGTTACTGATACAAAAAAAGTTATACTTGACATTTTTATGCTTATATGTTCAAAGTTTAAAATAATTTTTTTTTCCAAAACGAAAAAACTTTATTTAGATAGATTTTTTTTAATAAATAAAAAATATCTCACAAAATAATCAAATACTCATGTTTTAATTTCCTTAAAAAAAATATATATTATACCCCAATTCTTCTTAAGAATATTTCCGTTTTCAAAAAGATGGGCACTTTAAAACTTTGTGAGATATGATTTTTTTACCCGAGCGCTGCATTAACGAGAGGCTCTCACCGCGATCCGGGCCATTACACCATTGGCGGGAGCGCCTCATGTCAATGTAGCGCTCGGGTAAAAAAATCATATCTCAAAAAGTTTTAAAGTGCCCATACTTTTGAAAAAAAAAATTTGAATTTTTTTTAGGAAGGATCAGGGTACAACATATATATTTTTTAAGAAAATTAAAACATGAGTATTTGATTTTTGTTTGAGATATGTTTTATTTATTAAAAAAAATCTATATAAATAAAGCGTGCGATTCTATTCGCAATCTACAACAAGTTAGTCTTACAAAGACTATATTAAACACTCATTGAAATAACTACTTCCCGGGCTAATACCCCGACGGACATTGAATTATACAAGTGTTTGCTGTTACATACAGTAACCTACTGCAAATGTAACAATTTGGGTCAAATTATTCAGGCCATCTATAGGCGCGTTTCGAGATTTGTCTCTCATCAGTATAGCTTTGCCATTCCCTCTAAACAATTTGACACCTTAGACTGGCGGTCACGTTACCGTTCAAACATAAGTATAAATGAAATTGCCAATTCTTGGTTGCAGAATACTTCAAACATTAAAAGTGCGAATCTTTTCGCAATCTACAACAAGATAGTCTTACAAAGACTATATCAAACACTCATTGAAACAACTACTTTCCGGGCTAATTCCCCGACGGACATTGAATTATACAACAAGTGTTTGCTGTTACAAACAGTAACCTACTGCAAATGTAACAATTTGGGTCAAATTATTCAGGCTATCAATAGACGCGTTTCGAGATTTATCTCTCATCAGTATAGCTTTGCCATTCCCTCTAAACAATTTGACACCTTAGACCTGTTTAGATGGAATGGCAAAGGTATACTGATGAGAGATAAATCTCAAAACGCGTCTATAGATGGCCTGAATAATTTGACCCAAATTGTTACATTTGCATTAGGTTACTGTATGTAACAGCAAACACTTGTTGTATAATTCAATGTCCGTCGGGGTATTAGCCCGGGAAGTAGTTGTTTCAATGAGTGTTTGATATAGTCTTTGTAAGACCAACTTGTTGTAGATTGCGAAAAGAATCGCACTTTTAATGTTTGAAGTATTCTGCAACCAAGAATTGGCAATTTCATTTATACTTATATAAATAAAGGTTTTTCGTTTTGGAAAAAAATGTATTTTAAACTTTAAACATTTAAGCACAAAAAAGTACAGAATAACTTTTTCTGTATAGGTAACGGTTTACGATATTTTTTAGTTCAAAATTAAAGTGTACTAAAAGTTTATATTGCTATAACTTTTGACACAATAATTTGTTTAACCTCTAGTAACAACGAAACACAATGTCTTGATAGCCTTTATAATATATGTGAAATTTGCTAAAGTCCCTGATGTACCCCCAAAATGTGTGCACTTATTTATGCAATGGCCGATCTATCCTGCCATTGGCGGTATTTACATCAAACTTCACAACCGTATATTTTTGAACCATTTGTATCGATTGGCGTCGCCAGAAATATTATAGGTACTTTAGATTTTGAGTTACGATATTTAACTTTTTTATTTCTTATGGCAGCCATATTAATATCCTGTTTTAAGTGTCATATTTATTTATTTTATTATACAATTGTAATTTTAATGTGTTTTTAATTTTGAATGTTTTTATTACAATTTTAAATGTAAATTTACAATTGTAGTAAATGTAGCTTTTGATATATCTTATATTATTTATCGGTAATTCATTTGTCCATTTTAGACAAAATTATATCTCATCTGCTATTACCGTGATTATTCTAAATTTAATTGCTAAGATCTATGACCTGTGTAAAACATGTAAATGTTATTAGCACCAATAATCATCAGATTTTCACACTTTTAGGTAGACCAAAAAAATAGCTTCTCAAAATGGTAACACACATAACCTCTGATTACCAAAAAACCTGTAGAAATTTAAAAATAAATGTAAATATTTGCTTAAATCGCGAATGCTTTGAAAAACAATTGGAAGAATAATTAAAGTGACAATTGGTAGTGCGAACTGTCAGAGCGATCACAAGTGCGTAAACAGAGTTTCTTGGTTTAATTAAACATGTACACCGACGAGGAAAAGCAGGACATGTACGAAGTCTACATTTGGCGCAATAGAAATTCTGTTTTGGCAGCTGAGTGATATGAAAATATGTATCCAGAGAGACGACAACCCCATCAAATAATGTTTCAACGGATTTCGAGGAATTTAGCGATTTGTGGCAAACTTAGAAGACCGCGGGAGCCGTATGGTAAAGAAATTAATTTAAACGAAGTAAATGTGTTGGCTCACGTTATCATTCATATAACAACTTCGAGTCGAAGAATATCTTAAGGTTGCGTATTGAAGACTTATATGTGAGGAAAATTATAAAAAAACATAAGTATCACGATTACAAATTCAGACCGGTACAAACTCTTCATCCTGGTGATTCAAATATTGGAGTTTTGCAATTGGTTTCGCGAAAAATTGCGGCACATAAATAATTTTCTAAGAAATATATTATGGAGCGATGAGTGTTTATTTACAAATTTTGGAAGCTTTAATAAAAAAAATCTGCACTACTAGGCAACGGCGAATCCTCATTCTTTAAACATATGGGCGGGTATTTTCGGTAATGCTATTCTTGGTCCATTTTTCCTCCATGGACATGCTACATATTTAAATTTAATGCAGATAAATTTAGAAGATATGTTAGATGAATTATCACTACTCACAATTCAAAATCTTGAGTGGTATCAGCAAGACGGAGCTGGGCCTCACAACTCCCGCATTGTTAGCGATTATTTAAATGCACGGTTTAAATATTCATGGCTCGGCACATTTGATCCTGTTCGTTGGCCGCCACGATCGCCCTGCTTAAATCCATTGGATTATTTTCCGTGGCGCACTTTCAAAGATTTTGTATATTCAACTAAAACTGAAGATATGGAACATCTCCGACTGAAAATCAGAAATGCGTTCGACTCCATTCAGAAGCGAACAATCCAAAGAGCAGTGAATAAAATGAATCTTAGGGCCAATCTTTGCATCAGGCAAAACGGCGCACAATTTGAACAATTTAAATAGTTGTAATTATCTACTAGTGTTTTCTTTTACTTATCTCGTTAAAGTTGCCTTAATAGAATGTTTTGAAAAAATATTTTGTTTTCTATCTAACTATGTCAAGATCCATAATGGCGTCAATAAGATAACAACATGCACAACCAACTGTCACTTTAATTATTCTTTCAATTGTTTTTCAAAGCATTCGCGATATAAGCAAATGTTTACATTCATTTTTAAATTTCTACAGGTTTTTTGGAAATCAGAGGTTATGTGTGTTGCCATTTTAAAAAGCTATTTTTTTGGCCTACATAAAAGTGTGAAAATCCTATATGACTGCCGTAAGAAAAAATAAGTTGAATATCGTAACTCGAAACCTAGAGTACCTAGAATATTTCTATCGGCTCCAATCGATACAGAGGGTCCAAAAATATACAGTTCGGCCATTCCATAAATAAGTTCACACTTTTTGGGGGCACGTCAGGGATTTTAGCGAATTTCACATATATTATAAATGCTATCAAGACATGGTGTTTCGTTGTTACTAGAGGTTAAACAAATTATTGTGTCAAAAGTTATAACAACATAAACTTTTAGTACACTTTTATTTTTAACTTAAAAATATCGCAAACCTATACAAAAAAAGTTATTTTGTACTTTTTTGTGCTTAAATGTTCAAAGTTTAAAATAATTTTTTTTCCAAAACGAAAAAACTTTATTTAAATAGATTTTTTTTTTAATAAATAAAACATATCTCAGACAATAATCAAATACTCATGTTTTAATTTTTATGATTTTTTTACCCGAGCGCTACATTGATATGAGGCGCTCCCGCCAATGTGTAATGGCCCGGATCGCGGTGAGCGCCTCACGTCAATGCAGCGCTCGGGTAAAAAAATCATATTTCAAAAAGTTTTAAAGTGCTCATCTTTTTGAAAACGGAAATATTCTTAGGAAGAATTGGGGTATAATATATATTTTTTTCAAGAAAATTAAATCATGAGAATTTGATTATTTTGTGAGATTTGTTTTATTTATTAAAAATAATCTATCAAAATAAAGTTTTTTCGTTTTGGAAAAAAATGGTATTAAACATTGAACATTTAAGCATAAAAAAGTCAAGTATAACTTTTTTCGTATCAGTAACGGTTTACGATATTTTTGAGTTCAAAATATAAATGTACTAAAAGTTTCTATTGTTATAATTCTTGAAACAATCATTTGTTTAACCTCTAGTAACAACTGAAAACCATGTCTTGATAGCTTTTATAATATATGTGAAATGCGCTAAAATCCCTGTGCACTTATTTACGGAATGGCCGAGTTGCCAGGTTTGATGAAAATACCGCCAATAGCAGGGAAGATATTATTATTTTTTTTTTTCTAAAATAACAATGTTCATTTTTTTTGGTGGTAAATCAGGAACCTATCAAAATTATCATATTTTTTTCAGACTCTCAATCGCCATTAAAATGAGCTACATTTCTCTAATTTAAGCGACATCGTGTATCATATCGTTTCCGAGATACCAATGGTGAGCATCGAAAAATTCACCACCCTGTATAGGCATTTAGACTAGTTGTATTGAATCTAATTTTGCTTACAGGTTATCAGTTTTATAATTTTTTACTTTAAAAAAATTGCCTAGTAGATTAAGGTTATTTTTTTATTAATCTGTAAAATTTCGAACGGAACAATCATTTTGTCTATGATCAAAATGTATAAATATTACTGTATAAACTAGTCTATGCGTGTCAATTTTATCAAACTTTTAACAAGTACATTTTCCATGAATTCTTATGAACAATAATATTATTTCTTATTTTGTCGGAAAAAATGAAACAAGATATATGAATTTATTTTTTTGCGCTTCTCGAACATTTTTCCTTGTAATAGGATAATGTTTAACACTGTAACATGTTTCTCTACACTGTGGCTTCATTAGCCCGATGAAATAATTGTGTGGCAAAGTAAGTTGCCGTTTTAACAATAAAGGTAAAACATTCTTAAACTTCCTGTTTTATTTTTCAATTTTTGTTTTGCCTCTTAATTTAAAGACTCCTAACTCTATTATAACTTTATGATTGTTTAGTATTTTAAAGTGAAGCTTTCATTACATCACTCCATCATTGAAATCCGTCGTTTCCAATCCAGCTTTAAAATCACATCCCCGCAGAGCAGCTGCAACAGGCATCAATTAATAAACCCCGATTTCGCGTCGCGCGCGCGATTGAAATTACAAATTACCATTCGAAAACCCGACCGCGTTCCACCATTACATTTTTGCTTTTCGTTTTTTGTTCATTTCCCGAAAATCCCTACCACCCTTTGAGACAGACCACCATGCATAACGCGATTAGCGTGCCCTTTGCGAACGCCCACAAACACAATTAAATAGTTTTCTTTGAAGTGACGGCGCACTTTAATTACGTGACCCAGGCCAGTGAAATAAATTTAGAAAATCATAAGTAAATCAGGTTGTTTACATGATGGCGTGAGTCCGACCCCCTCTCGTTCGTTTCGTACTCTGGGTTTTGTATCGATCGCAATCTGTCTGGGCGAGTCGTTTGGAATAATTTAATTGTTTTATAAAAATACGCTCGCAGTGTGATTTCGCGTTTTCATATTTAATTTTAATATTCGCCGGTTCTTCTGGTTTGCATGGAAACAGTAGGGGCTTTTTTTATTAAATTGAGGAAATTGTGTGTGTATTTGTACGGCGTCGCGGTTATTGACAGCGCGTCGTGGAAATTTGGTTCAACGTTCGTGTAATGCTCAAGCTTTCCTATTTTGAAGAATTTAAGGACAACGACCTCAGAATAACCATAAAATAAATACAGAATATTTTTCATTTAAGTAAACATGTATCAATACACTGTAAATCTAAGACATTAATTTGTTTTAAAAAGTGTTTAATTTGAAACTTGTATCGAGTGTTGGAAACACTAGTTAAAAGCATGAAGTAAAATTTCGAGATTAAAAAAGCCTAAAAATTTGGATTTGCCGGGGCGCGCGAGCGTAGCGAGTCGCGCCCCGGCAAATCTAAATTTCACTGATTTAAAGTGAAGTTCAAAATATACTGCTAAATCAGTATATAAATTTACTACTATTGCAGGGTTAAAAACATACATATTTTTTAACTTACCTCTAAATCAGTGATGTATACGCGTGGCGCATGATGTAAAATTTCGAGTTTAGAAAAGCCTGAATTCGGATTCAAATCCAAACGTTCAGCCTTTTCTTAACTCGAAATTTTACTTTATGTTTAATTAAGGATTGGAGACACTCGTTAGAAACTTAACGTTAAAAGGTTTTATGAAATCAATGAAAACCTCAAAATTTACAATGTAGTGATAGGTATACAGGGTACCCATATTTCAACAGAATGAATGGGGATCTCGGTTATTTAAAGAGATATATGGTCAGTTAAATTGGGGCAATGTTGCGAATTTTAGGGCCTAATAAATATCTAAAAACAAATTTGAAATATCTTATTTCGTTTTTGAGATATTTTCAAAATACAGATTTTTTGAAATTTCGTTTTTTTTATTCAAAAACTATTGAATCCAGGTATTAACAACTTTGACATTATGCAGGAACTTTTTAACAAGAAATCTAGTAACATATATTATTTTAAGATAACTGTAAGATTTACCCAGGGACAATAGCCAACTTTTGTTTTTCTTATGGGCACCATTTTGGATTTTTATATTTTTTGAAAGAATATGTTTTTCTGAATTCAATGATGTATCACACTTATAGTTCATTGTACATTTTATATGTAAAATTTTAGTCTTATGGTTTTTGTAAAGAGTGCCTTGGAAACAGTTGAGTAACTCACTCATTTGACAACTCCTATGGCCCATAATTTCTTAAAGTCTGTGATCAGGAATTAAAATGTTTATAACGTGTTTTGAACTTTGTGTTTATTTTTTCATACAAAATACAACTGACTTATCGTACATAACTACAACTGCCGCTAACTACGATCGACACTATATTAATTAAATCAATTCAACTGCTATGTTAACACACCCTTCCAATTCTGCAATTTAGGTAAATTAAGATTTAGTGATATTTAATATCTTCCTAAAGTAATTAAACTTAACAGCTGGTAAGGCTTTTGTAAATATATCTGCCACTTGCTCAGAAGTAGGTATGTAACATAATTCGAGTTCTCCTTTGTTTACAAGATCTTCCAAAAAATGATGTCGTACATCAATATGCTTTGTACGCTTAGTTTCGAAAGTACTAGCCATTTTTATACAGGATTGATTATACTCATACATTTTAATAGGATTCACATCACTTTTCAAATGTTCTTTAGGCAATTGCATAATAAATATGCATTCAGTTACACATGAAGAAAGAGTTGCATATTCAGATTCTGCACTTGATAATGATACAACTAATTGCTTTTTAGTTTACTGATTATAGAGGCTTCTACTTCGTTATACATTGTTGAACATAAATAAAACACTGTTTATCACTTTGTTTGTATAACAATTGGTTTATTTGGTGACTATAGTTTCGATACTACACGTATCATTATCAAACCGTTAGTAACAAAAAACTACAAAGGAACATTATTTAATAATGTTCCTTTGTAGTTTTTTGTTACTAACGGTTTGATAATGATACGTGTAGTATCGAAACTATAGTCACCAAATAAACCAATTGTTATACAAACAAAGTGATAAACAGTGCTTTTTAGTTTTCCAAAATACAACATTATCATAAACTTTTATTATGTAACCAGTATTACTTTTTCTATCATTCACATCATTTGCAAAATCTGAATCAACGTATGCGGTAATCATATTTTTGTCTTCAATACATTTTATAAAATTAAGACCATAATTTTCAATTGATTTCAAATATCTTACAATTTGTTTTAAATATTTCTGTGATTTTCTGTACAACAATTTTAAATTTGACTGAAATATGTCGTTGCAAAAGATATGTCAGGTCGTATACCGAGCATTAAATATATCAAATATCGTATGAGTCTCCTATAAGGCTTAACAGTTCTATTATCACTTTCACATATAGCTAAATTTAATTTTGATTGCATTGGAATACTAACATGTTTACAATCAGTCATGTTAAAAACATTTAGAATCTTATAAATCAACTCTTTTTGATTTACAATTTAACCATTTTTAGTTTTAGTAATAATCAAACCTAAGAACTTTAAAGTTGAATTATTAGATAAGTCTCTCATTTAAAACTTTTTCATTAAGTTCTCTTTAATAATATGCAATTTGTATTTAATTTATGCCATCAAAATTAAATCGTCAACATATATTAACATATAAATATCTTCACTTAAATATAAGCAAGGATCAGTTTTTGATCTTACAAAACCTAAAGTTTGTAAATACTGATTTAAATGTTCATTCCAGCATTTTGGTGACTGCTTCAGTCCATACAGTGCCTTCTTTAGTTTACAAACTTTACTTGCTTTAGTTTCTATTAAACCTTCTGGTATATACATTCAAACATGTTCCTTCAAAACACCATAAAGAAATGCAAACTTGATATCTAGTTGTAAAATTTCCAGGTTTTCTTGAACAAGCAATTATAATAAGATTTTTATAGTCACCACTCTCGCTACGGGAGCATACAAATCTTCATCTTGGTTATTATGCTGCATAAAACTTCTTGCTACTAGCCGAGCTTTCTTTAAAATCTTACCATCAGCTTCCTTTTCAGAAAACACCCATTTCGAAAGAAGAATTGTCATCTTCGATTGCCTCTTCCCATCCATTTCCCAATGGTATTGCTTCAGAATAACTTTGCGGTAGTTCTGTAGATAAGTTTCTCACGAAGAGCGCCTCCATTAGGTTCATTTCGTATTCTTCATAACGCACTGGACGTACCTTTTTCCTTAAACTTCTTCTTAAGTTGTCGACTTGGTTACTTGGATTTTCCACTTCGTTGTTTGGATTATTTTCTTTAACTACTTCAATTCTTTCTTCTTTAAATCCAGTTTCAAAATTTTCCTTTTCTTTATCTTGAACTGTTATTGGTTTTACCAAACATTCCTCTTCATTAAATACAACGCTTCTCGCTATGATTATCTTCTGCTTTTCCGGATTCCAGAGGCGATAACCATTATCAGCATATCCCATCATGTACATTTTCTTGCTTCGAGGATCCAGTTTGCTATTCCTATCTTCTTTCGAAATGTATGCATACGCAGGACAATCAAAAATTTTAATCTTTTCCAAATTTGGTTCTTCCTTAAACCACACTTCTGCAGAAGTTACTGGATTAGGAAGTACAGATGTGCTTGTTCTGTTTGTCAAGTAATATGCCGTTCGTACAGCTTCCCCTCAGAATGGCTTTTCCATTTTTGAATCAAACATCTTGCCTTTTCGATCATATTACCATTGTATCGTTCTGCAACTCCATTCTGTTCTGGATTACGCGGTACAGTATACTGTATATGAATTCCTTTTCTTTGATAAAATAATTTTAATTCCTTTGAAGAATATTCCCCTCCGTTGTTACATCTTAGACGTTCAATTTTCTTTCTAAATTTAGCTTCAACCATTTCCACATAAATTTGTAAATATTGAATTACTTCACTTTTCTATTCAAGAAGATAACAGATTGCAAAATGTGAGTAATGATCAATAAATGTCAACACGTAACTTTTACCATCATGAGTTGTAGGAGTAATCGGTCCACAGATATCTGTAGATACTACTTCCAGTGTTCTTCTTGCTTTTCCTTTTTTGCTAATCTGTTGAAATGGAGTTTTACTTTGTTTGCCTCGCACACACGTTTCACAAAACAATCCGCTTGGAAATCTCGATGAGTGGCCCATTTGTCTATGCCATAAGGTTTTTTCCGTTATTGTCATGTTTGTTTCAAGAACTCTTCCATTTAAATTGATAATGTACAAGTTTCATTCTAAATAACCCGATGTTACTCTAGAGTTCTTCTTGTTTAGGTAGACATTATTTTTGAAATCAACTTCAAATCCTTTTTCTTCAATCTTCTGTACCGATAAAAGATGTCTTGATAGGTTTTCACATTCTGGAACATTTTTGATTTCAACACTTGTTCCATTTTCCGTGTCCAAATTTAAATCACCTTGTCTTCTTGCTACTACAGACCCGCCTAATTTGCCACATTTATTTTGTAATTTACTGCCATCACATTTACCAAATGTTTTCCCGTTTCTGGATTTACTAAGTGATTTGTAGAACCACTGTCGACAACAAACAGAATTTTTCGTTTAGTTTCTAAAATCTCGGTATCTCGTTAAAAAAGAAATACTCTTACTTTCCGTTAGATTAGCATTATTTCCTTGGTATTTCCTAGGACATTCAGACCGTTTATACCCTTTGACACCACACTCGTAACACTTTTATCGAAATTGATATTCACTTTCTTTTTTATTAAACTGCTTGTTCGTACCGTTCTTATTTCTATACTTCTTGTTCATTTAGAAGGCTTGTTTTGTTGTATCAGGTGTATTTTTCTTCTGACGTGCTTCTTTTATCAGAATTTTATTTTTTACGAAATCTAAAGTTATTTTAATAATTGACTAATTATATCACTGTCTTGAATTGTGATACCACAGTTTTAAAGTTCAGAAACTGTTTGATCAATATCTGTCAAAAATTCTGTCAATGCATTATTCCTAGCAAATTTTAGACTTCGCAACTTTCCTTGTAGTTGTACTTGGGTTGCAATTCCCTTTTTAATATAAGTACGTTCCAACAAGTCTATTATCGATTTAGCCGTCTTTTTGTCCTATATCATTTCCAGCATGTTGTCTGCCAGATACTGTACAATGTTATTTCGAGCTTTCACGTTCTTCTTGTTAAATTCTGCCAAATCCTATAAATCCGTCGGAGGTTCCGTAGTAAGGCAATCCAATACATCATTCTGTTCTGGAAACAACTTGACGCGGAATTCCCAATTTGAATATCCGTTTTAATCAAAAGGTTTCCCGCTTCCAAAATGAATTGGTGAATTCGCCATTTGTAACCACTTCTACGAATTCAAAATTTTATACACTTTTTAACAGTTTCTTTTCATACACGTTATTTCAACTGGTTATGCCTGCTTATGTCTGGGCCCATAACCTCTTAAAGTCCGTGATCAGGATTAAAAATGTTTATAACGTGTTTTGAACATTGTGTTTATTTTTTCATACAAAATACAACTGACTTATTGTACATATCTACAATAACTGCCGCCAACTACGATCGATACTATATTAATTAAATCAATTCAGAACTACTATGTTAACATAACTTGTTTACATATCACTCTTGATGACGGGCATCCAGCTGAATAATTACTGTACTGATAGAAAATGTATTAGTTTATAAACGAAATACTGGTGTGACATTTTAAATCTTAGTAAATTGCTTGACTGTCTTTGGACTATCATAGGATTTTGTCATATTATATCTTTATTGACTGTGTTTTGACTATTGTGACTGTAAGTGGATTAATTAACTGTTTTTTGACTATGCTAGGATTTTGTCTGATTATATCTCTCAATGGACTGTATTTCGGCAATTGTGATGTTATGATTGTAAATCACTTAAATCACTATATCAAATACAGTCAATATAGTGATTTATTGACAAAATACTAATACGATACATATTTTAACAGTTTTGATGTATTTTAAAGTAACGAGTGTCTTCCACTTCCAGACTAAGCATGAAGTAAAATTTCGAGTTTAGAAAAGCCCCGTGTATAAAATTTGTCGAGGGTAGCGCAGCGACCCGAGACAAATTTTCACGGGGCTTTTCTAAACTCGAAATTTTACTTTATGCGCCACCCGTATAAACCACTGATTCACAGTAAAGTTAAAAATATATAACGCTTAGATGTGAGGGTAATCAATATTTATTGAGATGCAGCGAAATATGCAAGAATTCATTGTTTTGTGAATAGTTTAATAATAATAAAAGTAGAATAAATTTAGTTTGTGCAATTTGTCCATACTGTTGATATTTAAGTCATCATATCTTAAACGGGGACAGTGCTATGATGGACACATCACATTTTTTTTTTACTTTACGTTTTGTGTGATAATCGATACTTATTATTACTTTTACAAAAGATTGACAGTGATTAATTAATTTTGACTGCTAACAATGATTGACTGCTGTAAATATTTTATTGATTAATAGATAAGACGTCATTGTTTCCAAAGCACTCTTTGCAAAACAGAAAATATTATAATTTTAAACAATAAATCTAAAATAAATTATAAGTGTGGTACA
The DNA here is from genome assembly GCA_932526585.2 of Philonthus cognatus. Taxonomy (NCBI): domain Eukaryota; kingdom Metazoa; phylum Arthropoda; class Insecta; order Coleoptera; family Staphylinidae; genus Philonthus; species Philonthus cognatus. Next base: position 63,384,109 of record OW052241.1, on the reverse strand, counting down.
TCACTGACATCAGAAAAAAATTCTTTTAAAATATATGAAAAACCAAAATGGCACCCATTAATAAAACATAAGTTGGCGATTGTATCCAGGTAAATGTTATAATTATCTTAAAAATAAACAATGGGGAATCTAGTAGATTCCTCATTAAAAAATGCTAGTCAAATTTTAAATGCAGTTTTTGAATAAAAATATATAAGCGATTAAAGAAAAAAAGTTTTTTGCTAAAATCTTGAAAACAAAAGAAGATTTTTGAAAATTGTTTTCAGATCATTGAAAAAAAAAAATAACGCAACTTTTCTCCAATTTAAACGACTCTCTATCTCTTCAAATAACAGATCTTTATACATTCTGTCGAAATACGGACACTTTGTATGTATACTCAAAAGAAAAATTTCTTGTAAATTTCTAGAATAATAAAATTGGATTGATATTTAAACATCAGATTAGGAAAATATCACCTTAATGACTGATTAAGTTAATGATTTATTAGAAAATGAGGTAAATATTAGACTTCTCTGGAGAGATCTCTTGTTGCTAGACTTATTATTATTTTTTCCTTCCAAAAGCAGTGTTTTAAGTGTTTTAAAATATTTTGGAAGATGATAAAAATTATCCAATTTTGTCACATCATTTATCCGCATTTAAAATGAATTTTCATATTTTTAAACAAATGAAAGTATAATGACGTATTTTGTGATTAATATTGTGATTGAATTATAAATATAAACTTGTTCGTATTACCATTATAAGTTATTAGCTATATCGCTACTTTTTATTTTCGTCGCATAATCCTACAAATGGCTCTCTTATTCACCTATAATTTTAAAGAATAGACATTTTAATTTTCTAATGAACGAGATACAGACAAATGCGAGACCTTAGTTTTACCTAAGAGTTATAAATACGGTCCGACAAATAAAAAAGTGTTATCCCCTTCACATTAGGTACTTCGGAAAAAACTGTTGTCAAAAATGTATTTTTTTTTAAATTTAATAACTTTGTTTGCAAGGAATCAAAATATGATTTTTTAATTTGCAAATTAACAAAATGAATATTATACAAAACAAGACTCGATGTATATAATTTATGTATTTTGTGTAAGACAGTCACTTTGAATTTAAAAAAACGACATTTTTTTCCGAACAATCTAATAATAACAAAGTTACTCATACTGTGACAATCAAAGTGGGACACACTGTATTGTTTAACAAATGAATAAATGAGAGTTATAACTTTTTGATCATTGTTAATCATTCTAGATATATTGCTGAAACAATTAGTAAAGACATTTTAAAAAAGAAGTAGCGATTTTCGGAGATCTATTTGCTTTAGTTTTCGATATTTTGTCATTTTTAATTTATAAAAAGTGTTTCAACAAGAGCGCTCGATTAACAATTTAACCCGGCGCTCTTGTTGAAACACTATTTATAAATAAAAAATGATAAAAAGAAGAACACCTTTTTTACTTCAATATAGTAAATATTTATATTTCAACGAAATTCGAAAAAATGTGTTTGTCTGTCTTAGAAAATTAATCCGGTGCTCTTGTTTAGACACCCTTTAGTGAAAAAATATGGGCAGGTAGAATTTAATAAAAGTTTAGAGTAATGGGTATATTTGACCAATAATTGAAGAATAAGTAATAGATAGCCTTATGCGTGTTATTTGCAGGGTTTTTATGTTTAAAACACAGCCGTATTGTTTTAAACAGTTTTGTTTTAAACAGTTTTGTTTTAAACATGTTTTAAATCTTAAATTTGTTTAAAACATGTTTTAAACGTTAAATTTGCTTAAAACTTTTTTAATTATCTTAAATTTGCTAAATTATATTGTAGACTACTTCATTAAGATTTTTTGTTTAAGTTTTTAAATGTTAGCTACATTGTTGAAGATATTTCAAATTACATTATTAAATACAACACTTTATTACAATAAAATAGCACAACTGTGTGTGCATAGATGTGATTTTTAAATACAGCGAATTTTTTTTCATACACTGTAAATTTTACGACAATCGTTGTTTTTTTTAAAGATTTCAGTTTGAATCTTTAAACGAGGGTTTTCCACTCCTAGACTAGTAGCATGAAGTAAAATTTTGAGTTTAGAAAAGCCTGAGAATTTAGATTTGCCGCGCAGCGAAGCGGAGCGGCCAATCCAAATTAGGCTTTTCTAAACTCAAAATTTTACTTCATGCGCCACACGCATAAATCACTGAAACATCGTAAAGTTTAATATTTAGATATGAATAAAACGTGAGTCAAATTCTGCGCTGAACAAATAGTTTAAAACAGTGATTATAAGCAATCCAATAACTCTAACGTATATTAGGTTGCGTATAATCGTTGTTGTATGCGTGTGTTTTTTTAACTTTACTGTAAATCAGTGTTTATAAGCGTGGCGCATGAAGTAAAATTTCGAGTTTAGAAAAGCCTAATTTGGATTGGCCGTTCCGCCTTGCTACGCGGCCAATTCAAATTCGTAGGCTTTTTTAAACTCGAAATTTTACTTCATGCTTAGCCTGGGAGTGGAACACACTCGTTAAAAGCCTCAAATTAACCGCTTTGAAACAACGAATTTTCGCAAATTTAATAAACGCTGTAATTATCGGGATATGTATACTCGAAAAAATGCCCTGTATGCTCTGTTTTAAACGTGTTTTAAACATGTTTTAAAACACATTTTTAATTGTTAATGTTTTAAACGCTGTTTCAATGAAAAAAAAGTATTGTAAAAAAAACTGTTTGTTTTAATTAAAATAAAAAAAAAACGTTTTTTACAACCCTTGTTATTTGTCATTAAATTTGTAATTATAAGTAATTAGTAAATATGGTGGCTGCGCCGGGATACTGCTAAAAATATTGCCAGCTTCCGTCATGCATGTTTTTCTTTTACAATACACCAAACACCTGAATATTACTAGCGAATGCATCGGGATATGTATACTTAACAAAATACTTCCCTGTATGAATATTTGGAGTATGATATCAGACATTGAATTATTATAGCATTGTTATAAACTAGTTATATTAGTTCGTAAACTAAAATTGAACTGATAGATAACGTAATCATGTTTACGAATGTCCCACTATCGGCAACTGTGTCATATTAAATTCGGCCCATAATTACACATGGAAAAGTTAAATATTGACGCAATGTCCTTTTGATATTAAATGTTTCTGTTTGTTTGTGCGCGCGGACAATCGCGTTGGAAAGATATGAAGGGCTTTAAATGGCGGGGGACGGGGGGTTGGAACGGCGTAAATTTCAGGATTCCATTAAAACGCTGCCGCTGCGGATCGATATCAGTCACTGTATTTTCTTGCTGCAGCTGTACTTTACTGACACTCTTGAGAAAACTTCGATTAAGCCTCGTGCTTTTCAGCTTTTCAGCTTTTTCTCCGACATCAAAGTGAATTCGCCCGACCCTTGACTTTCCTTCATCAATCCCACACAATATACTAATCAATTTTATAAAGATGTTTTAATTAAAAATAAAATGTGTATAAACACAGTTGTTTAACTTTAATGTTATTTTTATTTTAAGGAACACAGGGCTTGTTGACAAAGAGGTAATTATTCATTTCAGACCATTATTATTTTGTAGCATTTCTGAAGGAATGTTTATTGTTTCAGAATTAAATAATATACTATATAAAAATACATTAAATAAACACCAATTAATTCGCTAACAGTTTCTAAATTAATTAACATAATTGCTTACACAAACGAAATCGCACAACTAAAACAACATCAGCAACTTGTCTTTGAAAGTGTTTATTCTATTAAAATATTATAATTACGCTTCACTTTTTAATTGAATATGGTGGAATGTTGCCACATGTGTAGAAAAATAAAATAAATAAAAATCTGGCTGATATTTTCTCAAGAAATCCACCGATCGTTAGTATAAAAAAATACATTGAATATTTTAAAATTACTTGAATTCTAATGATATAAAGATGTGATAAATATAAAAATGTTAACAAGCAATATTTTAAAAGTTTCATTAATAGACTTTAGCAAACAATAGCTCCATTTATGTTATGTAATGCTGAGCAGAGCAATACAACAGTCTTTAAAGTTGTCAAAAATGTTTCCAAATCGATTTAATATTATTTGATAATTGTCAAGTTTGTCAGTAATATTAGCCCTCAGGTGCACAAATTTTTGTTTTTGCAGCAAGCAATTTTAGATTGATGTTTACTCAAAAATATGGTGCTGTTGACAAGTGAAAACTTAAAGTCAAGAACTAATTAAAAGTAATTAAAGTTGTAATTCAAGAATTAAAAAAAACCTAATTTAGAAAGGAGGTAACTATATAAAAGTATTAAGGTAGATGAATTTAATAAACATGTGTTCATCAATATTTATTTGAGTTTACAATTGAAGACCAACATTTTGACACTTAATTAAATTAATACAAAAATATTCTTAACTTTTTCCAAAACTGCCCGAATTAAGTGACAATTTGTATGCATATCAAGTACTGGACTACTAATAAGATGAAAACAAGTTTATCATTTCTACTTCCGGGTTTTCCCCGAAAACCGCTCCCGTAAGGGTTAAAAAACGGAAGACATCGATTTTCCACAAATCTCCACTTGAAAAAAAAATGTTTCAAACAAAAAATCTAGCTGAGAGGATTTTGAACAAAAAAATTCCGTACCACTTTTTTGTGAAATAAACCGTTCTCTTAGAAATAACGATCATCATTTTGAATTACAGTTGCGACTGATAAATGTGACTGATAAATTTCATTAATATTTGGAAAATTGTAATAGACCGCCATAACTTCGCAGCGTTTATGGTTAAATGTTATTATTCTACAAGAAAGCTGAACTCTACCGCATTAAAATACATTTTTCTACCGTCGACTTGTTATACATTTGCTCAAATGCTACGTTGCGCGCACAACTTGATATCAGAATGACAGGTTCCTTGAATCGTTATTTCTCAGAGAATTTCACAAACAAGTTTAAAATCCTCTTAGTTACATTTTTTGTTTTTTTTGCGCTCCACTGGGATGGTTTTCGAAGAAAGCCCGGGGGTAGAAGTGGTAATCTGTTTTTCATCTTATTAGGACTTCAGTACTTGACATGCACACAAATCTCCAACCAATTCTGATAATTTTTAGAGGTTGGGTGGTTGGGTGGTTTTTCTATATACCACTACATTTCCATATATGTTAAAACCTCATCACAATTTATCTATTACATTTTACCAAAATGGCTGCAGTTCGTCAAAAATGCATCTTGGCAATGAACTAAGAGAACTCCTTATCCAGATAATAGATGCTGGCGATGTAGTGTTACATGCAGTGATTTTTTTATAGGTAAACATATGCATAAGCTATACATTTTCCGACAGTCGTTGTTTTGTAAAAGAGTTCAATTTAAAGCTTTAAACGAGTGTTTTCTACTCCCAGAATAAGCATAAAGTAAAATTTCGAGTTTAGAACAGCCCCGTGAAAATGTGTCTTCATGCTGAGTCTGGGAGTAGAAAACACTCGTTTACAGCTTCAAATTGAACTTAAAAATAAAAACATGGAATATCTAAAGATTTACAGAAAATAGGCTGAATTTGAAATACGTATACTTAAAAGAAACACTTTAAATACAAATAAAATATTTCAAGAACAAAGTTATTGTTACCGCAAAAATGTTCAGCAAAAATTTTAAAGAGAAAAGTATTTCGTACATAGTGAAACTCATTTCGTAAATGGGGAAATCTTTTGGCATATATTTGATAAGGTGAAAGATATTTGGGATATAGTGAATCTCTTTTGATCAATAGTGAAATGCAATACAAAAACCCTGTAAGTTATGTAATTTCAAAACAATAAAGTTCTTTATTAATAATGAAAAATATTGTAAAAAGGAGTCATATGATATCCAAAGAAACAATTAACTATAAATACTGTTGCGTAACAGCTTTATTTGAATAAAGAGAAAAGTATTTCGTACATAGTGAAACTCATTTCGTAAATGGGGAAATCTTTTGGCATATATTTGATAAGGTGAAAGATATTTGGGATATAGTGAATCTCTTTTGATCAATAGTGAAATGCAATAGAAAATCCCTGTAAGTTATGTAATTTCAAAACAATAAAGTTCTTTATTAATAATGAAAAATATTGTAAAAAGGAGTCATATGCTATCCAAAGAAACAATTAACTATAAATACTGTTGCGTAACAGCTTTATTTGAATACTTATCCTTTAAAAATGAATTTTGGTCTAACCGATTTCAGGTAAACATGCGTTTCCCTTAAATTTTAGATTCCGCTCCCAAAAATGTCACCAGATTCCGCCATTTTAGCCGTATAAACCAGGCTTCTAGTTTCATTAATGTTAAAATTAATGAAGTATAGTTAAATGAATTTACTATAACTTTAATTTGGTTTTCACTGATCACTTGGTAAAACATTTTAAGTAATATTAAATTTGAATTGTAGTCACTTCGATGATTCGCCTATTTATTGAGAAATAAAGAAATAAGTGAAATAAACCAAGTGCCTTTAATGAAAATTCAATATAAATTTATGATTATCTATTTGATCAAAAATCTTGTCATTTTAATAATTACAAATCTAAAAACAAGCAATATAATACAATTTGTATCATTTTGCGATTACTATAAGTATTGTTTATTAATATTAAGTAGGGGCACTAATTGCACTAATCTATATTTTAATACATCGCATGGTGAAACGTTTCAGATCGTAAAATTAATTCATAAAATTATCGTGTATCCGTTTTACCCATAATAAAACGGCCATTATCATATCTATAAGCATAAGCAATGAAGCAATTTGGAAATTTCGGTCCGGTAATTATACGGAATTATATTGTAACGACTCAACCCTCAAAATAACTAAAAGTTTTTGCACGCATAAAATAAATTCGCTTCTTAAAAATTCATAATACGGTTGCCTGGCTCTGCAAAAAACATAGGAATTAAAATTAAATGGTGTAGTATTAAATAGCAGTAGCTGTGTTTTTATTTATTAGTGCTTTAATTATCAATTAAATTTCATCTTTACGTAACCTATTCAATTAATTTAATAGCTTTATTTTATAATTAATTTATTATCAAACCGATATTAAAATATGAAATTTATTTAATTAAAACGGTTATTGATTTTTGTAAATACTTACATGCGAGAGTTGGTAAAATATGAACCTGCATTTGTTTTTACTGGTTTATTTGTGAACATGATTTTGTGTAAAATAGTTTTTTTGCACGATCGACTTTAATTTAATGTTTATACATCTGTTTTCAGGACGGTAGGCTGTGTTTACCAAGTTGCTATAAATATCAAATACGTAGGTGAAACTGAAGTTTTACTTATTATTCAGTGAACGGTAAATGGAACTTACCATTTATAGCAACTGATAAAAACAACTCAATTAAAAATCTAAGCAGTCAATTTTCAGTAATTATATATGACAGTGGCATATTTATAATAATTGAGAAGAAATGTTAAGTAAATATTATACAACATCATACATAATATACATCATAACACAAATTTGAACTTCATGTTTATGTTTAAAATAAAATAAAACAGTAACAATTGTAATTTTTTAAGACTAACTTAAAGCAAGTACGACATACATATTTGATTTTTTTATTATTTCAAGATAAAAACTTTATCGTAGTTCCACATACAAGTAATTCTAGATACGAACCAAAACATTGTATTTGTTTGAGACGCAAACGACACAAATTGACAGAATTATTAATGTACATATGTCAATTGCTTTCCAATAAAATTCCAAAAAAAAAACGTCAGTTTGTATTAATTAAATTATACAGAGAATTTTAAATATAAATATCATATTAAATATACCGGGTGTTTGATTAAGCGTGGCCACCGGCTGTATCTCAGAAACTATGCCTATGCCTAACTAGTAATAGTGGCCAAGAGAAATCACTGAAAATAATTTTTAAGTTCCTAACTTCGTCGTTAGAGGGTGTAACATTTATCGCCAAACACAAAAAGAGGTTTTTATCATAAAACTGCTAACTGATGCTAGAATAAAAATATACAAATCATAATCTAAGCTGAATTTTACTCAATTTTAACTACTCACTTGTATTATTATCTTACATATGTGCCGTTGAAAGCCAGAGTGGCCCAAGTCAAAAAAGCTAGTTTCGAGATATAAGGTCCCAAAGTGAAATCGCTATATAAAAATCCCGAAATACAAAATCGAATGATTTCTGCGAATTTAGTATAGAAAAGGTGTTAATTTAAATATCTATGAAGAAAACAATACTGATTTTCTCAAATATCTAATTTTTTTCTTGCTTTTTGATAAAACAACCTGTGCCGGAGATTCACGCCATATGAAACCCTGTTTTTTTTTTCTATTTATGAACCTAGAGAAATGAAATTTGTGGAAGAGAATAGAATAGAAACAATAGAAACTAATTAGTTACATAACAAAAATAAGAAAAAAACAATATTAATCTTCTTGATCAAGTGGACCAAGGTCTTCCACATTGCCATCTCCAATAAGATTTCTGAAATATTGTTGATATGCTTGTGGAATAAATTCAAAAAGTTCTTCCATGTTCTTTTTCTTTTTTTTTTCGTTGATTGGCAAAGGTCCTTCGTATAACGGTGGTATGTCAACTTTGCTTAAATTTTTGGGTTTTCCTTTTCGGCACGGCAGTAAATTAATTCTTTCGAAATGGCAATTTTCGTCAATAGTTTCTTTATAAAATATTTTATAGGGGTGTTTTTTTTTCAAAATGTAACCATTGAATCTTTAGCCATGATACCGTGGAATTTTTTTCGTTTTTACTTCGGCGTGTTACTGACTGTTCTAATAGTTTTGTAGAAAAAAAATCAGTTTGTTTCATTTGAGAAATAATAAATGGCTTTTTGGATCTGCACATTTTTATTATTGCATACCAATCGTCAGGTAGATATTTTAGCCTATTCTTAGCATATTGTTCAATGTGTCCAAAATCACGGTCGTTCGGTAGAAAGGAATGACCCGAAACCATAAATTTGTGATCTATTATTTGAATATCAGTATCTGCTAAGAGCTTCAGCCAAAGTAGGCATTGTTTAAAATTTATATTTTGTCCGCCGCATGCATCGCTGTATGCAATAATGTGATTTGCTCCTTCTGCGTTTTCTAAGATATGTTTTCTTGTACATGATCCTATTTCTTGTGCTCCTCTTGATGCGGTAATTTCATCCTATACGTACATAAAACCTTTTTCTTCTTCGCTTAGTTCATGTATGCCTAGATTGTAAACATACATGTTTCTCTTATAATAAGCGATAGAGCAAGTCAATGATGGGTATGGCAATGCCTTTTGCAAATCAAACGTAAATCCATAAACGTTTGCCTTATTAGTTATAGAGAACATCCGATCGTGCATCAAACTCGATCTTGCATTTTCAGCTTTACACAAGTGTAAGGTATGTTGCGTATTCAAATTTTGTATTTCCTCTTCATTTGTTTCGCTGTCTACTTTCGCTTTGAATAAGTCACATTTCACACAGGTATCTTTTGAAGGAACGTGGAAGTGTAGATTAGAATCGCGGTGAAATATATTCCTGTAGATTGCTTCTGATACAGGAATGACATTATCATTCGTACATTGTTTAATGTACAACTTGTGCATTAGTCTTAAATTTAATGTAGAATCAAGGTATTTTCTGTTAGGATTATGAGTTCTGGTATAATGAGATTGATATGCAGGAAAAGAATTTATGTGAGCATGAACATGCTGCACTTTTTCTTCGGGAGTCATATTTGCCGGTATATGTTTTCCTCGCAAATCCTCGCCTGGAGATAAGAAACTAGCACATTTTAGTGCTCTCTTCACACGTCCACTTGATATTTTAAGAGTTTCTAAAAAGTATTTCTTACAAACATTTTCCGAAATGTTGCCAATGTTTAAGTAATTGGAGTTTGTTATAGTTTTTTCAGATCTGGTTCGGTTTCTTGGAAGATTGGTTTTAGTCTTGTTTTGTTTCACCAAACCGCACAGAAAGGAATTTTGTCTAGAAAAGTTTCCCATTAACCAGAATTTTTCAAATGCTGTTTTTCTGTCCAATTCGCTTATTCTAGCAAAGCAATGTTTATTAAAATTGCAGTTGATGTTATTAAAATTCTTTGCCGGCACCACTATGTTCGTAGTACTGAGGTATTCCTGCCCCGTATTCCTCATTCGTTTACGGATTGACTTTATGTTTTTTTCCGGTTCTCTAAACCGTTTTTTTCCCTTACGTTTTGATGTATTAGCAGCAACTTGCTGATCTTCTAAAATAAATATTGGAGGTTATGTTTGTTCAAAATTGAGAAAATACCACTACAATCATACCTGAATCGGTCGTTTCCAAAACTTCAAGTTCGAGAAATTCATATTCGCATTCACTTGCACTAAATGACACTTTTTCACTAGTACTAGACTCACTGGAACTCATTTTTAAATATATAATTAAGCAAATAGCAGAACTGACGTATAACGCACCCGTGATCAAAGCACACTTCGTCGTCGATTTCTCGTCGCTATTGATTACCAATGATAGACACTACACTGGTTAAACTCTCTGATTACAAATTTGATGTAAGAATTTCAAGATACAAAGAATTCAATATGGCGACCAAAATGAATTTCGGATAAATAATAATAACATTTAATTCTCTCTTATTCCAATTTTTACGTTTTTTAAATAGGGCTGATCCAACACGGCGATAAATAATTAAAACCTTGGATGCGCATGAAACTTATTTTAAGTTATATTTGACACTTCTTTATTCTAAATTAATAGGATATAACTAGTTTTGTATGATGCTGTAGGATATTGTCAGTTTTTGTAAACATATGTTGTATACATATGTATCGGACGATAGCTACCAATAATTAATGCGAAAACAAAAATGGACTTAACCGGTCGCATGCAAGCTTCTCGTTGTTCCACTTAGATTTTAGTAAACTGCAATTATTACAGAGTTAGTTAAGTCAGCAGAGATTGATTTGACCAATCAGTGAAGCACCCAATACAACCTTGTGTGATTGACGATGACTTGGGCCACTCTGGCTTTCAACAATATCCATAACTCATTAAAGTGCAAACATTAAAAGCAACATTTATATACCAAACATCGAAGGAATACAATTTACATTTATTCAGGGAGGTAGTTTGAATAATGGAGAATATGAATCCGCTATTATCTCAAAAACGCCAATTTTTGACTTCGGCCACTCTGGCTTTCAACGGCACATATATAAAGTAGGGGAGAGCAGGAAAGTGTGATGATTAAACTGCATGTAACTTTAGTTTCAATTAACAAAAATTATTGAAATTAATCTTATTAGATAGGTAATTTAAAGCACTTTTAAAAGACGTTTTACTCTTGTTTACTTTAGCTCTTAAAGTAAGCGCCTGAGGGACGTTTTGGAACAATACACTATTTTCTAGATTTTGTTAAACATTTTAAACTGTAAGGTATAGTTATAGCGATATACTGAGAAAAATGGTAAACACCTCATCCTAATATCCTTATTCTAACCGAAGTTATAGTTAGAAGTTTGGCAGATTTGCCCATTTACAACTACACACCATATTAAAATATATTTTGAATCTAGTAGGTATTTAGGCTTATTTGATTTATGTCCAAGAGTTTAACGAGAATTGAAAAAATAACAAAGACTTTTCCCCATTTATATGTTATGTTAATCCAATATGTGAGTAAATCCAAGATTATTTACAATCTCAAATCATAGCAGGCCATAAGATCAGTGGCGTAGATAGCTTTTTGTGATGGGGGGGATTTAAGTTAGTAGTTTGAATCAAAAATTTATTTTTCTAAAGTTATACAAATACAAGTACAAAAAATGATGATGTGTAGTACTTTCTCATTTAAACAATTGATGATTGACATACTAAACGTCTTCTACTTGTTAATTGGTTAAAGACCATTTCACATTAAATCAGTGTCTTATACGCGTGGCGCATGAAGTAAAATTTCGAGTTTAGAAAAGCCCCGTGAAAATTTGTCTCGGGTCGCTGCGCGACCCTCGACGAATTTTCTACGCGGGGCTTTTCTAAACTCGAAATTTTACTTCATGCTTAGTCTGGGATTGGAAACACTCGTCAGACGACTAATGATAAACTTATTTTGCAGTTTTTTTTTTTATTGTAAAATGTATGACTAAAATATCTGAAGTTCAGTTGATTTTTTTCAGAATAAGGTAGTTCACTTTGTCATACTGTAAAAGCCTACATTTTTCAAAAAACACAATTTTTAATTATTTAATCCAGAAAATGATAATATTGTATCGTAAATTAAAATTAATTTTAAGACCCCTAAATTGAACAGTTTAATTCAAAGGCTTCCTAAAGCCGTTTCGATAGTCGAATTTATTTAAAATTCTCAAGACACAAAAATTTGACACAAATATATATAATTCTGTCACGTCTTCAAGTTATGAGACCCTGAAGTATATTTTTCTTTTAGATATTTTTTGTATTTGTATTTGTTTATTTATTATGGAATCTCCAATTGAACCCAATACATTAAAAACATAGACAGGTTAGCATAGCGTGTTAAAATTAAATACAGAGAATTTTTCTTTTAGGTATACATTTTGATAAGCCTTTTTAAACGAATTGAATTTAAAGCTTTGAACGAGCGTATTCCACTCCCGTATTAAGCATGAAGTAAAATTTCTAAACTCGAAATTTTACTCCATGTGCACTGAAAACACTGAGATATTGTTAACAAGCGAACTTCACTTGAAATTAGTGTTTTAGATGAGTGGCACTTGAAATAGAATTATAACAAAATAAATCGCTTACAGAAAAAGTTCATTCCTTTTAGTTAATTCTCCTAATTTTCAAGATTCATGGGGGACAATTGATCCCCTAAATTCACCCCCTGTCTACAACACCATATGAGATTACTACAATTAAAATCACTTATTACAACATATTATTGAAATAATACGAAACAAATATAACAAAATAACGAATATAATAATTATATGTACTTCAGCAACGGAAAAAAACAAAGTTTTATCAAAAAATGCCAAATTAAGCTATGTCAAAAATATATTAATCTGAATCTACGCTAAATTTTACTCGATTTCAAGTACCTTATCGTTTTTGTTTGCTTTTACATAAGATGTAGGGTAAAATAGATAAGTCTAACCATTAAAATGATTGTAATTTAAAATGAGTTTGCCCAAATTAAATAAACTCAAAATAATTCGATAGATAATTGACAGCACATTAACTATTATGCACTCTTATTTACTTTAGTTTCTATCTTAATGGCCAGAGGGCGCTATTAGTGTAAAATACCTCATTCTGTCAAATTTTCACTATATCTCCGGTTAGGATAAAGATATCGAAATGCGGTTTCCACCAGTTTTCACACTATTTCTCATTTTAATTAACTAACGTAACTAACATATACCTTCCAAATTGAAAACTTAAACAAAATTTAGACAATATGGTGATTATCTCAATCGCACTATCTAACGTTTAATATCTAAATTAAAGTAAACCTGTGTATACACGATTCCATTTGTTTCTGGATCTCGCCTAGCTATGGAAAAGTGACAGTTTAAGTATTGTAAATGGGGCTGGTTGTGTTTTAAATCAGGGTTTTTAAATGTCACTGTCAGATGTTCGATTTTAAGGTTATAATTTCTGACTATTGTGATCTTACACTGTTGCCTGTTTTACAAATTTTCAGATATAAAAGGATAATAATATGCAGTTTTAAGATTAACAAAATTTACTACTTGGTTTTTGTACATACAAACACAGCAATAATATTGTATATAACAAATATAATGAATTCGGCTCTGCAAACTTATTTCGTCATCCATTTGTATTTCTCGCTTGGGTCTTCCCGTTAACACATTTTGATCAACTCCATCCATCCACCTTAATTTTGGTCATTCTCTCTTCTGTTGGCCCTCAGTATTTTTTTGTAGAATTGCAAATTTATTCCCACCCTCTTGTGATACTGATAATTTTCATGTCAAACAATTTTTAAGCCCTCATTCCACTTTTATTATTTAGTCAAGAGAACCTGCATCTGAATCTTCTGATGTTTGTTCCGAGCCAGATTCCCCAAGCGAAATAATAAAAGGAGGAATGGTTTCAAAAGAAGGGTTCCCCATGTGTTTTGTCCAGTCATCCGAAATAAGTTTTTCACAATGATCACAGAAATTTTGTCACATATCGGATGTACATTTTGAGAGAGACTCAAGCCATAAATTCTGAACACGATCCTTAGATGGTTGCTTAGAATTTATGTGCTTATTGTAGTAAGTCTTACAAAACCCCCATGCCATTTCAATTGGATTGTATTGACAATGGTATGGCGGTAATCTAAGAACTTCGTGCCCGTCGTTTCTCAAAATGTCATCAACTACGTAAATTTTGTCATTTGATCGAATAGGTATAAATAAAGCCCATAGTTCCTTTTTGGTTAATTTTGGATTGAATTTTACATTGTGTTTAACCAACCACTCCTGCATTTCGCATTTCTTACAAGAAAATGAAGGAGTTTTGTCTAATTGCACAGAATGGTATGCAGCATTATCCATAATAACTACACATTTCCCTGAAAACTTAGCCAAAGCAGGAAAATTAAAAAGAGGATTACTTATGATATCATAAATTATTGCAACACTGTTAAAATAAGGAATCAGGAGTGGCAACTAATAAAAAATGTAAATGTTGATACTGCAACATAACAACACGAAAGCATGGCTAGGCGAGATCCAGAAACAAATGGAATGGTGTATAGATGATATTTTAAAGTGCATTTAATTATCTATCAAATGAGCCTAAGTTTGTTAAATTCAGTTAAGCCTAACTTAAGTTATAGGCATTTAAATGATGACACAGTTCTGTACTCCCCTGCGCCTTATGTAAAAGCCTAATAAACGAGAAAATAGTTTAAATTGAGTAAAATTGCGCGTAGATTAATAATTTTATATTTTTGACGTACTTTAGTCTGACATTTATTTGATATAAACTTCTTATTATCTTGTGTGATAGAGATTTCGCCCTCTAGCGGCAAAGCTAGAAACTAACGAACTATTGCCAGCAGTTTCTCTTGGCCACTTTTACTATGCATTTTTATTTTACTCCAACATACTAAGATGCATACTTTCTAAGATACGGCCGATGGCCACCCTTAATCAAACACCTGGTATATACAAGATAAATTCAAATTCAAAACTATTTGAATTCGAGAAAATAAGCTTACGCTTCTTATAGTTTGCACACTTTAAACATAATATATAAAATTACGAAAAAACTATTCGTGAAAATGCAAACAGTGTCTTAATTAATAAGACAATTTAAGACGATAAATATCCATTGAAACAACTACTTCCCGTGCAAATGGTATATAATTGATAATTCTTAAAAGTTCATCTTCGTTATTATATAAATAATACAATTTAAACACTTTCAAATGTCTATTGTATAACGCTACAAATGTTTCCCCACACTAATTTCTTCGCCTGAAGAAGCCACAGCCTGGTGAAACAATTATAGCGTTAAACAATAGATATTTGAAAGTGTTAAATATTTTTTATTTATATAAAAGTGTATTTCGAGTTTTGTTTAAATTGTTAATTGTACAGTAATATCTAAAATTATCTCGTCCAAGGGCGGTTGTGGAATAGAAAACGGCTGTCTCAGCTTATACTGCCATCTATAATTTGGAATTGTATTATTAATTTTAATTAAATTTAAATGATTCTAGTATGACATGTAATTTGACATTGACAAAATAATTTCAAAAGAATGGTATAATCCAAGACAGCTGTTTTCCATTCCATGACCACCCTTGACCAAGTTAATATTTAATATCACAGCATAAAATAATTATTCTCTATTTCACAAACTTTAAATCAGCTGTTGTTTTGCCTTCAAATGAGCCCCTGAAAAAGATGTGATTTTTTAGACGTAAATTGAATTACCCTGTATAGTACAAATAAAAAAATCTGTAACTACTAGAATTTATGTAACATCTTTCTGTTTCATATATGTGGAGGCTGTATAAAAACGCCGGCCATAAAATCCCAAATAAAAAATTCCGACGTGAAACGGAAAAATCTTAATAAGTTCTCGAATGCGTGGCCATATTTCCCACTCGAGTAAAGTGAACAATGTAAGCGGTGTCTGGCGCAAAAGAAATTTATGCCCGAATTATACAAATCGGCGAAAGGTATATATTGAGTACGTAATTTATATCAAGAAGAGAGATATGTTCTCCAAAAAAGATGAGAATAGATGTATTCACATCGAGAAAAGAACATAAAAGTTAAAAACTAAAAAAATGAGATTAATGCGTACTAAAGTAAAGATGAGTGTTTTATCTAGAAATGTATAACACTGGAAACAAATAGAATACTTTAACTTGGATGGTAAATCCTTTTAAGTCATTCTTTTTTTTAAATAACTCTTAAAATACAAGTTATATATGTTATATCAGGGCAAAAATGAGAAACGCATTTATCATACAATTTATGTTTCAAGATTATTTTTACGATTTCGCTTACACATTCTCTTAACACTCAGTTTTGCTATTGATGGAACTAGGACAAATTCCGACTGAACTCCCGCAGAGACCAAAAGGCATAAGCGACGTTTTTTTTTTCGCTCTCGTCAATTCCGCACATCCGTTTCTGAGGGCCTGAGAAATGGGGATGCGTGCGGACTTGACGAAAAAAATAATAATAAAGGGCCACTTCCGGAGGGCCACCCGCAGTGATAAACACACTCCGGTATTGATGATCAACAATAAAACTTTTTCAATAACAAACTGATGCCATTACGATAAGGTATATGACGTCGCATGTAATTTATCATTCGTGGGCATTTCTACTAAATCCGAAACACGGAACGCACTTATTCTATTCATCAAATTGATTTCACATCGATTTATCATATTCAGAAAATAATATTAATATAAAACGGTGCGTGCGGATTTATTCAATTAAGTTTTAATTTTATTGTAATCTTGGAAGTTGTGTAAACATAATTTAACGCTTTACGACATTTATCTTCTACTGTTATTACTTTGAGACAAATGGTAGTAGCTATACTTTGTCTTAAAATTAGGAGGACCACGACAAACTTTCTGGTTTACACAGCCCAAATATAAGCTAATATTTTGATGTGTGGGGGCAGGTAACAAAAATACTTACTTTTAACACATTAATAATACTATTCAAACACAAGATGTGTAAATAGATGCAAACCGTCACTTGGTAAAGTAACTTCAGTTGTGATTCTAACATGACAGTCGCAATTTCGCGTACTTACATCTCTTACTTTTATCAGCTGATTTTTGTTGTGTTTATTTCTAAGACAAACCATAATAAACAGAACACAGTACATACGTCATTTTGACTAGTGATGGGAACAATCCATATACTAATTAGTAATTAGTCGACTTTTGAAATATATCGATATAACCGATTATTAGGCAGAAATTAGTATATACTACTCTAAGCGATTATTTGATCGGGTAAATTAGTAAATACTAATTTAAGCGATTATTTGATCGGGTAAAATTGTAATACGAATTTAAGCGATTATTTTATCAGGTAAATTAGTATGCCGGGTGTTGACTTGGCGGACGCAACATAGAAAATTCCATGTACATTTTTAAATGTTTAAATTTGGGCTCCCCTATTTATTTTAGAAACAAAATGTATTTACCTTTTTTGTAAAAAGAAAAATTCTGAATTTATTCGTGTTAACGCTTATCACTTTACGCTTCTCTAAGTTAAAATAATTAAGAAAATGTAATGTGATTTTATAAAAATAATGACATGCCATGAAATTGAAACAACAATTACGGATGTCAAAATGGCAAAAGATATCGCAGTCACTTAATCAAAGTAAATGTTTTCGAAATAATTTACACTATACAAAAAAAAATCTCATAATAAAGTGGTGTTATGCAGACCACAGTTATTACGATGTTTGCATTATGTTTTTTGTCGTTAATTAAGTAACAGCAATATCTTGTACTATTTTGACATCCGCAATTTTTGTATCAATTCCATGGTATGTCATTATTTTTATAAAATCACATTACTTTTTCTTAATTATTTTAGCTGTACATTTTCTGACATTCGTTGATTTTCAAAAGTGTTCAATTTGAAAACGATGTTTTCCACTCCCAGACTAAGCATAAAGTAAAATTTCGAGTTTAGAAAAGCCCCGTGAAAATTTGTCGAGACAAACTTTCTGGGCTTTTCTAAACTCGAAATTTTACTTCATGCGCCACGCGTATAAAACACAGATTTCAAGTGAAGTTCGAATATACATAATTTTGACAATATTATAATGTTATATATGCGTGACGCATGAAGTAAAATTTTGAGTTTAGAAAAGCCTAGAAAATTTGTCTCGGGTCGCTGCGCGACCCTCGACAAATTTTCACAGGGCTTTTCCAAACTCGAAATTTTACTTGATGCTTAGTCTGGGAGTGGAAAACACTTGTTTAAAGCTTGTTTAATCACATTAATTTTTCTTAATTATTTTAACTTAGAGAAACGTAAAGTGAAGAGTGTGAACATTTATAAATTTAGAATTTTTCCCTCTACAAAAAAGTAAAATACATTTTGTCTCTAAAACAAATAGGAAAGCCAATATTTGAACAATTAGAAATTAACATGGGATTTCCTATGTTGCGTCCGCCAAGTCAACACCCGGTATACTAATTTAAGCGATTATTTGATTAGGTAAAATAGTATATATTAATTTAAGCGATTATTTTGTCGGACAAATTACTAATTAGTATACTAAAAATATTTACATTTTTCTTCGCGCATTCTTAAGTCAGGTCAAATAATGCAATGTTTTAAATTAACTTATTTAGTGATTAAATAATTGATTAATATCTCAGTAGACTGGACTATTAATTATTATAAACAAATGTATCGCTGATTATCTCGGTAGACAGGACTACTAATTATTGTATAAAAAAATTCTAATCTTTACCACTAACAAACATCACCCCCAGAAATAATGCTCATGAAACCACGGGCTTAAAACAAACCCTAAAAATCACTCCCTCAAAAAACTACACTTTAAAAGACCACCCCTTGTAAAAACTTTTATTGAAAATTAAACCTCTTAAAAAAAAAACACGTTATGAAAAACTTCGCCATTTAAAAATATTCTTGGAAAATCAGCCCCACTCCCGAAAAATCTTCCTGTAATATACCCCCCGCCCCCCCCCCCCCAAAGCGACCCCAAAAAATACCCCCGCGCGCATCATATATATTACATCTGAAAGGTTAACTACTAATTTTCAACTACTAATTTAATCAATTATTAAAATTTCTCTTTTCAAAATAATCGATTATTAAAATATATTGATTATTCCCATCACTAATTTTGACAGGGTCACTCCCGCACAGTGACGCATAGTCTAGTGATTCTCAATTAGTTATTTATGCGTACTTCACGCAGCATTCGCGATTACAGTGACGTGAAGCAATCGCTGAACTAATTTAATTATACACGTTGGCCCATATTCATACCTCGCATTTAATGATAAAAGCGCACTAAAGCATGTTTGTTGATGTGATTAGAGGTATTTATATTTTTTGTATGTCACATTTATGTCACTTTCAAATGCGTTCCTTGTGTATTTACAGGGCCGGCCGGAGGGTGGTGCGAACGGTGCAACTGCACACGGTCCCACGCTGCTGATTATTATTTTTATTATCTTTATTATTATCTTTTCTTATTTAATTCAAATACTTTAACCTTTATGAACATACCAGTGGCATAAAAACGAAATCCGAAATCCAATCAATAACTTAATTTGAATTTTTACTAAGTTTGAGCATTTGGTATGCCATACTGAATTAAGTAAATATTCTAAGCAAGATAGTTCAAAATTCGAATATAGATATCAGTAATGCAAACTCACGTTTTAAAATGTCTTAGCATTTTCTATAAAATATCGTGAATCGGGATTCAAATATTCTTTAATAACCGCAATGAAAATAGATAAAGAATTGAAAGTAAGAGGATCGAAGAACTGGTCTAAAACCGTTATAATTTTGTAATGGATCAGCCGATTTCTTCTTGCAAAGAACACTTTCGAATTCAATATTTTCTAGTTGTAGTAGATAGTACGATGATTTTATTTAAACAATTTTTCACGAACATGAGACATCATTTTTATATAATTTAGGTAAATAATAATAAATAACTGACTGAAGCCGATCTTTATTTTGATTGCATTCATTTATTTAATAAAATCAACATTTTTCGTTGACTTTTGCCTTTCAGGATTATAATATTACAAATTTTACAAGTTAAAAAAAAAATAAATGTGTCTGAACTAGTGAAGAAATGAAGAAGATGAAATTTGTGAAATTGACCACTTATTACGTTGATAATTGACAGTGTTGAAAAATGTATCAACCATTGACAAAAATAATGTCAATTAATAAAAAATCTGTACGTATTCGATTTACCATTGCGATTATTTATCTATGTTCGCATTCACTACATTTACTGCGACTACTCAAATGTTATTAAATATAGCTAGAAAAGTTAAAATAAATATCGTTGATTTATAAACTCCGTAAATATCAATCTCTTGATATTTTTTTGTATATTTTGTGTTAATAATAAGACTAACAACTAAAGACCAAAACACCACACTAAATCAGTCTTTAATAAGCTTGGCGCATGCAGTAAATATTTCGAGTTTAGAACTACTTACTACTAGAACCAATTCAAATTTTTAGGCTTTTGTAAACTTGAAATATTTACTTTATTCATAATCAAGGATTGAAACACTTTAGAATATAATTAAATACTCAAATAAATATGAAGATGTGAAGGTAGGAAATCAAACACTTTTGATTTTAATTAGGGGGCAATTATCTTGCAAAGACAGTTTTAAAATTTAGGATAAATTCTACTTTGTAATTTAACATTTTTGGTGATTTGGTAAATTTTATCATTTTTGTCATTTTTTTTCACACATTCACAGTTCTGAAGTTTTTGTAAATTTTTATGATGTGTGTTGGTTTTGCCGAATTCATTAAAATTAATAATTATATAAAATTGCTAGATTCTGTAAAAATATTGAAATACAGAGATTTGAAGTGTACTCTCACATATTCCATATAAACATTTGTATAATTAATGAACTAGTAATCAAACTTAAGCAGTATATTTTTCAGGCTTTGCTAAACTCGAAATTTTACTTTTTATGCTTAATCTGGGATTGGAAACACTCGTTAGAGGCTTCAAATTAAAAGTGTTTAATAACACGTCTAAAACATACCTAGTATTGAACATATAAATACTTATATTATATTATATAAATACTTGATTGATTTCAACATTTGTATACTATTTTTATTATAATTTTTTTAATTCTAATACCTTTTTGCAATAAAATTGTTTTATTTTATATTGTAAATTTCGAAGATAATCAAATAAATTTCATTTGATTGATTTGTACGAACAATTACACACATTAATAAAATCATAATTGCATTTTCTCTTTGGTTCAAATTCTCAATATTTACAAATTTTATTTTGTTATAAAATTGATTGGTAATTTTTTATGTTTGTTGGTATTGATGATTTTATATAAAATAAATGTTTTTTGACAATTTTCAGAAAATATATAATAATTGATTTTATTTATATTTTACTATTTTTATTAAATGTCTCTGTTTATAAATTCTACAAGTTTTATCAATTTGTAAAAATTTACAAATTAAATTTAAATTGTTACGATTTTTTTAAATTAATTTTAGTCGTTTTTCTTGTTAATATTTCTTTAATTAAGTGAACAAATAAAAAAAAAGACTTCTTAAATTTGACATGATTTTTATCAATTTTAGTGGTAATTTAAACTTCGCTTAATTTACATATCATTAAATTGAACAAATATCAACAAAGAAATTACGACTTAAATATATTCTGATTTTTATCAGTTTTCGTGTCATTTTAAACTTTACTTAATTTAATTAAATCTTCTTTCGATCGATTTTTATTATTTCTAGTTGATTTTTAAATTAATGTTTATTATTTTTTATAACTTTTACAAATCTTGTAATATTATCAATATTCTTTGTAATTTTTGAAATTATCTTCACTTTCATTGTTTTCAACAACTTCGACATTTTAAATTCTGTAAATTCTATAGTTAATAATTAAAATGGTGAATTTTTTAGTTTTTCACAATTTTCGTAAATCCGTCAATTTTTACGGTTCCAATTTCCTTTTTTTGCTGTATCTGGGCTGATCACATACAGCGATTTTTTTATTTAGGCATACATATAACGATTTTTTTATGTAGATTTTCAAACACTCGTTGTTTTTATAAAAGCTTTTAATTTTAAGCTTTTAACGAGTGTTTTCAATCCCAAATTAAGTATAAAGTAAAATTTCGAGTTTAGAAAAGCCTACAAATTTGGTTTGGTCGCCAAATTTTTAGGCTATTCTAATCTCGAAATTTTACTTCATGCGCGCGCCTAGCCTATCAAAACACTGATTTAAAGTAAATTTCAAATTACACCCATCCTCACTGCAATAAATTCTACAAATTTTTTCTATTTACTAACATACTCAACACCTTTTGTTGTAACCCTTGGATTTTGAGATATTATTCCTTTTATACTTAATCGTCTATTTAATAACTATGAAATTCTATTATAAATACCTAAGCTTTTTACTTTCCACTATATGCAAAAAAAAAGAAATCATTGTTTTCGCGAAAATTTCAAATCAAAAATTTTAGTGGACAAATCCATGTTGAGGTCCCCCTAGTTGATTAGGACCATTTTTAAAAACGCTAAAGTCTAGTCTAACCTGATTGAGCAGTTACTTTGATGATACTATGAAATCAAGCTTTTTATTACAATAGTAGTCGATCAACTTTTGGTAAAAATGTGGAAACCGAAAAAGGTAGTTTAATATTGATCATTTGAAAAAATCTTCTTTGGAAAACTTGTAGATAATCGAAAAATTAGCATTTAGTGTATATACCCTTTTGTCGTAGCTCTTTTAGGTATGTTTTTAATATTTTTGTAAATATCGATTTTTTAATTACTTGAATTAATTGCAATAAATCAGTTAGCATTGATAATTGTGTCGGTAGTTTGACATTAACATGATTATTATTTTGTGAAAAAGAGAAGCTATAAGTGAGTCGTACAAACAATGTTTTGCAGAAATAGGAAGAATACGTTCAATTAATACGTTCGTGCCAACTTGACACGAGTTTGAATTGAACCACAATGATATCGCCATGGTATTGTTTTTATTAGCAACAGCTTCGATACACATTTTAACAGTTGTGACATATTTTAAAGTGACGAGTGTCTTCCACTCCCAGACTAAGCATGAAGTAAAATTTCGACTTTAGAAAGGCCCCTCGTAGAAAATTTGTCGAGGGTCGCGCAGCGACCCGAGACAAATTTTCACGGGGCTTTTCTAAACTCGAAATTTTACTTCATGCGCCACCCGTATAAGCCACTGATTTACAGTAAAGTTCAAAATATATAACGCTTAGATGTGATAGTAATCAATATTTACCGAGATATAGCAAACAAATTGCAACAATTACTTATTTTGTGAATAGTTTTGGAATAATAATAATAAATGTAGAAAAAAATCAGAGCAAAGTTTCCTTATTGTTGATATTTAAATCATCATATCTTTTACGGGGCTTGTCTGTTCAGAAGGACAAGTTCTATCAAGTTCTATCAGATATCCCCACAGAAGAAAGTCAACGGAAATGGTCATTATATGCCAAATTTTATTTTCCAAACGTGAACAATAAATATTTTTTTATCAACAATTTTTTTCTACAGCAAATTCTAAACATTTTATAATTATTCCAAAACCACTTGGTTATCGTGCCCCACCCTGTATAATAAATGCTAATTTTTCGATTATCTACAACATTTCTTAATAATATTTTTTTAAGATCAATATTAAAGAAATAAAAAAAACCTTTACAGTAAACTCCCATTTCTGGTTTCTGCATTTTTACTAAAAGTTGATCGAATACTACTATTGGAATAGAAAGCTTAAGGTTATAGTATCATCTTAACAGCTCAATCGGTTTAGACTTTATCGTGGTAACAGAATTACAGGACAGAATTACAGACAGACATTTTTTAAAAATGGTCTTAATCAAATCGAGGGACCCCAAAATGGATATATCTACTAGTTTTTGATTTAAAAATTTTCGCGAAAACATCAATTTCCCTTTATAAGATAAAATTTTGACAATTTGCCTGTATATAAATTTTAGAGGGCATATTATACGATTTATCGCTAATCCAGTTTTTTTTTGCTTTACAATCCCTACACACAACAAATTGATTTTTAATTAATAAAATTCTTCAAGAATTATTTGTGCATAATTGTAGCTGTCCGTTCTTTTGATAACATAAATTTTAAATGGAAATGGCATCATGTATGTTACAATCCGATTTATGAATATTAAAGCAACTCCATTGTAATTACTTTGGCTGAGATCCAGCACAATTAACTAAACACCGTATTTAGAGCCGGGATTTATCGTAAAGTTTCGGTCAGAATAATGTACTTATCGATGAGCAGCGGCGCTGCAGCTGTTGCTAATTGATTGTTAGCCGGACATTATCCTCTAGTCCTCCGCCGTTGCTTACACTGTTAACACGCTATTAGCGCCTGTTTTTACACATAAAAGGTGTCCATACAACACAGATATCCATTGAATATTCATAGGGAATGTCTCCGCCCATTTCCCGTACCAAGCTATTAATTGATAGTGTGAAAATGAGACTTTAATACGATTCGCGTCATTAGCTCGGTTATATATTACAAGGCACAAACTTGCTATCATTAATCTATCAATTTGAATTTTCACCTATATGTTAATTATTAATTGAGTGAGGGTAGCTATCTGCAAAATGTTAAGCTAAAGAAAAATATGTTTTTATTATTATTTTTAATTCGAATAAATGACAAAATACTTTTAAAATATTGTGATATAAAATAAACATGTTTTTATAATTTAAACATAACTTTCAAATAATTCTCCACAAATTTTGTATCACTCTAACCCATATGCTCTGTCTAAACGGCCGCATTCTAATCGAAACATCGAATATTTCTGAAAAAGTCCGTATGTGTGTTATCCACCGATAATAGTTTTGTAATATTCACACTAATGGTCAAAAAACCTTTAACATAAAATTTGAAAATACAATATAGAAAGATGCTTAAAATGAATTTTGATGCGACAAATGCTTATACAAAACTATGATCATGTCGAGCACAGAAATTGACACTTGTTTGAACAATAAAAACGTTTCCAGTACAGCAGATCTTGATGTGTCTCACAACTCCACATTCCCCTCTACTACAACATGGTTACAGTGATGATTTAAATATCAAAATACAGCAGGCGCGCACCCAGTAATTTGTCTCTATTACTTATGACATGACATAGTTTTACAATTTCGGGAAAATAAATGAGACGTGTAAAAGCAAAACTTGTCTTATCCACTTTTGGTGTTAAGTGAGTTGCATACGTCATCGTGTAGATTTTTTAATTCTGTATGTTTCCTATTCAAATTAAATGGTGAATATCAATGCAGTTGCAAAACTTGTCTTATTCACTAGACGTTGCGAAGCAAAACTGGTCTTATCCACGCAGCCAATACGAGGGCGCTGTGGCGTTGCGTGATATTTTTCTACCATACGTTTTATTTAACATTGTTTGATAGTTTGCCTGTTTAACATTAATTATAATGGAAAATCCAGCAAGATGCTTTTGTTTTGAAGTTTTTGAAATGCTCGAAACCAATAAGAAATAGGCAGAAAAAGGAGGGTATTGCAAAACATTTAAAATACAAGTTAGCCAAAAGACCTTCATAAATATTCTGCAAATTTTAAAGGACCGCATACAAATTACCAAAAGGCATCTGAAGACCGGTCGTATGCCCCAAAAAAATCGAGAAGGTGATCAAATGACGCATAAATTTGAAGCTAAGCGATTTTCTGTCAGGCAGTTTATTGAAAATTTAAAAGAAGTGGAAAGCCACTACTGCTGTATTGGCCCATGGTCTTAGCATTTCAAAGCTTTGGTAATTTTATAATGAATCATGCTTTCTACTTGTTTAAGTGAAGAGATCTTTTTTTCAAGGTATTTTCACGAAAGAATACAATATTGGATTTGGAACGCCCGTAACAGATGCTTGTTCCAAGTGTATTGAGCTTTCGGAAATAATAGAATCAGAGAATGATGCTGAGAAGAAAAATACGTTAATAATAGAAAAAAGAGTACACAAGCTAAGAGCAAATGCGTTTTTTTTTAAACTGAAAGAAGTTAATAATCAGATGATAACATTTTTATTTGACTGCCAAGAAAACCTGGTAAATCCTAAGATCCTAGATCAAATTGCCTACTATAGTCGCCAGGTATATACGTACAACTTTACGATTGTCGAGGGATGTTCCAAAACCAAAATGACGTCTGGTAATAATTTTATCTATACATGGATGAAGCACGAACACAGCAAAGGTTCTAATGAAATTTGCTCTGTCGTATGTAATCGTCTTTCCGCAACAGATGTGTCTACATATTCTATCATCAGGCTTTGCGCTAATGGATGTGGGGGGCAACTCAACTATGACTGGCATGTGCTCATATTTCCTGGCAAATATTGCGCCGCCTAATATTAAAAGAAATAAAATAGTATTCCTTGTACCCAGGCATTCTTTTTTGCCCCCGGATAGAGTGGGAGAATTGAGAATAGTTTTGAGAAAGAAAGCAACTATTAGCGATCCTAGAGTTTATGTGAATATTTTTAGAAAGCATGGAACTGTAACAGAATTAGGTAAAGATTGCCCTGTAAGGGATTGGAAAACCCGAGTTGGTGAGTTTTTTAAACAAGTCTCATCATGGCATTTTCTACTGCTAAAAGATTTATCATAGTTACTAAAACCGGCAGTGGTACAACCCAGGTTCAAAGAGAACTCTGTTACAACTCGGACACATGCGCACCTTTGTCCATATTAAAAAAGGAGAAGAAATTGGATTAACATTTTGCTCCAGATATAATTCCAATAGGAGTTCCAGCTAATCCGAAGAAGTTTACCGATGTCAAAAATTTATTAGAATAACATCTCGGAAATGAATGGCAATCTAAGAGTAAGTTCTCCTTTTATAAATCCCTTCTAAATGACATACTGAATGACGTACTAGTACAATAAGAGATTCCTGAGCTAAATTTTTGTGAAGGCCACAATGACGAAAATGTAGATTTAAGGATTTGATTTAATATTATATTATTTTTTCTTAAATTGTATTTCTTTTTGTAAAAAAATATATTTTTTTCCATATTTTAACTTTATTTTTGTAAAACTCGTCAAATCCATATTGATTCTGCAAAACTTGCCCTATCCATTTTTAATTATAATTTGTAACAAAAACCTTATAATTTGTGTTTAAATAAATTTCTGTTGACAATTTGTATCAATTTCTTACACAGGAATGTTCTATTATTTTTAATAATTACAAAGTAATATACTGTGCACACGTTTTCCTCATTTATCTCGGAATCGATTAGAGTGGATAAAACGAGTTTTACTTTTACACGCCTCAAATTGCTTATTATTATTTTGTCATAAGATAACATTATATTTACTGTTGAAAGTGGTACATGACGGCAAATGCCGCATACATGTAGGTAGACGATGCAAAATCTAACCTAACCTAACTTTTGACACATTCGACGTGGCCACCGTGTCAAGTTTGGTTGTATCTCACATCGTTAAGGTATTTTTGAGGTTAGGTGTCACTTTGATAAGTT
Source organism: Philonthus cognatus (assembly GCA_932526585.2). Taxonomy (NCBI): domain Eukaryota; kingdom Metazoa; phylum Arthropoda; class Insecta; order Coleoptera; family Staphylinidae; genus Philonthus; species Philonthus cognatus. The sequence continues at coordinate 63,356,237 of OW052241.1, read as the reverse complement.
ATCGTTAAGGTATTTTTGAGGTTAGGTGTCACTTTGATAAATTATTTTAGTTCAGATATCGACTAACGTTAACTGTCCTTATGGATTAACGTAAAACAAACATAGTAATTAGGATACAAGTTCAGAATAAACATAAGTGCCATAAAAATGTCATATGTGATAGAGTGACAAATAAAACATGTTCACGACTGTCTAAAAATATTACTTATTTTAAATTTTAAAAAATGTATAATTCTTAATGAATGTATTGTTTATCATTTTCGCTTGTTAAAACATGATTATTATTTTTTTGATATTAAATTCAAATATAGTTTAAATTAATTTGTATAATTTTTTTTTTGAACCAAATGAATTGATTTTATTTAAATTTAGACACGGGCTCAAGCTCGCGAGCCACCCCCCTGAGTGCGCGCCTGAAATACAGTGTGGAACAAAATGATTTTTATCAAGTTATATTTTGAATTTTTTCACATGTAATTTTTCTAGTACCGCTATACTCTTCTTGAACTAACTAGTTCTGTCAATAAATTATATGAATTAATCAATTTAAAAATTATTATAATTTATATGTTTTGAGGTTAGATAGTACATTTTTTTATTGTAGAGAAATTTACTTATTTTAACATGAATAATGCAAAGCCAACTATTATTAAATTTTATTCGAAGAACTACTATTGATCGATTTAACTAACGTTTGTGAAACACGGCATTAGTGTTAGAAAATGTCTAGTACATTTTCTAATACTGAATATTTGAAATATTTAAATGATTTTAATTTTAATTAAGGATATATTTTATAACTAAATATTTGAATGATTAAAATCTTAGCCCAATAAAAATTTGAGGTATGTACATTAGAGATGAGTAACTCCTGAGTGAATCGACTCAAAGAGTCAGCTCAGTGTAGTGAGCTGGTGAGCCAAGTGACTCAGTTCGAAATATGTAGCTGTTCTTAAGCCATGACTCATTTTTATTTGCCCGCTCTTCTAGAGTGAATATAGATTCGCAATTTATTAACAGATCTTGATTTTCACGCGGCTCGTAAATCTACAGGCCGGCTTCTCTCAGCCTTGCTAAACATGACTTTTTACTTTTTGCATTTGTACACTACTCAATTAATTTTTAATAACTGAATATTTTTCATGACAATTTCTAAATCTACGTTATTCGTTTATTTAGATTGAGATTCGCCTCTTCTTAGTTCACAGATACTAGAATTTAAAATAACATAAGCAAACGCCGTTGTTTGTCTAGAAAACATTGCAAGTGTAATTATTTTTTCGTCACCTTTTTGTAAACAAAAGAGTAAATTTAATAAGAAGTGTTTGTTATTGTAGTAAGAAAATAGTTATCGTTATAATTCTATCATATTATTGTAGCATCATCGATTTGAATTACGACGCGTGCGAATGGAGTTAAATAAACCTATTGAGTTGGCGAATCGACTCTAAAAGAGCCACGACGGCTGTTGTTCCGACTGAGCTAGCTCAGTCATCGGGATCTAACTCCGCTATTCGAAGTTGGATCGCGATGATGCACGAAGGCTCTCGAATCCAACTGAACTAGCTCGTTTTACAGAGCTCTTGAATCAGACTGAGTTATAGCTCACTCATCGGGATTAATCTCTGAGCTTCAGAGTTGGATCGCGATGTTTCCGTGCTGAATGTATGTATGTGTTTATATAGGCGCGCAATCAATTCAATATTTTTAAACACACTTCAAGTGTAATGGCACTAAATGAATACGCGTTTACTATAATTTTGATTAAATATTCACTCTTACGTTTTTATATAAATAATTATTAAATCATTGCAATCATTGTATAACCGAAATAACTAATCACCGCGTCGCTCAATTGAATCAGTTGGCGAATCAGACGCTAGCTCGTAACTCTTTTGAACTGGCTCACTGAACCAACTCTTTAGTGAGTCAGATATTGTGAACCAACTCACTGCAAAGAGCCATTTCGACTATTTCTAATGTACATCGTTTTATTTAAATGTATTTTAAATAAGAAATCAAAATTTATAATTATTATAAGAAGAAATTAGCATTACTAATAATTGTAAATATGTAAAAGGTAGTGAGAATATAGATCGCCATAAAAAAATTAACTAATATTTATTTTTATAGACTTCAAAACCTTTATGACAACAGAACATGTTCATGATTTATATTAATTTTTATATTTTTAAAATGTTTACGTTTTTCAAGTTGTTATATTCACTTAGATTAAATATGTTATATCTCTTTCGATATTATAACAGTGTATTGGTGAAGAGACACTCAAAACTGTAAAATGTTATCTAATATAATTTCTTATAAGCATAACAACAGAGTAAATATTTAATTATTACCTGCTACTACGGACAATTCAATGGAACATTTTGATGTTGTAAAACACTGAAATATTGTGAAGTTGAAAATATATCGCCTAGATATCACGTTTATTTTTCATAGCCAGCCTAGCTTGATTTTTGGTTTGATTTACCGTTAATAAATTTTACAAATATTTATTTTGTCTAACCTAATTTTGTTTTGATGATTTGTGATAAAGCAACGATTGATTTAATACAATATTTCTGAAATGAGAAATACGTCTGGAGATAGCTGTTTAAAATTGCACAGCGTATGGAAAAGTTTCTAAATAAAAACATTTTTGTAACGAATGCAATTTTCTGAGAAATTGGAAACACAAAAAGTTTTTCTTGTATTTCCAGACTTTCTGCTACGCATTGTGTTTAGGTGATTTTCTTTAAAGTATATCTTTAGATATTCGTTGTTATTTTTTTGAAGAGTTCAATTTAAAGCTATAAACGAGTGTTTTCCACTCCCAGACTAAGCATGAAGTAATATTTCGAGTTCAGAAAAGCCCCGTCTAGAAAATGTTCACGGGGCATTTATAAACTCGAAATTTTACTTCATGCGCCACGCGTATACAACACTAAAATATTGTGAGCCTTATGTATATTTGAACCTCACTTGAAATTAGTGTTTCACACGAGTGGCGCATGAAGTAAAATTTCGAGTTTAGAAAAGCCCAGAAAATTTCTCTCGGGTCGCTGTGCGACCCGAGACAAATTTTCACGGTGCTTTTCTATACTCGAAATTTTACTTCATGCTTAGTCTGGGAGTAGAAAACTCGTTTAAAGCTTCAAATTGAACTCTTTAAAAAAACGGATGTCGGAAAATGTACAGCTTTACATAGGAGAAAAATTTTCTGTATATTTCTGTATCAATTTGCATGTTTACTAATTTGTGTTTTTTTGTTTGTTTTAGGTGTGTTCTAAAAATCCTGTAACGTCATTCAAGAACTTAATGAATCAACACTGAAATATAAAATTAATTAATCAACAAAATATCTGTAAGTTATCCTAGTTTAGGTTTTTCAATATAATCCAACATTGTGTTTTTAAAACGAAAAATATTACTTTAGTTAAAGAATAGTAGTGTTAACATTATTTATTGATATACAACCTAATATTTTATACTTTGATGGGTAATAATTCATGCGAGCATTAAATAAAAGTGCATGAAAAATCACCATTAGTTAATTAAGTTATTGATTGTTGATAATAAATTAAATATATAAATAGATAATATAAACATTAATTTATTAATTAATGTTTATATGGACGTAAAGGTTCAATTACTAATATTCCCTTTAAATAATTTGTTATATCGTTAAAAAAATGTTCTCCGCAATTTAATTTTAACTGCCCTTCAGAAATTATCAACCAAACATTGACTGTAATTCTTTGAAGCTCAGTTCAACGGAAAATATTATTTATTTCTGCATCTTATCTTTTAATAATCGTAATAAAACTCAAAAGAAAAAAAAAAACAAAATTTAAAATCAAAGCAAAATCAAGCACTTAAACTCCCCTGGCAGGATCGCAGAATCCACGACGATCAAACGATCGCAATATTGTAATACACGAGACAATTATAACTTCATTACTTATTCACATCTACTGAAACATCAAAATCCTTTTGATGTCTCCCTACTTTATTATCATCCCCCAACTTGAATCCTCTGCGCAGCGCGTTTTAATTATTTAAATCGATTTGGTGTAAAAGAAAACGCTTTGCTTACGAATTGTGAAATAATTATAGGATATAAAGTTGTATTCTTCTAATTACTTATTTTTAACTAAGTGAAATATCTTACTGCCTTCTGTTAGTTAATAGCAATTATTAAGTGGAAGTGCCTAAAATCAAATAATTACGATGATTAAATAAAAATAATATACAAAATTCGCCACCAACCCACACATCGTAGACACCCTAAATCACCCATGCCTTTCCCGCAATCCCAATCAAAATCCTAAATTCAAGCATCCAGCAAATACCATCTATCAGTACATCTCATCTCATCAATAACATAAACTAAACATCAATGTCATCAGACTACGGGCTGAAAGACCTTTGGTCGATAGCCCTTCAAAGATCAAGATCAAATTTTAAAATGTATACATTTCATTCCACATTGTAAACAATTATCTTGTACTGATCTTTAATAAAGATTATTATATATATAAAAATAATACCGTAGATATTAGGTAGTAGTTGCAAAAAGGAAAGACTGCTAAAGTTATCATTCTTTCCTTTTAATAATAATAATAAAACAGGCCAACAAAAACATTGTGATTTGGACTTGTTTATTTTTTTGAAGTTTTGGTACCTAATCTAATAAAGAATCAACATTTTTTTGTTTCCATTAATCACATTTTTTTTAATAAAGTTATTAGGTGTTATAGTTATGGTTTTTTAAATATTTGCGAATAAAAATTAAATGACATTCTGAAAACTGCTACGCCACTGAGAATAAATTGTGTACAAATCATAGAATAGTATATTTTTTAAGTAAAATCAAATACAATAATCATAGTTGGAAATTTTGTGGGGAATAGAAAATTGTGGCACTTCTACTAGGACAGCAGTCAGGGTATACAAAATACACATGTTTATTGTGTGAGTGGGACAGTCGAAGTAGACATAAACATTGGAAGAAAAAGGACTGGATAAGAAGAGATAATTTAACTCCCGGAGCAAAAAATGTTCTGCACGAAAATCTTGTTGATCCACAAAAAATCTTGTTACCTCCTCTGTATGTTAAATTATCATTAATGAAACAATACGTTAAAGCTCTAAATAAAGATGGAGACTGTTTCTAATACCTTTGTAGAAAATTTCCCGCTATCTCATATGCAAAATTAAAGGAAGGAATTTTTGTCGGTCCTCAAATAAGGAGATTAACGAAAAATCAAGAATTTGTTAATACCATGACCAAAACTGAGAAAGATGCATGGATTCCATTTGCAAATGTTATTGAAAGTTTTTTTGGGAAATAACAAGGATCCTAACTACAAGGAAATTGTGAAAAACATGCTACAGAAATGTATGGAATTTTGATGTAATATGAGGATAAAAGTTTACTTTTTACAGTCGCATCTTGATTACTTCCCCGAAAATCTTGGTGGTGTGATTGAGGAGCATGGTCAGAGGTTCTACCAAGCCATGAAAGAAATGGAACGCAGGTATCAAGGTCAGTGGAATGCTTCAATGATGGCTGATTAGTGCTAGTCAATAAAAAGGGACAATCCGGCCCTGGAATACAGAAGAAAATCCACTAAACGAAGTTTTTCATCAAAGAGGGAAAGCTATTCTGGAACGAAAATTAATTTAAGATGGTTTAGGACTTTTTTCAATTCGGTTTACTATTTGTAATTTGTTTTTGTCTCTGTATCAATAAAATTAGCCGTTATTTTGACCAAATTTTTTATTAATTTATTTTCAACATTGATAAAAAAAACCTTACGTAATAGGGCAAAATGACATTAGGATTTGAATTCAGCAGAACAAAGTTATACAAAACCAGATGTCAGATCAAAATCAATTTTTAAAAAGTCAAAATTTGTTGGCCTGTGTAATGAATATTTTTACTACTATAATATTTTTATTAAAAAAAGAGAAAGAGATACAGCATATTACAATATACTCCTATTAGTTCTAATAGGAGTATATTGTAATATACTGTATGTCTTTCTCTTTTTTTTTCCAATTAAAACAATTGCTACTATTATAGTAGTAAAAATATTCATTATTCAAATCAATGCATATCTAAATAAATTGTTTATTTTATAATGATATTTTGCTATATTAATAAGAATTAATGCAAAACCAAAGAAAATATTTTGTTTTGCAATCAATTGCAAAATAATAATTATAATTGAAAAGGCATTTCATTTATACAAAGAAAAAATAAAATAAAGAAACACTTTTCAACTTATCAATAGACATTAGCAAAATATTTTAAACTATAATAAAGACTAGAAACATTTTAATAACTCCACTAAATGTTACTACTGTCTATTGACTCTACTTGTGCAATACGACTTTCTACTAATTTCAATTAGTTATTACGTTTCAAGACTTTCATATAACTGAAAACCATTTCTTGGAAAAAATAAAGGCTTTTCTTAAGAAATTGACTAGCTTTTCTTAAATCATGAATTAATAAAAGTATGTATTTTCTCTAACTGCAAATAATAATACAAAATAACAACGGTGTATTCTTTCGTTCAAACAGAAAAAGAATCAATTAAAAGAAAAATCTCCATTCCTAAAGACTCGATGATAAAAAAATTGGACAGCTTCGCTAAGGGGCTGCCTGTCGATATCGTTAATGTCTGCAAAAAAGTAAAATAATGCCCCTCAAAGATTTATCGCAGGCAAAAACACACGGGGTCGTTGTTTTTCTTATGCAACCTGCGAAATAATTAGGGTGTTATTGGAAAACGATTTATGCCGAGGTTTTTTTATATTAAAATCGATTCGGGTGGAGTTCACTCGAGTACTCAATTATGATTTAAAAGCAGTTATTGCTGACCTCTAAATATACAATGGAATACTTAGAACAATTCATTAACGCCTAGTTAATAGATTTTAATTCTAATAAGAAACTTTTAAGTTTATTTACAGAGTGTTTCTATTGCATTTCACTACTGATCAAATGAGATTCACTATATCCCAAATATATTTCACCTTGTCAAATATATGCCAAAAGATTTTCCGATTTACAAAATGCGTTTCACTTTATACTAAATACTTTTTCCTTTAATATTTTTGCTGAACATTTTTGCAGTAACAATAACTTTCTTATGGAAATATTTTATTTTAATTTCTATATACAGGGATTTCTTCTTTTATACGTATACGTATTCCAAATTCAGCCTATTTTCTGTAAATCTTTAGATATTCTTTGTTTTTTTTAACGTTTAATTTGAAGCTCTAAGTGAGTGTTTTCCACTCCCAGACTAAGCATGAAGTAAAATTTCGAGCTTAGAAAAGCCCTGTGAAAATTTGTTGAGGGTCGCTCAGCGACCCAAGACAAATTTTTGGGCTTTTCTAAACTCGAAATTTTACTTCATGCACCACGCGTATAAAACACTAAAACATTGTAAAATATATGTATATTCGAACTTCACTTGAAATCTGTCATGCGTGGCGCATGAAGTAAAATTTCGAGTTTAGAAAAGCATCCAGTATTCCTATAAACCTTAAATTTTAAGTCTTTATTCTTGAGACAGCTAAGACAATTAATATCTATTAAAACAACTGCTTTTCAAATTTTCAGAGTTTGCTAAACTCGAAATTTTACTTCATACGCCAGGCGTATTAAACACCGATTTACGGTAGCATTCTGATTTTACAGTATATTTTAAACTTTACAATAATTCGGTGTTGAGTAAAATTATGAGTCACCAACCTAAATTTTCAGGCAATTCTAATGCCTCAAAATTTAGGTTGGTAGCTCCGCTTGGCCAAATGTTCAGGTTTTTTTAAACTTGAAATTTTAATTCACGCTTAATCAAAGAGTGGAATCACTCGTTAGAAACTTCAAACAAAACGCTTTTCAAAAAACAAAAAACAACGAATGCCTAAAAATGTACGGAGTACACCTGAGAGTATGTATACCTATAAGAAAATGTCGTTGTATGTTTAGTTTTAAATGTTTTTTAAACATGCAACACATTATACCTTTAATGCTCTAATTAGTCAGCACGGTGGTGTGACATATTAAGAGTATTGCGAAAGTTCCAGGTCCCCAACTATTACCTAGACGACCGGTCGTTAATCTACAATACAACAAATGCTCGTGGTAGATGAGCAAATGACAACGCAGCCAACAGTGAAGTATCTTGGCATTACAATAGATACCAAACTCTCATTTAGCTGCAATGTTCAGAAAGTGGCAGAAAAGGCAGAAGCCGTGATGGCATCCTTAACTAGGATCATGGCTAATACCCATGGTCAGAAGCCTAGTAAACGCCGCGTACTAATGACGACAGTCCAGTCCATACCACTATATGCAGCAGAGATATGGGGAGACAAAATTACTGTAGAATTCCTCCGCAAGGGTGTAGCCTTCGTGCAAAGAAGAGCAGCCCTCAAAGTGGTGTGTGCATACCGTACGGTCTCTGAGTCAGCGGTTCTGGTAATGGCCGGAGTAATCTCCGAACGAAAGGCCATCTACGGTCAGAAGGCCGAGTATGGGCGCGAACAGGCCAAAAAGATGGAGAGGGGGAAAAAACTCCAGAAATGGCAGGCCGAGTGGACAGCAAGCGGTAAGGGCAGGTGGACTGCGAAAACACGGAGAAATATCCTATTACCTGACGCAATTCCTGAGCGCAATTCCTGAGCGCACATGGATGCTATCGGTACTACCTCTACAGGATAGGTAAGTAGACACGCTAAAGAAGACGCGGAGCATACGTTCTTCTTTTGCGAAAGGTGGACGCCAGAAAAATTGGCATTAGAGCAACGACTTGGGGAACTGTCTCCAGAGTTATTTATAAAAAGTATGCTTGTTAGCGAAGATCAGTGGGACCTAGTAGCGACCTACGCGGAAAACGTCCTCTCCCAAAAACATGAAGAGGAAGCGCAAAGCGAAATTTGAAAGACCTATTTGGCAGATCGAAAGGTCCAACCCGAAGTAATGTAGTGAACGGTTTCTGGTTAGTGCCCTAGAAAATAGTGGGAGGGATTTCAGTCGGTAGTCGACACACAGTACGCAAATGTATTTCCCCTCCCACCAAAAAAAAAAAAAATGCTCAAATTAGAATATTTTTTTCTATTTATATATACATTGATTTTCTACATTTGTTCATTATAAGTTCTTAATATAACCATAAACATTCAGTTTTATTAAATTGTCTTTTTGTGGATTACTTAAAAGAGTTGTAGCGTTAACTGGTGAATAAATAGAACTGCAACACGGATTTGCACTTTTATGATTTGTGGTTCGTTCAATGGTTGTAGATACTGGGAATTTTTCTTTTTAGTATACATATCCTGATGATTATATTGTTTGGTAAATCTTCAGGAATTTGTTGTTATTCTAACTCATGAGCATTTGCACTTTTTAGTTAAGCTTAGAAAACAAATTACTGTTTTATACGTGTGGCCCATGAATTAAAATTTCGAGTTTAGAAAAGCCAGAACATTTTACTTCATGCTTAATCGAGGAGTGGAAACACCAACAGTTTTAAATTGAGCTACAACGAATGCCTGAGCATGTACAACAAGAGTTGTACCTACAACTAAATAAACAATTTCCTGTATAGTCCATTGCATAAAACAAATTTCGTTGAATAAACCATTCAAATGCACAATTTAAAAAAAATACACCAAATATTTATCACAATCCAATAATCAGGGCATTCGCATATACATTATATAATTCTTTGTTATATTTTCAAAATGATCTCACTCATGAATAACATCTGTTAATTTTTGGTATTAATTGATTAGAATAATTTGTGAAAATGCAATGACTTATCTAGCTTTTGTAAGATTTTTTTCAATTTATGTTTGCGAAATATCAAACATCAATTAAAATTCGAACGTACAATATTTTACTTAGTGGGTACAAGTTTTTTTTTATTTTTATGTCCCTAAATATAACATAAAAATAACGATGATGAACAAAAAATGCGTATAATTTCTATATTGTAGACGTATATCGTGTTATACATCAATCCATTTTACATGCTATATCTTTGTTGACATATGCGGCATGTTTGCACAAGTGCACAAATTTTGTATTCATGTATTCGCGATTCTTTTGAAAATCCACGACATCCTATTGCGCATTAAATCCCATATTTCAAACGTGAATTGAATGGACGTGGTCCGAGAACATAGATCAAACGACGACTCGAAATGAATCTACATAAATAAAGTATTAGTTGAGTGAATGAAATATAAGTTAATACAACATTTAATCCTTATTAAGTTTAATAAATACGTAATTTAGAGTCTTAACAAATATAATGGTTGTAGTCTAAAAAAGTTTGAGTTAGCAGCTCAAAACATTGGTAATTTAAGTAAGACAATACCACTTGATTAAATGTATGTTTTAATTGATAAATTTATTCTAATTATTAATTTTAACCAACAACATTCAAGATCCTAAGATTGTTATAAAAAGCGTTTTTTGTTGTTGTATTTGATACAAAGATAGACATATTTAAAAAATGTGTTAATCTGCGATTAATTTGAACATTATAATAAAAACAATACATTCGTTCTCCTTGTTGGTTAAAATCTGTAGTTCAGTAGTTTTTAAGGAGAACGAATGTATTGTTTTCATAATAATGTTCAAATTAATCGCATATTAACACATTTTTTAAATATGTCTGTCTTTGTATCAAGTAAAACAAAAACTGTTAATGATTTTGACAATGAACTTTAAACTTTCGCTTTTTATTACAATCTTAGGATCCTAAAAGATGTTAATTAAAATACAGATAACAGAAGTGGTTTTAACTTCTAACTTTCTACGTATTTTGAAAAGTATTTTTTATTTATTGATCCCACATTAAATTCGTACGCAGTTTTCTAGTTCACCACTTAAGGTCTCATGTTCCTAAACAGTAACACTATGTCCAGTGTTACTATTCAGGTGCATAACATTTGCATAACATTTAAAAAAAAATCTCTCACATTTCTTCCATTTTCTTTGATACACCAACATTAATCGAAAATAAAATATATCAATTGTTGACACAATAAAAGTTTTAGGTACGGTTATGCCAACATTGAAAATTTAACAATTTTTGTAACAAATGAAATGAATTGATTAAAAAATAAACATTTGCTGTAACAAATTAAATGTATGTTTGTACCAATTCTAACTACATTATATATAAGTTCTACTGAGTCGACCCTATGTATTGTACACATTTATAATTTGTATTATTATATACGTTGTATTGTGTATGTAGTAACCCTTTAATTTATTTACCAGGTTCGTTGTTTGTGTCAATATGTATTATTGTGAATACTGTGTCTATATTCCCTTTAAATTTGACCAGGAGGACGTGTGGACAATAAATAAAACTTGATATGAGCTTAACGTATGCAAAGTTTATTGACCTTTTCATCACACTAATTATGTTTTTTTTTGCAGTTTGATGTAATTGTTAAAAATATAAATAATTTGAATCATGATCATGATTTTGGTGTTTTTTTATGTCACTATGTCCATGTAAATTATTAATTATTTAAATCATTTAATTATTAAGTTGTTTACGTTTGTTTCCAGAATAATTTAATTTTAAAACTATTAAAATTCAAGAAAATAAGCTTAAGCTTCTTTATAGTCTGCACACTTTAAACGTTATATATAAAATTACGAAAATTTGTTCGTGAAAATGCAAATAATATCTTAATTAATAAGACAACTTAAGACAATAAATATCTATTGAAACAACTACTTCCCGTGCAAAAACACCTTTGGATATTGAAATATTTAAATTAATAAATATTTATTCAGTTGATTTGAAGAGAAATTTACCTAAATGTTACATATACTTTGATAGAGCGTTGTACTACTTCCCGTGCAAATACACCTCCAGATATTGAATTATACAATGAAATATTTAAAATCTTATTTGATTTTATTTGTAATCAAATAAGATTTTAAATATTTGATTGTATAATTCAATATCTAGAGGTGTATTTGCACGGGAAGTAGTTGATTTAATGGATATTTATTGTCTTAAGTTGTCTTATTAATTAAGAAATTGTTTGTATTTTCACGAATAACATTTTCATAATTTTATATACATATAGTGCTTGTTTCCAGTTCAATATAGATGCTTGCTTATAATTTCTCTGCAGTTAACGTTCCATTAGTAATATTTGATATGAACTACATGTATTCTTTAGTTGTAGAGATTGAACGATTAATAAGATCAATGAATTAATTGCGAATCTTAAAATAAAAAACTACAATACACTTGAATTTAGTTTTTCTCAATTATGAAATTAGTTGAATTGCTTGTAGATTTTTATTGAAAAACTAATTCAAAATTATTCATATTCAAATTCATTTGAAATTCTCGGAATTATTTTAAAAAAATATTTGGTTTTATTATCTAACGCAGAGAACAAAATAAATTGTTTTTTTATGCAATAAGAGTTATGAAAAAAAAAATCTTTCAGGTGCTGTAAATATTTACTGAAACACTGAAATAGTTAAGTTAGAAAAACATACTTATGTTATATTTAATAAGAATAACAGGGAATCAGATATTTAATGTTATCACCAATATTCACATCACATTAATTTGGGCTGATTCTGATATTCGGCCGATTCTGTAATCGAAATGTTAAATTCTACTTATATTATATTCTTTATCTTTACTTGCTCAGTTGATTTTAAATTTGTTATGTATACTTAGGTTGTGAAGTTAAAAATAACACACGGGGAATTTTTTTCAAGTATACAGATTCCGAGTTGTAAATTTGCATACATTCAATTTGAAGCTTCAAACGAGTGTTTTCACTCCCAGATAAAGCATGAAGTAACATTTTGTGTTAAGAAATGCCTGAAAATTTGGTTTGATCACGTAGCGAAGTCAAGCGCCTAAACCAAATGTTCAGGCCTTTCTAAACACGAAATTTAACTACATGCCCCACGCGCCTAAAACACTGATTTCAAGTTAAGTTCAAGTTACTGCTTTAGAATACGGCTTAAGCAGTATATTTTGAACCTTACTTGAAGTCAGTGTTTTATACGGGTGGCGCATAAAGTAAAATTTCGAGTTTAGAAAAGCCTGAAAATTTGTTTTGGTTTTAGGGCTTTTCTAAACTCGCAATTTTACTTTATGCTTTATTTAGAAGTGGAAACACTCATTAGAAGCTTCAAATTGAACGCTTTTCAAAAAAAAACGAACCCTTAAAAATGTACAATGTAATTATTGGGGTATGTATACTTACAACACACATTGCCTATTTACTTCAATTTTACGATTTTACTAATAGAACAAAACATGATTTTTACATTTTACATGATTTTAAACAAAGAAATGCCGCATTAAGTTAGCTGAATGAGACAATAGCTTGATTAAATTTGTCAAAATACCGGTAAAAAATTTACAAATTACAGGTTAATTTTGAGATAATGTTTTTTAAGATATACCGGTAAATCGGTAACCCAGTTAACCGGTATTGCAATCCCTAATACTCATATACCGGGTGTTGACTTGGCGGACGCAACATAGGAAATCCCATGTAAATTTTAAAATGTTCAAATATTGGCTCCCCTATTTAGTTTAGAAACAAAATGTATTTATCTTTTCTGTAGACGAGAAAACTTTGAATTCATTCGTGTTAACGTCACTTTAAGTTTCTCTAAGCTAAATTAATTAAGAAAAAGTAATGCGATTTTATAAAAATATTGACATGCCATGGAATTGAAACAACAATTGCGGATATCAAAATGGCACTAGATATCGCTTTCAATTTATTAAAGTAAATGTTTCCAAAATGATTTACATTACACAAGAAAAAATCCTCATAATTAAGAGGTATTATGCAGACCACAGTTATCAGGAAGTTGGCGACATATTTTCTGTCCAGTTTTCAGATAGACCGATACCTAATAAATCTACTGTTCAACGATTGATAAGTAAGTTTGAAGCTAGGGGAATAGTTTTGATTAACTGCAAGTGTGAAAATGAGGACATACAAAAACGAGATCTAGCAAGACATAATCAATAGGAGTTAGATATGTTGCTGTCCGTAGAAGGAAATATGGACATGAGTACGAGAAAAGTAGGAGTCCAGTTGAATATAAACCATACTATACTACTGCTTTTAAGTTTTTAAGAAACACAAATTTATTTCTTTTAAGTACGAGTGCTATTAAAAATTAAGAGAGGGTGATAGAGAAAGAAGGGCTGCATTGTGTTTCGAGATAATGGAAAGACCTAACGCTGAGAGAAAGTTCTTGAAGATTATTTGTTTTAGTGACGAATGTACTTTTACTCTTAATAATTAACCGAATGTGCAAAATTGTAGATACTGGAGCAGGAAAAATGAACATCGCTTTATCACAACCACGAAACAGTAGGTACCCACAAAAAGTCAACGTGTGGACTGGAATTCTAGCTCATTATATTATTGGACCCTTTTTTTTGATGTTATTTGACCGAGCAAAGAACAAAGAAAAAAAAAAGAAGAAAGAAAAAAAAAAGAAGAAGTCCTGCGTTGGACGATGTTGCACGTGAAGACTAGGAGATCTGATTCTAGTTAGATGGTTAAGGAGTATCTAGTGGACACATTTCAAAGAATTGGCCGAAGATCACATCATTGCATGGTCAGCCAGGTTGCCTGATTTGTCGCCTAATGATTTTTTTTCTTTGAAACAATTTAAAATAAAAAAAATTACACAAATATACGTTTTGAAAACATACAAGATTTTAGAAACGCAATTTCGGCAGAATGTGAGAATAGAATTATCAATTGGCTAATGTCCGAAATGACTTCTACAATTGCTTAGGATATTGGCTGGGTGTTAATGGGGATTTATTTGATCACTTAATTTGAATTACCTAATTATTGTTACAATTTTTTGATAGCTAGCAAATATTAAACTTCTATTTTGTCTTGCTTAATCGTTTTTTTTTTTTGATATCGTCGTACAGTCGTTTCATCAGGTAGCCTGTCTTGAAACTGGATAGAAAATATATCGCAAACATCCTGATAGCTGTGGTCTGCATAATGCCACTTAATTAGGAGGATTTTTCTTGTGTAGTGTAAATCAGCGCTACCCAAAGTGGGGTACGCGGACCGGTGCCTGTCCGTCGCAAAACGAAAAGACAGTAATTTGACTATAGCTGTTTTTTGATCTTTGTGATTTTTATCTTGATTTTCGTCCAATTTAGTGGTCTGGAATTTTCACAATTTTAGTATTTTATCATTTATAAAGTTTCAAGATTTTTATCAAATTACTAAATAATTAGGACTCGTCAATTTCTATGATTTTCATCAGTTTACGTAGATTTTGGTGGTTTTCGCCAATGTTGAATCATTAGTGATAAGTTTTCAATGTTCGGAGTTTTATCAATTTTAAATATTTTCTTCAATGTTGTCAAATTTCATCGTTCATTTTTATCATTCCGTTTTCTCAACATGATATAAAAAAATGTGACAAATTGAGACTCAAAATACTGGTCCGCCATACAAAATAAGTGACAAGTGACTGCAATATCTTGAACCATTTTGACATCCGCAATTGTTGTTTCAATTCCATGGCATGTCATTATTTTTATAAAATCACATTACTTTTTCTTAATCATTTTAACGTAGAGAAACACCTTTATGTTAAGTGTGAACATTAATAAATTTAGAATTTTTCCCTCTACAAAAAAGTTAAATATATTACACGTCCAAATTAACATGCGATTTCTTATGTTGCGTCCGCCAAGTCAACACCCGGTATAAGTGTGTTTACTTTTACTAAGAAAATTCTATATTATTTTAGTTACATACTGATTTATGGCCTAACAATTACAATGTAGTTGGGATTTTGGCATAATTTTCAGTAACTGCTATGTTATAACATAAAAACTGTTACCGATAATATAACCCATTTTAATTTATTAGTAATTTTATATCACTATGTTTATATTTTTGAAATGTTTTCGTATGAAATATAAATTTATTTTCTGCCATAATTTAGATCAATTTAAAATGTATGTTTAAACCAAAATAAACGATTTTTTTGTTGGTGTTTTACCGGTTTCCGGATTTCGGTTCAGTTCCCGTTCGAAGCCCTAATACATTTATGATGGGTTTCACCAACGTCAATTAAACCGACTAATAGTTATTCATTTCATCAATTAAAATCTAGTAATAATTACATACATGTTAAAGAATCAATCAATTGACGTAACATTGATGTTTATAACATGGAAAATGTCTATTCCAATCGACAAATAAATTTAATCAACGAATAAGATTTAATTAAAGTTGGTAAAACCGGACATTAATCTGTTCTTTTTAATATGACCAATCAAATTTTAACATTTCAATGTTTTAGTAGTATGATGCAGGTTATGTGTTTGAGGTTAGGACAAGATTAATCACATGTTATGCTGTAAATCAACTTTTAATTTGTAAATTGTGTGAAGGAAAATCTGACTTTAATATGACAATTCAATTAACTTACAAAGATTACGATTACAAATGCATTTACCTCTCACCACCTCAAATTATTTTTATCTACTACCAATTTAATAAAGTGTCTCTGGGGATAAGCTAATATTCCCTTCTCAGGAATATCTGTCTTCTTTATTATCTGCCCCTTTATATGTTCAAATTTAAAAAAAGTTCTAAATACAAGAAATTTTTCTTTTAGGTTTACATGTCATGTGTTTTCAATGTAAATTTTCAGACATTCGTGATCTTATTAAAAACTTTCAATCTGAAAACTCTAACGACTGTTTTCCACTCCCAGACTAAGCATGAAGTAAAATTTCGAGCTTAGAAAAGCCTGAAAATTTCGATTTGCCGGGGCGCGCGAGCGAAGCGAATTTTTAGGCTTTTCTAAACTCCAAATTTTACTTCATGCGCCACGCGTATAAAACACTGATTTAAAGTGAAGTTTAAAATATACTGCTTAGTTCTGATCACATGTTCATTAATTTTACACATGTTTATATGGAATATGTGAAAGTATAACATCCCTAAAAGAAAAAAATCCTTTATGTGTTGTAAAGTTGCAAGTTGTAGGGTTCTCTTTTTATAAATCTTTGCATCGTGACAATTTATTTAACAAATTGTTATTATTTATTTGTCATATTGATAATCATGTACCAACATCTAAAAATTTAATGTTTAAAATACCCTACTGTTAAAGCAGGACTGCAACTGTTCGCAGTAAATTCACCCTAAGTTTGGTCATATTAAAATAAACAGAGTTAACATCATTTTGTCAGGAGAAATTGTTTCTCCGGGTGTTTGTCATTTTCATGTCGTCTTACATTTCTATTTTCCGGAAATAGTGGAAACAAAAATATAAATTAATTCGTGCTACTTTTTTCGTTCTTTCCCTTTGCCCAATATGTTTACATGTATCTTTAGGGTACTTCTCACCGTTTTCCCCTATGATCGTTCACATTAGTATAGAATAACTTGTTAGTTTAGAAGTTGTTCTATACTAAAGTTGGTGATATATACAAACATATTCGGCAAACAGAAAGAACGAAAAATGTAGCACGAATTAATTCATATTTTTGTTTCCACTATTTCCTGGAAAGGTTTGATACGACATGAAAATGACATCACAGCTGATGCTGAGATCACAGAATCGAAAAGAATTAACATTATTCGTTTTTTATCTCTGGGCCTTCCTTATTATAGTAAATAAATATAAAATGATTTAAATTAAAATATATTAGCGATAAATTAAACACGATATAAATTTAAAAACATTTCAAATTCTATAATTCATTAATAAACAAAATTTTTTATGGCCGGTCAATGTGCATTTCCGGGGCTGCCAATATGTTAACCATCGGCCGCCTTGCCACTTAACCACTCGTACATTTTAAGTGTTCGTCTACTTGGGACCCAATCAAAACATCCTCACTATATTTGCCACCCGTAATGCTGGTCTTTCATCTCCTTTCTTGACATACTTTTTAAAATTTCTTTTAAACAGAAAATTAAAGTACCTTCTCATATGTTAACTTTGAGAAATTGAAATACATGTAATATTTTGAAGTTCTTCATTCAAATATGCAATTTACATTAAAAATAGTGTGCTTAGTGATACGCGAATTGTAAATATTTTCTTTAAAACTGACTGTGTTAGTTATGTTTCTTAAGCCCATTGTGCTAAAACAAAAAAAATCTTCAAAATTTCTTTCAGAGAGACTGTGTGGATGTTTTGGTCGGGTCCTCGTCTACTTTATTACCTCATGTTTTAAGTGGTAGGCTATGCTGATATTTGATGTACACATTGTGGTTTTGCTAAATCACAGAACGTTTCAAACGTGAGCGTATTTTAAACCCTCTATTTATAAGTTTTGGCATGCCCTGTAAAATACAGTAGGGAGCATTGTATTTTATAGGGCACGCTATCTATATTATTTACTCATCACTTTATTGAAAATCATCATAATCCTCAAACCTTTACGCAATCAGTGTTGACGGCATCAAAACACAATGTTATATGTATGTATATATATATATATATATATATATATATATATATATAGATTTTATAAACATGCCACAAAACGAAATCTCATTTAAAATAATCCTTCTCTGAAATTGAATAGTCCAGCCGAAATGAATCGTTCTGTATGCACTAATAATACAGTATGCATGTTTGGTACATGCACATCAACATGAATAATATTACAATTATTAATTTAGCACACATATTGCGCATCCATTGCAATATGAATATTTAGGTCAACATTTTAATTAATCTCTTAATTTAATAAATTCTATTACTGAAAATAAATAAAGTCGCTTCGGTTTACTAAAGAGTAGCAACCGGGTAATTTCAGTTACATTTCTAAAGGAGAAAGTGTACAGCTTTATTAATAAAATTGCTGTTAATAACATTATAGTTTATTCCTGGTCAATTTCTATTAGATCTTTACAAACACGATACTTGCATTTCGTATTTATAAAACAAAATATACATGCTTCTAGTTAGTTTTGAACTAATGATAACATGAAGTGGCAACAACGCACTGTCATGTGTTTCAACTTTACTCTAATTAAATTTAAAGTAATTTAGAAGTCATGATTTTGTTTATATTTCTGAAAATGTATTTTTTTGCTCAATTATTTAAGCGAAATTTACTTCTAGTAAGAGTTTCCACTCATTGATTAGGTATGAAGTAAAATTTTTAGTTTAGAAAAGCCTGAAAATTAGGTTTGGTCGTCTAGCGAATCGGAGCGACCAATCCACACTTTCAAGCTATTCTATACTCGAAATTTTAGTTCATGCGCCACTCGTATAAAACGCTAAAATATTGTGAAATTTATGTATATTCGAACTTTACTTAAAATCTTGGTTTTATATGCGTGGCGCATGAAGTAAAATTTCGAGTTTAGAAAAGCCGCTGCGCGACCCTCGACAAATTTTCACGGGGCTTTTCTAAACTCGAAATTTTACTTCATACTTAGTCTGGGAGTGGAAAACACACGTTAAAGCTTCAAATTGAATTCTTTTAAAAAACAAAGAATGTCAGAAAATGTACAACCTATGTATGTTTACTTAAAAGAAAAATTCCCTGTATTAGGTTTTTTGTGTCACGACAAATCACAAAACATTGTCTCATCAAAAACAATTACAAAATCAAGGAAAAATCGAATAAATCACCATCCAAACATATTTCTGTTCTTTTCCTTACATTTTGTACTGTCCGAAAAACAATCCACCTTTTTAATTCTTGTCAAATATATGAGTTACTCAAATGTTCCCAAGGCAATCTTTACAAAAAAACAAAGAAAATTAATTTTACATATTAAATAAAATATAAATTATACCGAATTTAAAAAATAAAAAAAATCTTTCAGAAAATATCAAAATAGAAAATGGCGCTTATATAAAACAAAAAAAAAATCGTCAGCGTACTGTAATAAATAAATAGGTAATCAGGGTTCCCCTTGCCCCTATGTGTGGGCGCCCATGTTCATAAGAGATATCAAAGGAAACACGTATTTTGAATATATTATGCATACGTTCTAATATATTTAGAAAAAGAAATATGTATCGATCCGAGAAACGAATGATGTATTACCTATATAATAAAGTACGTGATTGATTCATAAAGTTTCCCCTAGTAGGGCGGTCTTATGAAGAATGTAAAGTTTGCAGAGGAAAAACTTAAAAATACAGTTTATCTTGTAACCAGCTATTATTTACTACAAGAGTGCTCGGCAGAGTGTAACAAGTTTTTCCTCTACTTAGAGACAATGATTTTATCTTGTATAGATAAGCTAGTATTTTCATAATTTATTAAAGTGATATTAAAGTTTCCCACTTGTATTAATTTTAAAATATATTCTATTAAGCAGAAGCTTTTCTAAACTCTAAATTTTACTTCATGCTCCACGGTTAAAAACCACTGATTTAAAATAAAGTTGAAGATGTGACAGATATTTACTAAGATGTAGCGAAAAATGTAAGAAATATTTATTTTGTAAATATTTAGTAAATGTGATAATAAAAAAAAGTAGAACAAATTTAGTTTGAGACACTTTTCCATTTTCTTTGTATTTAAATCATTATCATTGTATTTAATATAAAATTAAAACAATTAAAAAAACTAAAACAATCTGTTTTAAAGAAGTTATCGTTTTGTTTTTAATGAACGAAGATAATTCTCTGTGGTGATTTCTGTTTGACTGGTTCGGAAATCGCCACTGTTTCCGATGCGGGTGAATAAGTGAAGTAATAAAATTCGTAGCACTTAACGTTATATATTCACCGTAAATAATATATACACAATATATACAGAATAAAGTTTAACTAAATTTGAATGCGTTTTAAGTATTCTTATGAGTTGAATGTAGTGTAAGTTAACAAGGCGCGATGTGTTTAGTTTGAGATTTTTGAAGCAACTGCTTTACATTTTGAAATTCTAAATTTGAGAAATATGCAAAGAGTGGGGGTGCGTTGTGCCGGATATTTCCAAGTTACCAATTAGATAAAAGAAGGGAGGTGCCTTCGTTTACCTAAACTTGTAATTTTCCGTTAAGGGATGCATTTCTGAGAATTGGCCACATGGCCATGTACATATCTGAACGCAGACTTTTTCCGAAATACGCCGTGACCAAAACAACACCCCCTCGTCATAAAAAGGGTCCGTGCAGATTTACAAAAGCCCATTAACCGAGAAGAAATTCGACACGTCCTTGTTAGCTTACATTCCTTAAAATATTAAATAGACTAATAGAGCCATAAAATGTCACAGCAAGCAGAACTAATATATAGAAAGCAATTCAGCACAATAGTAAAAATAAGGTTGAAACATGTTTAGGAATAGATTTATACGTGGAAAAGTATTTAGAAATAAAAACGTATTTACAAATTCACATTTCAAGAAATACACAATTTCACAAATAATAATTGTCGCGAGATATCCGCAACATGCCGCCCCCCTTGAAATATCTTGATGTTTCAAAGGTTTTCGTGATTAATTGCTGCATCTTGATCTGCTGTGTCCATTGGAAGAATTGATATCTTGCTAATAGCACGTTTATATGTGCCGTTAGCAGTTTTTGCTGTCACGACTCGTACATGGTTGTCGTCTCCAGGATGCACTTCAACTATTCGGCCCAGAAGCCATTTCGAGGGTGGTAGATTATCATCTCTAAGGATAACCATCGTTCCGACGGAGATGTCTTGAGTTGGCTCCCTTTTCCATTTTCCTCTTGGTTGCAGAGTAGTTAGGTATTCATTTGACCATCTTTTCCAGAATTGCTGAGTGAGTTGCTGTAAAAGTTGAAACCGATTCAATCTGTTTTGCGGTAAATGTGTGGTATCAGGATCTGGAGTAGACATAATTGGTCGTCCAATGAGGAAGTGTGCAGGAGTTAAGGGTTCGAGGTCAGTCGGGTTATTGGAGAGAGGTGAGATTGGACGGGAATTTAATACACCTTCAATCTGAATTAAAACTGTTATGAATTCTTCGTATGTTAATAAAGCATTTGCGGCAATTCGTTTCAAGTGCGTTTTAACAGACTTTACACCTGATTCCCAGAGCCCGCCAAAATGTGGTGATCTAGGAGGTATAAAGTGCCACTGAATTGATTGTGTGTTTGCAAAGTTTATAATTTTGTCGGGATGTTCGTCGTTGTTTAAAAAGGTATATAGCTCTCTAATCTCTGAATTAGCACCGACAAAGGTAGTCCCATTATCAGAATACATATTCATAGGAGCTCCGCGTCTCGACGCGAGTCGTCTTAGAGCCGCTATAAATGATTCGCTGGATAGATCTGTAACCAATTCTAAATGTATTGCCTTGGTTGCAAAACAGATAAATAGACAAATGTATGATTTAATTATATTTGGTTTCCGCGATTTCCTATCTTTAATTAGAAAGGGTCCAGCATAATCAACGCCACAATTGTAAAATGGCGGGGCGATATTTACTCGTGAGGCTGGCAAATTTCCCATATGAGGAACAATAGGCCTTGGGCAGCTCTTAAAACAAGTAATGCAAGTGTGAACACATCGTTTGCAAGCATCACGACCTGATACAATCCAATATTTGTTTCTCAGACTGAATAGTAGTGTTTGCGGGCCGCAATGAAGCATTCTTTGATGTTCATTTTGTATAATTAATTTAGTAAGGTTATGTTTTGGTAAAAGTAAAATTTGATGCTTTTTGTTGAATAACATATTTGCATGTTTTAATCTTCCACCTACTCGTATAATACCATTATCGTCTATGAACGGACTCAATGGCAAAATTTTACTTTTATTATTTACATGGCCTACCTTTCGAATGTCCTTTAATTCAGCACTAAACATAGGTTGTTGTGCTAGCTTGATTAAGACTGTTTCTGCAAAGTTCAACTCATTAACAGTCAATCGATTTGTACGTCGTTGATTCGCATTACATTTGCAATTATGTATAAAACGCAAACAATAAGCAGTAACGCGTAGAAGTTTACTTAAATTTGAAAATTTTGATATTAATTCTAAATCGTTTAAAATATGAACATTGTATGTGTGCGATTTTTTAATTTCTATTTTAGTTAGATCAGTGGTTTCATCGATTTCGCTAATTGGCCATTCATTAGCCTCATTTTGCAACCATAAAGGTCCGTTCCACCATAGCTTAGTTGTTTTTAAAGTAAGCGCATTAGTTCCGCGAGTTATTAGATCAGATGGATTATCAAATGTTCTTACGTGGTGCCAATGTTGGATATTGGTAATGTTTTGTGTATGGAATCAAAGTTGAGTTCTAAAATGGTTTTTAATTTAGATATTAATTTTGACAAGAGTATTCTAATTCTAATCTTGGTAGTGAAGTTTGTTTAATTGGTGCAACCCGCGATTTTGAACATATGAGATTCATAAATATTTTTCCAGAATTGTCTATTGTTCGAACATACACACAAGCGCCATATGCGACTTCCGATGCGTCACAAAAACCGTGAAGCTCGACGCGTTTCGGAGATTGTGGTATTAAGCGACGGTTAATTTTAATATCTGATAGTAATTGCAGATCATCAACGTATTTGATCCACATGCAATGTAAATTAAGTGGCAATGATTCGTCCCAATGTATATGTTGCTTCCATATTTGTTGCATAATTAATTTGGCTCGTATAGTAATGGGAGATATTAATCCCAACGGATCATAAATTTGCGCAATTGATGAAAGTATAGTGCGTTTTGTGACTTTTTTATTTTTATTCGAGTTTTCAAAAGTTGTAAAATATAAATAATCGTGTTCAGGATTCCATAATACTCCTAAAGATTTTGTAGTATTTGTCTCCCCTAATTGAATGTTAGAATTAGTGTGATTTAGGCTGTTGGTCACTAATGAATTATTTGATACCCATTTATGTAAATTAAATCCGGCACCTGTCAAAATTTTAGTAACGTCAGTTTTAATTTTAATGACTTCTTCGACAGTACTCCCTCCTGTTAGCATGTCATCTACATAAAAATCATTTTTTATAACTGAACTAGCTAGCGGATAATCGTCTTTGTTGATATGTGACAATTCTGAGAGCGTGCGAATGGATAAAAATGGTGCCGAAGCCGTACCATATGTTACGGTATTTAACTCGTAGCATTTAATGTCGGAATTGTAATCTGATCGCCAAAATATTCGTTGTAATGATCTATGATCGGGGTGAATCAATATCTGACGGTACATTTTTTCAATATCCGCGGTTATTACAATGGCATGTCGCCGAAATCTCACTAAAATGAAAAAAATATCCCTTTGGATAGTGGGCCCTACTTCTTGTATACTGTTTAAACTTAACTTGTTATTATTAACCCTTGCTGAGCCATCAAACACAACTCTCAATTTAGTAGTTGTGCTCGACTCTTTAATCACGGGGTGATGAGGTAAGTAATATGTTAATTTATTTAACGGAAAGGTTTCTTTGATTTCAGTCATGTGACCTAACTTCTTATATTCAGACATAAACTCCGAATACATTTTCTTTAACTCGAAATTTTTATCAAGTTTTTTCTCAAGTGAATTAAAACGTCTTAATGCGATATTTCGTGATTCTGTAAGATCACACAGTTTACCATAAAACGCCCAGTAGGCAAACGCGTGGTATTTAACACATAATGATTTTCACAGGCAATTTCCCGTTGGCTGAAGTTGTATTTACTCGGTGAAATCTCCTCTAATTCCCAGAATTTTGCAATGTTATCGTTAATTTGTTGGTTCGTACTGACATTACATGTTAATGAATTTACTGCGTAATTTGATGGCATATTTCCGGCTATGATCCAACCAAGTTTCGTTTTCTGAAGTAAAGGTAGATTTTTGCCAAGTTTTATTTGCCCTATACATAATAAATCCCAAAATATATTAGCACCAATCAGCATATCAATTGTATTTGATATGTTGTATGTTTCATCAGCTAAAACTATATTTTTAGGAATGTTTAATAAATTACAGTTAAATGAGTATGATGGCAAATTTGAGGTAATTGATTCTAAAATTAAGCAATTGATAGTTGATTTATAAGATGTTGTTTTAGATTTAATTGTTATTTTTGTTTGGTTACAAACATCCGTGCTACTATTTGAAATTCCCGAAATCGCTATGTTTTTATTAAAAATGTTTAAACCTAAAGTGTCAACTAATTTACGAGTTATAAAACACGACTGTGATCCTGAATCTAACAATACTCGGCAATTTCGATAGTTACCTCGTTTATCACAAATTAAAATTTGTGCCGTTGATAATAAGGTTTCACATTGAAAATTAGTAGTATGATAAGATGTGGATTGTTCTGAATTAGATGAACTCTGAGCAACACAATTTTTTGTAATTACTTGATTGTTTTCCTTTGGTTTTAAATTCAAATGTAGTAACGAATGATGTTTCTTTTCACATGTTTTACAAATGCCTACATTACGACATTCCTTATTAGTGTGATTAGATTTTAGACAATTTGTGCATAGTCCCAATGAACGGGCACGATTTAGTCTATCACTTGGTGTTAGTTTTAAAAAATCTTCACACAAATGAATAAAGTGATCCCTTTTGCATAATTTACATTGAGGTTTAAAGGTTGATACGTAAGATTTTGGTTTAATATAATTAGGTTTCGATGATTGTGATTTTGTTGAATGTGATTTCTTGGATTGGATATTTTCTAACATTTTGCATTTTTGCTTGATAAAAGTTTTTAAATCGTCGACAGATGGAGATGTGATTTCACAAATGTGTTTTTCCCAGTCTAGATTAGTGATATCGTCAAATGACCTTTCAATAAAATAAATTACTATGGAATCCCATTTTTCTACAGGTTCATCAAGGTTTTGAAGAGACTTTAAATTAACTGAAATGCTGTCATGAAGTGCGCGAAGTTCAGACAAGCTTTCTTTCGCCATATGTGGCATCTCAAACAATGCGCTCAAGTGTTTATTTTTAATTACTCTTTTATTTTCAAATCTACTTTTTAAGAGTTTCCAAGCAACCTCATAATTACTTGTGACTATTTCTAAAGATTTAATAGTGTCAGCAGCGTCGCCTTGCAAGCACGATCGCAGATAATGAAACTTCTGTACATTGTCTAAAGAATCGTTTGAATCTATTAATGAGCTGAACGTTTCGAAAAAGTCTGTCCAATCTTCTAACTTACCACTAAATGTAATTAAATTTAGTACTGGTAATTGAACAGGAACCTTAATATTACTATTAGTCTGATTACTGTTTGAATTAGATGAACCATTGACTTGTGAAATGTTAGTTGATATTGGTTTCAGATCATCCAAGCGAATTTCAATTTCCGTTTTTAAATCAAAGAAGGTATTTTCAAACACTTCCCGGTCTTTATCATACTCGTCTTTAGTACCCTGAATGAATTCGATTTCATCCATTATGACATTATATTGACTTAAAATCGGAAGTAATGTATCTAAACGCGACATGATATTTTTTATTAATTGAGTGTTAGTTAGTTCGGCCTCATCAAGCTCTTTAATGGCATTTCTAATTCGGGTTACATTACCCTTCAAACTGTGACGCTTATTGAGCAAAGTGTTTACTTTCTCTTCGTTGGCCATTGTTTAAAATATGAAGGTGTATTAAAATAAAGGATTGGACTTACAGAGGTAGTGATTGAATCGGTGCAACTTCAAAGCCTCTACGGAGATGCTCGCTTCGGGTGGACCACAGGCCGCTTTCCGGAAATGATGATCTCGGCGAGTTCTGATTTCTGCACTCAATGTTCTCGGGATTTTCACTGTCTCCTTAATAATGATGTTTTATCGCCTCAGGGAAGTTCGGCTCGACGGGGGTGCTCGCCTCAGGTGGACCAATTGTCGCTGTCTGGAGTTGATGTTCCCGGTGAGTTGAAATTTCCCACGATGGCGGTGGACGCCCGCTTCTGAGATTCCCTCGTTGGCGGTGGACGCCCGCTTTGACTTCTGATGATGATTTTAGGAATTATCGAATCAAATTGTTTCGATATCCGGTTCGAAGGACCAATGTTTTAAAGAAGTTATCGTTTTGTTTTTAATGAACGAAGATAATTCTCTGTGGTGATTTCTGTTTGACTGGTTCGGAAATCGCCACTGTTTCCGATGCGGGTGAATAAGTGAAGTAATAAAATTCGTAGCACTTAACGTTATATATTCACCGTAAATAATATATACACAATATATACAGAATAAAGTTTAACTAAATTTGAATGCGTTTTAAGTATTCTTATGAGTTGAATGTAGTGTAAGTTAACAAGGCGCGATGTGTTTAGTTTGAGATTTTTGAAGCAACTGCTTTACATTTTGAAATTCTAAATTTGAGAAATATGCAAAGAGTGGGGGTGCGTTGTGCCGGATATTTCCAAGTTACCAATTAGATAAAAGAAGGGAGGTGCCTTCGTTTACCTAAACTTGTAATTTTCCGTTAAGGGATGCATTTCTGAGAATTGGCCACATGGCCATGTACATATCTGAACGCAGACTTTCTCCGAAATACGCCGTGACCAAAACAACACCCCCTCGTCATAAAAAGGGTCCGTGCAGATTTACAAAAGCCCATTAACCGAGAAGAAATTCGACACGTCCTTGTTAGCTTACATTCCTTAAAATATTAAATAGACTAATAGAGCCATAAAATGTCACAGCAAGCAGAACTAATATATAGAAAGCAATTCAGCACAATAGTAAAAATAAGGTTGAAACATGTTTAGGAATAGATTTATACGTGGAAAAGTATTTAGAAATAAAAACGTATTTACAAATTCACATTTCAAAAAACACACAATTTCACAAATAATAATTGTCGCGAGATATCCGCAACACAATCACTAAGAGCTGAACCAAAAACCAAAAACCGGTAATTTTTCCAGAAAAAAAAAAAAATCGGAACCGAAGCCATATATATTTTATTAATTGAACCGGAACGAAAACCGGACCGCAAAAAATAACGCTCCAAAGTTCTGGTTTAAACAACAATGAATACCTATAAATTTAGAGCGGATTTGTATTTAAATATTGACAATTTATTTATCAGAAGTTTATTTTTCTGTTTATTATAATCAATCATTTTATTATTTTTACAATTCCTATTTTACATTTATTTGATTTTTATTCCATTTTTTGTTCGATTTAGATGTTCATCAATTTTTGATTAACAACAAGGGTATATTGGTTTTCATTACTGTAAAATCAAAACTCGAATTTCTAAGGAATTTCTGAGAATATAGCATTAATAACGAATTCTTGAAAATTTACCGATGTAATTCCGCTGTAATTATCGCGGTAAGTTTTATAAAAGAAAAAATCCGTGTAGATGGATATATTGCGTGGTTAATAAATGGTGTACTAGAGAAGGACTTAAAGTCTCACCCCCCAAGGCCACCCTTGTACCATTTACACGTAGAGTAAACTGAAAGGCCTAGGACCCTTCTTTCTAAATGGTGTTATGGAACCTGAACCTGTCTTGGGCATTACAAAAAAAGTCGAGACGCCTAGAAGTCAAAAAGTGGATTCGCAACAAACACAAGGAATACTGGGTAAACAGACCAGGCCTTAACCACAGTAAGGCCATTATAAATGGACCTATCTCTAACCAAGCTGCAGAACTACTGATACTAAGTAGGACACAGCTAAACACAACTATAGGACTACTAACAGGCCACATGATTGTTAAAGAGCACATGAGGAAAATCGGTCCACACAACGGCGACACCAGTTGTCGGCTCTGTGATAGGGCACCGGAAACAGCAATGCACATTCTGTGTAGCTGCAATGCGCTGGAAAACAAAACACAGCTCATATTAATTATAATAATAATAATAACGTTTATTTCTATACACCACAAGAAATATACAAAAATATACATATATGGCAACAGAAACACAGTCTAGGACGTTTCATCGCCGCCGATTCATCGCCACCGATTCATCGCCGCCGTTTCATCGCCGGGCCAGTTCATCGCCGGGCTAGTTCATCGCCGGGCCAGTTCATCGCCGGCCGTTTCATCACCAGGCCTGTTCATCGCCAATATTTTTATAAAGTAAATTTTGAAAGAGAGATCATATCTAATGATAAAATTTCAAATATTACCCAATTCTGTAAATTGTCCACTAATTTAATATTAGGTTTTATAACCAAGTAATCGTTACTCAAACTTAATAAAAATCGAATGAGAATGTTGTCAATTTTTGATATATGTCATTGAGTGCAATTCAGATTAAGGTATGGAAACACAAATTTTGACCAAAAGAGGGAAAGAAAAGTTTATCCACGGAGGACATATGTATATTTTCGACAAAAACAGTAAGTCCTATCCTAACCTATCCTAATCTATCCTAACCTATCCTAACCTATCCTAACCTATCCTAACCTATCCTAACCTATCCTAACCTATCCTAACCTATCCTAACCTATCCTAACCTATCCTAACCTATCCTAACCTATCCTAACCTATCCTAACCTATCCTAACCTATCCTAACCTATCCTAACCTATCCTAACCTATCCTAACCTATCCTAACCTATCCTAACCTATCCTAACCTATCCTAACCTATCCTAACCTATCCTAACCTATCCTAACCTATCCTAACCTATCCTATCCTAACCTATCCTAACCTATCCTAACCTATCCTAACCTATCCTAACCTATCCTAACCTATCCTAACCTATCCTAACCTATCCTAACCTATCCTAACCTATCCTAACCTATCCTAACCTATCCTAACCTATCCTAACCTATCCTAACCTATCCTAACCTATCCTAACCTATCCTAACCTATCCTAACCTATCCTAACCTATCCTAACCTATCCTAACCTATCCTAACCTATCCTAACCTATCCTAACCTATCCTAACCTATCCTAACCTATCCTAACCTATCCTAACCTATCCTAACCTATCCTAACCTATCCTAACCTATCCTAACCTATCCTAACCTATCCTAACCTATCCTAACCTATCCTAACCTATCCTAACCTATCCTAACCTATCCTAACCTATCCTAACCTATCCTAACCTATCCTAACCTTTTTTTTTTTTTTTTTTTTTTTTTTTTTTTTTTTTTTTTTTTTTATAGAGGTTGGAAAATGCATTACGCACTTACGGCGGCTGGGTTTAGTGTGCCGCCAGTGTGGGACTCCGCATCGCAGTGCGTGTACCCACTAAAAACCCTTCCTCTCTTCGCTCATCGATCTTCCACCCGGGATCGCCTTCAAGGCATGCTTCGAGTGGGAGCGGAATTGTCATTTTAATTAGCTTGTCGAGTACGCGTGTTTCGTTCGATTTCGAGGTCATCCATATACTTTTTGGATAGAACGTCCTTGGAGAATTTGCTCATGGCTTCCCATGCTTCTGGTGAAGATAGCATGACGTCTATAAGTTTTGTGACGTCTATAGGACCCCCTAGGGACGCTTCGAGGGACGACCTTTCCATTGTCCACCTTGTGCAGTCGCAGAGCGTATGTTTCGCTGAGTCGTTCAAGTCGCAGTAGCGGCATGTAGGGCTGTCAGCTTTGCCGATTTTGTGTAGGTAGTCTTGGAAGACCCCGTGGCCAGTTAGAATCTGGGTCATCCAGTGAGAACACTGGCCATGTTTTCGTTCCACCCATGGACTGATGCGTGGAATGAGTAGGCGTGTCCAGGCGCCGTTGACAGATGACTCCCAACGTATCTGCCACTTCGTGCTGGTGTCAGATCTGGCCTGGGCGGAAGCTAGTATTCCTAACCTATCCTAACCTATCCTAACCTATCCTAACCTATCCTAACCTATCCTAACCTATCCTAACCTATCCTAACCTATCCTAACCTATCCTAACCTATCCTAACCTATCCTAACCTATCCTAACCTATCCTAACCTATCCTAACCTATCCTAACCTATCCTAACCTATCCTAACCTATCCTAAGCTATCCTAACCTATCCTAACCTATCCTAACCTATCCTAACCTATCCTAACCTATCCTAACCTATCTTAACCTATCCTAACCTATCCTAACCTATCCTAACCTATCCTAACCTATCCTAACCTATCCTAACCTATCCTAACCTATCCTAACCTATCCTAACCTCTCCTAACCTATCCTAACCTATCCTAACCTATCCTAACCTATCCTAACCTATCCTAACCTATCCTAACCTATCCTAACCTATCCTAACCTATCCTAACCTATCCTAACCTATCCTAACCTATCCTAACCTATCCTAACCTATCCTAACCTATCCTAACCTATCCTAACCTATCCTAACCTATCCTAACCTATCCTAACCTATCCTAACCTATCCTAACCTATCCTAACCTATCCTAACCTATCCTAACCTATCCTAACCTATCCTAACCTATCCTAACCTATCCTAACCTATCCTAACCCATCCAAACCTTTTTTTTTTTTTAAAAAGAGGTTGGAAAATGCATTACGCACTTACGGCGGCTTAGTGTGGTGTGCCGCCAGTGTGGGACTCCGCAGTGACAAATGCAGTTATCCACTAAAAACCCTTCCTCTCTTCGCTCGTTGGTCTCCACTCGGAATCGCCCTCTTGGCATTCTTCGAGTGGGAGCGGAATTGCCGTTTACTCCCGTTCGTCCTTGTGCTTACTTCCCATAACCCCACTTGCGAATACCACGACCGCTTCCCATGCTTCCTCGCTTTCGAGCATGCGGGCTACGATATGCTCGTCGACTATGCCGATCTTACCCTTAAGGACTTCTCGTTCCGGTTGCCATTTGGGGCATGTGTAGAGTGTGTGCCCGGCGGTATCGTCTTCTAGTCGGCAGTATTTGCACGTGCTGTTCTCGGCCTTCCCAATCCTATGTAAATAAGAGGCGAAGCTCCCATGCCCGGTAAGCAGCTGCGTGAGGTGATGGGTCACCAGCCCGTGCCTCCTCTCCACCCATGGCTTAATATCAGGAATTAGCTTCCTGAGCCAGCCTTCCCCGGTTGCCCACCTTTCCTGCCATTTGTGCATGCTGTTGGTGCGTGCCGTTTCTTTGGACTTGGCTCGGTCCCCTGTCGCCCTTCCCTCCCAGAACGCTTCTGCGCGCTCCCTTACATACAGGTCACCAGGTATTGTTGATGACAACAGCTCTGCGGCCTCGGTAGACACCGTCCTATATGCCCGTATAGTTCGTAACGCCCCCACTCTAAGCGCTGTTTTGGCCTTGTCGCGGTTTCTAGCGGATGTCATAGCCGTTTCCGCCCATACCGGTGCAGCGTAGGCCAGCTTCGCTCTAGCAACGCTTGCCAGAAGTCGCCGTCTACCTTCGCTGGGCCCTCCCACGTTGGGCATGATGCGCCCCACTGCGGTGTCTGTCCTGATGGCTGCCTCCGCGGCCTCCGTGCAATGTTTACTTAGCCGCGGGTTGGACTCTAACCATACGCCCAGGTACTTAGCACGTTTCGTGATTTCGACGTCACTGTCTCCCACCCTCAGCGTTTCGTGCTGGGTTTTTCCCGCCCTTCTGGTTGATAGCCAGACTGCCGTGGTCTTATGAGCTGCGACCCTAAGCCCATTGTCTTCCATCCAGTCAATAATCTTATTCGTTGCCTCGTGGGCAATGAAGCGAACCATGTTCATCTCTCTGTGACTGACGATTACTGCGAGGTCGTCCGCGAACGCGACCGTGGTGGCACCGTCCGGCAGTTGCAGACCCAGCACTCCGTCGTAAACAAGGTTCCAGAGCGTAGGGCCCAGCACCGATCCTTGTGGGACCCCCTGGTCTACCTCTCTAGGCTCGCTTCTACCTCTCGCTTCATAGGTGATTTCCCTACTTCCTAGGTACGACCTAATCATCCCGGCCATAACCAGGCTTAGTCGATCGGTGGCCACCCTGTTCACCACTTCCCATGGCAGTGTGTTGAAAGCGTTCTGGATGTCGAGGCAGATCATTACGACGTGCTTCCTTTTCGTTAGCGGGCCTTCGTTTGCCCCCTGTGCGATCTCCTTGATCGCTACAATAGCATCGATGGTGGATCTACCTTTGGTGAAGCCATACTGGTGAGGGTGAAATCCTCCCTCTGCCTCGATCTCGTCGATGACCCTGGCTGTTAACAGTTTTTCAAGGATTTTTCCCATCCCGTCCAAGAGGCAAATTGGTCTATACCCGCCTGGGCTGTTCGGTGCTTTGTTCCCCTTCGGAATTAGTGCGAGCCGGGCTCTTTTCCATGTCCTAGGGAAAACTAGGTCCTGCAGGCATTTATTATAGACCCTGGTGAAGAGATCAGGGTTCGCCTCGACCGCTCCCCTGATGGCCTCGTTCGGAAGCCCGTCAGGCCCAGGAGCCTTCTTGCATGGAAGGTTTTTGGCGGCCTCGAGTACTTCCTCGGTAGTAAATGGCTGAGCCTCGTCAGTCTCGTCGACCCCTGGAGGAGTTACTATGCTTGTTCTGCCATTCCTTAGTGGGAAGAGCGCATCCACAACGGCCTTGGTGCCTCCGGGTACCATCGCTTCCGGGTCAGGCGTTCTCTTCCTTAGCTTCCCGCTAACTATTTTATAGGGTTTCCCCCAGGGGTCGGCTTCTACCTCCTCGCAGAGCTCCTTCCACTTAGTGTCCTTGCTTTTTATTATGGCGTCCTTCAGTGCCTTTTTCAGGCCTTTAAAGACCACTGTCATCTCCTCCGTCGCGTCCCCCCTACCCCGGGCCCTAATTAGCGCTCGGCGTGCCTTAAGTGCCGCTAATCTAGCAGCCGCCACTTCTACGTTCCACCAATACACGCCCTTTTTGCCCCTGAGCGTCCTCCTCGGCATCGCTATTTCGCACGCTTTCCTCACCTTGTCAACCAGGGAGACCGCCTGCTCGTCCGCTGTCGCCCCTGTTAATGTGGTGCCGGCTAGAGCTCTTCCGAGCTTGTCCATGTCCAACCGGCTGATGTTCCACCGGGCTTCCGTTGCGACGTTGTCAGGAGAACTATCGTGCCTCGTCTCGAACGTGATGAGGCCGTGGTCGCTTAGAGTGACCGTATCGAGGACCTGCCAGTTCATAGCTAGGTGGGGTTCATCGACGGCTGTAATGTCGATCCATGATTTCGACGCCCCCCTAGTGAACGTGGGTTTAGAGCCCACGTTTGCCACGGTCAGCTCCGCCGTTGCCAACATCTCAACCACTTCCCGCCCTCTTCTATCTGTGGCCGCCGGTCCCCAACAGCTGGACTTTGCATTAAAGTCCCCGGTGATCACTCTCTGGGCCCCCCGGTGTCTGTGGACTTCCTCCTCCAACCGCGTTAACCACGCCCTGTACTCATCGAAGGTGACGTTCGGTGAGCAGTAGCAACTAAAAAAGACTATTTCACCTACTCTTACCCACACGATTCCCTTCCCCATTGTGCCCCATCCCGTTGCCCTCTTTCCTGCCACTTCGCAAAGGATTATCGCCACATCCTCCCCAACTTCGTCCCTATATCCGGCATCACCCATTCTTGCGCTGTTAGGCTCGAATATTAACACAACTTCGGCCCCCTCCTCTACCATGTGTTGCTGCAACAGGTCGTGCGCCGCCATACACCTGTTCAGGTTTACCTGAAGCACCTTCCATTGCCTCTTGGGCACGTTTAAGCGCCTGACAGCCCTTGCTCCCGCGAAAGTGCTCGGACGCTTCCCCTTTCTCGGCGCACAGGACGCACTTCGGTGCCTTCATGCACCCCTCTTCCTTGTGGCCCTTGGTGCCACATCTGCGGCATAGGTCCCGCCTATCCTCCCCTTTACAGCTGTCTGCCCAGTGCCCATAGCCTTAGCACTTCCCGCAAGTGACGGGTTGCGCCAACCTCTCCTGAATCCTACAGGACGTCCAACCAATTTTAAGGGTCTTTTTGCTAAGCATTTGCTAGCCTGGCATCCCCCCTAGTGCATTACACCATGGCAATTCGCAGGTCGCCGCTGTATTTCTGAATGCGCCTCACGTTGTAATCGCCTTCGCCGTTGGCGGCCTTTGCAATCGCCTCTAATACCTTGTCCTATCCTGTGGATTCTTCCAGCCCTTTGACTTCAACTACGACCAAGCTGCCCCTCGTTACCCTGGCCTTGTCCACCCCTACTATTGCGTTTACCGCCCTTACCATCCCCTTCCCATCAGTCTCCTTATTAATTTCGATTACCAGGTTGCCTGCCTGGCTTTTCCTTGCCCCCATCACCCCTGCGCTTAGTTCTGGGGATATTCCCGCCTGCACCTTTGTTAGCATCTCGCCGTAGCTACTGCCTTTGGTGTCTACCATGATGCGGGTTGGCCTGACCCTGAAAGTTGTCTTTTGGGGCGGTTTCTTATCCATCCCCTCGGTTGGCTCTAACTGCGGTTCCGTCGCTTTCCTCTGTCCTGCAACGATGTCCGCTAGGGTCCTTCTGCCTTCTAGGACTATGCCCGTGTCTCCGCCCGCAGTCTCAACTCTCTCGTTGGTTTCCATCATCATCTTGCTCTGCTCGACCTCCCGTTCCAACTTAGTAACTTTTTCGAGGATGCAATCCATTTTACGGTGCACCTCGCCGAAATTCTCCCTTATGGGGGGTACCAGTACTTCTAAGGGTTCTTTAGCCATATCCCCCTCGGCAATCTCCGCCTCCTCAAGCACCCGCCTAATATCTTTTGTGTTAACCGTGCTAATCAGGCTTACCAGTTTGCCTACGCTTTCTTTGATCTCCCGTTTAGTGTTTGAGTTGCTGTCTATCAACTCACTGGCCGTGACTATTTCGCAAGCGATCTTTCTTAGCGCGATTCCGACCCTTCTAAGGAGCCTCGTTTGCGTACCCGTGTAAACGGGTTTGCTCGCTCCGGTCTCGGGAGTCGTTGCAGTCTCCAGCGTCTCCGACCTCAGCCTCTTCGAGGAGCGCCCAGTTTCCTCGTTGTACTTGAATTCAATCAAGCCGACGTTCCTTGGTTGTGTCCCTTTCCCTTTAGGGGGGGGGGGGGAGATGACGACGCTCAGTTTCCGCGTCTTCGACGCCATCCTACCTCACTATAACTAGTTCCCTATTTCACTATAACCAGGTCCCTGTCCTTATATATACAAGTATTATACACTTAACCACTTAACCTAGAACTATTGGCGCTCAGTCTCTGTCTATGGCC
This sequence comes from Philonthus cognatus, assembly GCA_932526585.2. NCBI lineage: Eukaryota > Metazoa > Arthropoda > Insecta > Coleoptera > Staphylinidae > Philonthus > Philonthus cognatus. Next base: position 63,320,175 of record OW052241.1, on the reverse strand, counting down.
CTAAACCTACACTTATATAAATAAAAGTTCGCTTACCCTAGCCTAGGTACCACCTTGTGTCTTTACCGGTCACTTCCGGTCGGTTCCGGTCCTTGCCGGACGAGAACCGGTCACTTCCGGTCGCTGTGGATAGTCTCCGGGCGTAAGTCGGTAGCTTTTCGACTTCCCCGGACGCTTCCGGTCACGTCCGGTCCACTTCCGGTTTGCTTCCGGTCCACTTCCGGTCCCACTCGGTCACTTCCGGTCACTTCCGGTCTGGTCCGTGAAGACTTCCGGTGAGCACTTCACTCCCGAACTTCACTTCCCTAGCGTCCTGTCGCACAATCACTTCGTTCCAGACATTATCCAAAGTCCTGAATCACTAATATTTCGCAAGTCCCGATTCGCTAAAATTTTTACTAAGTCCAAATTCCAGAAAATGTTTCTAAGTCCCATTTGCCGTTGGCCCCATGGGGCTCCACTGGCACACTTTCAGGCCTAGCACCTTACTCCCGACACGGATTGCGGTTATGTATGATTTCACTCTGCAGAGCTGCACACGACCGTCCTCCGCGACTGCCCGGGTAAGAAGCAACCCATCCAAACCTATCCTAACCTATCCTTACCTATCCTGACCCATCCAAACCTATCCTAACCTATCCTGACATATCCTATCGCAATTGACCTGGCGATTAACTGGCTTGGCGATGAAACGGCCGGCGATGAACTGGCCCGGCGATGAACTGGCCAGGCGATGAACTGGCCCGGCGATGAACTGGCCAGGCGATGAACTGGCCCGGCGATGAATCGTCCCATTCCCACAGAAACAGGTCGGTTGGATACATAAGATATAAAAACAATAGCTAACTAATATTTACATCAAAAAATTCATTAATATTATACGGTTCCAGTTCACACATAATTCCGAAAACATTGTCTTTAAATTGAATATAATTATCTATAGCTTTTACTCTACTAGGAAGATGATTTATTTTTAAACATGAATAATATGCCCCCTTAAAAGACCATGTGGAGCCATCCAAAGGATAACCGGGCGGGATGTGAACGGATTGGTTGGACTTGAACACAATAGTTTTAGTTTTATTTTCGTTTAACACGAGTTTGTTACACACCAGCCACTGTTTTACTTTATCCAAGGTAGTACCCCCCTTAGTCAATATCTCACATAAATTTAGCCCTTTGAAGAACAAATTAGTATCATCTACGTAACTGACGATATTATTTTCGCCCACAATTGGGGCAAGATCGCTTATAAAAATAATAAAAAGTAATGGACCTAAAATGCTGCCCTGCGGTAGGCCCATAGGGGCTTCCAGGACCCCCGAAAGTACATTCACGCCACACTTTTGAATTTTGACAGCATGGTTTCTTCCCGATAGGTAAGATCGAAACCACTGCTGTGCAATGCCTCTTATACCATAATGGTATAACTTGGTTAGTAATATTTCGTGGTTTATACAATCGAAAGCCCTGGACAAATCCAGGAAAATTCCACAGGCCAAATTTTTTTCGTCAAGGGCATGTAATATTGATGTGGTATAATCAAAAAGAGCGGTATCAACGCCCTTACCTGTTAAGAAACCATGTTGGCTTGCAGAAAAAAAAATATTATTTTTAAAAAAGTTAATGAGTCTACTATATATTACCGCTTCCAATATTTTAGAAAAAGAACTTAATAAACTCATTGGCCGATAGTTGTTTTTATCCTCACTATCTCCGCTTTTATAAATGGGTATTATTTGAGCGAATTTTAAATGACAAGGAAAATGGCCGGTTTTTAGTAAACAATTTATTATATCACATAAGGGCTCTATAATTTGGCAAATACATTTCTAATTATGAACATGGGGACTTCATCATAACCATGACTCTTCTTTCCTTCCATTGATTTAATAAGTGAAATAATTTCTGTGCCATCACAAGGATATAAAAAGATTAAAGATTTGTTTTCACATTTGAGATAATCTTATCAATACAGGTCTGTAATCTATCCGTTATTCTAGTTGGACTATTTATTAAAAATTTAAGATTGCAAGTATTTACAAGATCTTTTAAGTAATTAGTTTTATTACAATTTTTTAAAATATCAACGTTCAAATCTCCAACAATGAAAAATACCTTACCAGAATTACATAATATATTCTCTCATAGCTGAATTCAGTTTATCAAGAAAAGAATTAAAAGACTCATACTCATTTTCAGGTGGACTGTAAACGCATAAGACAAGCACTGATTGTTTATTGCTAAGTTCAATTTCTGCACTACAACACTCAAACACTATTTGGAAACAGTCAAATGGTACCAAATGATTTTTACACGCTACCACGAAAGGGCCTGCACAAGCTAGTGCAGTCGATCGAGTTTGGAATAATTTCGTGAATAAATATGGGATAGTAAAATAAGCCACTAAGGCTACAGTTCATCTGGATCCGCATAGAAGACGGCCCCTTCAGGAAAAAAAAATGACATATTCATAAATTAAATTAGAATATAGTATACACTGTTATACTATATTCTAATTTAGTTTATTAATATATCCGGAATATACTCGGAATTTTTCATTTAAGTAACATACCGCATCTGCTAATTTACCGATTACGCTGTAATGTAACCGGTAAATTTTCAAGAATTCGTTATTTTCATAAAAGTGTAAAACTTGAAGCTTCTAACCAGCCTAAAATTAAAACTATTTGTATTTAAAAGAACAATTTTGATAATACTTAACTTATTTTCTCTAAATATATATTTCCAATTCAAATCTACCAATATACTTGTATAATCAGCTTGAATTATTTACAAATTAAATTGTATCATTGCTAAGAGTGATTACAGTACAAGAATAATTTATGAAATTTGCTTGTTTCTTATTATGGAATTAAGTTAATGCATCTTTCGCATGTTGGTTAAAAACAATTTCCCCGGATTAAAAACTTGCAGTACAAAAGTTAAGCTACCCGGAAAATGAGTTGAGGACGAAGTTGCTCCATTGTAAATTGTATTTACTTACAAATAGAGCTCCGTCTTATACATGAGAAATAAGGAATACGGGCTGCGATAATTACATAACTCCATCTCGTGTTTACATCTTAAAATTAAGGTGAAGGAAATTATTGTTGTTTATCTTTTTAGAACACTATCTGAATTAAGTTATTCGAGTTTTTGGTATGTTTGTAAGTATTTATTAATTTCCTGTTAAAACAAAACTTTATCTGAAAAGTGATAATTATTAATAATATCAAAAATTAAGAAATATTTAAAATCTTATCTGATTTCTCGGATTCAAATAGTTTTGAATTCGAATTAAGTTAAATTGTGGATTTTTTAAAATGAAAAGCAATACATATTAAATATTTCTTTGAATAAGAAGTGTTTAGTATATTAGATAGTTTGTTCTGTATTAATAATACTAATATCAGTTTTTACTCGGAATATATGTTTTCTTTTTCATAACCCTTGAATAATTTCCAAATTCGTTACAAAAGCAATTGATGCGATTCCGCATGGAGATTATCCGCAGGTTAAGTAAAATGCATACGTGACTCGGAGCAATGCGCCATTTAAATCAATTTGCAGTAAATTAGCCCATGTTATGTGTATATGCGGCGGGGAAATTTAATTTTATGAGGGCGAGCACGCTCGTTTTTTTTCCTGTTGTTGTCAGATTCATTAAAAAGGCCTTAAAGAGTTGTAAAAGGTTTAACGTTTGGGAGCTTAATCCACTTAAGCCGCGCCGGTTTGCTTGAGAGATATCAAATTAAGAAAATTATTTTTAATAACCTCCCCCAAGACAACACAACCACCATCGAAAATTGCGTTAATTTTAATTATAAATGCAAATTGGTGTTTTAATTTGATTAAATTGGATTTAGGTTTATTTTAAATAATAAACATTTTATATTTAATAATATCAAAAATATAAATATTTAATTTATTTCTTTTTAAACTTGCAGATCAATAATATTACAGTCTATTCTTTATATTAGTGTTAATAGATAACAAGTTTTAATTAATTGACTGTATAGAATTGAAATCTCCAATTAAATTGATACACAACATATAAAATTACGAAATATTCGTGTAAAACGCAAACAATAGGTCTTAATTAATAAGACAATAAATACCCATTGAAACAACTACATTGTTTGCATTTTACATGAATGTTTCGTAATTTTATATATTATGTTTGAAGTGCGCAAACTATAAAAAGCGTAAGCTTATTTTCTCGAATTTAAATTTAGTTTAAATTTTAATTATTCTTGATAAATAATACTATATTTAATGCCACTATTTATTTTATTAAATTTACTTCCCGAGTTTCGACATACTTAGTGGTATTAAACGTAGTATTCATTATTAATTTATTAGTCGAAATAGAGAACCACGTAGTTAAGGTCCCAACAATGTTGGTGTAAAAATCTTCAAGACTAAATGTTCAAAACTTTAAATTTAAGATTGAGAGAATCTACGAGGGGCTTTTCTAAACTCGAAAATTTACTTCATGCTTAGTCTGGGAGTTAAAAACACTCGTTGGTTTAAAATATGTCACAACTATCAAAATATGTGTCACAAGTGTCATGAAGAAAAACAATAACAGGACCATCTAATAATATATTTTGAATAATAGTTGCCTCAAATTGACAATAGTCAGCTGGTGCCGATTGTGTCAAGTTTGATACATTGGACTAAATGTCGTTTCAAGTTGACAGGATAGACTAATGTCGGCTGACGCGATTTATGTCAAGTTGACACAATGGACTAAACGCTGACCATCGTCGTTTTTAGTCAAGTTGAAACGATAGACCAATGTCAATTAATATTATATATAGTGACTTACAGTCATAAAGTCACAATAATGAAAATACAGTCGATATAGTGATTTAATGACAAAATCGTATCATAATCAGAGCAACAGTAATCCAAGTGACTAACAATCATAATATCGCAATATGAAAAAGTGTCTCAAACTAAATTTGTCCTACTTTCATTATTAATATTATCACATTTACTAAAAAGTCACAAAAGAAATAATTCTTGCATTTTTGACCATATCTTAGTCAATATCTGTCACATCTCAGCAGTATATATTTTCAACTTTGATTTAAATCAGTGGTTCATACCAGAAAGCCCAGATAATTTGTCACGGGTCGCTGCGTGACCGTCAACAAATTTTCACGGGGTTTTTCTAAACACGAAATTTTACTTCATGCTTAGTCTGGAAGTAGAAAACACTCGTTACTTTAAAATATGCCACAACTATTAAATGTTTGTCACAAGTGTAATAAAGGAAAATAATATCATGACCATCTAATAATATACTTCAAATAATAGTTGCCTTAAACTGAAAATAGTCGACTGATGCCGATTTGTGTCAAGATTGATGCATTGGACTGAATGTTGCTTTAAGTTAACAGGATAGACTAATGTCGGCTGACGGCGACTCATATCAAGTTGACACAATGGACTAAATGCAGACTAATGTCGTCTTAAGTTAAGTTGATACGATAGACTAATATCGTTCAATATAGTGATTTACAGTCATAAAGTCACAATAGTAAGAATACAGTCGATATAGTGATTTAATGACAAAATCACATCATAATCAAAGCAACAGCAAACCAAGTGACTAACAGTCATAATATCGCAATAGTAAAAATACAGTGAATTAATGATAAAATTTGTATATATAAAAATGCGGTAAACCTAGTGACTTACAGTAAATAGTTATTGACTGCTATTTATATGTTGTTATTTAACAACATTGACTATCGATTACATTGTGACTTCATGCTATTTATTAACTCTCGTTTGACAATATTGACTATTAATCAATTATGTTGACCACATGATTTATGCTGATAGTTGACTACTATTTAATATTGATTTGCATTTCACAAAATGAATTAATAATCGGTTATGTTGACTACATGCATGCTACTTGTTAACCACCATTTATTGACTGTCATTCGAAAACATTTACTCTATTAACTAAACTGACAATTGTCGGCGTTTTACGTTAATATTTATGTTGATCTGATTTTGACAAAATCCAAACCCAAAAATAGCATATATATATATATATATATATATATATATATATATATATATATATATATATATACCCGAAAAACTAAAATTTACAAAAAGACCGCATCTGCTGATTTAAGATGAAGTCGATTTTTTTTTCTCCAACGATATTCAACAAAACAGTTGATATTTTGGAAAGACTAGTGGAGATATTTACATTGCGATTGCAAGCAGTCAACGTTTATTCATTTTTGAGGAAGTTTATTCTTTGATGTTGAATATTTTCGTAAAATTTAGTTGATTCTGTAATTTTTATTTTCGAAAAAAAAATCCGAGGTAGAACCAAAATTCACTTTTTTTCAAAGGCGAACAAAACCTAAAATTTCTACGAAAAAAAAAAAACACAGCAAAGATTTTAATCAAGGGAGGGGACCTCGAAACGCAAACAGTTTTGATTTAAAAATTGCAAAAAAGTAGAAACTGCTGTAGAATTAAAGAAGTGTTCATGTGCGTGTCTGAACCGAAATTAACTGATAGTTTTTTTTTCCGGTTTAGTTCCGGTTCTCGTTCCGATAAATATAACGGTTTTTTTCCAGTTTTCGGTTTCCGGTTTAGTTCCGGTTTGAAGCCCTCGTTTAAACGCATTCCATTTGTAACTTCTGACGAGTGTTTCCACTCTTCGATTAAGCATGAAGTAAATTTGCGAATTTAGAAAAGCCTGATGACATGAATTTGTCGGTGTGAAGCGAAGATTTTTGTTCTCTCATTAGAATAAAATAAATTAATAATTTTACGAAAATCAATCATTCTGTTAGCACAAATATAAATTTGTTGTATTTCTTGTTGGTAAATGTTTACATTATAATATTAGTGGGCCGCGAATATATCACTTAATAAAAAGTTTAGAACCACATATTTAGACTACTGTAGTTAATTATAAGAAAATATTTCTTAAATTTCTTAAAAATCTTACAGTGTTAGCATATTCAGATTCAACTAGTTCAACTTTAAATTCACTTTAGATTGATGGCTTTCTCATAGCATTGAATCACTTTTAACCAAATTTGGTGACTAAATTACTGATTTGGCAACCCTGGCCACCAGGCCGGACAATAACACTAGATTTGCAGGCGGTGACCCTAGCGCTAGGCCTGTTAACAATGATTGGTTTAGTTTTTTTCTAATACCATGTGAACGATACATTACAGATGTTCCGAATATCGATATACAGGGTGCCCGTATTTCAACAGAATGTATAGGGATCTTGCTTATTTGAAGAGATAGAGAGTCGGTATTCATTTTGGGGCAATGTTGCATATTTTTAGGCCCAATAATAATCTAAAAACATACTTAAAATATCTTTTTTCCGTTTTTGTAATATTGTCAAACTACGGATTTTTTGAAATTTCGTTTATATTGTTTTATTCAAAAACCATTGAATCCAGACATTTACAACTTTAACAATATACAGGCATTTTATAACGGGACAACTAGTAACATATTTTATTTTAAGTTAACTATAACATTTACCGAAGGACCTTAGCCAACTTTTGTTTTTATTATAGACGCCATTTTGGATTGTCATATTTTTTGGAAGAATATTTTTTTTCTGAATTCAATGGTGTATTATACTTACAGTTTATTGTATATTTGAATTTAAAATTTTAATCTTTTACTTTTTGTAAAGAATTCCTTGGAAATAGTTGAGTAACTAACTCATTTGACAACTGCTAGGACTATTAATTATTGTTAAAAAATATATCACCAGTTGTGATGTATTTAAAACTAACGAGTGTCTTCCACTCCCAGACTAAGCCCCGTAAAAATTTGTCTCTGGTCGCTGCGTGACCCGCGACAAATTTTCTACGCGGGGCTTTTCTAAACTCGAAATTTTACTTCACACGCCATGCGTATAAACTACTGATGTACAATAATGTTAAAAATATATAACGCTTAAATGTGATGGTGATCAATATTTATTGAGATGTAGTGAAAATGGAAGAATTACTTTTTTTGTGAATAGTTTTGGAATAATAAAAATATAAGTAGAATAAATTTAGTTTGTGCAACTTTTTCATACTGTTGATATTTAGGTCATCATATCTTTAACGGGAAAAGTGCTATGATGAACACATCACCATTTTTTTCATTTATGTTTTGTGTAATAATCGATACTTATTATTATTATTACAAAAGATTATTGACATTTATTAAATACATTTGACTGCTGTCCAGATTTTATTGATTAATAGATAAGACGTCATTGTTTCCAAAGCACTCTATGCAAAAAAGAAAATATTATAATTTTAAATATCAAATCTAAAATAAATTATGAGTGTGATACAACACTGAGTTCAGAAAAATCGTCAATATTCTAAATGTCCAGATTCGGTAGTTTTTGAATAAAAAAATAAAAACAATTTTTCAAAAAATCAGTTTTATGTTGATATCTCGAAAACAAAAAAAAGATATTTTAAAATTGTTTTCAGACTATTGTTAGGCCTTAAAATACGTAACTTTGCCCTAATTTAACCGACTCTCTATCTCTTCAAATAACAAAGATCCCTATACATTCTGTCGAAATACGGACACCCTGTATACTTAGTTTATTTTTATATAAATCAAGTTTCAACATGTTTACATTTTGCAAACCAGCTTAAAATTGCCGTTAATTTTAAGCGCAATTACTTTCATATTTATAATAAATTTGTTGAAATTGGAACTGAATTTAGATTTTATCGTTTTCTATTCTCTGTAAATGTGGACAAGTTTGATGAAAATAAAAAATGGAAATGAACTCACATCAATAAATTATCATAATATGTGTGAATTTAGGAAATTTTGAGATTTCTGCTATAATTTTACAATTTTTCCCTTTTTTTATACAATATACAAAATAACTTTAAGAAGTATTATATTATTAAATTTTGTTGGTTTATTTTTAATTAGAAAATAGTAAAAATACAAATACAAAATCATAAATCCTATTTAAAAGTTTACTTTTATCACATGTCACGATTAAAAATAACTGTTATTTTGCCCATGGCGCAACATTTTCTTGAACCTAATTGTTAGCTTTAATATAAACACATTTTAACATTTACTAAATATTTAAATAAAAGTGCTAAATTATTTTAACACTAAAATTGTTATTGTACAATTGTGACAATTATTAATATGTATTGTTGATTCTATATTTTAATACACCCCTATGGAAACTTCTCGTCAGTCCTCAATAAACAGTAAAACTCCCAAGGATTCCCAGTGATTTGTTATATTGTGGTGTTCAGGCAAAGTCCTCGTGCGACATTCCTCCCCTTTGGGGTCCAACAACAATCTTATCCTCAATGGACCAAGATGAATTATATCGACCCCCTTATGTAACTCGGGATGAAATTCTTCCCTTGATCTCCGTTTACGAGAGACACTCGCGAAAGACGCCAACTTTTATATTAATATTATTGTGTTTCCGCGAATAGAGCCTCACAGAGCGACAAAATAAAGGGATGCTTGTTGTTTCAGAATAATAGAAAGAAAAAACAATGCAGAAGAATGGAATTGAGTAAAGTATGTTCCTCTTTGATGCAAGCGAGTAATTATATTAATGGTGTTGTTATTTGGTAACTTGTTTAAATTGTTTTATTGGGCAATCAAATTTGACTCAAGTCGAAACTAACAGTTAATAAAGAGCAGTGGCGTATCGACGCCACCACGGGCCTGGGTTTAAAATATTCTTGCAAACTCTCCATGGTTTGTATTTATTTCTCAACATTGGAAGGTTTGAAATGGAAAGGCTACATCGAGAACCTTAAGGCTCAAGGTCGTGGTGACTTAAGATTGTAAATGTCCCGACTTTTTCATCTATCACAAATTCGGATAATTTGTGACATATAACCAGTTTACTTGTCGGTTGGTCATAATATCGTCATTTTAGGAGTAAAAATCATTACGTGCGTAAACAATTAATAGATTTTAATAAACCCAAACAATCGAAATGCCACTAACAAAGGGCGTTTAAAAACTCCCAAATTTAGAGATTCCTGTTACTTAACCCTATAACGATACGGATCACAATGACCTAAGTCATGTTAAGTTATATCAATACATAGCAATGACTGCCAGTGTTTAGCCGAGGATGACTACAGCAAATCGAGTTGTTTTGTATGAATGAAATGTATTGCATATGTAAGTGATAGTGAAAGTATATTAAATGTGTGTCGATACATCTTTGCCAAATATTAATAATACAATTATAATCTCCGGTTTCACTAACTTCAGCTAAATCTTATTCAAAGATTATAACAATTTGTCGATTGGAATAGACAATTTCCATGTCATCATCGTCAAACTATGAAAAAAAAACTAGTACAGCAGGGAGCTTTAACCACTTCTAAAATATAGTTTTTTTCTTCTTGTAAAATTGTAAAACAAACGTGTCATGTACAGGTTAACAAACTGTTTTTGTTGGCTAACAAAACGGTGCTTTTGTTGACATGCGATGTCTTTTATGTTAATACCGTCTCTAAACGGGTCGTTATTATCACTTTTTTCATTTCAGTCAGTTGAAGCATATCGACGTTAATTACATTTCGTTTGACATTTCCGCCGATTTGTCAATTTGATTGACAATTTGAAAAATCAAAGTCAGTCCATTTCACATAACCAAATATTTTGCTGTACTAGTTTTCTTCTCTCGCAACTGTATGTAACTATTACTAAATTTTATTGGATTAATAACAACTATTGGTCGATTTAACTGACGTTAGTGAAACCCGGTATTAGTTGATTAAGTCCACAGATTAACAGAGTAAACATTTTTATAAATTTTTAAAGTTTGGTAGATATAATTAACCTTATCGAAAACCTCTTTGTAGACGTCTTGGCATTTCGTTGACATTTCACGTACTCGTCGTATATCCTTCCGCCAGCGACAGAGCGTCTGCATTCGATCGAAACTACCACCCCTTTCCACCGTAATGATTTCTTTGTTTTTCCTATTCCTCCGTGCCCCTCATTCCGCACATCTTTTCGCTGATTCCGATAAAGAGGCGAACTCTATTATCGCTCACGTAAGCACGTGAGCACCGATGGCTCGGATCATTTTACAATATCAATAAACTAGGATAAAGGGTCGGTGGGATTTTGTAAGTGAATAAAACCGCCGTTCAAACAGGTGCCCGAAAAAGTCGGCGCGGCCGGTCCACTTTTCAAATATTATTTCAACTTGTGATAGATTTCAACAAGAAGAAGGGAAAGGGTCCTCCGGATGTATTAAGTTAATATCCCTTGTGTTCTCAAGTTTTCCGTTTAGAAAAAAAAAAAACGGATTTATCGGTGTTATGTTTTCTGTAACTCACAAAAGTTTTAGAGCTTTAATAAAACTTGATCAATCATGATTGAAGTCATCAATGATACGCGAATTCAATAATTTCAGAATTTTAATCTCTCAGTCTTCTGAATTTCTTTGAAAAAAAAATAGTTTATGAAAATTAATTGAAAATTAACACATTATACAAAAATACGTTATAACAATCCATTATAATTAATTAAACACTTTAACACTCAATATGTAGAGATTATAGGCAAAATATAAACATGTCATCGTTTCACATCAAAGATTGGTGCCTATTAAGATTTGGTTATTTTAACACATTTAGCATATATCAAATGTTCAATAAAAAAAATCCTCAAATATTGTAGGAAAATATTGTAGGTTGGCAACTACGAAATTACATATCTGACGTTTTATATGACAATTGCTAAATCGTTTAGCCAACTTCAATTTAAAAAAAGATTAAATCATGGCAATTTAGAGATTTTTTTTATTAAACATACGATATTTATGAACATTACGCTTGGTATTTTGGAATAATAAATAAATAAGTATGTAAAAATAGACGTACTTCAATATTATTGGGATATGAGACCTTTTGACAGTTTCAGTAAGTAAAATTATTATAATAAAGTAAGGTTATGGTTTAATTTTTTCAAATGAAACATAGTTTCCTGTTTCCTGTAGAAGCCATCAATGCCGGCGAAATATCAGAGTGAAATAATATAGTTTAATTAATTTAGCCCAGCCCAGTTAAGGAATAATGTGAGTATTTACAAAACTCGCAGAGTTTGTTGAATATGTCTAAGTTAGGGAAAACTGTGAAGACTGTCTCAATTTATATAGGTTGTAATATAATTGTTGTTAAACCATACAAAAATAATAACAATTTTCAAAATTTTAAATAATTCTTAGTAATTAACTAGTTAAATATATGATGATTCAAATATCAACAATATGAATAAGTTGCTTAACTAAATGTATTCTACTTTTAAAATTATTCTTGCATTTTCGCTACATCTCGGTACTGTAACGGGTCACTTGAACCTGGGGTGGCAGTGTGTTGAATTCAACTAAGTTTTTGTATATATTAAACTTGTAAAAATTGATTTGAGACACATGCTACTTCCGGTTGGAACCCTGCCACGTTTTTAAGCTAAAAAAAAATAATAACTTAGTACTCACTCTGTGATCACTCCATATCAAACAACTTTTTACTTTACAATTTTTATGAGATTTCATTTATGAAATAATAAGCTCTTTTTTTTAAATCAGCAATAATAATAAATATATTTAGTACAGAAAAATAAAATAATGAACAAGAATTAACAATGAAATATAAAAAGAAAAAAAAATTGATAAACAGAGCTAAGGAAAAATATTAACGAATTAAAAATTATTTGAAAAGTATGAAGTAAAAATACATTTTAGACAAACATTTTTCCTTCTTAAAAAAAAAAAATCAAAAAAAATCTCATAAACAAACTACCGTCAATCTGCTCACCACCAAAACCAACTCACTCTTATAACAAAAACTTTACTAACACTGGTACTGCTTTCACTCTTGGGATTTATTGTGTTAACGAAGTTCCAAGAACACTTTTTAGACGTTAGCCGAATACTGACTATTTTCTGGCTGTATTGCTATTTTATAGCCAGAAAATTTGCCAAGGGATAAGTTGGGGGTAACAGAGCCCTGGAAGGGTATCTTCACCCTTATCCCATTAACAGAGGCCGTGGTAGGGATGCTTACTCCCCAAACCCATTGGTGGGTGGGGGTGATCATCTTCAATTCTCATTGGCCGAAGTAACGCTCGATGCTGATTCGCTGAGCGTCACTTGAGCGTTAACAGTAATAAGGGTGACACACCTGAGCTCTTTGTTGTTACAAAGAATGTTTAAAATAAAATGATTTGTAAGTGCAAATCTCAGTGAAGATATATTTAAATGATTTTGAGAGTTGGTTGTTTTGATTATTATTTCGGTGGATCGCAGAGTGACTTGTGCTCTTCAAGCGCGCCAAAAAAAAAATGAACATGAGTAATTAAAATGTTTGTCTAAATCGAACATGATGTAAATATATATATATACAATTGGTATCGCTGTCACAGATTATTAAATTAATCGAATTATTAAAGTGACGCAATTCATAATTAAACATTTTATATACAAAAATAACGTATCAATACATTTCGGATAAATACATTTCGGATAATTAATAACTTGTGGTTCATATTAAAATTAATATAATTTTAATATTTAAAAATGAACCACGCGAAGCAAACTAAATATTTTGAGAAAACTGGTTAAGTACAGTAAAGAAATGTTTTAATGGTACCGTAGGTACGGTCAACGTATTTTCTGGACCGACACACCGGGCGGTGACAATGGTTTAATCTTCCCTTATGCTTGAGCCGGTGATCCTTTGTGATCGTCACGTTCGCAAATTTCGGGAAAATTTGTCCGGGTGAACTTTAATCTATTTTGGCCAAATTTGGGGATTTAGGTAATCCGAATTTTTAGAAAGGTTACCTATCCCGAAAATACGTTGCTGGTTTATCGTTTTATTGCCCTAGATTATATAAAACAAAAGGCAAACATTTCTGTACGAACTTAACGGATTTTCAAACTAAAAGAATGTTTAATTTTTATAAAACTGTAAAAGGGAATGAAATGCAATGAGGTCCGATGTTACATTAAATCGCGAATTATAAATTAAACGTGTTACGACGTGTCAAAATGACACGTCGGTAACAGTACATATTGATCACCATCAGAGCGTTATAAATTTTGTAATTTACTCTAAATCAGTGTATTATATCTGTGGCACATGAAGTAAAATTTCGAGTTTAGAAAAGCCCCGTGAAAATTTATCTCGGGTCGTTGCGCGACCCTGGAAAAATTTTTTATGCGGGGCTTTTTTAAACTCGAATTTTACTTCATGCTTAGTCTGGGAGTGGAAGACACTCGTTACTATAAAATATGTCACAACTGTTAAAATGTGTATCGTAGCTGTCACAAAGAAAAACAATAACATAGCGATCTCATTATAATTTAATTCAAACTCTTATCAAGTTAGTACGATTGGGTGAATGTCGGCTTGCGCCGATTTATGTCAGCTGTCATTATAGTTCAAACTATTAATATAGTCCAAATGTTGGCTAGCGACGACTTATGTTAACTGGCTTTAGAGTCCAAATGTTGGCTAACGCCGACTGATGTCAAGTTGACAAGATGGACTAAATGTCGCCTAGCGCTGCCTTATGATAACTGTCATTATAGTTCAAAGTCGGCTGCCGCCGACTTATCGCCTGTTATTATAGTCCAAATGTTGGCTATCGCCGACTTGTATGTCAAATGTCACTATAGTTTAAATGTTGGCTGACGCCGACATATCAATTTAACACAATGGTCTATATGTCAGCCAGCGCCGACTTATGTCAAGTTGAATCGATAGACTTATGCCAGTCAACCACTTGATTGAGTGACTTTTGACGAAAGTAAGATTTTGTCTGATTATATTAGGACTGTAAGTTGCCTTTTTTAAATTTATTAGAATTTTGTCAATAAATTACTATTTTAGTAAGAAAAAAACGGCGCCTGGGTTCAAATATCCAATTGCCCTTCAATAAAGTCAGTCAGCCTGGCCTTTATGATGCTTCTCTTTTACCTGACGTTTTAATTCACGGTTAGACGCGCTCTAACATAAATGGCGATGGAACCTGCTCAGTGAACGCAATCACAAACTAATACAATTCTTTATATTTTCGAAACAACGCGTATTTAATCATTAATCAATAAGTTAAAAAAAACTTAATTAGCCTTCATTTTGTAGCTTTAAACAGTGTTTTACACTCTTAGACAAAGCCTGAAGTAAAACTTAGAGTTTTAAAAGGCCTGAGCGTTTGGATTTAGACCCGTAGCGTCCAAACTCAATCTTTTATAAACTTGAAATTTTACTTTATGCGCCACGCGTACGAAACACTAATTTAGTGTAAAGTTTTTAACTTTAACTTTCGCAATTTATGGTGCCCAAAGAGGGTCCCCACGTTGGGCGCCAAATAACCTGAAATCTATGCAGGTATTGGACAATTTCTAAATAATTAAGAGCACAATTACCGCTTTTGAGATGTTGAACAATTTGTAGATGACAGAGAATTACTGGTGTAGGACAATGTGTAGATAACAAAGAACTTTCAAGGAGTGTGTTAAGGATTAGTAAAAAGATCGTAATATTTTAAAGTAATCTTGTTTGGAAAACTATATATAAATCATGAATTGAAGCGTGCCATATGGAAAAGGTCGTAAGTACCAAAAACAAATTTGTTTTGCATATGGGGGAAAATAAAAATGTTGGCTTCGATTTATTCTTTTCGTGTTGGACTAGGCAATATAGCGGATGCAACTTATTTTTCCATCAGTGTCTGTTCGATAGTTTGTTACCCCCGAATTGTCAGATTTATTTCTTAAATATTCGTAAGAAAATAAATAATTTTTCAAGGGTTTAAAAATAATTTTTATTTTCGTGAAAATAATAGTTAAAATACCCAACATAATTCTGTTACAACAGATTATGTCCAATAAACGATGCTACTTGCAATTTAAAAAGGACAAATTACTTTAATTTTTATCCGTACAAAACTGTGGTACCGTCAACAGAGTTACTAGATTGTCATAGCCTTCCCTGACCTAAAAAGATTGTGAACTGTATATAATAAGCATTTTTGCGTGTATCCTTGACGCAAATTCCTATACTATACATATTTTTCTCTAGGTATGTATATTTTGATACGAATAAAGACTGCTTATTATTATTAATATTACAGTTCAGAGAACGGTAAATAAAACTTACCATTTATAGCAAATGATAAAAACTACCCAATTAGAAATGACATATTCATAATAATGATGCAGAAATGTATTTTATTTCGCCATGAGTTCAAATGATAACGAATGCTATTGTTTTACAAAATCATTTAAAGTGAGGTATGGAATAAAAGTTATACAGTTATAAAGAAGGAATAACTACTTGTTTAACTTATTGAAAGTTAATAAAGGTATAGAAATCTTATTATTTTTAGGTAAATGACTTAATTAATTACATAGATAAACTCAACAGAAATAAAAATAATAACCCAGGCATATGGAACAAGCTCTAGCTAAAGTGTAAATAAATGAAAATTGCACAAAATACACTTCTACTAATTTGACCATGATTTCCCTAGTTAAGTGATGTAATAATTCTAATATTATTATATTTATTATTTGTTGTTTAATTAAACTAGGGCATTCGATGGCAAACAGATCGACTATATTTTTGAAAAAAAAAATCGGAAAACTTAGGTCGTATTTTTTTTTCTGTTTTATAGTATCCGATTTAAAGTTTCCAATATATTTATCCATTCATTGTTTTAAGTATAATTTCGTATATATTTCGGAAATGTTCAGTATATCTTCTCACTGCGTCGGAACCACGCTGACGAGGACCTTAAAGTCCGAATCGCCTCTGTGAGTATCTGGTGCCGGAATACTGAACACAAATACAATTTTGAATATTTCGGGTTTAGAAAAGCCTGAAATGTGTAATAGCTGGCGGGAAGCTACTACAAATAATAACAATCTATAAATCAATTGCTACTCTGTCTCCGTGATAATATAGTGGTGAAATTAGATTCCACTTGTCGTCTGTGCATAATTTACTTCCTTAATATAAAACCAACGGGGCCGATTCGAAATCGGATGGCCGGATAAAGTATTGCCCCAGCATAGTTTACGAGCAGTGACTGCGCACTCTGTACGCCTGCAGGCAATTATTGTGTTCGCAAACATTCATGTAACACCCCTTAAATCACGGAAGTGAAAAAATAATTAGGGAATTACCAACACCGGGATAAATTATTAATTTTCGTTTTGATATACGCGCCCGTTCTCTCGGAAAATTATTCTGAATAGTTAAATAACTTGTTGCTACAAAACATATCAGAAGTTAAGGAATAATATTATACGTTTTGTTATTCTTGAAGAAACGTGTACTTGAAATAAATAACATAAGGAAATTTAATATTAGGAACATCAAACAAACTGAAACTTAAAAAGAGTTGATTGTTACAGTTCTGTGAAATAATGAGGAAAATTCTAACATACTAGATATCTTTTAGCAAAGAAATGTATTCTGGAAAATGTTTTTAGGTTTATGTTTGCTTGCTGAACGATTAGTTTAATAATCATTTGTAGTATACATGTAATTATAAATGACTACTTTAATAACAAAATCTCAGGTATTGATAGAACGTTCTGATCAATATATATGATCAAACAAACATAGAATAGGAAAAAATATGCAAATTCTTGGTTGTAGAATATTTCAAAAAGTATAATAATAAGACACCTTCTGATTTCCAACAATTTTTTTTATTTCACTATTATTGTTTAGCAACACTATTGCTTCTTCAGGTAAAAAACTTAAAATAATAAGTTTCTTATTGAAATAAAACAACGCAGTTGGGAGGGTTTCACTTTTATTGTTGAACACTGCAACATGTTTCACCGCACAGTGGCTTCATCAGGCAGATGAAATAATAAGTTTCTTACCTAAAGAAGCAACAGTGTTGCGAAATAATTGTAGTAAAATAAAAATATAAAGTTAATAGCCTTATTTATAGATTGTTTTGTGTTGTAGGTATTCACTTTGTGGTACATCTTAAATACACTAGTAAATAAAACACTTTTTACTTTGCTTAACCACTATATTTTGTAGTTTTTTTTTGCTAATGATTACTAGATAGTCGAAACTATAGTCACAAATTAAGTGCAAAATATTGTGGTTAAACAAAGTAAATAGTGTTTTATTTACAAGTTTATTTATAGATGTTAACATGAAGCTTTTACACAGTTCTAGGGATGATATTAACATTTTTATATTAATGAAATATTTTAGTAAATTAACAACTAATCATTAAATCGTTCAGAGCTATACTGGATCAAGTCCATAAATTAACACTAGTTGCATTCTAAAGTGATTTAGAGAATAATTTTCTTTTTATTATTGTAGTATAAACACTAACTTACATATTGGCAATAAATTCAAAATCAATAACTAAGGTCGGAATTCAATTCTAAATCAGAATATACTAGACTTGATCCACTTTGGCCCTGAAATGTTGTTTAACATAAGGTCGATAAAATGATTACACCAGTACCATAAAGTAATCTAAAAACTTTGAAATTAAGCTTTAAATGGTGTCATCAAAGAAAGATTCTTTATTATCTGATTCTGCAATTTCTTTATTCAGGGATGTGACAACTCTTAAAGTTTTCTACAGCGGGTCTTGCTTCTCAACAAATTTAGAAATGTTGGTAGACATAGTTACTTTAGAGAAGCCAATATCTGCATTTAGAGTGTTTTCAAACTGCAGTGTCTAAGGTTCCTCTCGCTGAAACCTCATCCACATAATCTCTAACCACTCGATAGGATGACCTTTATTAGTTCTGTTCCTGTTGACTATCAAGTTTTCAAGTTTTTTAGTGGATAAAATTTTAGGTGTTGTTACAACCACGAAAGGCTTCATAGGCTTGGCTTTTTTGGGCACATAAATCCAGTCCTCAGGAGTAAAGATTTGAATACATTTGCGTGAAGATTCTGAAGTAGTTTATTTGTTGTGTGAAAGCACATAGTCTGAGAATGAACCAAATTGTCCACACATTCATCTGAATCCATGATTTTGAAGTTTTGCTAACACAAGTACATAAGTACACAAACAATAAAACACGGGCTACGATTTTAAATTTGATCCACTTTAGCACGGAAATTTTATAAGAGTTTTTCAGCGCTAAAGACAATTGATGCAATCAATGTAAGAAAATAGCAATAGCTATTTACTTGGTTCACTATAGCTCTGAACAAACAAGTATTAATAAGGATTAATCCGCAACAACCACAATTTTTTTATAATTTTGCACTTGATCCACTTTAGCTCAGAACGCTTCAATTAATGAGGTTATTTAAAATGTATTTATTTATGATGGTATAAATCAT
Organism: Philonthus cognatus; assembly: GCA_932526585.2. NCBI lineage: Eukaryota > Metazoa > Arthropoda > Insecta > Coleoptera > Staphylinidae > Philonthus > Philonthus cognatus. Next base: position 63,300,784 of record OW052241.1, on the reverse strand, counting down.
TAACATATCTAATCAGAATATTATGAACTTCACTTAAAATCCGTGTTTTACGCGATTGGCGCATGAAGTAAAATTTCAAGTTTAGAAAAGCCTGAAAATTTGGTTTGGGCGCGTAGCGCTACGCGTTCTGCTTTACGCGACAAAACCAAATGTTCAGGCTTTTCTAAATTCGAAATTTTACTTCATACTTAATCAAGGAGTGGAAACACTCATTAGAAGTAACTCATGGTATGTAGATTTTTTCTATTGGTACGAAATATTAGTAACGTGTTTGTTAGGGTCTAGTAGAAATAAACTAACATTAAACTATAATGATACTAACGGCAATTATATAATTAAGGCTGCATAAGTGTTTTTATTTAAGTGATTATGGATTTACAAACATTTAGTGCTTCAACTATCTACGATATAAGACAAATATGTTATAGATTACAAAAAATTATAGCACTTTTAATATTTCATGTACAAGTATATAGCTTTACTTTTTAATACATGCTTCTCTTTTATGTTTGTTTTAAATGTTAATTTAGAGAATTAAAATAATCGCTAACATACTCGTGTACGATGTTGTCGAGTGTGAAATAAGTGTTAGAGGCAAGAATTTTACGAGTCATGACCATCAAGCGAATTATTTCAAAAAGCCGAGTCCGAGTCATTAAAGTTCCTCGTCCCGTGCAAACGTAACATGCACCATAATGAACATATTTGCTCGAATTTACGGTAGGACGTAAAAAAATGAAACATATTATAAAGACAAACATTGTATTAAATTCTGCGTTTAATTATTATTTATCATACTTACACATAATTTTATCTCTAATGACATACACATAAAGTTGGTTTTGTAATAAAAAGGAATGTGGGTTTCTGTTTTGTAATAAAGGGATTTTCTGGTTTACACAAAGAGTATCAGGTATGTATTTTATGAAGGTTGAATCTTTGTTAATGTAGATTGTGGCTTTGTGATGGGAAAAGGCACATATCTTTAATCAAAAAATGGTAATATTATAATAACATTTTAATATTTTTAATATATAATAATAGGTTAAACTTTTATATATAGGAAGGTTTTTTATCTGTATACATAAAGGGAGGATTTATACTGTATATTTTCACATATTCGTCGTTATTGCAATGAGTGCAAATTAAAGCTTAAAAAGAGTGTTTTCCACTCCCAGATTAAGCTGGAAATAAAATTTCGAGTTTAGAAAAGCCTGGAAATTTGGTTTGGTCGCTCCGCGAAGCGGGGCGACCAAACCAAATTTTTGGCTTTTTTAAATTTTACTTCAAGCGCGTATAAAACACTGATTTCCCATGAAGTTCAAAATATATTACTAAAGCAGCACGCTAAAGATATATAATAATTATTATTTATTTTACGGTATTTCTTAAATTAAAAATTTGTTAAGTATAAACTCATAATTACATAAACAGATATAAATAAACAAAATTCCGCAAGCAAAAATAGACAAATATAAGTAAAAAATACGTATATATCATAAGTATATCATCATATATATCTTTAACTTCACAATATTTCAGTGATTTATACGCCTGGAGTATGAAATAAAATTTCGAGTTTAGGAAAGCCTGAAAATTTGGTTTAGTCGCCCCGCTTTGCGGAGCGACCAAACCAAATTTTCAGGCTTTTCTAAACTCAAAATTTTACTTTATGCTTAATCTGGGAGTGGACAACAATCGTTTGTAACTTCAACTTAAACCCCTTATAAAAACAACGAATAGCTAAAAATTAAAAAGAAACATTCCCTATACTCGTATGTATACAGATAACATAAATCTCCTTGTATATTCATTTACCAACAAATGCTTTGCGATTAAATAAAATTTGATTGTAATGCTAGTTAATTTCGACTAGATCCATATAAACACGATACTAAAATTTCGTATTAATAGAACAAAATCTCTATGCAATCAGTTACTTTTGAACTATTGATAAAATTATTGTAGCAACATCGCATTTTAATGTATTTTAACTTCAGCCTAGTTAAATCGTAAAGCGTTTCGCGCAAATCCAAATTTGCAGGCTTTTATAAATTCGAAATTTTACTTCATGCCCAAGGCGTATAAATCACTGACTTTATCTTACCTTAATTATTTATTTAATTATTTATAGCACTATAATTTAAACTAAACATTAAAATTACCCTATTTTACTATGACGTTTGTTTATTGTTTGAAAGGCGGTTGTTTTTTTTTATTTTTATTTTATTGACCTTGGTGTCTGGACCATTAGCTATCAATCTGTAGGGTTTGTGTGTGTGTTGAAATAAAAAGAGTGCCGTGGGCATGAAACAAGAAAAAAAAACAACTGTCAAACGGACGCAAAAAAGTAAGAACAGAATACGACGGCCAGAAGAAGACGCAAGACGACCAATAACTGCTGAAGAAGCACGGAAGACGACATTTAAGTGTTAATATCGCATGTTTCTTTGTTAATGTTGTTACTAGTTGTTAATAAAACATCTATAATCCTACAAATTTTGGGGCTCAACCGGGATCAAGCAATATTAACGGGATCAAGCGATATCAGTGAAAATGGAATGCTTAGGTCAGATTAGTGAAATTGAAAGAAACATTACGTCAGCAAGTAAGTCAACGGCCTATTTATTTCATAGACTAGTGTTTGAAAGAGAAGGTGACAGAAACAGCAGAAAGAAACTTCGAGAATTTAATGGATTTAATTTTACAATGGAATCTGACGAATTCAAACGAAAAGTTGATTATGTGAAAGGCAATTTCTCGATAGGCGATTTAACCGCGATTTGCCTAATGTTACGGATAGATTACGGAGGCACTGTCAAGCAAATAAGTACCCGAATCTGCACGAGTCTCACAGATATAAATTTCTTAACACAACGCACATCTGAGGATGACAGCGAAACCGAAGAACAATCTGACGACAATACACCACTTAGGTCCGTATCACCGAAGGAAGATAATTCACACAGGTTCGCTGTAACATTCTGAGATGTCGAAGACTCTATTAGACTATTCAATGGCGACAATGGTTTTCCTGTGGAAAAGTGGATTGAGGAATTTGAGGAAACAGCACCCCTTTTAAACTGGAGTGATCTACAGAAATTAATTTTTGCAAAAAGACGAGTAAGTGGACTAGCCGAACTTTTCATTAATTGTCAAAATAAAGTAAATAGTTGGAGACAGTTAAAAGACTCTCTTTTGGAAGAATTTTCTGAGCGATTGAATAGTGCAGAATTGCATGACATGTTAATTAAAAGGAAAATGAGGAAAGACGAATCACCACAAGAATACTTTCTAAACATGAGGGAACTTGCAAGTAGGGGTAACGTTGAAACGTCAGCATTAATTCAATATGTAATAGACGGCATACAAGGTAATAATGCAAACAAAATAATTTTGTACGGTGCCAAAGATATAAGAACATTTAAGGATAAATTACGAGTATACACTACCTTTAAATCAAAATTTCAACAGGCTGTACCCAAGACAAGATATGATGAAATCAAAAAAGAATCCGTTCCAAGCGATACTAAAATGCAAACTAGATGTTTCAACTGCGATAATAGAGGACATAAGTCAACGGATTGTCGAGATAAGGATAAAGGTCCCAAACGCTTCAAATGCAACAAATATGGCCATAAAGCAAACAATTGCAATTAAAGGCAGAATAGTAAAAACAATGTTGATGTTCACAGCTTGAATAAAAAAAACAAAATAGGAAATACTACAAAAGTAGTTACCATCAAAAATGTTGAAATAGACGCGTTGTTCGATTCAGGTAGTGAAGTAAATTTAATAAATGAGGATGTGTATAAGTCAGTTGGATGTCTAAAGCTAGAAGAGTCAACACTTTTACTTAGTGGTTTTGGGAAAAATTACGTGAGCACATTAGGATATTTTAAAGAAAACATAATTATCGATTCCGAAAGTTTCATAGTCACAATCTATGTGGTTAGCAATGACGTCACACCTGTAAAAGCTATCATAGGACGCGAACTTTTAGAGCAAGCGGAAATAACCATGAACAAGAACGGCGTAACCGTTAAGAAATTTCAAGAAAAAGAGAAAACTCCATTTCTATTGAAAATAGAACCTGCAATAGACATAGGGAATGAAATAAGTGATGAAATCAAGATCGAAGCTAATCGAATCATCGAAGAATACAAGCCGAATGAGGCAGAGGCAACCGAAATAGAAATGAAATTCATAGTACAGGATGATGAGGCTATTTCGTCACGTCCTAGAAGACTACCATTTCCGGAAAGGGAAGCAGTGGACAAACAAATTGAGGAATGGGTTGGAAGAGGGAATAGTTGAACCAAGTTCATCCGAATATGCAAGCCCAGTAGTTGTGGTAAAGGAGAAGGACGGGACACCGAGGATATGCGTGGACTACAGGAGAATAAATAAGAAAATTGTTAAAGATCGTTATCCCTTGCCGCTCATTGACGATGTGTTGGATCAACTCCAAAGTGCAAGAATATTCAGCACAATTGACTTGAAAAGTGGATTCTTTCATGTAAAAGTTAAAAAGGAAAGCCGAAAATACACTTTATTCGTGACCTATGGAGGACAATATCAATTCAAAAGAGTCCCATTTGGATTATGTAATTCACCAGCAGTATTCCAAAGATTCATAAACTGTGTGTTCAGAGACTTAATCAGGAAGGGAATAGTACTAACATACATGGACGATATAATCATTTCCGCAACTAATGAAGAAGAGGCCTTAATAAAGTTAGAATCAACGCTGAAAACTGCATCAGAGTATGGGTTAGAGATAAACTGGAAGAAATGCCACATTCTACAAAGAAACGTCGAATTCTTGGGACATAAGTTAAAAGAGGGTAAAATTTTACCATCCGAGCTGAAGACTAAAGCAATAATGAAATTTCCAGAACCGAAGACCACCAAACAACTACAAAGTATTCTTGGATTGACAGGATATTTCCGAAAATTCATTAAAGGATACGCCCGGATTGCAAAACCACTGAGTGATTTGCTAAAGAGAAATACACTTTTCCAGTTTGGGACCAGCGAAAGGTTAGCATTTGTACGCTTAAAAGAAATTTTAGCAGAGCAACCAGTATTAAACATCTTTAAACAAGATAGCGAAATCGAACTGCATTCCGACGCCAGCAAATTTGGCTATGGTGCAATACTACTGCAAAGAGCAGAGGATCAGAACTTACATCCTGTTTGAGTCGGAAAACTACACCTGCTGAACAGATTTACTCTAGCTATGAATTGGAAGTACTGGCTATCATCGAAGCACTGAAAAAATGTCGAGTCTACCTTCTTGGAAAACGTTTCAAGATTATCACCGACTGCGCAGCTTTTCAGAAAAGAGATCTTTCGACCAGGGTAGCTCGATGGATTCTGCTTTTAGGAGAATTCGATTATGAAATAGAACATAGACCAGGTTCAAGACTTCCGCACGTCGATTCCCTGAGTCGAAATCCAGTATTGTTGTTAACCAATGAAACGACACTAAGGCTCAAAACAGCTCAGGATTATGATGAATCAATCACAGCGATCAAGCAAATATTATTAGAAAAAGAATACGAAGATTACTTTGTCAGGGATGGATTATTGTACAAAATAGTTAAAGGACGTGAACTACTAGTTGTGCCACATAGAATGAAATCAGCAATCATCAGAATGAATCATGAAAACGGGCACTTCTCTGTTAGGAAAACGAAAGATCTGATCGAACAAAAATTTTTTATACCCAACGTAGAAGAAAGAATAAAGAAAATTATTAGAAATTGTGTTCCATGCATTCTGATTAACGCCAAGCGAGGAAAAATGGAAGGATACTTGAATCCTTTGCCCAAGACTGGACCCCTTCACACCTATCATATAGATCACCTAGGATCATTGGAGTCTACAAGCAAAAAGTACAAGTACATTTTTGCAGTAATTGATGGATTCACCAAGTTTATTTGGCTTTATCCCACAAAAAGTGCGGCATCATCAGAAGTAATAGCGAAGTTGGAACTACAAAAATCAACATTTGGAAATCCAGTAGTAATTATGTCAGACAAAGGAACTGCATTTACATCTAAAGCATTTAGCGACTACTGTTCAGAAGAATGTATCACACACGTCCAGATCACCACCCGGTTACCCAGAGTAAACGGGCAAGTGGAACGCCTAAATGGAATGATTATATCAGTTTTGTCCAAGTTAACACTTGAAGATCCTACCAAATGGTATAAACACGTTCAAAGGTTACAACGAATTATGAATGCTACTCATCAGAGGAGCATAGGAACTACGCCATTCGAACTGATGACTGGAGTAAAAATGCGAAACAAAGAAGACGTAAAGATTCAGGAATTGTTAAACGAGGAAAATATAAAGCATATCAGGAAGAGAGAAATGAACAACGAGAAGCTGCTAAGCGGCAAATCGATAAGATACAAGAAGAAAATAAGAAAAGGTATAACTTAAGAAGGAAGCCAGCATTGCCCTATCAAAAGTATGACAGAGTGGCGATAAAAAGAACACAGTTCGGACCAGGACTTAAGTTAAAGCCAAAGTTCCTGGGGCCATATAGGATTAATAAGGTTAAGGGTAATAACACATATGATGTCGTTAAAGACGGAAACATTCAGGGACCCACAAAGACGTCGACATGCGCAGAATATATGAAGCCGTGGTCGAGTCAAGAAGGCGAGTCCGAGTCGGACTACTAGTTCAGGACGGCCGAATGTGGGGTTTGTGTGTGTGTTGAAATAAAAAGAGTGCCGTGGGTGTGACACAAGAAAACAAGAAAAAGAAACAACTGTCAGACGGACGCAAAAAAGTAAGAAAAGAATACGACGGCCAGAAGAAGACGCAAGACGACCAATAACTGCTGAAGAAGCACGGAAGACGACATTTAAGTGTTAATATCGCATGTTTGTTTGTTAATGTTGTTACTAGTTGTTAATAAAACATCTATAATCCTACAAATCTATTTATATATTTTACCAATTGTAATTTCTATAAATAACCATTTACTCCTAAAAGAACACAAGCTCATTTACACTACATCCATGGACCCGGATAAAATAATTTATTATTCATAAATTATTCCACCGGACGGTATTCAAACCCGCGATCTCTGGGTCTGTAGGCAGGGTCTATGCCCATTTGACTACTAAGGCCCCCTGGTTGTTTTTTTCTGATTTTCTTCATGTTTCGTAATAAACAAAAATGAAAATTAGCATATATTTTTATCAGATTATCATAAGTTATCCTCTAACACTAAATAGTATCTACTTGAACTTTCCGAAACTGCTAGGATTATATTTTTCAATTTTTTTCTACAAAATCAACCGTACTCATCTTTAAATAATCACCATTCGTTTTATGGGAATCTGCTGATCGGTTAATTGTTTATGAATGTTCAAATCAAATATTAAGCCTTATCTTAAATTGAATACTCATAAATTTAATTTTCTAATTATGATATGATCTAATTTTATTACAACATGATTAAATTAATAAGTGTGGAATGTTCGATGGGTAATAAATGTTTAACGAGTATTAAAATTGCCCGTGATAAGAAAGAAAAAAACACAGAACAGTATGCTAATTACATTTTACACATAATGTTACCCAATAAAAGTCAATTGAAACGGAACTTTACGACGTTCTGTAAAAATTCCGGGGATCAGTCTCAGTTAGAAAGTTAACAGTCTTTCGTCGTGAATCATAAAACCCTTACTGGGACATCCTAGATTATACCTTTTCCACATTAATTCTATAACATGGACTCAGCAAATTTCTACGTGACAACTTAACAGGCAAGAATAACGTTGACCACCATTCAAGTTTAATAGAAATTTATTAAATATTAACGGTCAGCTTCAATAGTTAAAGCACTAATATTTATTTAATAATAACATGCAGCTCTATTAATTATTTAAAGTAAACTTTATTATAAAACTGTTTTATAATCTCATTTTAAATTGATATTTTATAAGAAATATGTAAGAGTAGGCTTTAAGTATAAAAAGTATCTAGGAATCACCCTGGATAAATCGCTGAATTGGAACTCCCACTTGGACAAGACAATCCGCAAAGCAAGGTACGCCCTGTAGACGTGCCATAGAATTTGCGGAAAGTCATGGGGATTAAACCCCAAGCAAATGTACTGGCTATATGGTTCGGTCATAAAACCAATAATAACCTATGGCAGTATCGCCTGGTGGCCGATTACAACTCGAAAAACGGCCATATCAAGGCTCTCCTCACTGCAGAGAATGGCGACAGTAGCGGTAACTGGAGCCATACGCACTACCCCATCAGCGGCGCTAGAAATGCTACTGAACCTCACCCCCCTGCATATCCTAATACAGGGCGAGGCCAGATTGGCAACGTATCGATATCACCACGCGGCCCTATTGGATCCGAAGGTGATAGTCTTCACACCAAATGGGCTGTCAACTGCCATTGAGGCGGATGACACCCTAAGTATGAGGACTGACTACGCAGTCGCAGACTACTGCGAGGATCAGCCGTACAAGGTCCTGTTCCCAAGCAGGGACGACTGGGAGCGACACAAAATCACCCCAGAAAAGGCTGACTCCTACTGGTACACTGACGGCTCAAAACTGTCCACTGGAACAGGAGCCGCAGTCGTCGGACCAAGGACTGAACTTTACTACAGCCTTGGCAGGTATGCTACCATACTTCAGGCTGAAATATACGCTATTGAAATGTGCGCCCACGAAATCCTTTCAAAGGGTTGGGCGGGCAGGACAATAAAAATATGTTCGGACAGCCAGGCGGCCCTTAGGGCCCTGGCATCTTCTAGATGCTCCTCGCTGGCTGTACGGAACTGCAAGGAAGCCCTCTGCCAAATGGCACAGGTAAACGGGGTCAGTCTGATGTGGGTGCTTAGCCACTCTGGCGTAAAGGGAAACGAATTAGCCGATTCCCTAGCCAGAGAGGGGGCGCGTACAGCCTACATCGGACCAGAACCCGCTCTGGGGATACCCAGATCAACAGCTAGAGACCGTAACAACGGATGGATGAAACACGGGGCACAGGATTTCTGGCAAAACCGCCCTGGGATGAGACATTTCAGAGCGGTAACAAGTGGACCATCTGCGGCCAGGACGGCCTCATGGTTGAAGCTGAGCAGATCAGATGTTCGCACATTAACTGCTCTCTTCACTGGACACAGCCGTCTAAGGCATCACCTTAACAAACTAGGACTAAGCGACACCACTGAGTGCCGCCTATGCCTAGAGGATGATGAAACAGCAGAGCACGTCATATGTGCCTGTCCAGCTGGCAACCAGATCAGGACCACGGTGTTTGGCACACCGAAGCTAAACCTGAAGGACCTGGAGAAAACTTCACCTGACAAGATCCTTGACTTCATCAAGAAGATGGACTTGGAAGGTGAGCTGTAAGGTCGGATGTTCGACCTTAATTGTGAGCCACAATAGATCCTTGCGGTCGCAGTGGAGGGTAGCATAACTACCCACTCACTTTCAATAGAATAGAATAGAAGTATACAAAGGAAATAATATGTAGGATTTGTACTTCTCAATATTCATTTTTTATTATCCTTTATAACAGTTTCGGCTGTGAAGCCATCCTTGGTAAAAACGTCAAGTTAGCGAAAGAAAACTTTCATTTGTCAACACTAACAAATATTTCCTTTTTTTTAAATATCCACTCGTTATAAAATAGACTTTAATTGTAGTTTTAACTAAAAGTCCTAGCTAGCGACTTGTTTTACTTGACAATAGTTAATTAAGGCATCGACAATTTTTATATTTTTAGTGAAGTAAGTAAGAGAAAACTTTCATTTTTTAACACTGACAAATCTTCCCATTTTTTAATATCCACTCGTTATAAAATAGAGTTTATTTCTAGTTTTAACTAAAAGCCCTAGCAAGCGACTTGTATAACTTGTCAAAGTTAATTAAGGCATCGACATTATTATATTTTTAGTGAAGTTAGTGAAAGAAAACTTTTATTTGTTAACACTAACAAATCATTCCTTTTTTAAATAACCACTCGTTATAAAATAGACTTTAATTCTAATTTTAACTTAAAGTCCTAGCATGCGACTTGTTTAACTTGTCAAAAGTAAACTAAGGCATCGACATTTTTATACTTTTAGTGAAGTTAGTGAAATAAAACGTCCATTTGTTAACACTAATAAATCATTCCTTTTTTAAATATCCACTCTTTATAAAATAGACTTTAATCCTTAATTTTTAAATCTTAGCAAGCGACTTGTTTAACTTATCAAAAGATAATTAAGGCATTGACATTTTTATATTTTTAGAAAACATATTAAATTAGTTAGACAGATAAACTCCATGGAGAGAAAATGTGTTTACACTTCGAGCTATAAAAAAGTTCATATCCAAAAAAATAACTACGTGTAAAAATTATAAAGATAGTAAGTAGTCCGTTTTCACCTTAAAACTATTAAATTTAATAAATGAAATAAGAGGAATTGGATTGGTTAGCTGACAGTAATTTTCATTAAAAAATGCTATTTTTGAGAGTTTTTTTTTTCACTTGTTTCCAGTCTATCCATTTTATTATTTCTAACGCTAAGACCTATTTAAGAGAAATTCATAAAGAATATAACAATTTTTGTAATTATGATTGAAATCGAATGTTTATTAAACTCTCTCAGAACGACAAAATAGAACACATTATTTGTAAATACATATTAATTTTAATATCAAAATTTCATTTGAATTTCAGCCTAAGTAATTGCATTTTTATAAGTTATCTTGCTATTTTTACTTTTTATAAACGACGTCTGCGACACAATCAGATATTCATACCTTTTTTATGCTTAAAATTTAAAGATTATCAGGAAAATAGAAAACGAAATTGACTGTGGAATCCTTCAGGATTATTTAAATAATATTTGTAACTGGTGTGGTATAAATGATTCATCATTAAATACTAATAAGTGTAGTGTTATGACATTTTCACAGAAAGTGAATACGATCTTTAATAATTATTTAATCGGAATTGAACCTTTACAGAGAGTTAATCGATTTAATAATCTGGGTCTACTCTACGACAATAAACTTACGTTTATTGATCTTATTGACAAAATTGTTAGGAAATGTTATCGTACACTAGGTTTTATCATTGGAAATAGCAAGTCATTTTCTTCAGTGGATACATTAAAATCGCTATTTAATGTTTACATCTGCAGTAAATTGGAGTATTGCTCTTTTATATAGGCACAGCAGTTTCACACATACATTGGGCTATAGGAGAGCGTTTAGCGCTAATTTTTAAAATATCTATATTTTATCAAATGTAAATCGTACCCAGACAGAACTATTAGCTACTCCAGATTACTCCTAGAATTCAACACAATTTCCATAAATGATAGGTATAGGCGTATCTCATGCCTGTATCTGATTAACAGATACAGGCATGTAACTAATTGCCTGTAACTAATTAACAACAACATTAATGATACCACCGCCATTGACTTACTTAACTTTCATGTACCTAGGTTGGCAAGCAGATCTTGCAGCACCTTTTCTTACAATACTCGTAATTTACTTCATCACTCAGTAGTAAATTGTATATTATTATTGATAGAATTTAGGTATTTTTCATATGCATTTAATAGTCTGTGAGTATATTATATCATTAAATTCAAAGTAATTTTGCTTAAGGCACAGATTAATTAATAGCAACATTTCTTTTTTACTTTCATCAGAATTATTAATAATAATAATTAATAATAATAATAATAATTCTGATGAAAGTAAAAAAGAAATGTTGCTATTAATTAATCTGTGCCTTAAGCAAAATTACTTTGAATTTAATAATATAATATACTCACTAACGGAAGGGTTGCCAATGGGATCACCATTATCACCTCTATTAGCTGAAATCTTTATGTCTGACTTTGAAGTGACTCTTCTCAGTAAGACAGAGGCTAAACCAATATTTTACTGGGCAAGGTACGTAGACGATATCTTTTGTATTTGGACTGGAACGACAAGACTATTAAATGCATTTGAAAAATACCTAAATTCCATCAATAATAATATACAATTTACTACTGAAACAGAAATGAACAATAGCTTACACTTCCTTGACATAACCATTATTAAAAATAATAAAAAACTAGAATTTAAAATACACAGAAAAGAAACATATACGGACTCAATCATTCCAGCCAATTCAAACAACACACAACAAATAAAATTAAGTACATTTCACTCTTTTATTAATAGATTAATTAACATTCCTCTAAGTGAATCTGATTTCAGACAAGAATTAAACGTTATTACAAAAATTGCCGAAAATAATGGTTATAACAAGGAAATCATAAATAATTTATTAAAAAAGCATAAACAAAAACATTTAATTAAATACTTTTACGCACCTGAGCAAACAATAGAATAAAAATGGCATAAATTTAATTTTGTTAATGACCTGTCATATAATATAGTCAGTCAATGTAGGGGAAAAGACTTTAATATTATATGTTCAAACCCTTTAAATTTAGGCAAACTATTAATAAACAATAAATCGAAAACTGATAATTCAAAGAAATGTGGAATTTATGAAATACAGTGTGATGAATGTGATGCAATTTATATTGGACAAACCGGCAGATCTTTCGAAATCAGAATGAAAGAACATAAAATATCTGTTTTAGATAATGAACCAACAACTGGCTTTTCCAAACATTGCATCGCATTCAATCACTTCTTGAATCCGCATAATTTTAAGATTTTGCATTCAGGTAATAAGGGATACGCACTAAACCTCAAAGAGGGCCTGGAGATTAACAGGGCCATAAAAATGGGGAAAAATATCGTAAACGACAACGAGGAGATTTGGAATTCCCCAATTCTGACTGCTCTTATTAGATGAAACAAAAATATTGTATATATACTTAGGAAATAATTTTTTCTGTACATTCCTTTGAAAATGGTCTAACAAACCGAAACTAGTCGGAATAAAGATTTAATTGTAAAACAATACCAAGTGCTTTTCCTTTAATTAACTTTACATAGTATAACATGTTTCACCAAGTGCCAGATGAGAAATTAATCCAAGAAAAAAAAAATAGATAATTTAATTTTAAAATAAACAATGTATTATATACACATTTTTGAACACTATTTGGCAGATATGTTTTTGATCTGTAGAGAATCCCTGTTGCAGCACTATTTTTTTGTTTTAACTTTTCTATGTGTTGGTTCCATTTAAAATTGTCCGTGATTGTTAGTCCTAAATATACCAACTCGCTTGTTTTAGTTATAATTTTGTTATTCATTTCTAATTTTATTTCGATTTGCTTTTTGTTTTTTGTGTGATTACCATGTAGTTTGTTTTTGTTTTATTGATGGTTAGGCAAATATTGGAATACCATATTGACAAAGTTTGAAGATCCAGATTAGTGCTGTTTTCTAGCTTTTTTAGATTTTTTCCGCTATATATTGTATAGGTTAATTTGTAATTTCGTCCAAGTACTTATTTATTGTATTTTTTTTATTCTTAAATTTTTCTATTTTATGTTAACCTTACCTTTTTACATTTTACTTATATACTTAATTTATGATGTAACCCTGTCACTGGATTGAGTATCTGTTGGGTAATAAAGTATTCAATATTTAATTGATGAGGCGGATACATGATGAAACTACATAATACTATTTGAAATAAAACAACACAGTTGGGAGGGTTTCACTTTAATTGTTGAACACTGCAACATGTTTCACCACACAGTGGCTTCATCAGGCAGATGAAATAATGATTTGACAAAGTACAGGTAAAAGCTTATATACTAATGCAATTAAGTTAATAGAAGGGGGGAGGGTAATGAGGTAATTAGGCTGAAACTAATACAAACAATTTTGAGCGACTAAATATTGATTAAGGGTAAATTGTTTACTTCTATTTGGTCATTTAATAGAATACCTTTTTTGTTATATTTATTAATTTCTAATTCTTCTAATAAGTTTAATTTACGACTTTTGTTACATTCGTGCAAAATTTTGAATTTAGGATTAAAGTTATGTTGGTATTCGATTAAATGATTAGCGTAGGTTGGTGAGGTTTTCTTAAATTGAAAGCATTTTTGATGTTCTGAAATGCGATCTGGGAAGCTACGTCCAGTTTGTCCAACGTATACCTTAGGGCAATCCTCACACTCCAGCAAATACACGCCAGTTGTAGTTTTATCAGATTTGTCCTTAGAATTACTAATGAATTTATTAAGTGAATTGACCGTTTTAATGGAAGGAGTTAGGTTTAAGGATTTGAGTTTTTTGCTGATGGCAATCGAAGGGGGGGGGGGGGGTAATCGTTGAAATATAGTTAATTGATTATTCGAAAACCTCAAGCATGAATTCTATTAATATCATTCTCATTTAATTTTTACTCTAACTTGTTACAAGTTGAGAAAAATAAATACCCATTATCTCAGTATTTTTGTAGCAAAATTTAATGCCATTAAAATTTGTTTATAAATCAACATTTTCTCATTCAATAATCAAATTCAATTGGAATTAATTTATTTGAAATAAATTTGTTTGTGTTCTGTCCGTTTTCTCTCCGAAGTCACAAGTTTTCCACAAAAAGGAGTTTTAAAATAATTATTCCCTGGAGTAAAACTTAGCCGCAATTCGTCTCGAACAATTGGGAGCTTACAAAGCTCCCAACAATACAGTTCCTTCGCCGAATGCAACATTCATTATAATGGCATTTTGTTATTCAAATACAACATTGTTTCGAATGAACTAATTGTTTGTTTGAGCGTGATTAATTATTTTTTTGAATGAATTCTCTGCGTAGACAAATTTCCAACACGTACAAATTGATAATACAGAGATTTTCTATTTCATTCACTTCACTTTATATCAAATATGTGTCCCCTTATCTCAAATAAATTTCACTTTTATACAATATATTTATCTACATACCACTAAATTTCCCTATATAGTAATAATAATACTAATATTTCTTTTTTATTACCCAACAGGATATCCCAATTACAGAGTAATACAACAGAAGTAAAATTCTTAAAATAATATATATAAACAAAACAAAATTACAAAAATAAAGATCACGTAATATAAATTCATGTTCTATATAAAGAAAATAAATTAAATATTTTAGTGTTTTACACGCGTAGCGCATGAAGTAAAATTTTGAGCTTAGAAAAGCCCAGAAAATTTGTCTCAGGTCGCTGCGCGACCCTCTACAAATTTTCACGTGGCTTTTCTAAACTCGAAATTTTACTTCATGCTAAGTCTGGAAGTGGAAAACACTTGTTTAAAGATTCAAATTGAACTTCAAAAATAACAAGGAATATCTAAAGATTTTTCGTTTAGGAAAACATTTGCATAAGTTGTAAATTTTCCGACATTCGTTGTTTTTTAAAAGAGTTCAATTTGAAGTTTTAAACGAGTGTTATCCACTCCCAGATAAATTTTCTGGGCTTTTCTAAACTCGAAATTTTACTTCATGCGCCAAGCGTATAAAACACAGATTTCAAGTGAAGTTCGACTATACATAAATTTCACAATATTTTAGTGTTTTATACGCGTGGCGCATAAAGTAAAAAGGCCCAGAAAATTTGTCTCGGGTCGCTGCGCGACCCGTGACAAATTTTCAGCGGGCTTTTCTAAACTCAAAATTTTCCTCCATGTTAGTCTGGGAGTGGAAACACTCGTTTAAAGCTTTAAATTGAACTTTAAAAAAACAAGAAATATCTAAAGATTTTGAGTGAAGTTCGAATATACATAAATTTCACAATATTTTAGTGATTTATACGCGTGGCGCATGAAGTAAAATTTCGAGTTTAGAAAAGCCCAGAAAATTTGTCTCGGGTCGCTGAGCGACCCTCGACAAATTTTCACGGGGCTTTTCTAAACTCGAAATTTTACTCTATGCTTAGTCTGGGAGTGGAAACACTTGTTTAAAGCTTCAAATTGAACTTTAAAAAACAAAGAATATCTAAAGATTTGCATAAGCTGTAAATTTTCCGACATTCGTTGTTTTTTAAAAGAGTTCAATTTGAAGCTTTAAACGAGTGTTATCTACTCCCAGACTAAGCATGGAGTAAAATTTCGAGTTTAGAAAAGCCCGCTGAAAAGTTGTCTCGGGTCGCGCAGCGACCCGAGACAAATTTTCGGGGCATTTCTAAACTTGAAATTTTACTTCATGTGCCAAGCGTATAAAACACAGATTTCAAGTAAAGATCGAATATACATAAATTTCACAATATTTTAGTGTTTTATACGCTAGGCGCATGAAGTAAAATTTCGAGTTTAGAAAAGCCTAGAAAATTTGTCTCGGGTCGCTGCGCGACCCTCGACAAATTTTCAGCGAGCTTTTCTGAACTCAAAATTTTACTAAATGCTTAGTCTGGGAGTGGAAACACTCGTTTAAAGCTTTAAATTGAACTTTAAAAAAACAGGGAATATCTAATGATTTTTCTTTTAGGTAAACATTTGCATGAGCTGTAAATTTTCCGACATTCGTTGTTTTTTGAAAGAGTTCAATTTAAAGCTTTAAACGAGTTTTATCTACTCCCAGACTAAGCATGAAGTAATATTTCTAGTTTAGAAAAGCCCCGTGAAAATTTCTCGAGGGTCGCGCAGCGACCCGAGACAAATTTTCTGGGCTCTTCTAAACTCGAAATGTTACTTCATGCGCCAAGCGTATAAAACACAGATTTTGAGTGAAGTTCGAATATACATAAATTTCACAATATTTTAGTGATTTATACGCGTGGCGCATGAAGTAAAATTTCGAGTTTAGAAAAGCCCAGAAAATTTGTCTCGGGTCGCTGAGCGACCCTCGACAAATTTTCACGGGGCTTTTCTAAACTCGAAATTTTACTCTATGCTTAGTCTGGGAGTGGAAACACTTGTTTAAAGCTTCAAATTGAACTTTAAAAAAACAAAGAATATCTAAAGATTTACCGAAAATAGGCTGAATTTAGAATACGTATACTTCAAAGAAAAAACTCCTGAAAACTTAACTAAATCTTTTGGCTATGACGGTGGCATATACATATAAATAGTTCAATTTAAAGTCCTAAACGAGTGTTTTCTACTTTCAGATTAAGCATGAAATAAAATTTCGAATTTAGAAAAGCCTAAAAATTTGGGTTT
Source organism: Philonthus cognatus (assembly GCA_932526585.2). Classification (NCBI taxonomy): domain Eukaryota; kingdom Metazoa; phylum Arthropoda; class Insecta; order Coleoptera; family Staphylinidae; genus Philonthus; species Philonthus cognatus. The sequence goes on along the minus strand of OW052241.1, from coordinate 63,283,646 downwards.
AGAAATTTTACATCATGCTCAATCTGGGAGTGGAAAACATTCATTTGACAGTACAATTTGAAATATTTGTAGAAACAACGAATATCCAAAGATTTACAGCGTATACAGTATATTGAGATATTGAGATCTGTATATCTGAGATTGTAATAAATAATATTTGTACAAAACATTTTTTTGGTCACCAGAAACATTCCAGGGCTGAAAGAGTTAATAGATTTGTGTAGAGAGTTTTAAAAGATTGTGAGCAGCAGTGAAAATGTGAGGCTCAGGGCAAATAATATTTGCCAGGTCTTTCAAAATTCAAATCAGTTTAATACATCTGCTGTTCTCCAAAAAATGCCTTCTTTCTATTATCATTATTCTTTACTTATATTTCACATTTATATATACACTTTTCGGATATTGAATTATAAAATTAGTCTACTATATGATGCTAAATTTATATTTCCAAATACATATTTAAGATGTATTAACGTCAAATAATCCTTATTTTTTGGCTGCTAAAAAAGTGTTCATTGAAAATTGAAAAAATATGGTTGATAAAACCATAATAATGACAGTTTCAGCAAGATTGAAATCGATTATTTAAAATGTATACGAATGATATCGTATGTTCAATAAAAAATCCTTTAGAGTGCTATGATTTTATCTTTTTTTAAATTTATGTTGGCTACACGCCTTGGGGATTGTCATACAATACGTAAGACATAATAATTATAATGTATAATTTCAGAGTTGTCAAACTACAATATATATTTCATAGCACTCTAAAGGTTCTACTTTATTGAACATCCGATATTTCTAAACCATAAAATCTTATTTGTAAATAGATTTTTCTTAACAGAATATATGCAAACTCTTTGATTTATTATACCTGTATCCGTACCTATATACTAGAATATATGCAAAGATATAAATATTCTCGAATGATTTAATAAGAAGGTGAAAACGATAAATTGAGGTATGAATAGTTGAAGATTTATTATTATTATTCGGGGAATCCGGGCTTCACGTCAATGTCGGCGGTAACAGGTATTCGTAAATATAATGTTACGTAATATCCCCGAGTACATTCATATTGTATTACAACGAGAAGCAATATAATCCCTCCATTCTATTCGAGTAATAATTCTCTTTTATGGACAGGTTATACGGCTTGAACTAGAATGGGAGTACGGAAAGGACGGACCTCTTGTGCATTTTAATTTTACTGTCCGGGGGATGTTAATAAAAAATTACTTCGACTTGAAAAGTGTGTGTCAAGATTTGTAATTTCACAATTGAAATTTAAAAATGTATTAACTTTTATTGTAACGTTAAAAGTATATGGTATTTCTAAAATATAATATTTACAGCAATATTTTAGGATATATAGGGTGGCCGATTTTTAAGTGCCCAGCTTAAACCTGTTAAAATATCAAAGATACAGAGAAAAGTTTAATATGAAACTTATCATTTGCAACGTGATCTACAAAATGGAACAAATCATTTTTTTTCCATGGCCTACACATTTTCTGGAAAATATCAGCAATTATTTTTTTTATGTGGAATGCCCTGTCTATGTTTTAAGAATCAGATTCTTAGATAAATTCTCTTTACAATGATTTATCACAAGTTCTACTTGACTTTTAAATTATGCCTAATAACGGAAATATTGTAGTCATGTCATATTGTTTTATTTATTATAATTGCTTTTCAAATTTGATCATATTAGCAAATAATTGTAACATTTGACAGTTACAACCTTATTTTGGTGTAATCGTACCTACTTATTCAAGAAAAATTAACCATGTTTAAAACATTGTACTATGCTATAATATTGTCAAACTTATGTATATTCGAACTTCACTTATAATCTGTGTTTTATACGCGTGGCGCATGAAGTAAAATTTCGAGTTTAGAAAAGCCCCGTAAAAATGTGTCGAGGGTCGTGCAGGATTTCTGGATTTCCTATGTTGCGTCCGCCTGTCAACACCCGGTATAGCTTTATGCTACCATCATAAACTTGTACATTATTATGTTGATGAGTCAGATTTCTTTAGCAAGTTTTCATTTAATGTTCCTAGAATATCGGCACGTCATTGAAGAACCTTTATATATGCAATTCCAAAACTCTCCGCAGTACCGTCTTATAAATTTTATTGTAACTAAATCATGCAAACCATTGACATATAAAATATATTAAATTACAGTTAAATAACTCATACTACACCATAGAAATAAGTTTGAAATTAGCTTAAGTTAGTATTAGTACAAAAAATATTTGTAGAAATAATTATTTATTTATTTGTACTGCAGCTTACCTCTAAACTTACTTCTAAATTGCAAAACAATGTCTGAATAAAACAAAAAAAAATTGTTAAACTTCAAATATCACACAGTATTGTGATTTTTGTAATGCTTTATTATATATTTTTGTTAATTTTTGCATTTTAGACCGTTCTTTGTATATTTTATTTATCAAGTATCATTCTGTCAATATGATGAAGAATTAATTAGGGTTTCATAAGAAAAGTATTTAACATTGTAAATCAAATGTCTGTAAAGTTTGCTAAAATAAATAACAAAACATGTAGAAGTAAATTTATAGTCATAAACATGTTAATTTATTTATCTATTCACCCAACAAACTGTGAGTCCTATTACAGGGTAAAAAGAGATGTAAAACATAAAGCTTCGAAATACTTATTTTAAAGCTTTATGTTTTACATCTTCTTTTTACAGGGTAAAAAAAAGATGTAAAACATAAAGCTTCAAAATACTTATTTTGAAGCTTTATGTTACATCTTTTTTTTACCCTGTAATAGGACTCACAGTTTGTTGGGTGAATAAATAAATAAATAAACATGTTTATGACTATAAATTTACTTCTACATGTTTTGTTATTTATTTCAGCAAACTTTACAGACATTTAATTTACAATGTCAAATACTTTTCTTATGAAACCCTAATTAATTCTTCATCATATTGACAGAATACTTGATAAATAAAATATACAAAGAACGGTCTAAAATGCAAATATTAACAAAAATATATTATAAAGCATTACAAAAATCACAATACTGTGTGATATTTGAAGTTTAACAATTTTCTTTTTTGTTTTATTCAGACATAGTTTTGCAATTTAGAAATAAGTTTAGAGATATAGAGATAAGCTGCAGTCCAAATAAATAAATAATTATTTCTACAAATATTTTTTGTTCGAAATAGTTACCTATTTTATGTTGTTTTTTATTACTGTAATTTCAGCAATTTTTTAAAAGAGTTACGAATCAGCAGAAACCACGATTGGTCTATCTAAAACCCAACGTTCATTCTGCAGGCATTCCACCGCCTTGGCCCTTCCAATAAATCAGATATGCCCAACGAGCAGGGCTTCGACGCCGTGACGAAATTAGCGAACAAATTGAGTTGATACTAACATAAAATTTATTAACATCCCCCCGGAAATTTATACGCACTTACAGCGTGAAATTAAAATGCACTACGTCCACCCGAAATTCATAAGTTCGTCAGAATTGAAAAAAAAAATGGACACGTTTTAAAATTACGTCCACAGAACACATTATGAAACGGTTATTGTATAAGCGTAGCCCAAATTACATGAAAAAGCTTCACTGGTTGGAAAACTACGTGCATTGAAAGCTAGTCCAGACAGTTTGTGCATAAGCATGGTTTAAAATACAAGTATTCAAACTGTATTTAAGCACATTTAAAAATTATGATGTGTAAAGTTCTAACTTTCTCACAATAAAAACACTTTTTGTTCCTTACTTCACTTTTATTTTTATTCGTTAGATATACATTTGGAGTGCTAAGCACTCATTATCAATAACTAATTATTGGTTATTGATAATGAGTGCTTAGCACGGTCGGTCTATCGGCTATTCTAGCCGCTAGACCGACGGAAAAAAAGTTAGATAGGCTCCCCGATTCCCATTCAATTAAAGAGTTGCCAAACTATCAGCCGACTTCTTATCAGTATGGTATACTACGAGAGTGCGCACACTCGCCGACTATCCTATCGATGACCGGTCGTGTGACTTGCAGAACTGTTAGTTTAGTCTGTAGCGTGCGGAAATTCTTAGATTTCCAAATACGTAAGTGATTGTTTAGATTTTTAGTAGGCATTTTTCTGAATAACAGTTGATCTGTGTGTTGAACAAAATTTGCATCTCTCTGTCTCCCACTTTAAATGAAAATGAATAAATTGATGAACGTTTTCATTAAAATAAGAGACAGAGCTGGAAGAATTTATTTCAATTTTTTTTCACCGCTCCTAGGAATTAACGCATCACCTTGTATTTTTTAAAATGTTGACTTTTTAAGTTTTCCTTTTTATTTATATCCTAAATGTGTTTTGCAGCCTGTCAAAATAAACACATTTAAAAACATTTTCGAAAAATTGCAGATAGTGCGCTAATTTCTTACAGTAGTTTATAAGAATAAAATAACTTAAATTATAAATCACTCGGTTTTATTTTAAATTTGAATAGGGAGTGTCCAAACTATTTTCCAAGATCTAATTAAATAAATAACATTAAATAATAACATTTTAAAAATTTAACAAATTATTTATTTAATATTTCAAAATATACCATTTACAAAATAAAATTACAAACAGCCGCGGGTCGCATTTGGCCCGGGTTCCGTAGTTTTAAGACCCCTGATCTAGCCAAATGAACAAGACGTTAATTTTTTTACACGTATACTGAAACACTCTGTATACAAGGACAATCATTTTGCATATATTTTTTTTGTAAAATGATATTCATACACACAAATATTTAAACCAGGCACAATTTGATTCTAGCATACATTACATGCTCGCATACGAAATAATATCATTCCGAAATCATTCTGGTTCCGAGATTCTTTCCGAGTCGAGCTGTATTCGACCCGGTGTATTACGGCATATTAAAATATTTTTGCGAAACCCCCTCAACCAAGAAATTGTTTTCTGCCCGCAGTTCCATTCCCGTTTTCACGTTATATTTAACAAAAGGAAATTATCATATTTTCTAGGAAAGCGCAGACATTCATCCCTCCGGGAAAATTACGCGTTGCCTTTTTGTGTGGTTTATTCCAATAACATGACAGATTTAAATTTCCATAATAAAATATTATCTGACATTGAAGTTTTGTAATAACAAATGCTTATAAATGAACATAGTTCAATAATTATATTGAATTAATCAAAAATAATTATTAAGAACATTTTAATAAAAAAATCATCTGCACAAAAAATGAATATATTCATAAATATTTTGGTTTGTAAATTAAATTCACTTGATTTTGTTTCACTTATATGTTATATATATATATATATAATATATTCAATTAACAAAACTATAATTCACTTTTCTCATAAGTGAAGAATCATGGTCGAACTAAGATGGGTCTAAATATTTTAGCTTAAAATTTGAGTTCTCATTAATATTAAAATATCTCATAAAGCAAAAAAGAAAACAAGATTGAAAAGTGTATGCAGGGTGTTTCATTTAATTTAAGACTTGTAAACATCTGGAGAATAAAGCATTATATTAAAATAATGTTTTAAATAAACCCCCAATATTTTCAGAGGGCAAATTAACCTAGGGTAAATAATTATTAATAACATTTATAAATAAATCACCTGCACAAAAATGAATCTACGAAACTATAATTCACTTTTCTCTTTTTATGCAGGGTGGTTTATTTAATTTGAGACTGCTATATATCTGGAGAATAAAGCATTATATCAAAATAATGTTTTAAATAAACCCGCAATGTTTTTAAAGGGCAAATTAACCTCTATACCCTAGAAGGACTGAGTAGAAACTTTTGTATGAAACACTTTTTATTATATTATTAGAAAGTGGTTCATTTGCCCTCCAAAAATGTTGGGGGTTTATTTAAAACATTTTTTGATATATTTAAATTACACACAGTGAATAGAAATACTTTATAAAATTAATGAACTCTATTATTTAAATCTATTGTTATAGTTAATTAAACATATTCAATATTCACTTTGATGAGAAAAAAATTAGTTTAAAAATACAGAAGTTTAATTTTGGTTTTTAAAAACGAAGAGGGCCTCGATAAAAAGTTAACTACAATAATGTGTCATTTGTGGATCTCCATAACTTTCATTGGAAAGTTATGTGCAAGTAAATGAGATAGGTTAGTTTGATGTTAGTAACCCGTGTCTTATGTTAAGTTAGATGCCAGTGATAGAATATATACCATTTTAAGTTCAAGTATATACTAAACAATTCAAGGTGGCAATAATGAAAGTCAAATTTACAATAATCAAATGTAACTTAAATGTGATTGGTGACAAATTGATTTAAATGTGTACCAATTTGAATTGCTTTAGTGCTAATTTGAACTTGAAATGGTATAGTTTTAGGTTATATAAAACTAATGAAGGTGAAATTAAACACTATGTTTCAGTTAGATACGTGTAATAGTTGTCAGAATAGGCAATAGCTACAGCAGTTAATTATTATGGTTAAATTAGATGTTTAAATTAGGAATAAAGAATACATTATAGTAAATTGAAACAATTTTAATTAATAGATGCTAGTCACAAAAGTTAAGATAAATGTTATTGTTTTAAGTTATGGATAAATCAGATTCGTCATCTGGGTTTGATAATCAAATTACCTGGTGGTAATTTTATTTAGAAAGCTTAGCTATAACCAAATCTCAATCACTCTCAATTAGCATAATCAACATATAGGTTAGATACGAGAGAATTATGTTTAAGTTAGATAGATTATTTAATAAATAGAGATTAAGTTACGTACCAGACATCATGTTATAGTTAGGTTAGATAACAGACATACAAGCTAGGTTAGATGTTAAAGTGTGATGGTATGTAACGTAACCTATAGGTATATATAAACACTAACATCTAACCTTACTTTATCCAATCAATCTAAATGTAATATAATATCATTAATTATTAGGTTTTGATTAGGTTAGACACCAAACACATAGGTTAGATAGGAGAGAATTATGTTTAAGTTAGATAAATTATTTCATAAATAGAGATTAAGATTAGGTTAGGTACCAGACATCATGTTATCGTCAGGTTAGATAACAGACAGACAAGCTAGGTTAGATGTTAAAGTTTGATGGTATGTAACGTAATCTATAGGTATATATAAACACTCACTAACATCTAACCTAACTTCATCCAATCAATCTAAATCAAGCTAACTCTTAAACTGGTTTCTCACTCAACACATTGTTTAAAAACTCTTGAATTAATTTCTTACTTAACGCTTGGTGAAACTTGTTTAAAATATTAGGTACAAAAATCGGCCAAAATGTACCTGGCAAATTTAGAGAATATTATATTTAAAACAATGACTCTTTAAGGGTTCTGTTTTGGGTAAGAGTTGTTCAACAATAGTTTACATTATTTTGGATGAAAACATAGAAGGTATACGTTGGACAAACTGGAATAAGTTAAAATTTAAAGTCTGCAGTTAATATGCATTTACAGAAAAAATAATCTCTAACCAAAATCAAACAGATTAGTGCCTTAACCGCTTTCCCAAATAATATTTGGGAAAATATTTGGGAAAGCGGTTAATAAATAACAGTCCAATGAACCCTTCAGATTATGCGCAAGAACTACAGGCCATAAAAACATTCAGTAAAGTGATGAAGCATAAGCATATTATAAGTTGTTTTTCTGTTTTTATTTTTTAGATGTTGTCATCTAAAAAATAAAAAAAAACAACTTATAAATATTTTTTACGCCCATACAATAGGAAATAAAATTTGGTTTAAAATTAACATATTAAAGACTTCTTCGCCAAAATAAATGTTTTATAATAGAATAAAATTCGACATTAGCACTAGCCCGACCAATTAAGAGAAACTGTTATTAAATTGCAAAACGAAAATATAAAAGAGCAAAAAATGTGGTTTTTATGACATATGTTGTAAAGAAATCAGTGGTTTATACGCGTGGTACATAAAGTAAAATTTCGAGTTTAGAAAAGCCCCCTGAAAATTTGTCGAAGGTCGCTCACGGGGCTTTTCTAAACTCTAAATTTTATTTCATGCTGAATCTGGGAGTGGAAGACACTCGTTAGTTTAAAATATGTCACAACTATGTGTGAGTCGCAAGTGTCATAAAGAAAAACAATACCTAACCATCTAATATATCTAATATATATATTTCAAATAATAATTGTCTCAAATTGACAATCGTCAAACGTCGGCTGAGGCCAATTTGTCGTTGTCTGATCTGACGAAATCGGCATTTCTTCGTCAAAATCGCGATGAGATATTTATTTATTTTTAAATTGCGATTGCAACCAGTCAACATTTATTGATTTCTGTGTAAGTTTATTCTTTGATGCTGACAATTTTCGTCAGATTTAGTTAATTCTGTACATACACAGTTTTGATTTAAAAATTACCAAAAGTAGAAACTGTTGTAGAATTAAATACGACAAAAAAATCGATATATTTCAGTTCAAACACCCACAAGAACGGTGTTTGAACTGAAATATATCGATATTTTTGTTCGGTTCAGTTCTGGTTTTCGTTCCGACAAAAATAACGGCACTTCCTGGAATTCGGTTTACGGTTCGAAGCCCTGCCTAAACATTTAAAAAATTATGTAAAAAATTAAACACCGTAGTTTGTTTTACATAAATAAATGTATGTGAAGCAAACCATTATTAGTATTTAAGGTTTTGTTACATAATTGTTTAAATGAAGCTAATATATGTCAAAAGGTTAGATAAAAACTACATAACCTAATTAGGTGCTATATACTTGTGATTGGGATTAGGTTAGTATCCAATTGAAGATTGGCATTTGTCCTCATTTTCTATTTCAATTATTGAACTTCATAAATTCACAACATTTAAAAGCTATATCAATAATGATTAGTTAAATTAATTTATGATCTATTCTAAAAAAAAAAAAAACACCGAATTTCACGACACGAAATTATTGTACTCATAATGCGATATCTTTTATAACAACGAAGATTATCCGTACTTCATACTATGTAACACTAATTTATAGCCAACTTGATGTAACTTTTTTAACTACCTTGTTAAACTTTTCCCGGCCGGGAGCAACGAGTAAAAAAATACGGAAATTTCATTGGAACTTTCCTTATTATTTAATATATCACGAAATGCCCGTAATTAATAATTCTAGATTAACCTCGATAAAACAGGGTCCGAGACAAATGGCATTTGTTAAAAATATACCTACCGCTATTATTAGCACCATTTGTAAAATTCATCATGCGTTGAATTATATACTGTGCAAAAAAGAAGAAAGAAAAAACAAATAAGAAAAACACTGTCCCATTAGCCTTGAAATTTATACATCCTAATTTATTATGCGATTCGTCACGAACATATAAAAGTGTGCAACTTTGCAGAAAAAGTAAAACATAAGCTATTTGTCATTACACAGAACTAATTATTTATTCATGAATCGCAGAAAAAGGCTACTACTTTCCTGTTGTTAATGAATGAAATTAGTTGGAGGGTTGTTTTGGATTTGGAGATTTTGTCAAATAAAGCAGGATGTAGAATGTAGAATGTTAATCTCAAAGCTTTACAATATCATTGTTACGAAAATGAACAACGATTTTTATTTGCCCTCTATTTCAACTGATCAATTGATATTAATCGTTTCTATTTATTTTGAGCCAAACAAATTTCAATCTTTACTCAGAAATCCTGCAAATTGGCAATCTCGTTCACCAATATTCAATTTAATTCTGATACGCTCATATACAGGGTGTTTACGCTAAACCGTTCGTTAAAAGTGTATGGGGTTGCCTTTGCACTAAAAATTTGTAAAAAAATCCTTGTCATACAGTAAAATCAGTTCCACCGGAAGTAGCACCAAATTTGTTATTTTAAATGGAACACCCTACATATTAGTAATTTTTAGATTCCTCGTTTATATTGCAACATATTATATTCAAACGTATATACACTTATCTCTTATAGTTTTCAAGAAAAAAAAATATTTCTAAAATGTTAACCTCTTAAAGGCATCTTAAAATCCGTCTGTAACTTCTCTTAAGAATAAGATAAAAATATTATTTATATCTCTACTTGTACCTAGAGGATGCCTCTATAAGTAAATTATTTGAATACTGTCAATTTTGACAATAAGTGTTCTTAAAATGTCAATATCAAAGTACTCTCTTGAATATCTAGTGATTCAATTTTTTAAATGAAATGACCTATTTTTTTATCATAATTGGGGGGGGGGGGGGGTAAATTTCCTACATTATACAACTATACTTTTAAAGTAAATAGTTTTCGAATTATTTCGAAAATTCGTTTTTCGTCACATTTATTCAGGGTAAAATTCGCAATTGAATTTTAGTAGGCAAGTAGTATGCTTTTGTTTTGTCGCGATTGTATTGCGAAATGTCAAATAATAACAAGAATTAGTACAAAGTTTTACAGAAATCAACAAAATGAATAATTACACAAATCAAAAAATTATCAATTTATTCTTTATACATAGCAATCGCCAAATGAACAAAATTTGATTCCAATCTTCTATATCTTGTTCTATTCATCGGCGGCAAATGTGGATAAGTCTCATTAAATATACATGTTCGTGTAACCATTCTATCGCAGTTGCCATGTATAAAGAATAATTTGATAATTTTTTGATTTGTGTATTTATTCATTTTGTTGATTTCTGTATAACTTTGTACTAATTGTTTTTATTTGAAATAAAACAACACAGTTGGGAGGGTTTCACTTTTATTGTTGAACACTGCAACATGTTTCACCACACAGTGGCTTCATCAGGCAGATGAAATAATGATTTGACAAAGTACAGGTAAAAGCTTATATACTAATGCAATTAAGTTATTAGGAGGGGGGGGGGGTTAATGAGGTAATTAGAAACTAATACAAACAATTTTGAGCGACTAAATATTGATTAAGGGTGAATTGTTTACTTCTATTTGGTCATTTAATAGAATACCTTTTTTGTTATATTTATTAAATTCTAATTTTTCTAATAAGTTTAATTTACGACTTTTGTTACATTCGTGCAAAATTTTGAATTTAGGGTTAAAGTTATGTTGGTATTCGATTAAATGATTGGCGTAGGTTGAGGAGGTTTTCTTAAATTGAAAGCATTTTTGATGTTCTGAAATGCGATCTGGGAAGCTACGTCCAGTTTGTCCAACGTATACCTTAGGGCAATCCCCACACTCCAGCAAATACACGCCAGAGTTCGTAGTTTTATCAGATTTGTCCTTAGAATTATTAATGAATTTATTAAGTGAATTGGCCGTTCTAAAGGAAGGAGTTAGGTTTAAGGATTTGAGTATTTTGCTGATGGCAATCGAAGGGGGACCGTTAAATGTTAATGAGCAATATTTATTATTCTGCTTTTGAAAATTGGTGGGATATACTAATTTCAGGGCTTGTTGTTTTAGTTTTTTAAATAGGATGTCTAAGATAAGCTTTTGACGAAAGCCGTTGTTATTAGCTATTATGAGAATTCCGTTGAGCTCATTATTAAAATTATTAATTGATAGGGGGATAGTGGTTAGCCTATGCAACATGGAATGGTAAGCTGCTACATGGAATGGTAAGCTGCTAGCTTCATCCTATGCAACATAAACTAGCAGCTTACCAGTCCATGTTGCATAGGCTAACCACTGTTCAACAATAAAAGTGAAACCCTCCCAACTGTGTTGTTTTATTTCAAATAGTATTATGGAGCTTCATCATGTATTCGCCTCATCAATTAAATATCTAATTGTTTTTATTATTTGACATTTCGCATTACAATCACGACAAAACAAAAGCATACTACTTGCCTACTAAAATTCAATTGCGACTTATGCGCGCATTATTCCCTGCATAAACGCGACGAAAAACGAATCTTTGAAATAATTCGATAACTAACTGCTTTAGGAGTATAGCTGTATAATACTTTTTGTATTCGTACCATGTAATAAAAAATGGGTCATTCCATTAAAAAAAATTGAATTACGAGATATTGAAGAAGGCACTTCGATATTGACATTTTAAGAACAGTTGTTGTCAAAATTGACAGTTTCTAGTTGCTTTACTTATAGAGACATCCTCTAGGTACAAGTAGAGATATAAATCATATGTTTATCTTATTCTTATGAGAAGTTACAGACAGATTTCAAGATGCCTTTTGGAGGTCAACATATTAGAAATGTTTTTTTTTTTTCTTGAAAACTATAAGAGATAAGTGTACATTTGTTTAAATAAAATATATTGCAATTCAAACAAGGAATCCAAAAAATTACTAATATATAGGGTGTTCTATTTAAAATAACAAACTTGGTGCTACTTCAGCTAGAACCAAACGTGATATACGGTTTAAAATATTTCACATGAGGAGAACTGATTTAACCGTATGACAAGATTTTTTTTTCAAATTTTTAGTGCAACGGCAACCCCATATACTTTAAACGAACGGTTTAGCGTAGACACCCTGTATACGTGCGATACAGATCACATTTTTCGTTTAATTTTTGCAAATTTATTCTGTATTTTTTTGTTTCTATTCCCGTCAAAGTCTTAGCTCAATGAGCAGTAGATATAATGATAAGTTTAACGCAAACGCGGTTTTGTTGAAAGCATTTAGAGATGCGAGTGCTCCGTTTCTATGGGGGCGTATTCTATTCAAATAACGAGTCAAAGTGAGCGATTTTCTTTGGATCTCGTTTTCGACTTTCTAAAGACCGCCCTCTGTGCGAAATGCGTCTGTTTTGTACATGGAAGCTATTGAGAAGACCTCAATTTCTATTTAGAATATATTCTCTAACTTAAATGTACTTCTGCGAAATTTTGAGTAATAGCATTGTATATGTAATAAATATATAAATTATATTTTAAATAAAATATAACCACATATGAATAAGTTATCACATATGATATTGATGCGTTATACAAATTCATTGTCAATTAGTGATGATTTTCTTTAATTCACTCCATCAATTTCGAACTTTAGGAACAAGTTACAAAGTATTCATTTGTCAGATGTCATTTAACTTCAAATTTAAAAAGCATTATGTATATATATATATATATATATATATATATATATATATATATATATATATATTATTTATAATTAATTTTAAACTTATTTATTAAATTTAAATTTATTATCTCAGTTTTAACAATATAATTTCGTATTGCTTTGCTGATTGTTAGTTTTGTTGTTTGAATTCTGTTCCAATATGATTGTCATATTCAATCCTTAGCTGTGTGATATTTGATCTGTGATACTTAATCTAACAATTGAATTATGCTTAATGTGATACATCTTTTTCTTAATTATTTTTCTTATTTTTGTTTTAAACTGTTAATTAATTTATTATCACAGTTTTATTATTTTGTTGTTTACTTTTTGTTTTAACATCTTTATCAATATGTTTGTCATACTCAATCTTTAGATACGCGATATTTGATCTGTGATATTTTATCTTACAATTGAATTCTTCTTGTATGTGATAAAATGTAATAATCTACTCATTTAACATCTATGAATTTAACTTATTTATATTTTCTTAATTAAATTATTCTGTACAATTATGTGCATATAATATATTGTCACTAATTTGTTCAAAGCGTTAGCAACATTAAAGTTATTGATTAATTTGTATAATGTAGCTTATTTATTAGTATACTAATACTTCCATGATTATTAAATCAAATATGTAAATTATTGTAAGGTGTGAATTAATTATAAATCGATTATAATGGAGATTCCGTAAATAAAGTTAAAGTAAAGTAAAGTGAAATAAGTTATAAGTAAAGTAAAGTGAAATATGTTATAAGTAAATAAGTTATAAGTGAAATAACGTGACTAATTCAGTAGTCCCTAGGCCTCACATAGGGGAATGGGGCAATTTGAGTTTAATGTTTAACTTAGTTAAGTATGAAGTAAACTTTTGAGTTTAAAAAACCTGAAAATTTCTATTGATCGCGTAACGCGTAGCGCTACACGACCAAACCAAATTTGCAGGTTTTTCTAAACTCGAAATTTTACTTTATGCGCCAGGCGTATAAAACACTGATTTCAAATAAAGTTCAAATTATACTTAGGGACCTATCGATAATTGACTCACGGCCCACAGTTTAGAAATGCTAACGTAAATGATCCATATAATACTGACTCGATTAAGTCGGTTATCGTATCTCGATTATTCCCACACGAATTAAAATATATTTCAAGATTAACACAGTTTATTATTCATGAACCTCGTGGTCCCTGCTATGATTAAAAAAAATTGCAGTGATCCTAAATATACAAAAAAAGAACCACTGACCTAAATGATACTACTTGTGTAGATAAGCAGATTTTTTTTTGCTGTTGCCTAGCCTTGGGAACTTGCCCATTAGCCATCATCAATTTTTATATTTTTGTATCAATTAATTTATTACAATTTGTAGTTTTCTACTATTCATTCGGACAATCACATACATACATTCATACCACACCCAGAGTCACGACGAGACATTATTTTTCAAATAAAGTGTCTCCGTGCACGGGAATCGAACCCGAATTGTGGCTCGCCGAGCGATACAGCCCGGCGACGTTACCGCACGGCCACCACCTGCCCAGATAAGCACCTGAATTGTAAACGAATCGAAACGCTATTAATGATAAATCGAAGTGAAAAAAAAACAGTCAATGTTACATTTTTTATAATTATGAATAAGTAGTGTTAAACGAGTATTTATTTAGTTGGGTTAGAATGGATGACAAATTGTGAAGTTAAGTAAGGTGAGATGTCATTCTATAGAGTCTATTTAGGTTAGATGGCGAACTCTGTAATTAATGGAACATAGTTATTTATACAAATAATAACTCATATAAATCACATCGTTTGATTAGGTTACGTGACTGTGAATTATAAAGTTTTAAACTCACGTAATAACAGTATCTAACCTAATGCAAGAAATGTAAGAAAAGTTAGATAAAAGAAATCACTTTTGCTTGTTATGCTCGTACATAATTAGAAATAAAGGTTGCAAATTATATAGAATGACATTATTGATACTTTATATAAAGAAAATTTGGAGTAATAATAAATTTCGGCTTTGAAAGTTCATAATTTTTGTTAAATTAAATATATATTAAAATAATTGTAGTCCTGTGCAATACAAACTGTCGTAATTTTTACGATGTTTATAGTTTTCTTTAATTTTTAAAATACTGTTCATATTGTTAGTATTCATATTTAATGAAAATCATAGATTATAAAATTGACAGAATCAACAGTACATATAAATAATCATGGTATACATTTTATAAAACGTTTTTAATTTTCAAATTCTCATCAATATGTAAAGTTAATTAAAGGAAAGGCACTTGGTATTGTTTCACAATTAATTAATTAAATTATTGTTTTCCTTTAATTAACTTTACATAGTGTAATATGTTTCACCAAGTGCCAGATGAGAAATTAATTCAAGAAATTAATTCTCATCAATGTTTAAATCATGAAGACATCCTTCGCTTGTATCCTTTTCTGTCTTTGAACCTCCTTGGGGGGCTGGGTGGGGGTCAACTTTAACATTATAATTGAAAACCCTTAGTTTTTATTTAAAATTTTGATTGTACGTTAGAAAATTATTAACTTTTGCCTGAAAAACTTTTTTCGATTTGTGACAGATAGCGCTATAATTAGAGATAATAATGTTTTTCTATAATCTAAAAAATAACCAATTCAGTGTTATGAAATTATTGTTTGAAGATTATCAGCCGTACAGGCGTTACTCTGACGTCCAAGCGAGGTTTCCACCTATGAATGCATTCCGATGTGTGAAAACTATGTTTAGACATAAAAGTAATTCTTTAGGGTTGATAATCCTTTGAAAATCATATAATTAGAGCATAATGCTAATTTTTGGCGAAGGAAAAAATTAATTATCGCTTATCACAGCGCCATCTGTTAAGAATTGTAGAAAGTTTTTCATACAAGCCTTATTTATTTTCTGACATATAATCCAAATTAAAAATAAAAATCTGCTGTGGTCAACACAAGTACCGGCCGAGAATTAAAATAATGTAGGATTATTAAAATGATTATTGCAATTATTTATTATTAATAATGCTTATGCCTGGTATTATAAAACGTTTTATTACCTAAATGAAATTTACTTTAGGAATAAATTAATTTGTTCCAAAGATTTCGGTATTCTAAACACAAAATAACTTTATTTGGCTAACAAATCTCCCCAGTAAATTATTTGTTTGTTTTTCTACCAAGTAAATTTTATTCTCTAAATAATTTGACAGTTAAAAGTCATAAGTGTATTATATTATTATAATTATTTTAGATTCTACTACTTGTATTTATTAATATCATTACGGTTATCATGTCTACCATATCATCCGTGTCAGATTTAAGTTTGCTCATAGTATCTTCCCTGTCAGTCATTTATTCGAACCACAAGCCATTCTAAGGAGTCGAAGATCTAGAGTTTTTTAAATCAGACATAACCAGGGATTTTTATACTTATGCATACGCGTTTTTAAAATTAGTTCCATTTAAAGTTTTAAACGAGTGTTTTCTACTCCCAGACTAAGCATGAAGTAAAATTTCGAGTTTAAAAAAGCCTGAAAATTTAGTTTGGTCGCGTAGCGCGAAGCGCGGAGCGGCCAAACCAAATTTTGAGGCTTTCCTAAACTCGAAATTTTACTTCATGCTCCACCCGTATTTAACACTGAAAGCTCTGAAATATTGTGAACAAGTGAACTTCACTTGAAATCAGTGTCTTGTACGCGTGGCGCATGAAGTAAAATTTCGAGTTTAGAAAAGCCTAAAAATTTTACTTCATGCTTAGCCTGGGAGTGGAAAACACTCGTTTGTCTTTTATAATTTCTAATAAGCTATCTTTTTCTTGTTCTGTGTAATTCTGTCCTATTCCACAGTTATTCTCTATAATTATAAGGAATTATACTAAATTTCCAATTTGATTGACAATTTAATTTGAAATATTGACGATTCAATTTAACAAATTGGTGGTTCCAGTTATGGCCACAATAACAATGTATTATTTCGGTCTGTAATCTACTAATTAAATTATTTATTTCTAGAAGTCGAAGACCTAGAGTTTTTCAACTCAGACAACCAGGGATTTTTATACTTATGCATACGCGTTTTTAAAATTAGTTCCATTTAAAGTTTTAAACTAGTGTTTTTCACTCCCAGACTAAGTATAAAGTAAAATTTCGAGTTTAGAAAAGCCTGAAAATTTGGTTTGGTCGCGTAGCGCGAAGCGCGGAGCGACCAAACCAAATTTTCAGGCTATTCTAAACTCGAAATTTTACTTCATGCGCCACCCGTATTTAACACTGAAAGCACTGAAATATTGTAAACAAGTGAACTTCACTTGAAATCAGTGTCTTGTACGCGTGGCACATGAAGTAAGATTTTGAGTTTAGAAAAACCTGAAACTTTGGTTGGCCGATACGCGCTTTGCGCTACGCGACCAAACCAAATTTTCATGCTTATCTAAACTCGAAATTTTACTTCATGCTTAGCCTGGGAGTGGAAAACACTCGTTTAAGTCTTTTATTATTTCCAATAAGCTTTATTTTTCTTGTTCTGTGTAATTTTGTCCTATTCCACAGTTATTCTCCATAATTATAAAGAATTATACTAAATTTCCAATTTGATTGACAATTTAGTTTGAAATATTGACAATTCAATTTAACAAATTGGTGGTTCCAGCTATGGCCACAATGAAAATGTATAATTTCGGTCTGTAATCTACTAATTAAATTATTTATTTCTAGAATTGCTATTTATATGGTAGGTTTGCTTTATAATACTTAATTTTATTTGCCCATTAGTTTACTAGGTAAATAAATGTACCCTACAAAAAGCTTCTTATGATTTATTAATCGTTTATAATAGTAAAGTAAAGTAAAGTAAAGTATTTATTTACGGATATCTTCTTTGAGGTTACAAAAAAATTACAATAATAAAATTATAATCATAAAATTAATACTACGTAAATAGATATAAGTATATAACATAAGAAAACATATGTAATAAAAACGGACCTATACAAAACCGAATAAAATGAACGACAAGTATAGATGATTGCACAATTTAAAATATACTTTTCAATACTTACAAAAACCACTCATTGGCGATTTAGAAATGATTTCACCAATATTCCCGCGTTTTAATTGTGACATAAAATGTGAGTGTGAACTATCAAGTAAATCAAAATATGGATTTAGAGATATTAAATTTGAGTACCGCATAAATCGCGAAAGCGGGCTTTTGTAGCCATAATTTGTCTTATGAGTTTTAACTCTAAATATTTACCACATTATAGTGAAAAGGGTTATTGACATATGATAACAGTGTCGGGCATTTGACTTCATCCGAAAATCGCTTATAAAACAATGACAAATCGGCATAGATTCTACGATAGCACAGCCAATCGATATGTACGCATAAATAGATATTATCAACATTAAAGTTTAACTCCATATCAAAACCCAGTTTAAATGCCATTGTTTTTAAGAATTTCCTCTGTATATTTTCAATTTTATTGACAAGGGTTATTTGAGCTGGTGACCAGACGCATACCGAGCATTAATGAAATAGATCAATAATATTCAAAAAATCACCATTTTCAAGAAAACTAAAAAAGCTACGACCAAAAGTACATACTCATTAAATGCTTATGTTTTGATTCTCTAGAACTTTTAATTTAAAGATGAAATCGGATATTTCTGTAAAAAAAATGGGGTGTCAATTTTTGACCGATCATAAGTAATGTGGTCGTTAAAAAGTAGGTGCTTCTATTTAAAATGATGAAGTTGACCCCTATTCAGTCCCCCATGGAGCGGAGCAGCAATTATTATAATAGGTTAAATTGCCCATCCCCGCTCGTCCATGCCGAAAATATATGCAACGTGCACTGAACGTGGTGAGCAAATGGTGTGCTAGAGAAGGACTTAAAGTCTTACCCTCGAAGACCACCCTGGTACCATTTACACGCAGGAGGAAACTGGCGGGCCTTGGACCGCTCTTTCTAAATGGTGGCAACCTGAAAATGTCGGGTGAGGGGAAGTACCTTGGAGTAATCTTTGACTCCAAACTGACCTGGACCCCTCAAATCTCAAAAATCAGACGCAAATCGGAAATTACCCTTGCGGTAATTAAACGAATGTACGACCGACAATGGGGGCTCAGACCAGGAATGGTACACTGGCTGTACACCAGAGTGGTCAGACCCGCAATCATGTATTCTGCTTTGGTATGGTGGCCTAAAGCCACACAGCATACAACCATACAAATACTCAGCGAGGTTCAAAGACTTGCTTGTATTAGCATAACGGGGGCTATGAGAACCACGCCCACTGCAGCCATGGAGACGGTTCTAGACCTCACACCACTTCATATTCTGATAGTGGGGGAGGCAAGACTGGCACTCTATAGGCTGCAATTATCATCGGTCAACGTAAGAGTTGATACCCCACACAGAAGACTCTTGACAGACATAGGGGGACCTCTCCTGCAAATGAGGTCGGATCATATGGTAGTCAGATATCTTGAAAATTCACTCTTTAAAGTCACTATTCCAGACCGCAACGAATGGAACGGCTTTAGGGAAGATATACAAAACAAAGTGTGATCTGGTACACGGACGGTTCTAAATCAACCACAGGTACTGGATCAGGAATCTATAATGAAAACATGAGGACAGGCTATGCTCAGCCATTGGGTAGCCTGGCATCAGTCTTTCAAGCAGAAATATTCGCAATCATAGAATGTGCGAGAACCAACATAGAGAAGGACTGTCGAAACAGGCAAATCTATATCATGTCCGATAGCCAGGCGGCACTGAAGGCTCTCCAGAGTCAAAAGACTTCATCCAAACTGGTATTGGAATGCTTCAATACCCTGAATGACCTTGTGAGACAGAACAAGGTTATGCTTGTCTGGACGCCGGGTCACTCTGGTATTGCGGGTAATGAAAAAGCTGACGAGCTAGCAAGGCAGGGAGCCACCATTTCATTTATAGGACCCGAACCTGCCTTGGGCATAACAAAAAAGTTGAGTCGCCTTGAAGTCAGGAAGTGGACTCGCAACAAACACAAGGAATACTGGGAAAACAGACCAGGCCTTAACCATAGTAAGGCCCTTATAAAAGGGCCGAACTCAAGCCAAGCTGCAAGACTACTAACATTGAATAGGGAACAGCTGAAAACAACCGTAGGACTGCTCACAGGCCACATAACTGTTAAAGAGCATCTAAGGAAAATCGGGTTATACAACGGCGACACCAACTGTCGCCTCTGTAATACGGCACCAGAAACAGCTATGCACGTTCTGTGCAGGTGCAATGCGCTGGAGAGCAAAAGACGGCTCATATTTGGGAACAGGCAAATGGAACCAAATGATTTCCACGCGCAACCTCTGAGGGACCTGCACAAGCTAGTGCAGGGCATCGAGTTCGGAATAGTTGCGTGAGTGTAATAATATTGGGGCAGTACAATAAGTAACCTAGGCTGCAGTGCATCCGGATCCGAAAAGAAGACGGCCCCCACAGGAAAAAAAAAATCCTCCTTACCTTACATAGTAATGTGGTCGTTAAAAAGTAGGTGCTTCTATTTAAAATGATGAAGTTGACCCCTATTCAGTCCCTCATGGAGCGGAGCAGCAATTATTATAATAGGTTAAATTGCCCATCCCCGCTCGTCCATCCCGAAAATAATGTGATTATTGAAAACATTTTTAAAATAATTCGTAATTCTCAAAATATTTAGCAGCCTCAATTTATATAAAACACTCTGTATACTAAAAAGACAAGTTTTTTGTATACCTACTTATGTAAAGTATTGAATTACTATCTTGTTGGCTTTATCTGCTGGACAAAAAAATGTTATTTTTATCAAGTTTTTTTCAATTTTAGCATTTGCATGGTTTATGTAAATTTTAATGATTTACAAGACAATTTTAAAATGATATGCTTTGAGATATTCTATCGATTTACATGAATTTCGTTAGAGTAATAACATTTTCTACATGTTGATACATTTCGTCGATTTTTTGTCATTTTCAAGTAAATAAGTTTAAATTTTAAATATATTAAAACAAAATATAAATATTAATTTTTATATATATTTTAATTTTCAAAAAAAAAACGGATCGTATTTAATTTTAAAACTTAAAAAACAAACGATATTTTGATATATCAGTAAATTATTGGTAAGCCAGCTTTGGTTCACAAATTTACCGTATTACCGGCAATTAAAAAAGTCGGCAAATTCAGAATCCCTACTTACAATATCTTACATGTATATGAGTGTTTTATTATAGATGAAAAGTATTATTTTACCTTAAACTCTGTTTCGAATAAAATTTTAGTTTAATTAATTAGCAAATACTTATTTAAGATAAACTCCTTTTAAAAGTAAACAAAACAATCCCCTTTTTAAAGACAATCACCTTAAAACCAGCTAATCCCACTCCCTTTACAAGATTTACAAGAATCCCATTGTTCGAAAATAAAGTAAACTAAACGAGACAATGCCACCCCTCGAGTAGTAAACAGTTTGAATTCAGAGCTTTGGTCAACAGTCGTATTTTTCCGACATCAATGGAGGGAGAGCGAGCTTTGGGAGCTTTTCAGACACATTTGATCGTAAACTTTAAATTAAACCACTCTGGCCGCATTAAATCATTAAAATTAAAAGGAACGCCAACTTCCCGCGTTTATTGCAAATTGCCTTCGCTAATTCTTTAATTCCTTCCGGTCAGTGTTTAATTGTCTATGTTTTTTTTGCAGATTTTAAGAGTACGTTAACAATGGAACGGGTTGTGTAAATTTACACTTGGAATCGGTGAGTATTAGCTGGCTTTGTTTGCTTTTTTTAGGGCTCGGGGTTTTTTGAAGTCTTTCTCAGTGTTTTATATAGATTGAATTTATTCAGAAGTATATACAGGGTACTTTTCTTTTAAGTATACATATTTATGCATACGCTGTAAATTTTCGGATATTCATTGTTTTTTAAAAGGAGTTCAATGGGTAGCTTTAAACGACTATTTTTCACTCCCAGGTTAAGAATGAAGTAAAATTTCGAGTTCAGAAAAGTATTAAAATTTGGTTTGGTCGCTCCGCGAAGCGGAGCAACTAAACCAAATTTTCAGGCTTTTTTAAACTCGATACTTTACTTCATGCGCCACGAGTATACAACACTGACATATTGTGAAATTCAATATATTCTACTTTAGCAGTACATTTTAATCCTGCTTTAGCAGTTCATTTATCTTTTTTTGGTTTTGTTTTTGGCATAGGTTTAACCATTCAGCCACTATCAGTTCATTTATAATACTGATTTTCAGTAGAATATTTTTAATTCCACAATATATTGTATAAAGCGTAAAAAACAGTAAAATATTGTGAAATTCAAAACCAAAGTCTTTAGCATATTGCTTTACAAGAATATTTTAAACCTCACTTTAAATTAGTGTTTTATATGCGGGGCGCAGGCTCGTTTAAAGCTTCAAGTTAAACTCTTTTAAAATACAACGAATATCTGAAGATTTGGAGAATATACGCTGTTGGGATATGCATATTTAAAAGAAAAACTCCTTGTATAAGATTTTGACCAGAAACGAACTTCTTACAAAATATTGGTTTAGTTTTATCTAACAATTTACATAGAGTTGATATTAATTACTTTTCGATTTACTTCCATCTTAAGAATGAAACTGTAATTAAAGTAATTTTTGACATTTTATTAATAGAAAATTAGTAATTTTATTTACTATAGTATATGACCGTTTTAAAATTATACTAAGTATATCTTTTGGGGTATTACTTCTATTAAATTTACGAGACACTCAATTGTAATTTATGAAATTAATAACCCGACAAGATAAAAAAAATAGAAACCTCACTTCCAAAAGAAATAAAACTCGACAATTAATTTGCGAGACTTCATTATTTTCTCATAAACAATATCTTGTAGGTCGTAAAGCGAGATTTTATTAGTAAAGTATTAAATCCTAAAAAGGAGGTGTTTCGACCGTGGAATTCATCAAATCAGGGGAGAAGAAATTTATATTTTAATTACGAAAATTAAGAGCGCGATTTATTCCAGCGCCGCCCTTTTAACGTATTACCACTACAACGGCCCGAAATTAGTCCATTTAATATTCCGCGCTATTGTTTAATTAAAACCTGTGTATGGCTGTTTTATAATAACCCCCGCACCTCCCGCAAAAAATATAATTTACGATGGCGAGAGAAGGGGGATTAAAATGCTCTTTGCTAAAATTTCAATGATGAAAAAGTGGAGATTTTAAATTATGTATTCGTTATACACTAAATAATCTGTTATATACCCCAATTATACCTTACATTTTCGAGGGTCCGTTGTTTTTATAAAAGCGTTCAATTTTAAACATCTAACAAGTATTTTAACTCCTTGATTAAGCATGAAGTAAACTTTTGGGTTTAGAAAATCTTAAGAATTTGTGACTACCGGCTTTTCTAAACTCGAAATTTGACTTTATACGCCACGCCTACACAACACTAAAATGTTTTACAGCTCAAAATTCAGGGATTTTTTTCTTTTAGATACAGGGTTATTCAAATAGAATGAACAGATTTCAAACATTTATTTCTTCCAAACTACAAAAGGTAGAACCATAATTTTAACGTTTCTAGACAGACAAAAGTTTCAAATTTAAACAGTAAAGGCATAAGTTCTTACCATGGTCGCATTGGCGCTGTTGCTTGTCAGGTTAATTGTCCAGACTTCACTCCTTGTGATTTGTATTTTAGGGGGAACGTAAAAGACCGTGTTTTTATCCCCCTTACGCCTGACACTCTTGAAAATCTGAAACTTCGAATTGTTGTAGCTGTAAATTTTGAATTTGATAACTAAAGACCAGCCTATTCGCGTGTGGCAAGAAATGAGCCATCGTTTTGATATTTGTCGTGTAACACATGGCGCTCAAATTGAATGCATCAAAAAATGAACATTTCTCATTCCAGGAACCTTGGAATTGTGTTTCTATCTTTTATGGTTCGGAAGAAATACATGTTTAATAAAATAAAACACTTTAACTTTGTATGTATACCACAATATTTTTATTTTCATGCAGTTTCGGCAACTCAACTTGCCATTATCAAACTGCAGTCACGAAAATAAAAATATAGTGTTATACAAACAAAGTTAAAGTGTTTTATTTTATTGAATTAACATGTATAACGAAGTAGAAGCCTCCACGGTTCATAATTTTAATAAATGTTTGAAATCTGTTCCTTTATTTTGAATAACCCTGCATATCTCAAAGTAAATTGCACCAGACGAATTATGAAAGGGCAACATTTGTTTAGAGAAAACAAACATGTTTAAAATTTAGTAACGTAATAAAAAACATAAACAGTATATTTTCAACTTCAGAATATTTCAATGATTCAAACAGGTGGGCGTGAGCAAACCAAATTTGTAGGCCATTCTAAATTTGAAATGTTATGGTGAATATAAGAAAAGATTTCAGAAAATCGAATTATTCTCGAATGGAGTGATGTTCCGGGTACTTCTTGCCATCGTCTCACGAAATTTAATTTTTTAAGTAAAGAACCAGGAGTACTAAATATTGTTTATTTTTCTTATTTGGCGAATTTAAAGAAAACTGTAAAAAATGCAATTATTATCAATCAAAGCAAAATTCTACACACTTAATACCATCGATTTCTGAAATTCAATTTTTGGAGCAAAGAACCAGAAATACCAAAAAATCGAATGTAATTCTATATACATCGTGTTTCAACAAAGATAAAAAAAACTAGTTAGTTCCCTTAGTATTAAAAATATGAAAACATGTTTCAGATGCAAATTGAATTGCATGAAACTATTGTCTCTGCAACATAAAATTATTTTCGCATATACAGAGTGTCCCATAATTTCTGGACGCGATTGTTAACAATGAATAACAGCTTGTTTGATTATATTTGGTCTAAGTCGTTCTATTTTATATTATAATAAAATAATAATATTTGTAATGGTTTCGTAAATGGAATCGTAAATGTATATTATTCGGCTGGAAATGTAATTCTTTTTCGAATTAATTAATAATTTTTATTCGTGGATGCAAGACTATTTTCTTATTTAACCTAATCAAGAGAAGTTTAAATATTGCGTCAAATGGTGTCAGAAAAAAATATATGATTCAATTAAAAAAAAAATCAAGTTCCCTTTATAAATCCAATTGATTTTACTTCATAGCCACCTCGCTCTAGCGTTAACATCAGCGCCCTCTGTGCTCAAGAGAATGATGCACTCTCTCTATCTCTTTTAGTTTTTAATAATAACTTTTTTATCGGCAAGTAAAACACAACAACAAATTACATCAAAAGAAAGCCAAGAAAATTCTCTACAAAATTATTTAAACAGAATTACAAAATTTCTACCTTAAGCCTTCATACAGGGCTCGAGACGCTTCCGAAAATGTTTGACGATGGTCGTTACTTGATGGTTTGAAGTGTTTT
Organism: Philonthus cognatus; assembly: GCA_932526585.2. Lineage (NCBI taxonomy): Eukaryota > Metazoa > Arthropoda > Insecta > Coleoptera > Staphylinidae > Philonthus > Philonthus cognatus. The sequence continues at coordinate 63,258,105 of OW052241.1, read as the reverse complement.
CGCCGTAGGGACGCTCTATGGGATTTTATTGACTTGTCGTTTATTAACTTGTTGGTAGTAGAGGCTATTTTTCTCCGGATGGACCAAATCGAAAAAAAAAATCGGGTTTAGGCTAAAAGAATTGGAAGGCCACAAACTTGATTTAAAAAGTCTAATTATCGCGATTCGATTTTTCTTAGAGCTCATAAAGTAATAGCGATTTCACACTTCAAACAAACAAACAACATTGTTTGTAGAGAATTTCAAGGGCTACAAGATATGCTACACGATAACAATACAAAATGATAAAAACAGTACGTAAATTTGCATTTAAAAAATATGTGCGGGAACTTTTGCCGCACCCGGTAATTTTTGTCAAAAATTTTTAGATATATCCGAAATATTACGACTTCCGCCAAATGTTATTTAACAAACTGGCATATATTTTTAATGAGGAATCCAAAAAGTTAATAATTTATAAAAATCAACAAAGTTGTATTGTTTCCAGGAGTCATGGGATACCCCAAATATAAAAAAATAATGTTATGTTCTAAAAAAAAAACGATTTCATGCAACTTATATCTAAATTTTTTTTTCGTTTTTTAATTTTATGGGATATATTCAGCATTTCATCCTCGCTGAAATACCCTGAATTGTAATTTATACAAGGAGTTTTTCTTTAAAGTATTATACGTTTTCCAAATTCAGAGTATTTTCTTTAAATCTTTAGATATTTGTTGTTTTTTTATTTATTTATTTACGGAAAAATCCATTATACATAATATGTTATAGTAATACAATTCAAATTTCAATTTGAAACACTCGTTTTTCCAATCCCAGACTAAGCATGAAGTAAAATTTCGAGTTTAGAAAAGCCTCGTGAACATTTGTTGAGGGTCGCGCAGCGACCCGAGACACATTTTCTGGGCTTTTCTAAACTCGAAATTTTATTTCATGCGCCACGCGTATATAACACTGATTTCAAGTGAGGTTAAAATATACAAATAGTTTCACAATATTTTGATGTTTTATACGCCTGGCGCATGAAGTAAAATTTTGAGATTAAAAAAGCCCAGAAAATTTATCTCGGGTTGCTGCGCGACCCTCGACAAATTTTCTACGCAAGGCTTTTCTAAACTCGAAATTTTACTTTATGGGAAGTGAAGGAAGGAAGAAAGTCTGGAAGTGAAAAGCATTCGTTTAAACCTTCAAATTGAAATCTTTTCAAAACACAACGAATATATAAAGATTTAAAGAAAATAAGCTGAATTTGGAATCCGTATTTTAAAGAAATACTCCCTGTATTCACCTATATATTACCATTTTGTTGTTATATAGTTTTTTGTAATACTGTAAAAAGAAGAAATCCGCAAAAAACTAAATTAATAAATAAATAAATATACAAATATATTTAATTAAGAACTAAAAAAGGGTTAACTTAATAATTTAAAATGATGATGGAATGATAAATGGTGAATACTGCGGGGAGTAGGTAACATATGTTTTTTAATGTTTTTCTGTAATTAATGTGAAGCGTCCTTTATAAATGATTTATTTAAAAGTTTAACGTGGAGCGCTGGATTCAACTTAGCACCCTATAGTTTACCAATAATGTAACTATTTGTAGCTTGTGGGGCATAGACAAATTTTGATGTAGCTATCTATTAGGGCTGTTGGAGGAATCAAAATAAAAAAGAATATAAAACTATTTAGGGGTTGCCGAATTCCTAATGTATTATTGTTGTATATAATTTAGTAAATTGCTAACACTGTAATGGTTTTTTTTTAACTAGAAATAGTAATATTAAGTTAGAGCATCTTTAATTATACGTGTTTTATTTTATGTCACAGATTTATTTTCTTGTATAAAATATTTAATGAATGGTAATTTTTACCCCCAGAGTAAAAAAAGGCCAAAGTGTGTATAATAAATAAATAACACATTTTGCGCCTATCGTAATAGATAACGTTTTTTCACATAGACAAATTTTGATGCAGCTATCAGGGCTGTTTGAAGAAATCAAAATAAAAGAGATAATAAAACAATACATATGTATTATTGTTGTATATAATTTAGCAAATTACTAACACTGTAATAGTTTGTTTTTTTTAAACTAGAAATAGTAATATTAAGTTAAAGCATCTTTAATTATACGTGTTTTATTTTATGTCGCAGATTTATTTTCTTGTATAAAATATTTCATGAATGGTAATTTTTACCCCTAGGGTAAAAAAAGGCCAAGTGTGTATAATAAATAAGTAACACATTTTGCGCTTATCGTAATAAATAACGTTTAATGCACGCGTAATAAATGTTTTCTGTAGTATTTTATGCATACGCAATGAAGGTCGGGCAAACACAAATTCCTGTTGGTTTACTCTTGTCTCCTCCGTGCGTGACACGCAAATAGAGTACGTGAGGATTTCCACAGCAAAGGCACGTATTTTATATCCCCCTAGTAACCCCAGCCAACAACCTCGAATGCCTCCTCTGACCGTATCCTAAGACAACAACATGTTGTCGAATAGCACGGATTCCTTTTTTTAATTCTCGCGTATGGTTACTTTTCAACACAGAATAAATTACTACTATTGTTAAAAAATTCCTAGACCCATTTGCACTGACTGATTAACTTTAATCAACCACTAATCATTGATGAAACCTGTGATTAAGTCATAATTCTAGAATATAAGAATGTTTTAAATTTGTGAGATATCTTAAACATGTTTCATTTATCTTTATGCGATTTTGTAAATAATTGATACACAAAATTGCTGTGTTTTTAAGGAGTACTAATCACTGACTAACTTAATCGATTTGAGTGCAAACGGGCACTATACTAAGAAAAGACTATTAAGTACTTGTAAACACATTTAGAACAATATACAGGGAATTTTTCTTTCAAGTATTCATATTCCGATGTGTGGTGTGTAAATTTTAGGGAATTCCGTATTTTTAAAGAGCGATTACATTGATACTTCTAACAAGTGTTTCCACTCCCTGATTAAGCATGAATTAAAATTTCGAGTCAAGAAAAGCTTGAAGGATAAACCTAATTTGCAAGCTTTTCTAAACTTGAAAATTTACTTTATGAGCTACGAGTATATAATACTGAAATATTATAGGGTATAAAATATACTGTTAAAAAAGTATGCTAACCCAGTATTTTTTGGACCTGACGTTAAATCATTGTTTTATACCAGGGCTTCGAACCGTTATTTTTTGCTTTCCGGTTTCATTAATAAAATATATATCGGTTCGGTTCCGATTTTTTTTCCGGAAAAAAATAATGGTTTTTGCGGTTTTGGATCAGCTCAAAGTGATTGTTTTAATTTTTGAAATGTTTTTGTTTCATATTTAAAAAAATGTTGATGTGTAGATCATAGCGCTGTCCTCGTTTTACACATAAATTAAATTTGTTCTAGTTCTATTATTATTATCACATTTATAAAATATTCACAAAATAAACATTTTTCGCTTTATTTTCGTAAATATCTTAGCAGTATATATTTGCAACATTATTTTAAATCAGTGGTTTATACACGTGGCGCATGAAGTAAAATTTCGAGTTTAGAAAAGCCCCGTGAAAATTTGTCGAGGGTCGCTGCGCGACCCTCGACAAATTTTCTATGCGGGGCTTTTCTAAACTCGAAATTTTACTTCATGCTTAGTCGGGGAGTGGAAGACACTCTTTAGTTTAAAATATGTCACAACTATCAAAATGCATGTCGCAAGTGTCATAAAAAAAAATAATAACATGACCATCTAATAATATATTTTAAATAATAGTTATCTCAAATACAAAACGATAGTCGGCTTACAAGATATACTAATGTCGGCTGACGGCGACTCATGTCAAATTGACACAATGGAATAAAAATTATATCATAATCAAAAGACAGCAAACCAATTGACTTACAGTCATAATATCGTAATACTGATTATACAGTTAATTAATGACAAAGTCCGAATAAGTTGAAATAGAGTCAACCTAGTGACTTATAGTCATAATATCACAATAGTCGAAATACAATCAATAGAGAAAATAAATGACGATATCCTAGCATAGTCAAAAGATAGTCAACCAAGCGACTTACAGTTTTAATGTCACAGTAGTAAAAATACAATCGATAAAAACATTTATGATAAAATATGAACCAAGTGACTCACGATTATAATGTTACAATATAAAAAAAACAGTCAATAGAAAGATTCACAAATAAATCCAATCATATTCAAAAGGCAGTGAACCAAGTGACTTACAGTCATAATGTCACAATAGTCAAAATACAGTCGATAAAGATATAATATGATAAAATTCTATGATAGCCTAAAGTCAGCCAACCAATTGACTTACAATCAAGATGTCATACAAATGTACACAGTTAACAGAGCGATTGAATGAAAAAATTATACTTAAAGACTTATAGTCAATATTGCAGTAGTCAATATACAGTCGATAAATATATACAATATTTTTCATAGCACTCTAGAGTTATTCTTTATTGAACATGTATCGTATGTTCAATAATAAAAACTCTCATCATAGTAAAAAAAACAGTCAACACAGTGACTTATAATCATAATACAATCAATCGACAGCCGACCAAGCAATTTCAAGTAAAAATTTTATTATTTTTTTCGGTTCAGTTTCGGTTTTCGTTCCGACAAAAACAACGGTTTTTTCTGGTTTTCGATTTACGGCTCAGTTCCAGTTCGAAGCCCTGTTTTATACGCCTGGTGCATGAAGTAACATTTTGAAATTTTATTTCATGCCTAATCAAGGAGTGGAAACACTCGGTAAACGTTTCAAATCCATTACTTATAAAAACAAAGAATACCTGAACATTTACAAAGTATAGATTGAGATATGTATACTTGAAATAAAAATTCCCTGTATAATAAATCAAAGATTGAGTCATGTGAATCTACTGATTCATCTATAACCACTTAGTACTTTAATGTTTAATACAATCCAGGAGACCTATGTTTTTGTAGAAGAAATAGAAACAAATATTTGACATTCTAGCATTTGATATTGTTCATTACTTAATTAATTTAGAATAAATTAACTAACATTATCAAAGAATTAAAATTGCAAATGAATAAGCGATAAAACGAAAGCCAACAATGTAATAATCACAGTCGTCGAAAAGTCCTCCGTGAATGTATTCGCATACAAAAAGGTTGAAATTTTGGTCCTTCAATCAACGACCCTTGGCTCACATAAACGTGCACACATTTTCATACCGTGCATGTGAGTTGTACGGAAATAATACAAATTTTGTAAATGTGCCGAAACTAAAGTGTCCCTCTATATAAAAGCCTTACGTTTATACATCGTTAGCCATAATCCAGAGCAACGGTGTATTTAACTTAGTGTAAATGTTAGAATTGGAACGTACGCACTAGAAAAGCACTAATCTGGAAATGCTATACGTACATGAAAAGCCTAGATAAATCGTTGATATAAAGTGTTAAATAAGTTTACTTTATAAACTTTTATACTAGTAATCGAACAGATAATTTTCGACATTAAATCTCTATCTTCACAACATAGTAAATAACGTTTAATTCATTTCTCACTTAACCCTTGGTGAACAATTTTTGAATCTGATTCTAGATATTTAATTAAAACACTTGATTTGTTTCACTAATTTATATTTTCTCCGACTTGTTTCGACCATTGGTCATCTTTCCTTGAAGATGACCAATGGTCGAAACTAGTCTGAGAGAATATAAATTAGTCTAACAAACCAAGTGTTTTAATTACATAACGTTCGTTTAATATTACCGAGTTTAAAATTATAACGAATTCAATTGCTATATTTTTTTAGTTAAATACAGAATGATTTTGTATTTGTTATATAGTCAGCTGTTTGTTATTCATCAAAATAGATTTTCACGTGTATTTTTAGTCCCTTTTTCAAGACTTTTAGTTTTGATGTAACACACGGCTTATGATAGAAATACGAGCAATCTGAAATTTTAATTGAATTATGAAATACGTATTCTTCTATTGCAAATATAGACACACTTGGCTAAATCGATATCTGTAGTATTGTGTGCACTAGTGTGTCGCAAAAATTAATAATTAATATTAAAATATTTAAATTGGAATAAACTTTCCCCCTTTTTAGTCGAGTGTCGTTGTGCGGTTTAGTGTGTAAGAACGGAGCAATAGTGCGAGGGGGACACATCAGTCTACACATTAAAGATAACCCGAAGGAATTTCGTGCAAAATTGTGCGTTTAAAAGTTTAAATGGCGAAAAGTAGTAAAAAGTATTGTGTGTGTACAGTCGCAGAAACAGTATAGTGTGCAATTCGCATGGAATGACTATTTTCCACTCGTATGATCTGCTGCACTCTCCTGCGGCTCGTGCAGTAAGTTTCGTACTCATAGGAAATGATATCATTCCTTGTTCATTGAACAATATACTATTTCCGTCTACTGGCATTTTGCATAATTCAAATGTTCCGGTGAACGCATGAACCTACTGCTAGTACGAGTTTCCTCAAAATGACATTTTTTTCCACAAGATATTTTTCTGTTTAAATGACTCGGGACCCTCTTATGGAGCTAAAATTGGCAATATGGTTTGTGTTGCAATCCACGAACATCCCAGTCATTTAAAGCGTTAGCATCGAAAATACAAGCAGGGGTAAAATAGTTTAATAATGAAAAGTACTGCATTAATAAGGTTAATTAAAAAATGATTGTGAATGCAATATATCTACTAATATACACACGATCGACGGAAACATTTAATTTATTAATTGGTACTTGTATTTTCTTTGTTGTGTATTGAAAAAAAATCTACCTTTTTATATACATTTGCTAGATATTGGTCCTAGACCATTCTAACTTTATATTTTTGTATTATATATTGTATTGTATAACTATATTTAGACGCCACAAACCTGTGCCCAGGTGCTCGCGATTTAAGTTACCTGAAGAGTGTAATATAATTAAACGTAATAAAACACTAACACTTTCTTCAGTGAAAACATTTAAAGGGTTGGTCACCTTGTGGTTGAATTTTGAATGACAGGTTTCTAAGAACGCGGTCAATTTTCGTGCCACAATTACATGAAAAAAGTATGGTTAGAAACCTCCGCAGATATAAGATGGATTGCCTTACTTTGGCGCAACGTTTTGGAATACTGAAAACTTATTTTGAAAATGGGTCTCATATGTCAGAAACAGCAATGATGAAGCCAACGTTACTGTTATCGGAGATCGTTATGGAGGTATAATCACTGATTTTTTGTGGCTCATATTAGAGGAACTTGATCTACGGCAGCTCTGGTTTCAACAAGATGGGGCGACATCCCACACTGCACATGCCACGATCAATCTTCTGCGCACAAAATTTAACAACCGCGTTATCAGCCGTTTCGGTGATGTGAACTGGCCGCCTCGCAGCTGCGACTTGACACCGCTAAATATCTTTTTGTGAAGCGCATTAAAAGAAAGGGTGTTTGCTGACAATCTACAGACAATTGACAGAACAAAAAGAAAACAGCAAATACTCAATAATTGGTCCTCAAGAATGACCTACTGCCGAGCCTTCCGCAGAGGCCATCTAAATGAAATCATATTTCATACTAAATCGGAATGTATACGGTCTAAAATAAAATAAAATAAAGATAATCGAAAATAAGGTATTAGTTTTTCCTACATGATTAAAATTTCAACTATAAAATGGCCCACCTTTTATTTACGCTAAATGTACATTTCGAGCACTGTGTCCTCATTATGAAAAGCTTACTATCATCATTAATAAATAGCACTATGTGGTAGTAATCAATAGCTTATTATATTATAAAAAGCTTACCATTATCATCAACAAATAGTACTATGTGCTCGCAATCAATAGCTTACAGTAAGCTATTGATTATGACCAATTATTAAAAAGATTTATTTTAGCTAAATTTACATTTCGAGCACTATGTGCTTATTATAAATAGCTCACAGTAAGCTATTGATTATGAACACATTTAGCGTAAATAAATGTTTTAGAGAAGCAAGTATTAATGTTTTATTGAGTTTAATTAATTTTTTCTTGCCTAGTGTGCCGTGGGGTTTAAACGTTTAGCAGACCCTGGATAAAACCAACATACAAAAATTACTGTGTATTTATCTTAAAAAGTATTGCAACGTAATTTACCTTAATTTTATACTCCATGCTTAATGTATTTCATATTCATATTTAATACACAGACTACATCTGTTGGTAACTAAAATAATATTTATCTTTAAAAAATGCAAATCGCTTCCGTTGAAAATATTTTCCTCGAGTGTAGAAATAATTTAATCCGGCCCGTAGTTCGTCATAAAACTGCAAAACTGGGAATTATTAACATCAGTATTTGCCAGGTACACGCTATTTGCTCAGCTGCAATTAAATTCGGGACCTGCTTAAATTGTAAATATTTATAGAATTTTTGAGTATACAATACAAACGAATCTCGTATTACAAATTCCCGTACAGGGCTACATACCTAAATATACAGGGCGCACCTTGATATACAGGGCATTTTTCATTCAAGCGTACAGGGGCGTGTTGGTCCACCGGGACAAGTTTCGGTGTTCTTAAATGAGCTTCTAATGCAGGGGGGATCCAGAGAGTATTTTTGGAAGGGGGTAGGGGGCAATTATCTATCAAAAAAGTTTTAAAATTTAGAAAAGCCTAAAATGATTGTTCATGCTTAATTAATAAAATAAATTCACTAATTTTTGTCATTTGTTGCTACTCAAAATATAGGCTTGTGGTGGTTAAAATATTTTCATATCATATACTCCATTTATTTTAAGATTACTGTAACTAGAAGCCTGGTTTGTACGACTTAAATGGCGGAATCTGCCGACATTTTTGGGCAAGGAATTTAAAATTTGGGGGAAACGGATGTTGACCTGAAATCGGTTAGACCAAAATTCATTTTTAAAGGATAAGTATTCAAATAAAGCTGTTAAGCAACAGTATTTATAGTTAATTGTTTCTTTGGATATCATATTACTCTTTTTTACAATATTTTTTAGTTTTAATAGAGAACTTTATTATTTTTTAAATTACATGACTTACAGAGTTTTTCTATTGCATTTCACCATTGATCAAATTCACCATATCCCAAATATCTTCTACCTTGTCAATTATATGCCAAAATATTTCCCGATTTACAAAATGAGTTTCACTGTATACGAAATACTTTTCCCTTTAATATTTTTGCTGAACATTTTTGCAGTAACAATAACTTTCTTTTGGAAATATTTTATTTGTATTTATACATCAGGGAGTTTTTTTTTAAGTATACGTATTTCAAATTCAGCCTATTTTCTGTAAATCTTCAGATATTCCTTGTTTTTTTTCTAGTTCCTTTTGTAGCTTTAAACGAGCGTTTTCCACTCCCAGACTAAGCATGAAGTAAAATTTCGAGTTTAGAAAAGCCCCGTGAAAATTTGTCGAGGGTCGCGCAGCGACCCGAGACAAATTTTCTGGGCTTTTCTAAACTCGAAATTTTACTTCATGCGCCACGCGTAAAAACACTAAAATATTGTGAAATTTATGTATATTTGAACTTCACTTAAAATCTGTGTTTTATTTCTCGTGGCGGATGAAGTAAAATTTCAAGTTTAGAACAGCCCAGAAAATTTGGGCTGTTCTAAACTTGAAATTATACTTCATGCTCGGCCTGGGAGTGTAAAAGACGCCTTTAAAGCTTCAAACTGAACTCTTTAAAAAAACAACGAAAGTCAGAAAATGTACAGCTTATATATATGCCATACGCTTCTACCCATCTAGAGCTATGTTCCTTTGTTGATTTCAAGAAAAATCAGTCATTAGTTTTTCGTTATTAGACATAATAACCCAAAATTTAAAAACACAGTGACAATTCATTTTCCACTATAAGTAAGAGTGAGTAGGGAATAGAAAGAATCGTCTATTTAGATGCTTTGTGAGTTTTCCTTAAATTTCGGCCAATAAGCGATCAAGGTCAAATAAGCCCTATGTTTCCCGAACATTAGATTAAACGCGAATAAAGTATTGGTCAATATATTGATCTATGATAGGTCCAAATATAGCCGTATCACAGGTCAAAGTCTAGCAGAATCATAGGTTAAAGTATGGCCCACTAGTAGGTCAAACTATAGCCTTGTTAAAATCTAACTAAACGTGGAAGGTTAAAAATATAGGCTTGTAGTAGGTAAAAATATAGCCATGTTGCAAATGAAACTATAGTCTTCTTACGAGTAGAAATATAGCTTTGCCCAGGCTAACGTCGAGCCTTGTCTCAGGTCTAAATAAAATGTATTAATAGGTCAAAATGTTGTTTTGTCTTAAGTCAACATGTAGCTTTACAAAACGTCAAAATACAGCTTTGTTACTGTCAAAATGTTTTCTTCTTGTAAGTCAAAATATAGCCTGGTCACAGGTCAACCGATCCAAATATAGAATTTTTTAGGTCAATACATGGTCTTATTACAGGTTGAAATATAGCGATTTCGCAGGTCAAAATGTAGATTGGTTCTAGATCAGCAGGTCAAAAGAATGTTTTACAGTAGAACTGCATTCTTGTTCAAAGTCAAAATATAGCCTTATCAAAATCCAAAATCTTACTGTGTCGTAAGTCTAAATGATAAATAAGTTAACTTTTAGGACAGTACTGTTACAACAAAATTAAAATTAGAAGGACCACAACAAAACTCAGCTGATCAAATTACTTTATTGGCCACGAAAAAGACAAATTTTATTTCAAACAATTTCGGCTGTAATGTTAGACGTTTCTTTAACAAGTAGCGGTTTGCGTCGATTGATTGAGCAATGTTATCAATGTGTTAAAAGTAAGTAGTTCTGTATTACCTTCGTCTTACACACTTACAGTTGAAAACAGTTAACGTGAATTAAAGTCAGAATAACGAGCGTCTTTCAATCCTTAAATAAGAATGAAGGTTAATTCCGAATAAAGAAAAGTTTAAACATTTTAATTCACCGGGCGAAGCGTACATTCGTTATTAAACTATACTTTGTCTCAAAAGTAGAGGGAACACAACATGAAAAAAGAGAACATGCAACAAAACTTACCCTGTCTAAATCATTTAAATAGTTACGTAAATTACATACATTGTTTTTTTGTTGTAAGTAATCTGATGTTACATTAATAGTAAAAGTACTGTCGAAATATTTACAAGAAAAACATGAACTGTTACTAAAAATGCTTTATCCAACCCTGGAAATATACAGTAGTTTAATCAACAAACATTCTTGACACATGATGCTGTCTCTTTCACAAAAATATACACTATCCAATTACAATTGCATCCACTTAATCAAATTGTAAAGTTTTAAGCGAGCGATAAACAAACGAGGACTTAATCAAGTCTCTCGAATAAACTTTGCGCTAATTTAAAACCAGGATGTAGTTGTTTCACATAAACCGCATTCACAATTCTGTCACAATACGTATTAGAAACTCTCGCTGAAATTCAGAATCCGCTATTTAATCGGACGATACAGCAAGCAGAATCGAAACATCAGGGGAGGGGGGAGAGAGAGAAAAGTGCGGATATTTGTCACACGTCAAATCCCGTATCGGTGTATGTGTGTGCATTTCAGGTTTTCCTCCTCAGTCGATTTTTCGCCCTATAAACCCTAGGACGTAATCGATTCGGGCATGTGCACTGAACCGAACGTTTTAGGTACGACAAAACGTATTATGTCGCATTATTAAGTGTTGTACATCATTTATTGTCATGTTTTATTTGCTCTTTTTTTATTACACCCTGTAAAACTTTTATTCTTTAGAATGTATTTACACATTATTTTTTACTATTTATTACAAATACTATGCTTTTGAGAATTAAAACGAAATTAAAAGGTTCACCTCAAATTTAAATTTTTGTATGTAGGATTTTTACATGAATATTTTATACGTAGGTAACTAGAATTAGAATTTAAAATGCCTGACTCTTTTAAATTTATAATAAATAATGAATTTCACCCGAAAATTTAAATTGACTGTTACTGTAGCAAATCTCGGTTATTAGAAGAGATAATAATAAATCGATGGCGCATCCTGTAGTCCTTTTTTCTAGACACTGCCAAAAACATGAATAAGCTATCGTCTTTTGTTTTCAAGTTATGGCCAAAAATTCAATATGTTTCATTTTCGTTTTCTATTAATATCTTAGTTATTTATTATTTTATCAAGATATAAATTGCATGCTCTTACGTTTACTTTACTTTTTCCAGGAGAATTAAAAGCAATTTACAGTTTTTTTTTTCTATCTTCCTTAATAATATAAGATACAGTACTAAGTTGCATTTTTTTTATATAAAAGTTATAGTTGGCTGTGCTATTAATAAATTGGTTATTTTTTGCCCTTTTCACCCTGTACAGTATTTGGAAATATACACTAATTAACGAATATTTAAAACTTGTCTAAAAAATACACACATTTTTATCATTTCAAAATGAGTACTAGTCAATAGATAGTTTTCTATCTATTTTTATTACTAAGATAATTTCAACTTATCTTGCTGTCAATTTTTATTATTTTTTATGTTTTATAAAATTGCTTTATTAGATTCCCAAAATTCCCTGTAAATTGTTTGGAAATATGTAATTTTTTTAAATTAAATTAGTGTTACCTTTAATAATAATAATTTTTATTGCCCAACAGGAAATTCCCAATTACAAAACAATTCAGTATTAAATAAAAGTTTTAAAACTACAGACTAAAAATAATAACATTTAATAATAATAATAATAATAATCGTTTATTTCTCAGCAGAATAAATTCTATTTACAGAGAAAAATACAGTTTTTTTAAATATACTAACTAAAAATAAACATTAATACTAAAAATAAACATTAATACAAAATGGTAGAAATAAAGTAGAGTAGTGGATAAATTATATGGCATATTTTATAACAAAAAACAAAAGAAAAGACTTATATTAACGGTGACAATGAGGTTCTGATATCAAGGGAGGTTACATTAAATATATCCATGTCTGGAACATTGTTACAGTGTCGTACCATGCAGTTTAAGGGAGAAATTGCTTAAAATTATTGATTTTCTCGTAGATATTTTATCTCTACACTTAACAACACTAGTGAAAACTCGTTTAGAATCAGAGGGCGACATCTATGGGTATTAGGTTACTATTTACTTAATATTTAATTAACTATTAAATGAAACTTAATGTTTGGTGCTAAAATAATCAAAGTATGAAGAAATATTTTATAATAAATGCCCTTATATTTATAACTGTTTTTTCCTGAATGACTCAAACGTATATTTTATCAGCTGTAGCTAGTAATATTACAGATTATTGTGAGAATAACATGGGTTTAGTATTTAATTAAATGTTAATAGATTTTAATGTTTGGAGCTAAAATAAATCCGCGTGGTATGTATTCATGTTTATTTTATTAGCCTTATGCCCGTTTGCACCTAAGTAGAATAAGTTAATCAGTGATGAAGTACTATTCACTAGTTAACGTAATATACTTGGGTGCAAACGGGCATAAGGCTAATAAAATAAACATGAATACTTCAAAGCACAGCAATTTTATGTATGCATTATTTACAAAATCGCATAGCGATAAAAGAGACATGCTTAGGATATCTTACAAATTTAAAACATTCCTATATTCTCGAATTATGACTTAATCAGCGGTTTAATCAATGATTAGTGGTTAATTAAAGTTGATCAGTCGGGTTGCAAATTTGCCTTAGACAATCAGTCTGTAATATTATTATGAGAAATAGTGGGTTGAGCTTAATGTTAAAATAAATATTAACTTAATGCCATTTTAATCCTAAGATTTATTTCAAAAAGTTACAGGTGTGTATGCAACTGATTTTTATAAATCAAAGATTCATACTTTACCACTAAGTTAAAATATAATGATTTATAAAATCTGAACTCGCATAAAATGTATCATACCTAGAAAATTATTTATAAAAAGAATTATTAAAATTCATTTTATAAATGACAGAGTGTCTATTTTCTCTATACTATATCAAAAAACTTTCTTTAACTAAAGGCTGTAATGGTTCGTCGGAAATTTCCTTTCCAGCCTATAACCGCAGCACAAACAGGCTTTTAAAAATCTTCACCGGGCCCGAACAGGAACTCAATCTAACTTCGACGACGGAAAGTGTCGGAAAGTTTTAGTTTGCCAAGGGATACAATAATACGGCCGCAAGGCCCGATGGTCATTTTCACACCGAAAGCCCCGAAAACCGCGCCCGATAATTAAAATCCACGCAACGCGCAAATAACCCGTCCGAACGGGAAATATTCGGTCCCTCGCCGATCTGAATTGAATTTTAAATTCGCGTTATGCTCAAAAAAAAAAAATACGGAGAATGAATTGCGATTTTAATAGAGTGGTACTTACTAGATAGTCCAGTCGTTAGAGACAAAAATTCCACCAAACCTCTAAAAATCATTCGAATTGGCTGGAAATTTGTGTGCATGTCAAGTACTGGACTCTTAATAAGATGAAAAAAAAAGTTTACCACTCTTTCCTCCGGGCTTCCGCCCTTCCCCCCTCCGCGGAGGGGTAAACAGGGAAAGCATCGATTTCCCACAAATCTGCATCTGAAAAAAATTTTGCTGAGAGGATTTTGAACAAATAAGTTCGTTAGCCATTTTTTTTAAATGAACTATTTGCTCAGAAATAACGATTCAAGTAACCGGTCATTTTCAATTTCGGTTGCGCGTTCCAATTTCGGTTGCGCGTGCTAAGTGACAGTTAAGCAAACGTATAACAAGTCAAAGGTAGAAATACGATAACTTTTGATTGTAGTGTCCCGCTAATAAAAAAACCCCGTTAATTGATTTAAATATCAATGATATGGAAAAGTTGCTCCAACTAAATTTATTCTACTTTTATTATTAATATTCTAAAACTATTCACAAAAAAGTAATTCTTGCAATTGTTCGCTACATCTCGGTAAATATTTATCACCATCTCATCTAAGCGTTATATATTTTTAACTTTACTGTAAATCAGTGTTTTATACGCGTGGCCAAGGGTAGACAATGCTTATGGGAGAACTGGATTCCGAGTTTTCGAGGATAGAAAAGGAGAGACTGTGGTCGGGAAGTGGGTCCATCTACTTATGAATAGAGTAAACGTAGAAGTATTCTAGAGAAAACTGCTCCGGTTGCGTCTACACACACACATGTCGTGTAATTTGATCCCGTCTACACCACTTGTACGATGATAAATTTGATGACCTTCAGAAAAAATAAACTGTTCCGAAACATTTCTTTTATTTTCAGATTTCCAGCGTGTTCGAAATTATGGACTTTGGGAATCAGATATATTTAAAAAGCTCCTAATTAAACCTAAATTTAACTAAAAATCAAAAAATTAAATTCAATGAGTTTACATTAAAGAATTCATTTGATATTATTTTTATCTTGATTGTTTTTTTTTTCTTCATAAATTCAATTAAAACTTTGGTATGTACCAAATTTGGCAAATAATTTATATTATTGATTAGTTATACAGATAGTTATTTAAGTATAAATAACTCAATATACAGAATTCACTCTACATTTTTCTGGGTTTTTCTAAACTCGAAATTTGACTTCATGCGCCCCGCGCACAAAACACTGATTTTACGTGAGGTTCAAATATACATAAATTTCACAATATTTTAGTGTTTTATACGCGTGGCGCATGAAGTAAAATTTTGAGTTTAGAAAAGCCCCTCGACAATTTTTCACGGGGCTTTTCTAAACTCGAAATTTTACTTCATGCTTAGTCTGGGAGAGGAAAACACTCGTTTAAAGCATCAAATTGAACTCTTTTAAAAACACAACAAATATCTACAGATTTAATAAAAATAAGGTGAATTTGAAATATGTATACTTTAAAGGAAAACTTCCTGTATATGAACTGTGGTAGACGAATAATAAAATTTATTATCACCACAAAAAGTCTATTCGAAAATATTTATTTTATTTTGAGATTTCAAGCGTGTTCCACTCAATAACTCATTATACAGAATACACTGTACATTTTTCTGGGCTTTTCCTAAACTCGAAATTTTACTTCATGCGCCCCGCGCACAAAACACTGATTTTACGTGAGGTTCAAATATACTTAAATTTCACAATATTTTAGTGTTTTATACGCATGGCGCATGAAGTAAAATGTTGAGTTTAGAAAATCCCCTCGACAATTTTTCACGGGGCTTTTCTAAACTCGAAATTTTACTTCATGCTTAGTCTGGGAGAGAAAAACACTCGTTTAAAGCATCAATATCTACAGATTTAAAGAAAATAAGGTGAATTTGAAATATGTATACTTTAAAGGAAAACTTCCTGTATATGAACTGTGGTAGACGAATAATAAAATTTATTATCACCACAAAAAGTCTATTCGAAAATATTTATTTTATTTTGAGATTTCAAGCGTGTTCCAATTTATGAAATTCGGGAATATATTTTATAAAAACAAATTTACAATGAAATTAACAATTCTAAAATATATTTTCAACGTTTTTAGTTATTTAATATATTTTTAATAAAATTATTAGATTAATCGATTATTGTTTCAAATATTCATAATTTGTATAAATAAACAAAGTCATTTTACAATGAAAAAATGTAAAATATATTTCCAACATTTTTAGTTATTATATATATTTTTAATAAAATCGCGTTTAAAAATTAATAGAGTTTTAATATATTTATGTTATTAAACATTTTTTATTTAAAAGTTAGATAAATAAAAAATCTTTTTACAAGGAAAAAATCAATTTGAAAAATGTTTGATGGGTGGTTTAATTGGAATTGATAATAAAGAAACAGAAATTATTTCAATAAAATAGATAACTTATTTACGAATACACAAAACTAAAAACATAGAAATGTAGATTCATATAAACATTCATATATACAAAAAACTAACAAACATTAAAAAACTATATTAAATATACGTATAACTGTTTTCTTATTTAAGGGGATTAATGCAGTGTAACGCGCCGATCGTGTTGGAAAGACCCACATAGTTTAGAGTAGCTCATCCGATGCCAAATTTACAGGACAAGTGGGGCGAATACAGTCAGAGAGAAAAGCGGCAGCTCGCTGTGCATTTGTGCATTGCTCCTTGGCATGAACGGATGGGGTCTCGCGTCGCGTGTCGCGTGGAATAGACGAAAAAAAAGCGTATAAAAAAGACGGATCTAAGGAAAGTGTCGATTCGTATTATTCAAACACGCTGATAATACATACAAGCTATGTATTGTTTTTAATTCGTTAGAAAGCGTTATCGGATCCTGTGTTATTTTTCGGTATTTACAAAACCGATGATTCTTATTCTTGTCATTATAACACATTATTTTTTCTTTTAAGACTAAAGTTTCGACAGCCGAACAAACTATGTGATTTATTTTATTAAATTAGAGATTTTTTCTTAAAAATATAATAATAAAATAATTCATGTTCATAAGCTCCTTGTAAATATTTATATGCCGGATATATACAGGGTGTCTACGCGAAACCATTCGTTTAAAGTTTATGGGGTTGCCGTTGCACTAAAAATTAGAAAACAATCCTTGGCATATGGTTGAATCAGTTCTCCTCATGTGCAATATTTCAACTTTATAGCACTTCCGGTTCCGCCGGAAATAGCACCAAATTTGTTATTTTAAATAGAACACCTTACCTATTAACATTTTTTTGGGTTTTTCGTTTAAATTGCAACATATTTTATTCAAACATATGTACACTTATCTCTTATAGTTTTCAAGAAAAAAAAACTATTTCTAAAATTTTGACCTTTAAAAGGCATCTCGAAATCTGTCTGTGACTTCTCTTAAGAATAAGATAAACATATGATTTATATCTCTACTTCTACCTAGAGAATGCCTCTATGAGTAAATTAAATGAAAACTGTCAATTTTGACAATAAGTGTTCTTAAAATGTCAATATCTAAGTGCTCTCTTCAATATTAAGTAATTCATTTTTTTTTAGGAATAATCCAATTTTTATCATGTAGTACGATTTGGGGGAAAATTTCCTATAAAAAAGTATTATACAACTATACTTCTAAAGCGAGTAGTTTTCGAATTATTTCAAAAATTCGTTTTTCGTCGCATTTATGCAGGGTAATGACATTTCTTTGATGTACAGGGAGTTTTTCTTTAAAATATACGTATACCAAATTCAGCTTGTTTTCTTTAAATCTTTAGTTATTCGTTGTTTTTTTTAATGGTTCAATTTAAAGCTCTAAACGAGTGTTTTCCACTCCCAGACTAAGCATGAAGTAAAATTTCGAGTTTAGAAAAGCCCCTTGAAAATTTGCGAGGGTCGCGCAGCGACCCGAGACAAATTTTCTAGGCTTTTCTAAACTCGAAATTTTACTTCATGCGCCACGCGTATAACACACAAGTTTCAACTGAAGTTCGAATATAAATAAATTTCACAATATTTTAGTGTCTTATACGCGTGGCGCATGAAGTAAAATTTCGAGTTTAGAAAAGCCCAGAAAATTTGTCTCGGGTTGCTGCGCGACCCTCGACAAATTTTCACGGGGCTTTTCTAAACTCGAAATTTTACTTCATACTTAGTCTAGGAGTGGAAAACACTCGTTTAAATCTTCAAATTGAACTCTTTTAAAAAACAACGAATGTCGGAAAATGTACAGCTTTATTCCCTGTATATTATTCAAGTAGTAATTTAGTTTCCATCATTGTCATGGTACTATTAAAATTATTACAATAAATAAGTTGTTCTTTAATGCTTATTGTTTATTTTGTTAGGGCGTAGGTAAAGTATCGTGCGTTTTTCGAGTGTTATGGCAATTACATACTCGCGGAATACTGCACTCGCCGCTGCGCGGCTCGTGCGCAACATGTCCGCTCATATGTAATATACTGGATACAACTCTGGTTACGTAATATACTGTTATTATTTGACATTTTGCATTACATACGCGACAAAACAAAAACATTACTACTTGCCTACTAAAATTCAGTTGCGAATTAATATACCTATGGAGGCATCCCCTAGGTACAAGTAGAGATTTAAATCATATTTTTATCTTATTCTTAAGAGAAGTTACAGACAGATTTCAAGATGCCTTTTAGAGGTCAAAATTATATAAATATTTTTTTTGCTTCAAAACTATAAGAGATAAGTGTACATATATTTGAATAAAATATGTTGCAATTTAATAGATGATTGAGTTACGTGAAGATTATAATAATAAAAAGAAGTATCAATAACCTTTCTTCACACACTTTATTTTAATACCAGATGTACATTTCTGTCACCAAGTGACCATTATCAATGGATTTTTAATACTGATTAAAAATCCATTGATAATGGTCACTTGGTGACAGAAATGTACATCTGGTATTAAAATAAAGTGTGTGAAGAAAGGTTATTGATACTTCTTTTTATTATGTTGCAATTTAATCGAGGAATCTAAAAAATGATAATATATAGGGTGTTCTATTTGAAATAACAAATTTGGTGCTACTTCCGGTGGAACCGGAAGTGATATAAAGTTAAAAATATATCACATAAGGAGAACTCATTTAACCGTATGACAAGGATTTTTTTCAAATTTTTAGTGCAACGGCAACCCCATAAAATTTTAACGAACGGTTTACCGTAGACACCCTGTATGAAAAACGCGGAACATAGGATTTTCAATGATATTTTTTATATAGGAATATTATCTTTCCTAACTGCTATGGCCATGAAAATAATGTGTATTAATTTGGCCTCTGCCAAATTGGGTAAATACCCCAAATTTTCGGGAGAATTTCAATTTTTATTTTATCAAATATTCTAGTTTTTATGAATGCATTAAATAAATAATAAAATGTCTTCAGGCAGACATTTTCTACTCAACAAAAAATATATTTGAGATTTGTCATCTAAAATATTTAGGGAAGATATGTCAATTGGAGCACTGCACGGGCCTGAATTTTTCTTAGGCGATTTTTCCGTATCATATTCAATATTTAAATTATCTTAATTTTATATATATTTTTTACTTTTTCTAAAAACTACGCCTATAATCAGATAAGTATATTTTTTTATTTATTTAGACCTGAAATGTTGACCGGGCCGGGTCAGGCAAAACTCAATCTCTCTTATTTTATGACCGGGTCGGGCCAAGCCGGGCCTTAAAAATATATTGGGCTCGGTGCAATGTTGAGCAAGAAGCTTGTTATTTGAAATGCATTATAATAACTACCTTATTATTATTATAGTTCTATTTTTTCTATAATAATTAACAATGAATATGCACGCAGTTAAACCCTCCATTTTTTTAAACATTCGTCAAACATATATTACCTGTGCTCAGTAAAAAATAGTTGATTTGTAACAACAACGTCATATTAGTGACGTTATTCTTACTATTCTTATAGTTTTGATATCATTGATTCGTTCATGAAGTCGCAGTTGGTTCAAATAGGTCTGGTTACTAGAAACTTTACAATTTACTTTAATAGTTTTATTGCGAGAAGTTTAATGGCATTTAACAACTGCTTTAACAACGAAAGATTTAAGACGAAATAATGATTTGAACAAGACTGATTGTTATTTGATTGCTTCTGGCTTATTAATCAGCTTAAAAAACATTAAAAACAATTTATTAACACCGACACTGTCAAATAATTAGGGAAGCCAATATTAAAGGTATATTACACATCTTTATTTAAATTAGTGAAACATTTCGTGTTTTCTATATTAGTGAACATGCAGTATGAAAAAATATTTATTCCATTAGTAGTCAGAAAGCATAAAAATAAAACACTAGTACAATAAAATATCGATTATAATTGGGAAATATTAATTTTACGAGAACAAATGCTAACGACGCGAGCCGTTTTTGTTAACTATGATTGAGAAAAGAAAAGAAAAACAAACGCGAAGGCGCGCAGCGTTCACCGGCCCAGGGATAAACGCTGGCCGCATGCTGCTCGCCCCTCCAATAATTGTGCAGATGAGTGTACAACGCGTTCAGCTAATAGAAGATCCGCAAGGCGGCGGTATTTTACGGTCTTATTTTTCAAGATTTTTATTTTAACCTGACTCGGGCATGAGTTATCGCATCTTTATGAAATGTTCACATTATATTCCTTATAGTATAAACTAGTAAGATATGGGAATATTTTTTTTAATTTTAAAAAATATAACATTATTATTTTCATACCTCTGAAAGCAAATTGTTTCTAAAAAAAGTACTTCGATATTTTACTAGATAATTGGGCTTAATATACGCTGTCAAAATTTCAACTTTCTAGGACCTTTAGTTTTTAAATAAACCTAACATTAAATTTCAGACCACTGTTATATTCCCCTTAATAACGATATTTTAGAAGCAGTATTTTCGTTTCTATTATTCAGTAATAATTATACAGAATAGATCGAAGTGTAACACAAAATCAACAGAATATATTTTAAATAAAAAGCCAACAAATCAACACCTCATCATTTGCTTGTTTAATTTCATGACACTCCGGTTTTTAAAAATGCAATAAATAGCAAAGCTCGGTGTGTATATTTTTACTTTAACCAAATGAATATCATAATTTCCCTGAAATAATTAGGGAAGATAATATTTTAATTTTGAGAAATTAACACTAAAAATGGCACGTTCCGTTTCATCCATTTACACTCTAAATAACGTGTATGAAAATCGAATTAACTTTTTTCCTTGACTATTTTCTTTTTGGACAATATTCATTATTTTAGTGGGGATAGCTTTATAGAAGGGATAAAAAATCAAATTCTTCGAAGTGATCTACTCCCAGACTGAGCATGAAGTAAAATTTCGAGTTTAGAAAAGCCTGAAAATTTGGATTGGCCGCGTAGCGAAGCGGAGCGGCCAATCCAAATTAGGCTTTTCTAAACTCGAAATTTTACTTCATGCGCCACGCGTATAAATCACTGAGCTTTAGCAATATAATATATAGATGTGAATAAAACATGAGTCAAATTTTGCGCTAAACAAATTGTTTAAAGCAGTGATTATAGAGAACCCAATAACTCTGACGTATATTAGGTTGCCTATAATCGTTGTTGTATGTGTGTATTTTTTTAACTTTACTATAAATCAGTGTTTCTAAGCGTGGCGCGTGAAGTAAAATTTCGAGTTAAGAAAAGCCTAATTTGGATTGGCCGCTTAATTAATTTTAATTAAAATTCTACACTTCTTTTTGTGATTTCTATGAATTACATACTGTGATTTTTTTTTCTTTAAATACACATAATGTATACGTGAATTTAATAAAAAGTTAAAAATCGTAAATAGTTTATTATTATTATTATATTAAAGTAATAATGGATTTTCAAAAAATTAGTGCCTCAACAATGTAATAAATACGCTGTCAATGTTCAGGCATTCGTCGATTTTATATAAAAACGTGCAATATGAAGTTAAGAACGAGTGTATCCACTCCCAGACTAAGCATGAAGTAAAATTTCGAGTTTAGAAAAGCCTGAAAATTTGGCTCGGGCGCGTAGCGAAGCGGAGCGACCGAGCCAAATTAGGCTTTTCTAAACTCGAAATTTTACTTCATGCGCCACGCGTATAAAACATTGTAATATTATGAAGTATTTATAATACACTTTAAATAACAAAATATTTAAATTTTTCTTGGTACATTTTCAATTCAGGTCAAATAATATAATATATCAATTAAACTTATTTAGTAACTTAATTATCAAAAAATAATAATGTTGCGTGTATGCATCAACGGTGCTTAATGGGTTAAAAACTTCAAACGGTAATAATTCAAAAACTGAAAATAATGACTTAACTGCATTTTGCACTGACCCCTTTAATTAAAAAAGAAACCCTTATCGATCAGTAGATTTGATCTGATCAATAGGATTGATCTGATTAGTTAATAAAATGATAAGTTAATGTATTTGTTTTACTTTTTGTCAAAAGTTGAATAGTTTTGTATTTTAAGTTTCTTGTACAAAATAAATAATACTTAATTAATTTTACAACGTTCACATATAATTTCATAAAATCTATTCTCTAATAACGCAGAAAATAAAATTGTAGAAGGAAACGCATGAATGAATGTAACACGCATCCTTAGCTCGTTAATAGAAAAAAAAAACGTGTTTTCAAGATTGAAAAATCAACATCTGGAATATGATACGAGAAGCGCGGAATAGAGGGAGAAAGAAATTGTCTCTCTCTCACTCTCCCTCTGAGACTTGATTTCGCGACATCTGGAGTAAAATAGTCGTAACCGACCGACCGCAGGAAGCCAGACTGGTGTCTATAGGCAGCCATATACACCAATTTGGCATCCAGCGCTCTGCTCCCATTCGCGTGTACCCAAAATTTATATGGGGACTGGCTAACTGGATATATATGAACTGTGGCGTGGCGCATGAAGTATAAATTCGAGTTTAGAAAAGCCCTGTGAAAATTTGTCTCGGGTCGCTGCGCGACCCTCGACAAATTTACTATGCGGGGCTTTTCTAAACTCGAAATTTTACTTTATGCTTAGTCTGGGAGTGAAAGACACGCGTTACTTTGAAATATGCCACAACTGTCAAAATGTGTACCGTAACTGCCACAAAGAAAAACAATAACATGGCGATCTCATTATAGTTCAATTCCATCTCATGTCAAGTTGACACGATTGGTTAAATGTCATCTTACGCCGACTTATGTCAACTGTCATTATAGTTTAAATGTCAGCTACCGCCGACTTATGTCAACTGCTAACGCCGACATGTCAAGTTGATACGATACGACTTAATGTCGGCTAGCGCCGACTTATGCCAACTGTCATTATAGTTCAAATATCGGCTGCCGCCGACCTATGTCAACTGTTATTATAGTCCGAATGTCGGCTGGCGCCGACTTGTATGTCAACTGTCATTATAGTCCAAATACGTCAAAGTTGACACAATAGAAAATATGACATGCACACAAATGTTCAGCTAATTCAGGTGATTTTTAGAGGTCAGATCTCTGACGACTGGAAGAAGAAGAGATACGCGAATGTGAGATTTAAAGATATGTTCTGAAATGTATTTTAAATAAGAATACAAATAATTAAATAAAAATTATAAATGTTGACAGTGCCCTTAGACAATTATTAAACAGTTTTCGCTAAAAGTGATATTTTTATCAATGCTCACAACATACTTTGTATAACCGCAGTTTGTTTTTAAATTATTATCATTATTGTATAGAAATATATAAACATTATACAGGGTAATTCGGGAAGAAATTTAAATATTTTAAAGACATGTCCAAGAAGCAAAAATAAGCAAAATAAGCTCACGTCCGATTTTCATTTGTTTCAGAGATATTTTGAACAATAGTAATTTATTTAATTAAGGGAATCTGTATCGCTGAACTTACAAACAAAAACAACAAATAGCATTAATTCACGTTAAATTTTTGAAAACTCCACCACCTACTTTAATACACTTATTTGCGCATTTATAAATGGACCTGGTATCCAGTTTCAATGAACGATGATTCGCTCTAATTAACGCCACAGCATTAAGAATGCGATCTAGTAGCGCATCCCTTGTGTCCACTTTTATAGCATAAACTAACGACTTTATCCATCCCCAAAGACAAAAGTCTAGAGGAGTGAGATCCGGTGATCTCGGTGGCCAAGGGTTGGAGATTGTGTTCTTGCGTGGCATGGGGGTTCCGTCCGACAACCGATGATTATTATGGCAATTGTTAATTTCATCTCGAGTAAATTGAACTTTATCAGAAAATAAAATGTATTTGAGTAATCTTTTCACGAATCCATTGACAACATTTTAGTCGTAATAGATAATCGCCTTCTTGAAAATTTTGTACTTTGTGAAGATGAAAAGCGTTTAAACCTTTTCATTTTATTTTTTTCCAAACCATTGTTTGTGGAATTTTAAATTGGATTGCAATGCGCCTTGTACTCATGCCTGGATTATTTCCTACAACATCTAGAATATCTTCTTCAAGTTCCAAACCGAGCCGTTGCTGTTTTTCAGAAACAATACGTGCACTTGCAAGTTTCGCTAGCACGTATAAAAACAGTTTAAAACATTTGCCTATTAGGAACTTTTCGATTCGAAAAACGACATCGATACTCTTCTACTGAACGAACACAATTACCATTACAAAATCCATAAAACAACACCATATTCTTTATAACTAAAAACATGAGGCATTTTTATAATCTCGTAAAACAACTACACCTGTCACTTTTTATGACATTTGCCTAATTGATATTTTGTTTCAAATTGGCATCTAGGACAACGTTGTCAAATTCATTATGATTAACTTTAAAAAAAAAACCTTATCTCTAAAACAAATTAATATCGGACTTACGCTTATTTTGGTTATTTTTGCTACCTGGACATGTCTAAAATATTTCCATTCCCTCCCGAATCACCCTGTATTTGTAAAATATCCCCGTTTCTACCCAAGTCGATTAGTTAAATCAGTAATCAGTTTATCCTAAATCCACAACAACTATATTTACAAATTATTTACATTATCGCATATTGATGAGACAGACGTTTAGTATATTTCACAAATGTATAACTATTTATATTCTAGAAATTTGATTTAATTATAGGTTTAATCAGTGACTAGTAAATGATTAAAGTTAATCAGTCGAGATGCCGTACTCTTTTATTTTCGATATAAAAATGCATAATTGCGATTTACCTGTAATATTAAAACTCAAAACATTCAGCCTTAGATCAAATGATATTTTTAATACTAACTAAAACATTTGACCGATTTATAAAAATATTAAAGTTATTTAATAAAAAAGTAGAATGTTTCAGTTAGTATTTTACCCATGTAAATTATTTCCTAGAATAACCTGTATAATCGGCTTTCTCAATATTTTTTAGGACTCGCCCCTCTTATAACTCATAAAAATTTAACACTGTTTATAATAAATCAATTAAATTTAGTCTTATTTTATGTTGAAAAAAAAAACAACAAATAATTGTTTAATCGCCATAAAATTTGTTGAATTTTTTTAGAAATGGATCTAATTTTAGATTTATTTATAAAGAATTGTAATATTTTTACAAACATTTCTAAAATATTAATATTTACGTATTAATTTAGGTCCAATAATTATTGTAAAAAAATGTATATTTTTAAATAAAATTCATTGAATATCTCAAAATCCAGAGAAATATCTCTTCTTTGCAAAAAAATATTATTTGTACAATTTTTTTCTAAAATACTGAAGTATATAAAAATTAAGGCCAATAATTCTTCTTAAAACGTTTGAAAAAGACAAAGATTTTTTTAAAATTCACTGAATGTTGCTTCTTGCTAAAAAATGCACAAATTTTGTATTGTAAATTTGATCGTTTGTAATTTTATTTTCAGCAGTTGAGTTCTGTTTTTTCCAACATTTCAACAAATTTTCCCAATAAATTACACAAATTTAATAATTATTTAATGTTAACTTATCTTTTTTATAATAAAATAAAAATTGTACAGTTATTTAATAATTTTAATTATATTGAATGTTTATTAAATTTTAAGGCTTAAAACTAATTTATAAAGTATTTGTGTAGGTTTTTCTTCGGAATTTGGTCTTTAAATTCTTAGTAAATAGTTATGTTATTGTATGTATGTTATTCACACTCTGTGTGGTAGAGTTTTAAGTTTCAGCACTTAGTCTTAAAACTCTACTTATAAACGTTTTAAATATGTTGATGTTCTAATAATATCTGAAAATAACTTGTTGTTTGGCACTTGGTGAAATATAAAGTAATTGTAGACTTACTGATAGAAAAAATACTTGTATTTTTCCATACCAAGTGCTTTTTCTCTCAATAACTTATTAGCGATCTTCAGCGGCGGCTCGCAGCTCAACTTTAGAGTAGGCCACAGCGCCAAGGTACACAAAGTTTGAGGTTGTGATCGGGCTTTATAAATACAATGATTTGCACAAAAAGTCACCTTTCAATAACGGACACATATTATCTTAGATCTCTGGCCAACCCTGAATGTAAGGCCACTTTTATGTTATTCTGTAGATTTTTTTTTAACCAAAAAACTTGAAAAATATATCTTTAAATCAATAGTTTGATAAACATGTTTTTTATTAACAGTTTAAAATAAAGGTATAGTAGCATTCGGGAGAGATGTCCTATCACTCATTGATGCGGAATGTGTGGTTCAAATTTTGTAGAGAGTATGTCGACAGTATCTGCAACGATTTTTCCTAGTTGTGTCATATTTTGACGTTACATGACAATGTCATACTGTTTAGGTCGCGAGTATATATATATATCCCAATGATGTGTTGTAGATTTTTAAATATTCTTTGTTTTCTTAAAAGAGGTCAATTTTAAGTTTAAACGAGTGTTTTTCACTCCCAGGTTAGGCATGAAGCATGAATTTCGAGTTTCGAAAAGCCTGAAAACTTGGTTTAGTCGCGTAGCGCGAAGCTTTTCTAAACTCGAAATGTTACTTCATGCGCCACGCGTAAAGGACACTGATTTGAAGCGAAGTTTGATTGTTCACAATATTTCAATGCATTCAGTGTTTAATACCCGTGGCGCCTGAAATAAAATTTCGAGTTTAGAAAAGCCTGAAAATTTTCAGGCTTTTCTAAACTCGAAACTTAATTTTATACTTAGTCTGGGAGTGGAAAACACTCGTTTTAAGCTTCAAATTGAACTCTTTAAAAAGAAGCGTATGCATATGTATACCTAATAGCAAATTCTCTGTGTCAACGGGAGGGAAGGTACCCCACACTGATTACCAACTAGCTCAGGTTGGTTGAGTTAAAGAGAGATGAGCAACTAACTTTTGAAACACATATGCTGTTTTAAATTATTTATTTTGAACAAAATAAAACAAATAAAACATTAAAACAACAAATAGAATAAGAACAAGAGAAGCACAGTGCACGAGTTACAGGGCAGACTTGGTTTGGCGTCGGCGTCGCGTTCGGGTTTCCTACTAGTTCAGTGGTGGCGTCTGGAGGGAGGCGGCGTCCAAGTAGCAAGACGGCGTCCAAGTAGCAAGACGGCGTCCAAGTAGCAAGACGGTGTCTCGGTGTGAGACGGCGTCGGTGGGGTGGTGCGTCTGGCTGGATCCGGAGGCAGCAACAAACACTACGCTTGTAGTGCGGGACGTCAGGATCGATGGCAGAACGGCTAGCGTTGGCGTCGGGCAAAGTTTCCTGGCGTCGGTGGGTTGCTGGCCTGACCTGCATCCGACGGAAGCAACGAACGCTACACTGGAGCGTCGTTGTGGCGTCGAGGCGTCTGCGGTGGCAATCGGGTTCTCGGCGTCCTGGTCCAAGAACAGGAACGACGGCTAGGACGTCTGGCGTCGGTCAGAGCTTCCTGGCTCAGACAGAAGAGTCGAGGAACGGAAGTTCCCCTTGAATCCACATGCTGTCCCCTGTAAAGCACAAGAGTGGACTGCCTTTCTGGATGCCGTCCCCCGGTATTTATATCCCGAAAATTGGCGTGCTAGAAAGCAATTATAGCATACGAGATAATTACTTTCGGCGATCTTTTAAATCCAAACAACCGGTAAGCTGCAATTTTAAAGAAATATAGATATTTATAATCTTTCGTCTTTCAAATTGCAACGGTGGTCATTAGTCCTCTCCCTTAATTGCCGATTTCGAAAAACCCGAGGGGCAATCCGCGACACCTGCTCAGGTAGATGGTGGCCCGGGCAAGGTTCAAACCGCGGGAGATAATCTTTTGGACCGGGCAATTAGTTAATTGCTGGGTTACGAACTCATTTTAAATTAAAAAAAAGAATAGTAAATACTATTTACAATTCTTGTTGCCGGAGATTAAAATAATCCCCGTTAACATTTGTATGTATACTTTAAAGAAAAATTCGCTGTTATAACAGATGACTATTTGCCAAATCTACTGAATGCGCATTCGATTCAACTAACATTTTCGTTTGAGCTTACACAATATCAACATAAATGCATTATTTCTTTCTGTAAATGCCTGAACTACTTAGTAGATATGGAAATTGGAATTGTACCACTTAAACTCACATTTAAAACGATTGTACACATTAATTAAAATGATTTGTGGTTTGGTTTTTGCAGATTTAGTTTTACAAAGACATTGTCAAAATGTAAACGTCACATTTTAACAATGTCTTCGTAAAACTAAATCTACAAAAACCAAACCACAAATCAATTTAATTAATGTGTACAATCGTTTTAAATGTGAGTTTAAGTGGTACAATTTCAATTTCCACATTTACTAAATATTTCAGGCATTTACAGAAAGAAATAATTAAAAACCTTAACATTTTTAAGCTGCATACCGGAACATACGTTTTCGCATGTTCCAACTAAAAACCATAGCAGACATATTATGCAGCTTTATATCTCTTTTCACACACGTAATCTGATGACATGAATGTTCGTATTACATGTATTGGTGCAGAAATCACTAAAAATTAAGGAAACCATGGGACATCTCTTGTGAATGGTACCTTATCCAATTATTTAAGCATATTTGATAAATATACAATTAATTACTAATTAAGTTAAATTTTGAAGTTTCGGGGCATCATATTTATTAAAACGTACATTGTTATCCTTGCGAGTGTTTTCCACTTCCCTGCATTAAGTAAATATTTTGAGTTTGGAAAAGCCTAAAAAAATGGATTTTTCGCGTCGCGTATGGTTTTCTAAACTCGAAATATTTATTTAATGCGCCAAGCGTGTAAAACAATAAATTAGTGTGATGTTTTAAAAAAAACCTTATTTAACTCTCCAATAAAACCAACCCAAATAATACATATTGATATTTTGCGTACAGATAAACTTACGATTAAACTTACTTCTGATTTGCCACACTTTTTAACAAGTTCACTACATTAATTTTAGGTTAGGTTTTTTTATTTAAAATGCTGGTATTAAATGTATGTTGCATCAATATTTGCTTTACTTAGAAATTCCCGACCCCTGCACTATATCTCAAAAAACAAAGATCAACCTGCATTTACACGAAATACGGATACCTTATATACAAGGTGAGTTACTAAGCGGAAATCGGTTTATAGTGGGCGTATCGTTGAAAATAGCAAAAAAAGTTTCAAATAAAAGTTGTTCAGAATTTTTTCATAACCTAAAATTATTGCTAAATATGGCGGCCTTGCGGTTATACCGGAAGTAAACACCATCTTCCTTATTTTAAATAGAACACCCTATATAATTTTACATTTTTGGATTGCTCGTTAAAAATAAACATGAGTTTATGCACACAACATTGGGTCTCAGTTGAACCATTTTCGAGTTATTTCATTTTTTTTGATAAATTTGACGATTTAATGCTCGACGCCATTAACAATATCTTCAAAACGAAATAAGGAAGAGTTGTGTGGCTTACGGTTTTGGATTGCTCGTTAAAAATAAACAATTTTTAACGAGCAATCCAAAAATGTAAAAATATATAGGGTGTTCTATTTGAAATAAGGAAATTGGTGTTTACTTCTGGTATCACCGCAAGGCCGCCATATTTAGCAATAATTTTGGGTTATGAAAAACTTGATTCTGAACAACTTTTATTTTAAACTTTTTTTTGCTATTTTTAACTATATGCCCACTATAGACCGATTTCCGCTTAGTGACTCACCCTGCATGTATAAGAAAATTGTTTTGCGTGGGAGCACCAAATTCTAGTTACGCCACTGTGTTTATTTCGAACTGATAAGTTTATGCGAGACCTTTAAATCATTTTTGACTTTAAAGCGATTCTGTTACTTGCATGGGTTGGTAAACAGTGCTA
Source organism: Philonthus cognatus (assembly GCA_932526585.2). NCBI lineage: Eukaryota > Metazoa > Arthropoda > Insecta > Coleoptera > Staphylinidae > Philonthus > Philonthus cognatus. The sequence goes on along the minus strand of OW052241.1, from coordinate 63,227,338 downwards.
AAAACCTAGCATCGCAGAAATATATCAAGGAAAACTGAACCAGCATTAAAGGCGTGGGGGGAAGTGCTTCCTGATTGAGAGCCCCTGCATTAGACTAATATAACATGAATACAATATTAGCCTAAAATAAATTCAATCAAATATTCGTAAAAGGTACTGTACAGATAAAATCAAACGCGTTTTCAATATTTTAACATTTATTTTGATTTGCAGTTATGTAATAATAATAAAAAATTGTGACAAATTGCGTTACGAAATATTATTTATTATTTGCGCATAAAATCACAAATGTTTTATTTTGAATCATGTGTTTGTGTATTTTATGTTGTTTTTTATGCGTTCTGTAAAAACGATTAAAAATTTATATATTTTTGCTAGCGCGAAATGATGTGTTATGATTCCATTACATTTTATTTATAGAAAGGATTTATATACAATCGGATGCCGAGCGTACGATTATCCTGTTTGTATTAGTTTTATTGAATGTCAAATTAAATCAATTAGTTATTCTATGTTTATGATATTTCATACTGTTTGATAAAATCAGTTATTTAAATAAAAGTATACAAGGTGAGTTATAGTCAACTAAATTGACCTATATTCAGCATTAGAACAATCCACAGTTATATTAGTTTTTACAAAGCAAGTATAGTTCTCCAATTTTAATTTTTTAATTTCTAATACAAATTCAAATCACAATCAATTTTAAAAGCCCATACAAATTTATTATTTACATGTAATTATATATGCTAAATCAAATTTACCTTTAACAGATGTATTGTCTTCATTACCCGGCGCATTCGCCCAACTTTTGGGAATTAATAACCCCCAAGAACAGTTATCTTGAATTTTGAACAGGTTTGGTTTAACATTCAAGAAATATAACATGAATACCAATTTGTATATACTCGCGTAATTAATTATACATAAAATATAAATATTTATTAGAAAGAGCAGTAAACCCCAGCCGAAATCATTAACGAATAACCTTCCGCGTAATTCAATCGCATAAATTTAGATTACACCTTACAAATGCAAATGCAGAGTAAAATCTGATAAATCTGTGAAAGTGCTTATTTTCATGTCAAAATTTAATTACATTCAAATTCGGATAAATTAAATCTTTCTCCTATGGAATAATTATTACCACATGTATTCAGTATTTTTTTATAAGTACACATATCGCGATATAGCACTGTAAAATTTTCAAAATTATTTTTTTTAAAAGCGTTAAATTTTAGGCTTGTAACGAGTGTTTCTACTCCTTGATTTAGCATGAAGTAAAATTTCGAGTTTAGAAAAGCCTGAAAATTTGGATAGGTCGCTTAGCGTAGCGTAGCGATCCATCCAAATTTTCAGGCTTTTCTCAACTCAAAATTTTACTATATGCTTCAGGCGTTTAAAACTTTGACATATTGTAAAGTTTAAAATATACATCTTTAATTCATAATCTATCAGAGTTTTGTACGCGTGGCACATAAAATAAAATTTCGAGTTTAAAAAAGCTTAATAATTTGGATTGGTCGCTTATTTTCGCTACGCGACCAATCCAACTTTTTAGGCTTTTCTAAACTCGAAATTTTACTTTATACTAAATTAAGGAGTAGAAGCACTCGTTAGAAACTTAAAATTTAATCTGTTTAAAAACGACTAATGCCTAAAGATTTGCAGGGTATGCAATGGGCTATGTGAACTTAAAAAAAGTACCTTGTTTACAAATATCTTTATAAAACAACCCAATGTACAATACAGTAAAATATTTATAATAGTATATTAATATTAATGTTTATTTCGTGTAACCAAATCTTGAAGCCAACTTTGAAAACAAAAGCTAAGACAAAATAAATATTTGTAAAATGTATTACTGTGAGATTAAACTTCTACAGTACTTTGATACTTGATACTTTGATAGAGCGTTGTAACAAATCAAATAAAATAAGATTTTAAATATTTCATTGTATTATTCAATATCTGGAGGTGTATTTGCACGGAAAGTAGTTGTTTTAATAAATATTTATTGTTTTAGGTTGCTTTATTAATTAAGATACATTGCTTGCATTTTACACAAAAAACATGTTCATAATTTTATATATTATGTTTAAAGTGTGCAAACTATAAAAAGCGTAAGCTTATTTTCTCGAATTCAAATATTATTTAATTGGAATTATTCTTGTTTAAAAAGTGTATTTTGAACTTCACGTTGAATCAGTGATTATAATAGTTGCGCATGAAGTAAAATGTCGAATTTAGAAAAGCCTGATGCTTTTACTTCATGCTTAATCAAATAGTGGAAAAACTCTTTAGAAACTTTTAATTAAACAGTATTATAAAATCAATGAATGCATAAACATTTACAGCGTATACATCGGGATATGTATACTTAAAACAAAAGCTTATTGTATATTTTTCTTAATGCTTACTACAGTTTTTTTTTTAAGAAATTACGTTTACTAATAATTCTTATGAATTATTTCCATTGTTAGGCTGCAATTATAGAGAAACCTCAAATAATTACATTATATTTAAGATTTGACGTTCTAACGCAGGTTAAAGGTTTTCGAGCAATCAAACAATTACGTCGGCATGGCGCACGATATGAATAATTCAGCTGCTAATCAGAGACACACGCCTCGGTTTTGTTTAATTTGCCACATTTGATTGATATAAGTCCCCCCTCTGCCCGCCGAATTAATTCATTCATTATGCAGCGCCGAATTTGCCGAAGCCGATTTCGCGTATCCTTTATTAATTGAAGCATCCGAATCGGAAAAAGAAAACGGAAACGAAAGGAGAATGCCTTTATAATAGTGCAATAATTGACAGGCTGTAACTGAATAAATCTCTCCAATTAAAATTAAAGCGGCATGAACTCCACTCTCGCGATGGTTTCCAATCGATTATTCGTTAATCCGATTTCGTTCCGAAGTTTTCACTTTTCACTTGTTAAGGAAGTTTATTGTAGCTATTCTTTTTTAAATATACTTAAAATAAAATGCATCTAAATATTATATATAAATATAATACGTGGTTGTAGAATATTTCAAACAAATAAAAAGTGCGAGTGTTTTCGCAATCTACAAAAAATTTGACGAAATCAAACACTCACTGAAACAACAACTTCCCGGGCTACTACCCCTACGCATTTGCGATAAAACAGTGCAACGCCTGCTCTTACATACAATAACCTATGTATGTAACAAATGTCAAATTATTTAATGGCAATCTATAGACGCGTTTTAAGATTTCTCTTATCAGTATAGCTCTGCTTTTCTCAGGTCTCTAATTGTACTGCTAACCAATACAATTTTTAAACAAATTTACTCATAAATTTTGTTGTACTGCATGTAAAGTTGAAATATATCATCTGACTTTTAAAAATTAATAAGCAAGAGTTATAATATTTAATTATTATTCAAGAATTAAAAATTTAAAAAAATTGATAAAACAAAAACATATACAGAGATTTTTTGTAGGTAAAAATATGCATAAGTTAAATTTTCTGACATTAGTTGTTTTTTTTTAAGTTCAACTAGAAGCTTTAAACTAGTGTTTTTCACTCCCAGACTAAGCATGAAGTAAAATTTTTACTTCATGCGCCACGCGTATAAAACACTGATTTCAAATGAGGTTCAAATATATATGCATTTCTCAATATTTTAGTGTTTTATACGCGTGGCGCATGAAGTAAAATTTCGAGTTTAGAAAAGCCCCAAAAAATTCTTTTTTAACTATCTTTAAATAAAATCAAAATATGTTGATTTTATTTACTGAAATATTGAAGTAAACTTCAATCTATCAAAAATAATGCACGTGGTTTGATAGAAAGGAATTTTCCTAAAACAAATAAATTCAGTGAAGTTTTTTCAAGAATTGCAAATCCAAACAACAATTTCATAAAATTGGCTGAATTTAAACAAGAAGAAGTTAACAACGTATAAGGTTATGTTAAAATATTTTTTCTATAAAGCGAGTATGCAAGGAGGTCAGACGACAAGCTCAAAATTAAAGCGAAACGATCGTCGTTCAACATAATTTTATACATAATAGTAGATCTTTGAATAAAACACTTGGTCTGTATCACTGATTTGAAAAAGAAAACAAGTGTTTAAATCAAAGTTCTACTATTATTTAAATATGTTTCACCACGGGTTAAGTGAGAAATTAATTCAACATAATCTTATACGCTGTTAATTTCTCTTTGTTTAAAATAGGTAGGCCGTTAATTTACATTTGTTGTTGAGAAACTACTTTTTTCCTGAAGTTTTGACGTTTAGTACAAGCCAAAAGTTTGGTTACACTTAGTAGTTTTTTTAAAGAAAATGCCCAGATTATAAAAATGGCTATTAAACAATATCTGAGCTTTCTCTGAGTCCAATATTGAAATAAATGGTAATAGATACAAACAATTGTTTTTTTACTTAATTGTTGTTGAGTTGCGTGAAGATGGTTTTAAATTAATGAAACACTTGTATCTTTTCTTCACTTATTTATTTGGAGTACCAAATGCACATTTCGATCACGATGTGATCATTATCAATGGTTGACAAATACAAACTTAAAAGCTAAAATGCGCTTAATATATACCTGCGGATTAGGAGGAGTAATTACGTAATGAGCGCGGGGGTTATGGAGTTAAGGGAAAACCGACAATTAGGCCGACATCTTAAATCTATTTTAAGTGTAATTGGAACAAATAATATAAATTAGAAAAACAGAAAAATAAGAAAAATACACAAGTTACAATATATATAAAAACATGAGAACATATAACAAGAAAAATACAAAAATTATTACAACGGAACGAGTTTAAGTAATGGGTTGTCTAGTGGGCTCAAATCAAAATTTAGCAGATCAGCGTTATGTTTTTTCATGTAAAAAGCTTCGTACAGGTTTAAGTGATAATTTGTGGAGAATTTTAATAGTTTGGTGTTGTTGAGGGAGAATTTATGACCTGTTTCAATAGAGTGATGGGCAACTGCAGATTTTGTAGGGTTGTTGTATTTGATGTGTGATGTATGTTCTTTGTATCTCGTAATGACATTTCTTTTAGTTTGGCCTACATAAATTTTACTGCAGTTACAACATTTGATGGAGTAGAATTACATACGAATCAGAAGTTAATAATTCTCTCCCTTTCTTAGACATTTTAATTACAAGAAATAATAGTAAACTAGAGTTCGATATCTACAGAAAAACCACACAAACATATAATTATATACATTCAGAGTCATGTACACCTACAAAATATAAAATGGTAGCGTTTAATAGCATGATTTTCAGAGCAATTAAACTACCCCTTTCTCCTTCAAACCGAAAAAAGGAACTCGACTTCATACGTTCAATTGCAATTAACTTAAAGTACGACATTAACACCATCAATAAATTAATTAATAGACATTTATTTAAACAAAAAATTACCTGTTCTACCCGGTTAACTAATTTAAACAGCAAAGAGACCACATACGCTAGGATAATTTATGTACCTGATTCAGAAACCCGATTTGATAAACTTTTTAAAAAATTCAAAATTACAGCTGCTTACTACGTCAACACAAATTTAAAGTCACTATTGGGTAACACCTTTGATGCAGTAGACGACTTGGAAAAACAGGGAATCTACTCCATCAAATGTTGTAACTGCAGTAAAATTTATGTAGGCCAAACTAAAAGAAATGTCATTACGAGATACAAAGAACATACATCACACATCAAATACAACAACCCTACAAAATCTGCAGTTGCCCATCACTCTATTGAAACAGGTCATAAATTCTCCCTCAACAACACCAAACTATTAAAATTCTCCACAAATTATCACTTAAACCTGTACGAAGCTTTTTACATGAAAAAACATAACGCTGATCTGCTAAATTTTGATTTGAGCCCACTAGACTACCCATTACTTAAACTCGTTCCATTGTAATAATTTTTGTATTTTTCTTGTTATATGTTCTCATGTTTTTATGTATATTGTAACTTGTGTATTTTTCTTATTTTTCTGTTTTTCTATTTTATATTATTTGTTCCAATTACACTTAAAATAGATTTAAGATGTCGGCCTAATTGTCGGTTTTCCCTTAACTCCATAACCCCCGCGCTCATTACGTAATTACTCCTCCTAATCCGCAGGTATATATTAAGCGCATTTTAGCTTTTAAGTTTGTATTTGTCAACCATTGATAATGATCACATCGTGATCGAAATGTGCATTTGGTACTCCAAATAAATAAGTGAAGAAAAGATACAAGTGTTTCATTAATTGTTTTTTTGCATCTACTCTTATCTCCTAAACTACATGTAGGATCATGAAAAAAAATCAGCTACAATCAGCATGAAGAGTATTCTCAAAAAGAGTATTAGTCTTTCTGACACCAAATTCACTAGGCCTCTGTTATTTCTCATTATAGAATTAGAACATATTTCATTTCTTAAAGTAAGTAAAGTAAAATGCAACAAAATTAAGCACACAAATTATGTTATAGTTTAAAACGGACATAATGAGTTTCCTACTTACAAGAATATGTTAATATGTCAATTTCCTTAGTATCAAAATGCTGCGTGATTTAGACAACAATTCCAAAATTCGAATTGTAACTAAAATAGAAGATGGATTTTCTATTTCGGATTTGTTGTATTTATTACGAGCGTTTATTTTTCAAAAAGTGTTAGTTTTAGTTTTTTAATAAAGGCGTTATGTTCAAGTTATGATGTTTTATCATTTATAGATACTGTTGCTAGGTAGTTAACACAGACCCGAATTATACAACTAGAATATTGTGAAAACTCGTTTGAAGACTTGTGCTTAAATTGATTGCACAGAAGTGTACATCCAAACTATTGGCATGGAGTGTATATTAAATTATATGGACAGGAATTTCCCAAAAATAACGAATTAGTTCTATACAATTATTTAGGAATATATTATAGAACAAATACTTTGCCACGTCGGATTTTAATTTATAATCGTCATTTAAAAATGAAAATGTTACAATAAAATAACAGATAACAGGGATTTGTATATATATGAAAGTGTTAATAATCGAGTAAGCGTTAAACTCCATTATTAATTTTCAATTAATTGATACGGCTGCATTCACTAATGATGAAAACAATTGTACATTGTATTTAAATAGGAATTACTATTTGAATATTGAATATTGTTTTATGATTGCTTATTAATTTTTACTTAATTGTTTTAAAATTTGATGTTTTTGGCATATTAATATTTATTTATTGATCGATTTTTGTAATTTAGAAAATGCTATTTAATGACGTATCATAAGGAATATTTTTATATTCAAAGTTTTAAAGCTAAGATTGCAAGTGCAGTGGAATCGAGGAGTAAAAATTAGGCATATTTAACTGACGATTATAAAATGAAAATCGACATGTCCCAATGAATGCTACAAATCGACAAATGATTGAGCAAATGATGTAAAACTGTGAGCTTATTGCTTAAATTAGACTATTATAATTAATAATCATAAGTTTCTGATTCTCGTCAAAATATTTTTATTTGAAAAGAAATATGATTTCAGGTGCTTTTTCTTTTGAAATACAACATCAACTCTTTGTCTATAAATAAAAAACTAGGATCTGTTTATTTACAGCTATTTAGTTAACCTATGAATACAATCGCATTAAAGGTTTAATAAACATTGGTATTTGTATTTATAATACATTTTTAATTTTAGAATTAGGTAAAGGTATGTTTTTACTACATTTTTGATTAAAAAAATTAAATCTCGTTCATTTTTGGTAACTGAATTTCTTGCAACTTCTGATAACTTAATACGCATACTTTGCTATATCAATTAAAGTTTTTGCTCAAAATTGCTCTTATAAGGTGTTTTCGATTTATAAGGTATTTTCAGCATACATGGAGTTTTTATTTATGGTATACCTGCATATCCAAATTATATGCTGTAAATTATCATATATTCGTTAATTTTGTTTTAAGTTTAATTGGAAGTGTTAAAAGAGTGTTTTCCACTTCTAGATTAAGCATGAAGTAAAATTTCGAGTTTAGAAATGCCTTAAAATTTGGTTTGGTCGTGTAGCGGGCATAAGCCACTGATTTCAAGTAAAGTTCACTTGTTCACGATATTTCAGTGTTGTCAGTGTTTAATACACGTGGCGCATGAAGTAAAGTTTCGTGATTAGAAAAGGCCGAATATTTGGTTTGATTGCTTCGCGGAGCGATGCGGAGCGACCAAATTTTTAGGCTTTTCTAAACTCAAAATTTTAATTCATGCTTAACCTGGGAGTAGAAAACACTCGTTATAGCTTCAAATGTCACTCTTTTAAAAAAAGCGTATGGAAGTTTTTTTTTTGATAAACATATCCTAATTGTAGGCTGTAAATGATCAGCTATTCGTTGTGTTTTTTTTTTTTCAAGTTCAATTTAAAGCGTTAAACGAGTGCTCTCCATTCCCAGATTAAACATGAAGTTTAGAAAAGCCTTAAAATTTGGTTGGGAGTGGAAAACACTCGTTTATAGTTTAAAATTAAATTATTTTATAAAAAGCTTATGTATATGTATACTTAATAGAAAAATTCCCTGTATATGGACGTTGTTCACATTGTTACACACGTTTTATCAAACTGTTCGATTATTATTCTGCAATCTATATTTCTCTTATATTTATTTAGAAATCTGTTTACCGTTAGTCCAAACTTTAATATTTGATAAATAATAAATGATAGCGATACCTAAAAGAAATCAAGAATTTCAAATTAGAGCAATTTTGAGCAAACTTTTTAATTGATATAAGAAAGTATATATATTAAGTTATTGAAAATTGTAAGGCGTTCAGTTACTAACAATGAATTTAAATTTCATTAAAACAAAATTTAAAATGTATATTTTATAAAATATATTTTGAAAATTGGTTCTATTATAAAACGTAATGAATACAAATTAAACTATAATCCTAAAATATAGAATTATATTTTATTACTTCATTATAAAATTAAAATTAGTTATTAATAAAAAAACATTGTTTTTTTACAGCTGCTGTATTTATAGATTAACTGAACAGCGATAAATTATGTTAGTTTAGAAGCAAGGTAGATGAAACTATTGCATTTTAACATAGTTCATGTGTAATCAAGTTAGCCAATATCTACATAAAATTTGGAAACCGTATATAGATGTTGTTGTATGCCAGACTGGTGATTGGTGTATATTACGACTATCTCACTCTTACCCCACCTCATATCGATCGTAAAAATGTATAAAAGGCAATAAATTGTAACTGGAACTGTAGTTATTTTCACATTGCATTGATTTTATATAATAATATCTTTATTTACAGAAAATTAACAAAATTTATAACATCTATTCTAGATTAAATATAAAAAAATATATATTTCTGTAAATCGGCTATCGACCTGCATTCATTCAGCCTGTCTTTGTTATTATTGTCGTTGTCTTATTACTTGTCATATTGTCAGCGTTGTGTCTGTCAGTTATTGAGTCGTTGTCTATGAAGAATGATGCTATGAATTGATGAGTTTTTGTGATTGCATATTTGTATTTAGGACTGATGTTGGGATTGCGCGGGTTCCATAGGTGGTTGATTAGTTCGTGGATATAAGGGTTTAAGGCACATTTTTGGGATAGGTGGATGATTCTTTGTTCTATGGGGATTATGTTGCATTTTTAGTATAGGAGGGCATTGGAAGGGTTATGTGACGGGTTCTGTGGGTGTCCTATTTTGGTAAGTCCTCTGAGGGCCGATCGCTCAGTAACTTGGAGATGATTTAGGACCGAGGGCAGCAGATTGTGATGAAGGACAGCAGCATAGTCGAGCAAAGACGACAGATCATCTTGTATATTTGAACGGCAGTTTTGGTAGTAATACCTTCGTTCTGAAATGCCGCGCCCTTGCTCGAACTATACCTTTGAGGTTTTGGGAGTGTAGTTTAAAGGAGAATTTGGAGTAAAATGTAATTCCAAGATACTTTGCAGTATTAGCTGGGGAGATGCGGTGATTATTTATGGAGACTGTGAAAGGTGAGTTGTTGAGTCGATAAAAAGGTATTAGGAGTTGTGATTTGTTGGGATTGATGCTTATTCTCCATTTAGCAAATCAAAGTTGAATGCTGTCGATCCGACCCTGCGGAGTACTAAGGGCTTTAGGTAATGTGGGTGCGTGGGAAATTATGGCAGTGTTATCGGCGTACAGTAAAGGATATAATGATTAGTTGAGGTATTGGGGGTTAGAATTGTATAGATCATGAACGTATATATTGTAGAGGAGCGAAGGTAGAGGAGGGCCTTAAGGCACACCTTATTGGACAGTAAATGGGAGAGAAAAAGAGTTGCGGATTTTTACTTTTAGGGATCTATTGAACAGGAAATTTTCTAAAAGGTTGAGTAAATGTTTAAGGATGTTAAGGGAGTTACATTTAAACAGAAGTCCTCGATACCAGACGGAGTCAAAGGCCTTCTGAATGTCTAATAATAAGATGGCAGACTTTTTTATTTAAAAAGGAATAGAGAAAAGTAACATACAAGACAGCGACAGACAAAAAAGAGAAACTGATAACAAACTTCCTTACACCTTTGGGTAGATATGATTATAGATTATATATGTTCATGCCAATTTTTATATTAGTTATTATAACATAAGTTTTTAATCTTAAGTTATTTGTATTATCAATTTTAAAGATTTTTTACAATTTTTGTCAAATTCAAACTTGTGCAATGTAAAATTTTAATAAATTATACACATTTTTCCCCATTCCAGTTCCCGCTATTTTCTGAATATGAAGCAAATATAAGTTTCTTATAATTTCACAGAAAAGCGCCTACCACACCACAATTGACTACCACTGGATCAAAAGATACACACAAATGGACTGCTTATTCGAAACACCCTCTATATATGTTGAAACACTTAATCCTTAGATTTATTCAAAGCCGACCAGAATTTGCTTGGTATTCTTTTTTTTGCTATATTTGTCGAATTAATCTTATCAGTACTACTATTAATTACACAAGTCTCTGCGAAAGATAGATGGACAGATAGGACTTATCGATTCAATGAGAATGAAGGAAGATACCGAAAACACGTTATAAGTATTTCGGAATCTCCATTTCGCCTCTTCCGCGCGCCTCTTCTTATTATTAGGCACTAGTCATTTATCGATTTTATATAATTGAAATTCCTGAGTTGATTTATTTCGCCGTTTTATTACTGGCCTCCTATTTTATTGGAAAATTTGTGTGTGACATAATGGGGCAGCAAAAATTTGATAATAATTAATTTTCTGCCTCGCATATTATCCATCTAAATAATAAACACAATGAATATTTCTGAAGAATTGTTAAATTTATTGTTATTTATTGATATTTATTTAATAATATACCGGAAATTCTTGTAATTCTTCAGGCATTTGCAGTTTTTATAAAAGTGTTCAATTCAAACGAGTGTATCTATTCCTTGATTAAGCATCAAGTGAAATTTAGAGTTTAGAAAAGCCTGAAAATTTAGTTTGGTCACGTGGCAAAACGGAGCGACCAAACTAAATTTTCAAGCTTTTATAAACTCTAAATTTTACTTGATGCGCAAGGCTTATAAAATACTGATTAAACGCGAAGTTTAAAATATATCGATGTCTCACGCTGTATAATAAACTACCTGATTCCCTCAAAAATATAAAGCAACAGAAAATTTAAAAAAATGTATTAAAAAGACTAATTATAAAATAGGCATATTACTCAGTACGCTATTTTCTACATGATACTTTTAATAATATACTATATTATTAAAAGTTTAATATAAGTAAATAATTTTAATTGTAATTTCAACTTATTGTATTTCATGTTAACATAAAATAATTTTATAGATGTTTTTTTATCTCCTTAGACAATTGTAATACATGTAAAACCCATGTCTTCTACAAACAAACTTAAAAAAAAATCTGGTTTAGAACACTGCTTTGGCAGTATATTTTAAACTTCACAGCATTTTTTGGGCTTTTCTAAACCCGAAATATTACCTCATGCTCCAAGAATAACATACTATAATCATATGAAACTCATAATATTCTTGTTAAGCAGAATAGTTTTAATCCTGCTTTAGAATTATATTTTCAATACTGATTTAGCAGTATATTAATTTCACAAATATACTGCTAAATCAGTATTGAAAAATGTAATTCTAAAGCAGGAATAAAAATACACTGCTTAACAAGAATATTATGAATTTCATATTATTATAGTATGTTATAGGCTTGACGCATGAGGTAATATTTCTAGTTTAGAAAAGCCCAAACAATGTTCAGGCATTTCTAAGCTTGAAGTTTGACTTCATGCTTAATGAAGGAGTTACAAGACTTGTTAGAAGCTTCAAATTAAAATCATTAATAAAACCAACGAATTGGGATATGTATACTTGAAAAAAACCATTCCCTCTATAAATCAGAATAATTCAATTTTGAATCGTATGTATTTACAAAGTGTTAGGTTTATTTATGTTAGATTTTTTTGGTTTGATTAATATTTTATAATAATTAAAAAGTTTACATTACATTAGTTTAAAATGAAAATTAATCAAAATCATAACGTAATAGGTATTAAATATTTCACGTCCTCGCCCACTTTCCCCGAAACGAACTAAATTATTAATTATAAATTGAGATTGCAATTAAGAAGTTACCTCTTCGAGAGGTGGAGATGGAGCAACGTCTGTCGGAGGGTAGTGCGGATGCCTTAGTGCCCGAGATTGCAGCTCCCGAGTTAATCCAAGCGTCATTAGACTGAGCCTCCGCCTCCATACTACTAATTGCATTATATTAGAGAACGCGCCTTCTAGATGGCCCCGAGATCTCGGTAGGAGGACGTGTGCGTGACAAGAATGGCGAGACAAACACCTTTACTACTCGTACAACTCCACTTTCTATTCTATTCCGTGTTCTATTGTTTTCTGTAAATTTACCGCGTTTAGTCTGCTAGCTGTTATATGTCGGGTCTATTGTTTTATTCCTTATGCCTCTTGGTTTATTACGTATCTGCCTGCTGAAATTATCACATCCTTGTTTTCAGAGTTAATACTAAAGTGGGAAGATTTCATTATAATTCTGTTTATCTTCGTTCTTGATTTGTTTTATTTATTTCATCCTTATGGGCAATTGTCCCAGCCCGTTCAAACCAAATGTATCTTATACAGCTTATACAGAAGCTGTAATTTTTCCGACATTCGTTGTTTCTTTGAAGAATTCAATTTGAAGATTTAAACGAGTGTTTTCCACTCCCAGACTAAGCATGAAGTAAAATTTCGAGTTTAGAAAAGCCCCGTGAAAATTTGTCTCGGGTCGCGCAGCGACCCGAGACAAATTTTCTGGGCTTTTCGAAACTCGAAATTTTACTTCATGCGCCACGCGAATAAAACACAGATTCCCAGTTAAGTTCAAAAATACATAAATTTCACAATATTTTAGTGTTTTGTACGCGTGGAGCATGAAGTAAAATTTCAAGTTTAGAAAAGCCCAAAAAATTGTCTCGGGAGTGGAAAATACTCGTTCGAACTAAACTTTACAAAAAAAAGCAAGCAATATCTAATGATTTACAGAAAATAGGCTGAACTTGGAATACGTATACTTAAAAGATAAACTCTCTGTACAAACATAGATTTCAAGTGAAGTTCGAATATTCATAAATTTCATGAAGTATAATTTCGAGTTTAGAAAAGTCCAGAAAATGTTCACAAGGCTTTTCTCAATTCGAAATTTTACTTTATGCTTAGTCTGGGAGCGGAAAACACTTGTTTAAAGTTTCAAATTAAACTTATAAAAATACAGGGAATATCTAAAGATTTACAGAAAATAGGCTAAATTTGGTATACGTATACTTAAAAGAAAAACTCCCTGTATTTAATATAAGCATTCTCTGTTAAGATCAGATTATTCACCATGGGACTTTCGTCTCTGGGGTTACCCCAAGGCAGAGGTAGGAATCGCGGAGCCCGCGAAACAAAGTGCTTGCCCTTCACATATCCATTTCTTTCTTCTAGACGCATCTTAGAGAATTTTCATTCAAATTTATTAAATATCTCTATTGCTTAACACAAATTATGGGAATAACATATTGAAATTCACTTAACATTGCTCCAATTGTCATCTAACCTAACTTAAAACTTTCCAAACCTTACTACAAAATGTGATTCATACGAAAGCCGTTTGGACTAAATATTCAGCGTCTATAATTTAATTTCTAGAAGAGTATATGGATTTTATTTTGTTCATGACAATCTAATAATATGTGCATTATTTAATTGTGTGGCAGTATACATGGGGTGCATTTAACACTCAAGTACATTTAATACGGGATTTGCGTGATAAGTGTAGTTTTTGAACACGAATATAAATAATTGCATATTTTGATTGTTTGCCGCTGTGCAGTAACAGCGCTGTGCTAGTCAAATCAGCTTCTTTTGTCTTACAGTTGACCATGGCGGTGATGATGTCGTCGACGCCATTTTGTTAGAGTACGAAGTAACGCGTCAACATCTCCGCCGTTCTCGTTAGTTTAACCCGCGTAAAACGCGTTTGTAATCATGAATCATTCTCAAATCGGTTAAACAATTGTGCTTCTATCCATCGTGAGTATTTTTCAAAGCGAAACAAACGTTAACACCCTGAAAACTACATCCAAACGGAAGAGATTGTTTTTTGTGCAAAGAGCGTGTTTTTATGTAACTTAGGCGAAAGGGTAGACTGTGTGAGTATTATTTATTGTTGAACTATTGTTCATATTTGTGTTAGAGTGGAATTTACCCTACTACAAATTTAATTCATAGTAGTTTAATCTGTCATCATTTATCTGTTAAATTATTATAAAACACAACCGAACATTATGACTGACGCGTATTTGATAAACATATATAATAAATGTTGTTATATATTTTTTTAGTCGTAAAGATAGTATAGTGTATAACTTGCATATAATGGCTATTAATCACTCGAACGACTTGATCCACTCGCCTTCGGCTCGCTCCGCAAACCTCGTTTTCATGATTAATAGCTATCATTATATGCTCGTTGTACAATATACTATTTTCCAACGCCCATCTTTAATTTTTTGATTTGTTGTTGTTGCTCCAAACAGGAGTTACCTAGCTCCAGATTGTTTTACCAACATTATTCTATGCATGACAATCCCTAAATAATTACAATTCTTTTAAATTATAGGATGCTAAGTTGATTTCAGCACCTCATTTTATCTTTTTTAGCTTTATTGGGCTCCACCAATTATACCGTTTGTTTTTTTTATCTTGCTTACCATTGGGATTTCGTAAACTATTATAGACCCAAAGACGGTTAAATTAGACAAAAGTTTTCATTTTCAATACAAAATAAAACTGCGTTAACAAATATCATCTAGCGTCATTTGTTTTTAAAATATGGTGAACATAATAAAAATCGACAAAATTATCGTATTACTATAACTTTGTTGATTAGAACAATAACTAATTAAAATTTGAAATCAACTCCAAATAATATCCAAAGAACATAACAAAATTGAAAAACAGAGTGTCCCGTTTTAAAGAGTGTCTCTTTAAAGACACAGACAGAGTGTCCAGCTTTAAAGATCAACGAGACACTGTCTGTGTACAGAGTGTCCCGTTTTGTACAGCGTGTCTCCTTTTAAAGATACGACAGTAAAATTATCTTATTCCTATGGCAGCCATATTTGATTTTTACATCGTTAAATAGAGCAGGAAATTTAAGTTTAAAATTATGTGTCAAATTAAAATGGCACATGTCAAATCTCATAAAATGAAACACTCTGTATAACATTTGACAGTTTCTTTGGCTTAATTAAGTTATGTACACTTTGTAGATGTGTGTATGTGTATAATTTTTAACTTTACAATAAATCAGTGTTCTATACGCGTAGCGCATGAAGTAAAATTTCGAGTTTAGATAAGCGTAATTTGGAAAAATGTTTAGGCTTTTCTAAACACGAAATTTTATTTCATGCCTGATCTGCGAGTGGAAAACGCGGTTTAGGATGATTTTAATGGTTTTATAAAAAAAAACGGAAAGAGAAAAAGTTATCTTATTGATTTGATCACAGAGGTGGTCTGGGTTCGATTCCCTGCGGGGGCGAGTAATTTTTTTAACGAAAAATACTCTTCCTCAGTTCCATGGATATGTATGAATGTGTTGTGATGTCCAAATATATGTTAATAATTAAAAATAATTAGTAACATTACAAAAATTGAATTAATAATAATAATAAATGCTTGATGGCTAATGGTCACATTAAACCAAGGTCAGCCAAAAAGCCATCCTAATAAACCAATCGATTTGATAACTAATATTAAACATTCATTTTCTAAGTGTATCTTCTGTAAACTTTAATTTCTAGTCGATTGATTTCAGATTTAATTTCCAAACATAAATAATTTCAAGCTAAAATTTTCCTCTGACATAAAATCTTAATTTTATAAATGTTCACTCCTTTATTTTTCTTGAACTTTATTTATTTGATGTTGATATATTTAATTCTATAATAAACTTTAAAATAAATTTGAAAAGTTATTTTCTTGTTAAAACAAGCTATCAGTCAACAATGGTTACAACATGGATTCTCGACTGCATTTTTCTCAACAAGAAATTTGTTCAATTATTTTGTTTGTTTAACTTCTAATTTTGAAAACAATTGAGTTACATTATATAGAACCTTCATCCGTCAACTGTTATTTTATTTTATTTTTTAAGGTTATCTCCTTGTCGAAAAAAGTAAAGATTTTGTTTTCTTATACTAATAGACTTGGACTGAAAAATTAAGTTTAAAATCGTAGCCAAAGTTTGCATTACTTCAAAGCCTTAAATTATTTCGCTGTTGAAGATCATTTTTTTGCTTTCCATATTTTTGATAAAAGCATTTATTATCATTTAAGAATAATTTTCACTCCTTAATTAAACATGAAGTAAAATTTCGAGTTAAGAAAATCCTGAAAATTCTAGGTTTTTCTAAACTCAAGATTTTACTTCATGCGCCACGCGTATAAAACACTGATTTATTCTTAAGTTCAAAATCATACACACACATCAATAATATGTACGTAACTTGAATAAATCATTAGCCCTACGAAGAAATTGTCAAATGTCAGAATGTTCGGCTTTATAAAATATAACAATTATCAATTTAATTTGACACATGACACATGAATTTTAGCTCAAATTTTCTATTCCTTTCAATGGCATTAAAATCAAATATTGCTGCCATATGACAAATTTAACTTTGATGTCATATCTTTAAAACGGAACAGCTATACAAACGCTAATTTTCTCGTTGTGTTTATCAGTTGTTATTTTGGGTACATTTAGCTGGCCATCTTTTTAATTAACAAAGTAACGGCAAAATAAAAATATCCAACGATTTTGACATTTTTTGCTATATTGTAAAAACGAATGAGACTAGTCGAAATTTAATATCGTAATATTATTTTGTAATAAAAATGTAAACTTTTGCGTAGTTTAATCGTTTTCGTATATTTAATAGTTAACGAAACCCCAATGGTAAGCATGATAATTCGAACGAACGGTGTGTCAAGCTCCACAAAAGTTATTGAAATATAATACAAAATGTATATTATCCACGCCCGGCGCATTCACCATTTATTATTAATTTCTTTTTAAATGATTAAATTGTTATTAATAATGTGAAAATAATGAACTTTCTGCTACATTTTGGTAGAGTCTAGTTTTTTGAGCAAAAAACCAGGCATACCAAAAATCGAATGTTTGTCTCTTACAGCGAATTTAGGGAAATTTAATCTCGTTCAAGTGGAGCTAGCGTCTAGACACTATCTACCATTGATCAGTAAAGGTTAATTTTAGGAGCAATAAACAGGTGTATCAAAAATCGAAATTTTAACTATGTGGTGCTAAAGTTAACTTATCGTGTCGTTTGGGTTTGGTTTTAAATAATTCCGTACACAAGTAGTTCTAGATGAAAACCAGCATATTTTAATCCATTGAGATGAAAATGACACAAGTTTACAGAACTGTTGAAGTATTTCAATATGTTAAACTACTTCAAACCAGCCCAAAACGACATGATACGGTATTACAGAGTTTTTGTATTGCATTTCACTTTATATCGAATGTGAATCCCTTTATCTCAAATGTATTTCCAATTTATCAAATACATTTCCCTATAAACCATTATATTTCCCTATATGTCAAAACCTTATCACAGTATGTCAATTACATTTCACTTGTCAACAAAATCGCTACAGTTTGTCAAAAAATGCTTGTTAGCAATGAACTAAGAAGACTCGTTTCCGGAGAATAGATGCTGGCATAAGTAATGTTACATATGAATAAATAAAAATGAATAATTTCCAGAAGAAAGTTATTATTGTTGCAAAAATGTCCAACAACAATTTTAAAGGGAAAAGTGTTTAGTATATAGCAATACTCATTTGGTAAATCGGGGAATCTTTTGGCATATATTTGACAAGGTGAAATACATTTGGGATATAGTGAATCTTATTTGATCAATAGTAAAGTCCAATAGAAAAATCCTGTATCTAGAAAGAATATTATAAATGAATGTTGTCACACTTGGTTTAATTTGTTATCTTAAAACAATGTTTGTAAATGTTTCTAGATTAAAAAAGCCTTAAATGTTGGATTTTCTGGGTGCTACGCTTCGCTTTGCCTGGCAACTCCAAATGTTCAGGCTTTTCTAATTTCTAAATATTTTTCTCATGCGCTAGATGTCTAAAACACTGATTTAGCATGTCAATTAAAACCTCATACATTGAGCTTCATTTATACCATATGTTTTAAAATTATTTAGATAAAGGGTGGCTTTAAAATTCTGAACGCATGTTATACAGAGAGTTTTATGTAACACCGAACATTTTTATTACGAGAATTTGTCTTCGAAGTAACCATATGCATACGTTGCATATTTTTCGATGCTCGGTTTATTAAAAGAATTTAATTTCTACTCCCAGGCTAAGCATGAAGTAAAATTTCGAGTTTAGAACAGCCTGAAAATTTGGATTGGTCGCGTAGCGCGATGCGCGGAGCGGCCAAACCAAATTTTCCGGCTTTTCTAAACTCGAAATTTTACTTCATGCGCCACCGGAACAAAACACTGACATATTACAAAGTTTAAAATACACCGCTAAACTTTACATTAAATCAGTGTTTTGTATCGATGACGCATGAAGTAAAATTTCGAGTTTAGAAAAGCCTAAAAATTTGGTTTGGCCGCTTCGCGCTCGCGCTACGCGACCAAACCAAATTTTCAGGCTATTATAAACTTGAAATTTTACTTCATGCTCAGCCTGGGAATCGAAAACAATCGCTTAGAGCCTCAAATTGAATTCTTTTAATAAATCGAGCATCGGAAAATATGCAACGTATGCATATGGATATGGATCAAAGAAAAATTTTCGTTATGAAAATGTTCGGTGTTACATAACACTCTCTGTATGTTAATTCATTGCAATGTCAGTAGTTGAAGCTTGATGACATTAGGTGTCAATTTTGGTGTAAAGCTTTATTTTCATAATGGTATTTTTTCTATTGCATAAGCGATTCATCGTTGAATCTTAATTCTGTAATGGAAATCGTGTTCATGGGGAGTGGGTATATAGTGGTCAACCTTGTTTAGCTAAATTAAGACAACAGTTTCTGATTTTGTATTTTTGGATGCTGATTTTTTCAATGTGGTCCGGAATTGTGTTCGATTATTCAAGGAAACTGGAAATTTAACGCACAGGCACGGTGGTGGCAGGCCAACGGTTCGTACGGATGAAACTGGAAAATGTTCGTGAGATGCACCGACAACATTATTACGAAAACTCGCACTTAATTTTATTGCACAAAAGTGTACTTGACACTTCTGTACAATAAAACTAACCACTCAAAATATGTTATAGTATAAAACGGCCGTGATGAGTTTCCTAGTAACAAAAATAAGTAAACGTGTCAATTTCCTTAATGTCAAAATGCTGCGTCATTTAGACAACAATTAAAAAATTTCAATTTTAACTAAAATAGAAGATGGTTTCTGTATTTCGGCTTTGTTGTATTTATTTCGAGCGTTTTGGTTTTTAATAACGGTGTTATTTTTAAGTTATGGTGTTTTATCATTTATGGAAACTGCTGCTAGGCAATTAACACAGACCCAAGTTATACAACTAGAATATTGCGAAAAATAGTTATGAGACTTGTGCTTAATTTTATTGCACAGATGTGTACCTATATCGTTAAGTACCTGCAGAGCAATTTTAACGAAAGACGTTGGATTATTCCCGTACAAGATGCAAGTATTTCATGAGCTTCCAACATCTATTATAATAAACAGACAAATGTCTTTACAAAACCTATTTAAACCTATTTAATTTACAACATGCGTTCAGAATTTCAAAGCCACCCTTTATCTAAATAATTTTAAAACATATGGTAGAAATCATTAGGTGTTGATTTTTCAGTTTTTTTTTTAATATAAAATCAGGAAATGTACCATGATTGACATGTCACATTTGTTTTCTAATTATATTCGCGATTTTACAAGCAAGAAAGCCCTATTTATAATTTACCGATCACTCAACATTAATTAACGAAGCCATTTTATACCTCACTCACTTCATGCATTGTTAAAACGAATTCACTTCAATATTCACATCTCGCGAAACCCAATTACGAATACTCTAAAATCAATACTTTCAGTATTTGCGAATGTGACGCAAACACGATCTAAATAAGTATAATAGGATGTGTTGGAGAGAATGTGCAAACGAGGAAGTGCACATCTCATTATCCTCGAGGAAGTTATCTATAAGGATTCGCCCGTCGAGGCGAAAGAAGTAATGGCATCCCGGCAGCGAGTCGGTCAAATCAAAAAGGATAAAAGAAAATTATGATAGGGCCCTTTCGGGAATATAAACTCGTATCCCGGAGTCTTCGATATGATGAGATCCAATCGTGAAGTTTAATTAAAATCTGTAATAACTTTACACCTCTATCTAATAATATAAAAAAATTGAAACATATGAGAAGTAATAAATTTAATATAGTTTCTTATCTTATTACACATTAATCTCTGGCAAACATCTTTAAGCTCATTGCGACCCTAACCTTATGCTTTAGGGCAGGAGTCAGCAACCTGTCTTCTACAAAATTATGAAATTGTGCAAACATGCCAATATTAATACTGCATACATTTAATAATACATTCAAACCATAATTAAAAACACATAACTTTAAAACTGATATGGTGAATTTGTTGTGAAGTGTAAAAGACGCGCTTTTATACGGTAAAGAAGTCAGAAGTAAATTTTAAATGTAAATTTAATATTTTCTGTAAGTTACATGGAAATAGAAATTAACAGTTTACCAATACACAATATATCAATCTCTAATACGTTTTGGGTTTTATGT
The DNA here is from genome assembly GCA_932526585.2 of Philonthus cognatus. Classification (NCBI taxonomy): domain Eukaryota; kingdom Metazoa; phylum Arthropoda; class Insecta; order Coleoptera; family Staphylinidae; genus Philonthus; species Philonthus cognatus. The sequence continues at coordinate 63,205,915 of OW052241.1, read as the reverse complement.
TATTGGACAGTGTTTTATACGCTTGGTGCATGAAGTAAATATTTCGAGTTCAGAAAAACCTGCACATCTTCAGGCTTTTCTATACTCGAAATATTTACTACATACTTAATCAAGGAGTGGAAAACACTCATTAGGGTCTTGGCCCTCAGCAGTAAGAAGAAGGACAAGGGGGCGACGGCCACAGGCGCATCAAGCAGAGGGGCGCCATCAAGCCCAATATCGGAAATTTTAAATTTTTTAAATTATATAAGGAATCTATCGTATGTTCAGTTAGAATAAATCTCTAGAGTGCCATGGAAAATAATTTAGGCTGGAAACTGAAAATATACATTATAATTATTATATCTGACGATTTATATGTGAATCCCTGAAGTGTGGAGCCAACTTAAATTTGAAAAAAGATGAAATCATGGCACTCTAGAGGTTTTTTTTTATTGAACATAGAATATATTTTGAACTAGGGGTGGGAATTTGAATTTTCGCGAATATTCAAATACCACATTATTTTATCACTAACTTTTTCACATAATTGATTAATTTAGCTATTTAAATATTTAAATATTTCATTAAATTAATGTTAGAAAATGTTTAATATATTTTTTTAAAGTAAACAATTTATAAATTCATATAGTTTATTTGTATAAATATTTGACTAATTTGAATGTTTCATATTTGAATATTCACGAATATTCGAATTCCCCGCGTTATTTTAAACTTCACATTAAATCGGTGTTTTATACGCGTGGCGCATGAAGTAAAATTTCGAGTTTATACACTATTCCATTTGTTTCTGGATCTCGCCTAGCTATGGAAAAGTGACAGTTTAAGTATTGTAAATGGGGCTGGTTGTGTTTTAAATCAGGGTTTTTAAATGTCACTGTCAGATGTTCGATTTTAAGGTTATAATTTCTGACTATTGTGATCTTACACTGTTGCCTGTTTTACAAATGTTCAGATATAAAAGGATAATAATATGCAGTTTTAAGATTAACAAAATTTACTACTTGGTTTTTGTACATACAAACACAGCAATAATATTGTATATAACAAATATAATGAATTCGGCTCTGCAAACTTATTTCGTCATCCATTTGTATTTCTCGCTTGGGTCTTCCCGCTAACACATTTTGATCAACTCCATCCATCCACCTTAATTTTGGCCATTCTCTCTTCTGTTGGCCCTCAGTATTTTTTTGTAGAATTGCAAATTTATTCCCACCCTCTTGTGATACTGATAGTTTTCATGTCAAACAATTTTTAAGCCCTCATTCCACTTTTATTATTTAGTCAAGAGAACCTGCATCTGAATCTTCAGATGTTTGTTCTGAGCCAGATTCCCCAAGCGAAATAATAAAAGGAGGAATGGTTTCAAAAGAAAGGTTCCCCATGTCTTTTGTCCAGTCATCCGAAATAAGTTTTTCACAATGATCACAGAAATTTTGCCACATATCAGATGTACATTTTGAGAGAGACTCAAGCCATAAATTCTGAACACGATCCTTAGATGGTTGCTTAGAATTTATGTGCTTATTGTAGTAAGTCTTACAAAACCCCCATGCTATTTTAATTGGATTGTATTGACAATGGTATGGCGGTAATCTAAGAACTTTGTGCCCGTTCTTTCTCAAAATGTCATCAACTACGTAAAGTTTGTCATTTGATCGAAAAGGTATAAATAAAGCCCATAGTTCCTTTTTGGTTAATTTTGGATTGAATTTTACATTGTGTTTAACCAACCACTCCTGCATTTCGCATTTCTTACAAGAAAATGAAAGAGTTTTGTCTAACTGCACGGAATGGTATGCAGCATTATCCATAATAACTACACATTTCCTTGAAAGCTTAGCCAAAGCAGGAATAAGTTGATTAACCACCCAATTTTGAACAGTATTACAATCCATTGTGGCATGGTAATCTCGGTCATTGTTTTTCGAATGTAATAAAAAATCGCACCCATCCAAAAACCCACCCCTATACCCAGCATGTAGAATGGTGAAGCGTTTGCCTTCATTTTTGAATTTAGTTAGATAACTTTTTATATCCGTTTCATGTACCCAGCGTCGAACCACGGATCCATTCTGATATATCCATGTTTCATCCAGGTATACGAATTGGATATCTTCACTGGAATTTTGATACTGTAAAAATTTTCTAAGGAAAATAATTTTAGCTGCAACAACATGTTTTTGTTCACAGAGAATTTTGCGCCCATTAATTAATTTGAATTTATACCCCATACTTTTAACAACCCTATAAAGTGTTGTTCTACTCCCATGGAACTCATAATTTTCTTTCATATCATTCAAAAGATCTCTCAAAGTAAAATACTGATTTCTAGAGTTATATTGCCAAATTAGTTGTTGCAGATCTTTTCTAGCTAGGTGATTCCAAAAATGGCTGTTTTTAGATCGTTTGCCAGAAGTAGTAGATTTCAATTCGTCAGGTCTTTGTCGTAAAATTAATTGTAATGAAGATCTCCCTACCTGAAACGTAATTATCTTTAATTAAATATATATGATAATTAAAATACTAGACATACCCCAAAAATATCTATTAAAATCGTAATAATATTGTGATGCTGTAGATTTGGATTACTTTGCCTAAAATGTTTGTAGGATTTCAGAATTTGTAACCTTTTTGATTCAGAGATAATCTTTGGCATGTTAATATTTAATATGTGCCTGAAATTATTTTTCACTTTGACATTGACACAGCATTGCAACACTAGATTAATTTGATTTAATAATAAAATGCTCGAAGAAGCGACCGCCTGGCGAAATAATTGTTGCAAGATTAACAATAAACCTCTTGAAAATTAAAAAGAGGATTACTTATGATATCATAAATTATTGCAGCACTGTTAAAATAAGGAATCAGGAGTGGCAACTAATAAAAAATGTAAATGTTGATACTGCAACATAACAACACGAAAGCATGGCTAGGCGAGATCCAGAAACAAATGGAATATATTATAGAAAGCCCCGTGAAAGTTTGTCTTGGGTCGCTGCTCGACCCGAGACAAATTTTCTAAACTAACTAAATCTAAACTCAAAATTTTACTTAATGCTTAATCTGGGAGTGGAAACCTACGTTAAAAAATATAATGTCAATTATTGGTGACATTTTTTAATTAAAACAGTAAAAACTGTTAAAATAGAAAAACAAACAAGTTTTAAAATGGTGACTATTTTGTTACATATATCTGTCAATAGTGACTCGGAATGCTCTGCTTTCGTTGTTGTTGTTGTTTCTACAATTTTTGCGCTTGTTTCTTTTTTGAAGACAAGTTTTCATTCTACATGCTATTTTTGACGTGGTATTTAAGAGCGTCAATTACATAGATTGCGTATAACATGAAGTTAAAGTTAAAATCATTCTGTTTTGTTTTACATTTTTGACAGTTTTTCTTTGTATTTCCCAATATTCTGACGTGCGCACAAACCTGACATTTTTACGCATGTTTCGTATTTTTTTACATATTTTGAGAGTTGGCGTTTATTGGACATAGGTCGGCGTTGACAATAGATATAGCATTTGTCAATAGTTATAATTAACATTAGTTGACATTTACTTCATAATGACACATGGTATTTATAATGATTGTCAAGTTGAGGGGCGCCTATTGGATTTTTGGCCCGAGGCGCAAGTTTTTCTTACTGCGGCGCTCTTTAGGATAACAATGAACACTTTTAATAGCTGAGGCTGTTACTTGGTGAAATTCCAAATCAACACTTTTAGTAAATAACACACTTAGTTAAGATTTCACTGTTTACTAGTTGACACTGCAACAAGTTGTTAGCCACATAGTGGCTTAATCTGCCTGATAAAGCCATTGAGTGGCGAAACAATTGTTGCAGTTTCAACCAATAAACAGTGAAATCTTAGTCAAGTGTGTTACTTAATAAAACAATAAATACTTTTATAACGTGACGCCCCAAAAGAAGAGGATCGAACTAAATACGTAGTTGAATATTCAATAAACCAACTTAAATAATTGAATACATTTCCAACTGCTATAAAATGAATTACCATTAAACATTCAAAATTATTGATTAAAAGTGTAATTTAATTTCTAAATAATGAAATTGTATATAAATCAACACAATAAAATGAAATTCAAATAAATGACACCAATATAAAACAATGCTAAGATATTTAAACATTTCAATACTAAGATATTTAATAATAATAATCTGACAATAAAACTTATTAGTATCTACCAAGAGATTTAAGATTTACAAAGATTTTTAATACACTGCAAATACCTAAATCATATTAATTTTATTATCATGTAAGATTATTATTATTAAATACCTTAATATTAAAAAGTTTAAATATCTAACCTTAAATCTCTTAGTAGACATTTATAAGTTTTAGTAGAGTCTTAGCTCTACTAAAACTTATTAGTATCTACTAAGAGATTTAAGATTTACAAAGATTTTTATACACTGCAAATACCTAAATATTATTATAAAATAATTAACGACACCAATAAATAAGACAATAAGATCTTACAAAAATCTTAAAAGTCTATCTAAAATCTTCACACTGTTTGTAAACTATTTTAAGTCTGAGCACAACATTATAATTAGTAAACAGTTCTAAGTGTTACAACTGCTTAGTATTTTAGAATTATTCTAAGACTTCTATCTGTGTACTACGACTTTTATGATATTGTTAGTAAACTAATAACCGTCTAGGAAGAGTTTTAGGACAAAGTTTAGATCTCTCTACTAAGACTGTGTAAAGGTAAGTATACAAATCCCAATTACATATACGCTGTAAATATTCAGATTCTTGTTATTTTTTAACTTCTAGTTGAAGCTATTAACGAGTGTTTTCCACTCCCAGACTAATCATGAAGTAAAATTTCGAGTTTAAAAACCTAAACGTTTGGATTTGGACGCGTAGCATCCAAATCCAAATTCAGGATTTTCTAAACTTAAAATTTAACTTTAGGTGATGTCCACTCCCAGACTGAGCATGAAGTAAAATTTCGAGTTTAGGAATGCCCCGTGAAAATTTTCTGGGCTTTTCTAAACTCGAAATTTTACTTCATGCGCCACGCGTATAAAACATTGATTTTAAGTGAGGTTCAAATATACACTAATTTGGCAATATTTTAGTGCTTTATACGCGTGGCGCATGAAATAAAATTTGGAGTTTAGAAAAGCCCAGAATATTTGTCTCGGGTCGCTGTGCGACTCTCGACAAATTTTCACGGAGCTTTTCTAAACTCGAAATTTACTTTATGCTTAGTCTGGGAGTGGAAAACACTCGCTTAAAGCTTAAAATTGAATTCTTATTAAATAAAACAACGAAAAAAAAAAAAAAACAAAGAAAAACTTCCTGCAAATTCGTAAAAATGTTTTACTTTACAAAGTAAACGTAGTAGTTGGTATACGTATTCCAAATTCAGCTTATTTTCTTTAAATCTTTAGATATTCGTTGTTTTTTAAATTCATTTTGAAGCTTTAAGCGAGTGTTTTCCACTCCGAGACTAAGATTGAAGTAAAATTTCAAAGTTAGAAAAGCCCCCCGAAAATTTGTCTCGGGTCGCGCAGACAAATTTGGCGCATGCGTATAAAACACTGATTTTAAGTTAGATTAAAATATATATAAATTTCTCAATATATTATTGCTATATGCGCGTGGCGCATGAAGTAAAATTTCGAGTTTAGAAAAGCCCAGAAAATTTGTCTCGGGTCACTGCGCGACCCGAGACAAATTTTCACGGGGCTTTTCTAAACTCGAAATTTTACTTCATGCTTAGTCTGAGAGTGGAAAACACTCGTTAAATGCTTTAAATTTAACTCTTAAGAAAAAACAACGAATATCTGAAGATTTTAAGAAAATAAGCTGAATTTGGAATACGTATACATTAAAGAAAAACTCCCTGTATATGTATACTTTTAAGAAAAAATCCCAGTAAACAAACATTTGGTGTATTCACTTCTTAATTAAACATGAAGTAAATATTTTAAGTTTAGAAATGTTACTTCATGTGCTTTACGTATAAAACACCGAAATATTGTAAAGATCCTAATATGCTTTTAAAGCAGTTTCCGAAAGACGTATATTCTGAACTTCACTTAAAGCCAGTGTCTTGTATGCGTGGCATATGAAGTAAAATTTCTAGTTTAGAATATCCTGAATTTGGATTTGGACGCTACTCGACCAAATAAAAACGACAGGCTTTTCTAAACTCGAAATTTTATCCATGCTTGGTCTGGGAGTGGAAAACACTGTTTTAAAACTTTGATTTGAACTCTTTAGAAATAAAAAGAATAACAAATTCCCTGTAAATGAAGCATTTAAAGAAGGAAATCAAACTATATATTTATTTTTAAATGTTCTTGAATAATTGAATACATTTTTCAAATCTATCGGGAGAATATTTTGGGGCAAATGAAAATTAATCGACGTTATTCATATAAAAATATATGATTTCATTAGTAGGTGAGAGATTAAAATCCCTTTATTTTCATACGCCATAATTTTATTTACCTGTTTGAACGACACATTTCACCATTACTATGTAGGTTTTATAGGGTGTCCAATTAGTGCGTTCTCAGAAGATATCTCAGCTCTTGTTGAAGCTAGAAAAAAACTTTTTGCATTATAGTTGCTCGACCTTTAAAGCTGCATAACTACACATTTCTTGCATGCGTACAAAGTGTGACATAAAGTTAGTAGCAGATGTAAATTACTTTACCAAACGCTGTAATTATCGGGATATCTGTACTAAAATGAAAATGAAAATGATCATTATGGCTAACATAGTTAAATTCACAACAAAAAACATGATAAAACCGTTAACGATTGCAATTAACCAGGCACTTTCTGAAGAAAACTTCCCACCTGAGCTGAAAGTAGGTAAAATCATCCCTATCTATAAAAAAGGTTGTCCACACGATATTGGTAATTATAGACCTATCAATATCCTACCAATATTCTCAAAGATCTTCGAGAAAGTGATGTATGATAGATTATTAAACTAGATAAAATCCAAATAAATTCTGTGCAAAGAACAATTTGGATTCAGTAAAGGACTCACAACCACCCATGCTATATATAACTTCTTAAACTTTGTTTTGGCAAATCTCGACAAGAATGCTACTGTTTCTTCAATATTTATAGACATAACAAAGGCGTTTGACTGTGTACCTCACGATTTACTATTGCATAAACTATCGATGTATGAGATACGGGAAAATTGTCATTGCCTTTTGTCATCATACCTTACTGGAAGAAAGCATTTAACAAGTATATATATAAAGAACGAATTATATAACTCAACTTTTGCTGATTTGACAGTTGTTGGTGTACCTCAGGGTAGCATACTAGGGCCACTACTGTTTTTACTGTTCATTAATGACATGCCATTTGCCATAAACGCGCATTTAACAATGTTTGCCGACGACACCACAATCAACCTACGAGATCAAAATATACACGATCTAAATAGTGCTACAAATATAGTACTTTGTGAATTAAGTTCATGGATAACAATGAACAACTTATTGATGAATATACCAAAAACATCAGTCATTAATTACAGAGCTCCTTTAGGACAGGCAAATATATCAGTAAATAATGAAACGATTAGTGAAACAGACAATGTCAGATTTTTAGGTCTTGTCATACAAAATGACTTAAATGGGGTACGCATATAAGCAACATTTGTTCAAAATTGGCTAAATATTCATATCTATTAGTATAAATGAAATTGCCAATTCTTCGTTGCAGAATACTTCAAACATTAAAAGTGCGATTTTTTTCGCAATCTACAACAAGTTAGTCTTACAAAGACTATATATACATAGTCTTTGTAAGACTAACTTGTTGTAGATTGCGAAAAGAATCGCACTTTTAATGTTTTATATTCATATCTGATATATGCGACACGAAATGACATTAATGAGCAAGCTGCTCGCACCATTTACATGGCTTATTGTCAACCGTTGCTAACGTATGGTCTAATCTTCTGGGCCTGCACAACGGAAGCAAATATCCATAAAATATTCACAGTGCAAAAAAGATTAATACGCGCAATAGCTAATCAAAAACCATATACAAGCTGCCGCAACCTGTTTAAAACACTAAATATTATGCCCATTATCTGTTTATATTTGTATGAGTAACTTAAATTCGTTAAAATGAACCTTAATATCTTTAATGCTCATATAACAGAACACGGTTACAATACTCGGAAGAAGATATTAAAACTTCCCATACATAGTCACAGTTTTTACCATAACGCATGTGCTATCCAATCAGGGAAACATTACACATAACTACCTGACAATATAAAAAAAAATGCCTAACAAAGCATTTATCAAAAAAAATAAAACAATATTGCAAGACAATTCATTCTACAGAATCGAAGAATATATACAATACTGTGATAAAATTGTACAAACCGAATAACTTTAATAGTTTTACTAGTCCTGCCCATTGCATTCTATATTAGTCGATTTAATTTAGTTGTGTAAATTTTAACTTATTCACTATTTTAATATTTTCTTTTGGTGTATACTAAGCCATATTTGACCCACCCATGAATGTACTTTATTCTATTTGGAAATAAATAAATTGAATTGAATTTTATTGTATTACTGAAATAATGCAAACTGACAAAATTTGACATTTTCTTGAAAATCTATTAAAATACTTCAACAATTCTCTTACAAACACTGGTAGCACACGAACAAAAAATACGATAATCGGGACATTTGAATGTCCTGAAAGATCTAGATCTAGACTCCAGAACTAACATTCAAAACCGACGCAATCCCGATTAATAAGGACATCTGGCAATCCTATTGATAAGCGGTGTGGTTTTACGAAGTTTGATGCTGAACGTTTAAATTATATTAAAATATGTGATCAAATTGTAAATGTAAATGATTGATTTCTTGAATTAATTTCTCATCTGGCGATTGGTGAAACATATTACAATATGTGAAGTTATTTAAATTAAAAACACTTAGCATTGTTTCACAAATAAAAACTTTATTCCCAGTAGTTTTAGTTTGTTAGACCATTTTCAAAGAAATGTACAGAAAAAACTTATCGCCTAGGTATATATACAAATATTTTTCTTTCGGATAATAAGGGAAGTCGAAATTGGGCAATTCCAAATCTCCTCGTTGTCGTTCATGGTATTTTCTCCATTTATCTGTCCCTGTTAATCTCCAGGCATTCTTTTAAATTCAGTGTGTATCCCTTATTACCTGAATGCAAAATCTTAAAATTATGCAAATTAAAAAAGTCATTGAATGCGATACAATGTTTGGATAACCTAGTTGTTGGTTTATTATCTAAAACAGATTTGTTATGCTCATTTATTCTGGTTTCAAATGATTTTCTGATTTGCTCAATATAAACTGCATCGCATTCATCACAACATCACAACCGAAACTAGTCGGAATAAAGTTTTAATTTGTGAAACAATACGAAGTGTTTTTAATTTAAATAACTTTACATATATCATTGGGATAGATTTTAAAATGAATTTTCTTTTTTACATTTAAATTAAGTTAAATATTAATGATTCAAATCATTATTAAAATCGCTATTAATTTCGGTTTCAAATGTTAGTTCTTTTATGATTTATATCACCATAAAATAATCATTATTTAGGCTGTTTATTTATTTATTTTTTTCTCAGGGCCAACTGAATAAAATTAATACGTTATTTTTAACTGGTAAGCTGAATCAAAAATATACTTTAAAAAAATCATGAAATAACACAAAAGGATATTTCGCGTATGTTCAAGAGCCCCATACGCATACCATAAAATCCAATTCAAAAACTTGCCAATTACCTCCACGAAAAACTTTTCATTTTTAGCAAAATCCGCAGCGGATGAACAGATTTAAATTTTCATCCGGGCTTCTCCTCGTCCGCATTATTAATGCTCAAATTATTCGAAAATACAATTTATATATCCCGTTCCGCGTTCTTCACTTTGCATCATCGCCGGATTATTTACAGAAACTTGATTTTTAATCCGTCCGCCTTGCCGAGCAACGAGGTCAGTAGTCAGTTTACAAATTACCCGCCTTGTGCATCTGACGCTGAAAGTTTTAAAGATTTTTATATTGTATGTGCGGTGTACACAAGCAAACATGTATTTCATTTCGCATTACGTGATGTGTGTATCCGATGTCGGGAAAAAATTAATGACCTTAAACTGAAATTAATAGAGTTGGGAATAGGGCATGTACATAGTAATAAGTCAAGCAGATTCTATGGTAATTTGTATTATAGACTACTGAAGGATATTCTGTTTCCTTATTTGAGCATATCTACATTGGTAATTGACTGCATGACCCAATGCTCTAGGCACAGATTTGCACATATCATTTATGTAACGAATAAATGTGATTTGACATTTAAGAAGCGTCAAATCTATATTGTAAAAATAATTAATCAATTTGCCATTTAATGTAACTTTATTTTCAATGCACTCTTATCATTCCATCATCACACGCTAACCACTATTTATAAAACGTCTATATTTACAGAATACATAGTTAAATACTATAGATTATAATAAGTAATTACACTTTTAGTAAATAACACACTTGGTTAAGATTCCACTGTTTATTGATTGACACTGCAACAATTGTTTCGCTAGACAATGGCTTCATCAGGCAGATGAATAATGACCACTAAGTAACAGCCTCAACTATTAAAAAAATAATAAGTATATTCAATTTAAATTCTGTAAATTGGCTTTCGAACCTGAGGTCATTTAGCCTGTCTGTGTCGATTCGATTTCGATATTAATAATATGGTATATTCTAAATGTCACTGTCTTTTTTTAATAATAATAATACATACAAGTGTAAGTACTCTGAAGGTTGATCATTTTGCTTCTTGGAGGTTTTTTTACAATAGGTGTGGGATTGTTGAAAAGGATAGAAGCATATTCCAGCAGGGGTCGGCAAATTGATTTATAAATATGCACAGCTGTGTCAGTAGAAATACCTTGTTGCTTATAAGTTAGTGATCTGAAATGCCTAGCCTTGCTTTTAACTTTTTTCTTTCATGATTTGGAAATGAATTTTAAATGTGTCTTGGATCTAGAGTTATTCCTAATTATTTACAGGTTCTACATGGAGCTAACCAATTTAAATGGATTGTAAATTGGGAGTTATTAGGGCGGTGAAATGGGATTAGGAATTGTGATTTGTTGGGGTGTATGGAAATTCTCCATTTTGCGAACCATAGTTGAATTCTATCTATCAAACCCTGCAGAGTACTTAAAGCTTTGGGATGTGTAGGTCCGTGTGATATTAGGGTTGTATCGTCGGCATATAGGAGAGGATGTGCGGATTTGTCAACGTACTTTGGATTTGTAAATTTGTCTCACTGTGTTATTTAAGTAATTAAAATTATTAAAATAATAAAATTGATATTGCAAGAAAATTTAGAAAATAAACCCTAATTATATGAAATTTATTAAAAACTTGTTTGCGGAAATTGTAACTGTTTATTGTTATATATAAGAGTTTTTGATCCATTTACCTACTATTCATTTTAAAAAAAGGTGTTTAATGTAAACATTTTATTTACTTAGTAAATATAAAATGTGAATTTTCGTTCAGTTTCGTTTTTAGTATTTAGTAATTTTATAACTGTCTCTGTCTAGTTTGTAGATGCATTCATTTAAATGATTTATGCTGCAATTTTATTATTAATTAGTAAGCTACATACTTAATTGCAAGCTTGAAAAGCTTGCATAATCAATCTTTCTGTGCAAGCAACCTTTAACATCTGTATGATAATTTTACACAAGTAAACAAGCAACACTTTAATACAGAAGTTCAAGCATGCTTGTACAAAAAAATACCTTTAGACAATATTTGTATTTCAGTTTAATCTGCGTACAGTAAAGAGTAATTATAAAAATTAGTTTCGTTTAGCTTTTGTGGCTTTTTGTTTCAATGATTAAGTTGTATTTTTTGTGCGTGAGTAAGACAATACCTGTATTTTGTCATTCCCAGAGGTATCGCATGTCCGTGTTTCGTACCGTAAAATGTTTTGTCAGATTCTGTGTCGCTAACACTATCACTATCAAAACCGAGAGCAAGGTTTGTGCAAGAGATATCGGAATACGCGAATTATTTGTGTGAATGATATAAAAGGCCGCCTACGCGCCTAAAGGGTTATCAGTTGTAAATTGGCTTGCAACTTGCAAAAGAGACGAACATGGCTGGCAAGGTAAGCACAACAAAATGTATTAATAATAATAACAGTATTTATTTTTAAAGAGATAACCGAAAATAGTTAAATATAAACTCTCCCTGAGCAAAAACATATTTATATAAAATGTTATAAACAATACACATAATAATTATTAAAGCAAAAAACTTCTTTATTAATTAGAATTGTAGGTACATATATTTATAATTAAATAAATACCTCCTGGCAAAAGAAATGTTTATAGAAGCAGTACATTATTTACAAAATTGTTTAACTTATCCTTATAAAACGAATATCGATCAATGACCTAATAAATAATCCGAATGTTTTTAAATTACAATAAACATCAGCTCTGGAACACACAATGATATTTTAATGCTACACAAAAATATTTTATTTACATTCGATTTTAATGTAAATATAATGTTACTACATTAATTTACATTAAAATCTAATGTGAAATAAATATTATTGTTTTATTTTTAAGACTGTAAAGCATGACTTTACAAGTATATTGATTAATATAAATATACTCGTAAAGTCGTGTTTTACAGTATTAAAAATAAAAACTATTGGTGAGTAATAAATACATAAAAATGTATTGTATGAAGTAATTTAGTTTTTACGTACATATAAAATTTAAGTATTAACGACAATGCAAATTAAACAGTTAATGAAATTAGATCATAGTTTACGTATTTGAAGCTATGATAACTGTAATAATACTTCCAATTTTCTAATTCTGTATTTGAAAATGTCAACATTAGCAACAGAAAATATTCAAATCTGAAATTTAGCACTTTAAGTAAGTTTTAATATTGATTTTTTGTATTATAATACACATTATGTTTAATATAAATATAAATATAAGATAAAAAGACTTATGGTCGATGGCCATTTTAGAAAATAATATAGTATTCTAAATATAATGTAATATAAAAAAGTAAAAAAAAAACACTACAAACATAGATATAGGGTGTCCACTTTTCGACCTGCACTATGAGCATTTATTTGACGAGATACAGAATTCGGAGCAAAGTTGCTTACTAATAATCTACTTTCAAATAAACAATAACATGAAAACAGGCTATTAAAAAACAATCGGAATTTCAAGTTTTCCGTTGATTTTCAGAATGGTTTAGGTCATTTTTTTTTAAATTTAACACTTTTCGTGAATTTCCGTCAATTTTTCAAATCTTGGCAGTTTTCATGGATTTGCTAAATTTTCGTTAATTTAAAAAAATATATATAAGATTGAAAAAATTAAAGATTTAAAATATATGTTTGTTAATTTTTTTATGGATTTCCTAAATTTTCGTTAATTAAATAAAAATTGATTAAAAGTAAAAAATCAAAAGAAAATTGTTAAATTTTTAAATCGCCTATTCTTTAACATTTCAAAAATTGATGAAAACAATAAACGTAAATAGTTAAGATTTTGAATACTAACGAAAATCTCGGAAGTTTATGAAAATTGTTCAAGAATTTGAAAGTTAACGGAAATTTAGGATGACATTCAAAGTTATGAAAATTAATGAAAATCATGGAGACAAGGTCAGGAGGGGATTTGGGGGGTTCACCCCTCCCCGGAATTTTTAAAAATTAAAACTTTTGTATATGAAAGCGGCTCTGTAAAAGCAAAAACAATATTTTTACCATTCAAAATATTAATATCTAATAAAACTTATACAAATCGAGAATAATCTTGAAATATTGAAAATCTCATTTTATAAATTAACAAAAGTTCAAAATATCTAAAATCTTAAGAAAATCTCGAAATATAGAAAATCGCATGAATACTTTATAAATCAAAAAAACCTTGAAATATTATAAATCTCATAAACATTTTAAAAATTAAAGATAATCTCGAAATAAAATTTGATAAAATCTCGAAATGTTGAAAATCTAATAATTTTTTTATAAATCTGATAAACATTTTACAAATCGACGAATATATTGAAAAGTTGCTGAAAATGTTATGTTTATTTCCCAATAAATATGTTGAGACATACGTGAATTATTCTTTATTAAATGATCAGTATATGTCAAACATTACTTTGAATCAGTGTTTATTACGCGTGTCGCATGAAGTAAAATTTCGAATTGAGAAAAGCTAGAATTTCTCTTAAACTAATATCAGTGACATGATGACATTTTGTTGCAACGTCACTGACATTTCTCGGTTAAATATAATTTGACATTTTTGAAATAAACCGACAATTTTCTTGTGTGACGTGTTAAAATCATCAATTCGACATAAATTAACATTTACTTCTTGTAATGTGTCAAAAACTTTAATTTGACATCAATTGTGATAATATATAAAATTACGAATATGTCTTTCCTAATTTTATATATTATTTAAAGTGTGCAAACCATAAGAAGCGTAAGTTTATTTTCTCGAATTCAAATATTTTTGAATTGGAATTATTCTTGTTTATATTGTGGTGTTTCTCGTGTAATACATTTTTGACGTAAGAGAAAACTTTTCTGACGTAAGATGCCCACCGGGTAAAAAACACACAAATAACGTTTTATCAATATTGTAACAACATTAAAATAACGTTAATTTTAATGTTGATGAAACATTATTTAAATGTGTTTGCTCAGTAAGTGGACACTGTACATTTCGTGATAACTTAGACTCTCAATTATTTTTGACATATTTGTAAAATAAAAGTGTCATGAAAACAAAGCTGTCAAATCACAATAACTTGCTTATGTCGACAGGCAGAAACAATTTTCTCAAACATATATAGGTAATAAAACAACAATCTATTATGTCAATTGTTTTAATGATAAATCGAGTGTTTTCCACTCCCGGATTAAGTATGAAGTAAAATTTCGAGTTTAGAAAATTCAGGCTTTTCTAAACTCAAAATTTTACTTCATGCGCCACGCGTACAAAACACTGATTAATGTGAGAATGATTGTCACGATTGTCAACTGTCCAATTGTCGAGTAAATTAAGTTTAATGTGTCAATGGGTAATTGTTTAAATGGCGGGAAAAGCGCTATGATGGACGCATTTTCTTTTAATCTTTCGAAAAAATTTGAGCAAATAATTTTTCTGCTCAATAAATTTTATCAACTTTTTATTTATTTTTTCAATCACTAGTAAACGAATGAATTTTAACTTATAAAAATGTAAGTTGCAGCAATTTTAAGCATGTCTTATTTTAAATCGATTATATTTGTGTGATTTAAATCAATTTGCGTTTAAATTACATCTTTAGAAGTAAAAAATAATGTATGAAGATCGTGCATTGCCTTATTTGCAGGTTGCGAAAACGTTGCAGTTGTTGTTAAACTGTGGGTTTGTTACGGATAAGTGATTGTTGTCGTTGGTTGCCATAGCGTTTCAAATCGCTGTTAATCGTGAGAAAATAATCATATGAACGGCAGAAATGTGATTTGAGATATACAAATCAAACGGGATTGTTATTTCCTGTTTTTTTTTTGTAAGAACATAAAAAATGTAAAAAAGAACATTAGAAAACCTCTAGATAATAGAAATGTTTTGTCTTGTTTTGATTCTTTTGATTTCAATTCAATTCACAAATACGAGAGTACGGACTTTGGTTATTTTAACATTATCATATCGCTGCTTTGCTTTGATAGTGACACAACTAAAAAACGTGATTTTTATGTTTTGCATTGAATCTATTTGAGTCAGTGAACTTTTATTGTAGAGAACGGCACTCTAAATGTTTTAGCGTAAGCTGATCTACATTTCGTCTGTATAGCTACCCAAGTGCAGTTGTGCCGGTATCAATTTGAAAACAATATACTTGTATGCGCCATAATTTTTGTATTTATTCACCGATTTTATTGAACTATAAACCAAAGTCAATCTTCGTTTAGATACTAAATAATGATGAGAATATTGATTTATTTTTAAATAATAACTTCATTCCCAAATAATAGTTAACCTAAGATTTTAAATGCCTGCCTATAATTTTTCAATGTTATTACATGAGACATTTTCTAAATATGATAACGCCTAATTTCTTGTTTTTGTTTATTGATTTGGTCGTTTTTTTAATCTATTATTTAAAACTATATTTTTTTAAAATTATAATTAGTGTACCTTGTTAAAAAAGTAACAAAAGTCATCTATTGTGAGATTATGCTATTAATAATAACAAAACAACAAATAAGTATCTAGGTTTTAACTTAATGTAGAATGAAAGTAAAGGATAAATGTAAATATTTTGTTATTTAAATATTTCGATCATTACTCATTTTAAAAGTGTATTTATAACTCCACAACATTTCAGTGTTTTATACGCGTGGCGCATGATGTAAAATTTCGAGTTTAGAAAAGCCCCGTGCAAATTGGTCTCGGGTCGCTGCGCGACCCTCTACAAATTTTCTACGCGTGGCTTTTCTAAACTCAAAATTTTACTTCATGCTTAGTCTGGGAGTGGATCGTCAATATTTTCAACATGTCGAGATCTTCGACATTTCTAGATTGTTTGTAGATTTATTCAGTTTGTTATTATACTAAATTCAACTTTATTATTTATTATTACTGTTATTCTTAGGAATAGAATATTAACCTATTAAGAGCCGAGCAAATTATAAAGTTAACTCTAAATGTTGATTTCAGGTAAAATTTTGCATCTTTTTCTATGATTTCAATGAATGATTTATTATATTACATACGTCGATTGTATAAAAGAGTTAAATTTAAATTTCGAACGAGTGTTGCCACTCCCTGACTAAGCATGAAGTAAAATTTCGAGTTTAGAAAAGCCTCGCGTAGAAAATTTGTAGAGGGTCGCGCAGCGACCCGAGACAAATTTTCTACGCGGGGCTTTTCTAAACTCGAAATTATACTTCATGCGCCACGCGTATAAAACACTGAAATGTTGTGAAGTTGTAAATACACTTATAAAATAAGTAATGATCAAAATATTTAAATGTAAATATTTTGTTTCTTTACTTTCATTTCAGGCACTTATTTGTTGTTTTGTTATTATTAATAGCATAATCTCACAATAGATGACATTTTTCACTTTTTTGACAAGGCACACTAATTTTAATTTTAAAAAAATATAATTTCAAATAGAAGATTACAAAAAATCGACCGAAACAATGAACAAAATCAAGAAATTAGGCGTTATTAGATTTAGAAAATGTCTAATGTATTAACATTACAAAATTATAGGCAGGCATTTAAAAATCTTAGGTTGGCTATTATTTGGGAATAAAGTTATTATTGAAACAAATCAATATTCTTGTCATTTTTTAGTATCTAAAAAACTCCCCGACACTTCCAGACTAAGCATAGAGTAAAATTTCGAGTTTAGAAAAGCAGCGACCCGAGAAAAATTTTCACGGGGCTTTTCTAAACTCTAAATTTTACTTCATGCGCCACTCGTATAAAACACTGAAATATTGTAAATTTTAAAAATTACTAGCCTTTATTTTGTTCGGTTGGTGAACATATTGTGTTAAATCTTCTAAGCTGATAATACATACTAATTCTATTTTTAAATTTTGATCAGTTTTAAAAGTCCAATTTTGTTTCAAGGCAACACTACGTTTATTGCCAAAAAATCATGTGAACAAGATTTTGTATAATTTTTTTCTAGTATAAATATTAAATTAAAATCAATATATCGAGCATACTTGGATTTAGAACAACAATATCTAATATAATAAAATATGAAACATATATTCAGCCATTTATTTGGCAATAAAGTTAATTTTGAAAAATATATAATTAGTGTCAATTTATGGCATTGCAACTGCGATCGACTTTGTTTTTTAGTTCATTCAAATCGATCAATATATAATGGAGTTATGGCGTTGGGCGTTTTTTATCGAACACCCGGTATAAAATATAAAAATTGACAAACAAATTTCACTTGTGCCATTATCAAAGAAAAGCAGCGATATTAAAGATAATTGGCATATGATTTTTCCTGTCAACCACAATTTGGCGCCCTCCCGCTTATGGCGGCCGTGCTAGGAAGGGCATCAACATTCTTGCATGTAAAATATGAATGATTGTATTGTTTTTATACGTGTTACTTTTCTCATTTATCTGACGGAGAATATTTATTGCAAGATATTCCCTTATACAATTTTCTTGCGAAAGAAAGAGTATAACATTGCCAAGTAATAAATTCAAGAAACTCGTGGCGCCGCGACGGCGACAGTGTCCTTCCTACCCTCGTATATATTCCTATTGGATAAAATGATTTCATCGAAACCTTTGACCTGGGGTGTAAAGTGAATTACCCACAATTTGATTTATTCCGTAATGCATGAAGTAATGTTGTGTTTGCAGGTAATTGTACTATGCGTCGTAATCGCTTCAGTGCGGGGCGGTTTTATCGCATCTAATCAAGTACAATCCAACAGTTATGCGAACACAGTAAACCACCCGACCGTTGCGGTCGCACGTCCTGTGGTTGTTCCACACGCACAGGCAGCCAGCTCTTCTGTTAACGTCGCTTCCACAGCGGGAGCTGCAGTTGCAGCCTATTCTACTGCCCCTCTCCCAATCGCCCAATATGCAACCTTACAAGCAGCTCCTCTTCCAGTTCAAGTTCCAGTTCCAGTGGTTACAAGAGTCGAACCTTACGATCCGAACCCGCAATACACATACGCTTACGAAGTGAACGACCCGTCGACAGGCGATTCGAAGAACCAGCATGAGAGCCGCTCCGGGGACGTTGTCCGTGGACAATACAGCCTGACTGAACCGGACGGCTCCAGGCGCACAGTTGATTACTCTGCTGATCCTCATAATGGATTCAACGCAGTCATCCACAGGACAGTTCCACATCCAGTCACAGTCGCCATTCAAACACCTCTTCAACCGACTTATATAACAGCAGGACATTAGTTGTAAAAGTTCTCCAATTTTACAACTCATTACGCCGACCTCGAGCTAACGTTTGTGTTCTCTGTATTTACTACTGCCTCCTGTATAGTACACACTAGCCATTTCTCTCTTGTAAAAAAATGTAATCAATATAGTTATTTGAAGCATCATTACGTCGGTTCTTATCTCTTTTCCCAAACACCCCGTTCGCTACATTAACTTCCTGCTTTATAAAATACAGCTATTTGTTTAAGGGATGTACTTTTAGAAGCAAGCTTTTATTTTTAAATATAAATCTTGTGTGGAAACCATCTACGAGTATTCGCAACTTTATCGTTATTAATGGTTTCACAAATTTTAATAAAAGTTGGCTACGATTCTTTAAATAAAGTCGTTTATTCGAGCTCAATTTATACGATCCTATTTACCGATTGTTATAATAAATGGCAATAAATGCTCTCTAAAACTTACTAATAATATAAGGAATTTTTGCCAGTATTTCGGTAAATTAAATACAATAATACAGCTAGCGCACAATCGGCATAAATCGTAAAAAGCAGACCAATCGTTGAAAAAAAGTTTTGTTTTTTGTCAGTTTAACTTTTGACACACCATGTGTCTCCGAATTACTGCCCGGATAGGAAACACTCTATTATTGTCTATATTTTGACAAAAAGTAATTCTTAAAAAAAGTTTTGGATGACTCAAATACACTACTTTCATTGTTAAATCTTAAATTTACCATAGAGGGCGCTTAAACAATTAAGAAAAACTAAAATTGTCATAAGAGAAAAGTACCTAGTGTTGCCAATTCTAAACCATAAAATTTTTAAAAGTCTTGTGTTAAAAATCACTAAAAAAACATTACATTTTTCGGTTTTTTTATTAAACGAATTTCAATTATGTTAACAAGGAAAAACTTTCTGAGACTGAAAAACTTTCAAGAAGATTGTGATACTAGTTATTTTTAGGCATATACTTGCTGATATTAAACTTTTTATAAATATTTTTAAGCAATATCTTTCTGAAATTTTATAAATGAAATGCTTACTTAAACGTCTTAGTCAAATAATGTTTCAAACAGTCGAATCAACTATGGGTTTCGACGTCTTAGTCAAAAAATGTTTCAAACAGTCGAATAAACTAGACCTAGAGTCTAGAGACTTCTTTATATGGATTAGAATCTATATTGCAAAGGATCCAGAAACTTTACTAGAATCTAAACTGCGAAGGATCCAAAAAGTCGAGTGTAGATCGACCGCGTAATGACCAAGTTCTGGTTTATCGTGCCTAGAATCCTGCGTCTAGCGTTTAGAATCCAGAAAGTTGGCGTCCAGAAATTAGACATGGTCAAATTATCTTAGTAAGTGTTAGAATAGAATTTCATCATAGAATTTGAACATAAATAGATTTTAGATGCCAAAGGTTAGAGTCCAGAAACTAATCTAAAGTCTTTTATGTCAACAATGTTATTGTCGACGCGCCGAATATCACGTCGACGTCAACTATTTGAGGAATATTACTGATGTCGATAATTGTTTCTATAAGTATAACATCCAAAGTATTTAGCATAACGCAATGCAATATTGGTAAAACATTTCGAAGTTTACGGAGTATCAAAAACACCCAAAAGTATCCTTAACCACAACATACACAATGTAATAACACAACCATTAAATAGTATTGTTAAAATTGTCGGCTTTGTTGACGTCCTCAATATTGTCGACATTGTCGGAATGGTCGTCATGCTGTCACGTCGATAATTGAAGTCGACACATCAAGGCCCATCCCTGGTCCAGAGCTTAGCACACAATTCATATTCTAGAATTTAATCCGGATTTAAGAATGCACGGATTTGAGAATGCTAGAGATCAGAGCTATTAGTTTTAAATACAGAGTCTTTAGAATCTAGAATTGAGTCTAATTCATATTCTACCTATAGTTAAGAGTCTACAATTACTTATATAGATCAAGAATTATACAAAATACAATCTAATATCCATAGTCCATAGTTTAGAGTCCAATAAACTAGTCCTCTAGAGTCTTCATTCTAACGACTAGAATCTCTTTGGTCCAACTGGCACTGTTAAAATCGAATTTCATCATGGAATTTAGACATAAATAGATTTCAGGTGCCAAAAATTAGAGTCCAGAAACTAATATAGTCTTCTGAGTCCAAAGTCCAGCACATCATTTATATTCTAAAATGTATTCTACATACATGTAGGATTTGAGAATGCTAGAGATTATAGCCCTGAAACAAATAGTCTTTAAAATCTAGAGTTGAGTCTAATCCATATTCTACCTATAATCTAGAGTTTACAATAACATGTATAGATTTCAGAGTAATAGAAATTAGTCTAGTAACTAATCTGGAATTTTTAGAGACTAGACTTGAGCATATAATCTATATTCTAGAATTTTTAATCAATAGCAAGATTTATGATTTTTAGAGTCCAGAAACTAATCTAGAGTCTGCTAAGTTTAGAGTTTGGCACCAAATCTATATTCTAGAATTCAATCTACAGCTACATATATGGATTTGGGAATGCTAGAGATTAGTCTTTAGAATCTATAGTTGTCTAATTCATATTCTACCTATAATTTATAGTCTACAATAACATGTATAGATTTCAGAGTAATAGAAATTTAAGTCTAAAGACCAATCTGGAATTTTCAGAGACTAGAGTTGAGCACCTAATCCATATTCTAGAATTTAAAATTAATAGCGACAATTTATATATTTTATAGTCTAAAAACTAATCTAGTTCAGAGTTCAGTAAGAAATCCATATTCGGAATTAATTCTACAGCTATGTATCGATTTGAAAATGCTAGAGATTAGAACCCTGAAACGAATAACGAGTTTTTAGAATCTAGAGTTGAGTCTAATTGACGTTCGACCTATAATTTGGAGTTACAATGACATGTATAGATTTCAGAGTGCAAACAAGTGTTGTAACCAACGAAAAAAATGAACCACTTTTATCTAAACACTTTTCACCTCGGCTTTTATGTTTTTGTTCAATAAACCGAGAAAGATTTCTTTTTATATATTTTGCTAATCACTCATCAACCGTAGCTTTATTATCGATTTAATTGAACAAAGCCTTAAACAAAAGTTGCAGACAACGAAAAAATACACAACTTTATGATAATTCGAAAATTTACAAACGAGTGTCTTCCAATCCCAGACTAAGCATGAAGTAAAATTTTAAGTTTAGAAAAGCCCTGAGCAAAATTTGGCACGGTCGCGTAGCGATCGAGCCAAATTTTGCGGGCTTTTCTAAACTCGAAATTTTACTTTATGCGCCACGCGTAATAAACACTGATTTCAAGTGAAGTTGAAGTTGTAGCCAACGAAAACATAATTGTTTAATAAACCAAGAAAGATTTTTTTGATATATGTTGCTAATGTTAATCAATCATGTTGTAGGTAATGAAAAAATACACAACTTTTATCCAAACACTTTTCATTTTACCTCTTTTGTTTTTATTCAGTAAACCGAGACAGATTTTTTCAGATATATTTTGCTAATCACTCACCAACTGTAGGCATATGGAACGCATCAATTGTAGATAGATTCACAAAGTAACAGCATTTTTTTTTTTTTTTTCGTATTTTATATCATTTTATGGTTGCGATTTTTTATGGGTAAAATGTTCTGATTATGGGACAATATTACATGATACATCAATATAATCCTAACAATTGTGGGATTTTATTGTCACCAATTCATTTAAGTCATTTATTGACTCCTTGTTAGTTAAAAAAAACTTATACTATGTAAAATTTAAGGGTGTCCATACATTCTGCATTTAATTAGCTCAACATTTATTAAAAATATGTAAATGATATATTACGTTTACCTTTTTATGCTAGAAATGGATATATAGGTCTATCTCAGTCTAGCAAATGGCTGGGCAGAGTCTATCTGACTTTTGTAAACCACAACCTTAAGATTATAGAAGGATTAGCGCCACAATTTAGATTATTTAATTAATTATTGGAATAAGTACAAAATAATGCAAACTAATAGCGTCATGAAAACTCTATGCTGAACAGATAAAATTGACAGTATTGTTGTTGAAATTGCAATTTTACAACGATCGCTTGGATAATTTGCATAACTTAAGAATTTGACTCGTCACTGTCAGTTGATTTAACATTAATCGTGCACGGGGGAGTATTTGTACATTTACCAACATATGTACACATTTGCCGCTTAATTTAACATTCTTAGACTTGATTGTACTTAAAGTACCTACCGCCAAAATTTATATTAATAACGTTAAAAATGCATTCACATGTTCTCTCAATTTTCTAAACTATTAGGTATAGAAATTGTTAAAATCATAAATTGTACTACAATTTTCATGATTTTTCTTTACTTAATTTGATAATGACTAGCTTGTAGTCAAAACTATAGTCATTGAAAAGTTAAATTAAAGTGGTAAAACAAAGTTAAGTGAGTTAATTAAATTGTTATGATGGTGTATCACAAAGTGAACGCCAAACAACTCAAAGATTTTATTTGGCTTTTTGTGACTTCAGATTTTTATAAAATTAAATGATGAATCAAATTGGGGAATTTAGTTGATTTGATAATTTTTTAAAATTATTTCGGAGGACCTAAAGAGCTTACATTTTTAATTGCTATTCCTATTTCGAGTGTACCAAAATCAATTTTGTTTTATGAAGTTGGTCATTAGTAACATTAAAATTATCTTAGATTCATTTAAGGATTTTAAGTATTCGAAAAAATATTATCAGAGAGGACAAAATACATAATTATAAAAAATTATAAACGACAATAGGAAGATAAGAAAAACCCAGAAATGTGAAATTTTCATTCATGCAACTGTAACCTTATCAGGAAACTCGATCACGAAATGCATCGCGCGTCGTGTCGCCATCTCCGTTCTCATCACCCTCCTGAACGAACCAGAAATTATGCAAAACGTGTTATGCCAAGTGTCGTTTTACAAATGGAATTTCTGATAATTATGTGTTTGAATTAAAGTAATTCAATTCCGGGGGCGAATTCCGTTATTTCCGGAGCGGTTTTATGTGCGTCGTCGGTTTTCGCGCTGCGCCCTCCGCTACGAGGATGTATAAAATAATGGAGTTTACTTTAACGAAGTTTCCCTAACCGCGTAGTGTGAACTATGTAATCGATTATATCATTTATTTAACAAAGTAAGTGTGCTTTAACCTAATAAGGTATACATTTTGACATATATAAAACTTGATTTAACTACATTAGAGATGTTAATGGAATGGATGCCCAGATTCTTAAAATGGTGAATGCACCAGGATATTTTCGTATATTCATTGCTTCGCGGAGCTACCAAACCAAATTTTCAGGTTTTTCTAAACTCGAAATTTTACTCCTTACTAAGGAGTGTAAGGCATTAATTAGAATGGTATTGAGGACTTTTATAAAAGCATTAGTTCTGATTTAATGATTTTATTGAAAGTTCATGATTATTTTAATTTTTTAAATAATTTACACGAAATCGTATTATTTATCCCGTTTTAAATATTGCAATAGTTTAATAGTTTTTAATATTTACGATTTTCTACCAATGATGGCATTATGCAAGATTTTAGATAATCTATACGAATTTTATTAAATTTATCAATTAATTAATGTTAAAAAATATTGAACGCTAAGATTTTTCAAATGTCTAGGCTATTTCCTTGCTTTTTAGCTAATTTGAATCCTAGTTTGATTTGATTTTAATTTTTTTAAATAAATTTACAAAATTTCAAAGTTGATTAAATTTATTTGAACTTAAAATAACCTATATCTTTAGTTCTGTTAAGTTCAAAGAACTTTAGTCATCAACTTTGAGTTTTTCTAAATTTATTTGAAATTATCGATTTTCTTTCATTCAACAGTAGCCCATAATTGATAATTTTTCTTCGCTTATTTAATTTTAATTTTTTAAATACATTTTCAAAAGCTCAAAGTTTATTACATTTATTTAAACCTAAAATAACCAATATCTTTAGTTCTATTAAGTTCAAAGAACTTTAGTCATTAACTTTAAGTTTTTATACATTTATTTGAAGTTATCGATTTTCTTTTATTCAACAGTAGCCCAAAATTGATTTGTTTTCCAATTTTTTCTATTACAACAGAAAAAATTACGATAATGTTTGTATAAACTGCAAACAATAATTCTTAATTTAAAAGACTAGAGTATAAAGAAATAATTTGAACACTTGGTATTGTTTCACTGTTTTAAGATTAGGGTATTTAATATTTTATGGTTAAATACGAATTGGATACTTCTCAATAATTTTATGTTCAAAGAATTATGTAATTCTCATTCAAGTTGAACAATTTTAATTCCTTCAACTATAACACAACATATATTCATTTCTAATCAATCTCTATTAAATTTACCAAAATCTGGCATTTATATATTTTTCTTTCAGGATTGGAAATATGACATGTTTGTTGTATTTTTCATTATTTGATCTAATTTAAACGTCTCAAATTTTCTAAATAAATTGATTTCATTCATATTTTCTAGTACACCTAAAATAATTAATTTGAAATTTGGACATTTGCTGCTTTTATAAATGCGTTCAATTTAAAGCTTCTACGAAGTGTTTCCACTCCCAGATTAAGCATGAAGTAAAATTTCGAGTTTAGGAAAGCCTGAAAATTTGGATTTGCCAGCGCGGCTAGCGAAGCGAGTCGCGCCGGAAAATTCAAATTTTCAGGCTTTTCTAAACTCAAAATTTTACTTCATGCGCCAACTACCTAAAACACTGATTTATTCCGAAGTTCATTGCACACACGCTACATTATTATTTTTTTAAAATTAAATTACTAAATAAGTTACTTTGATATCTTATATTATTTAACCTGACTTGAAAATGTATGAAAAAAAAGAAAATATTGTGTTATTCAAATATTTCGATCATTATTCATTTAAAAAAAAATATCTTTAAAATATTTCAGTGTTTTACACGCGTGGCGCATGAAGTAAAATTTCGAGTTTAGAAAAGCCCCGTGAAAATTTGTCTCGGGTCGCGCAAATTTTCTACGAGGGACGTTTCTAAACTCGAAATTTTACTTCATGCTTAGTCTGGGAGTGGAAACACTCGTTTATAACTTTATATTCCATGTTTTTATATAAAATCGAAGATTGCCTAAACATTTACAGCGTATACACTATGTTTATTTAAAAGAAACATTCACAGTGTCTAATACAATAAATCATTCATAGAAAGCATAAAAAGAAGTGCAGAATTTTAATGGCCCTTAATGGCTTAATTTGATTGCGATCATATTGAACAAGATGTAGGTCAAATATAAATGATGTTTTCAATATGATTGTTCACGATTTTTTTTAAACTCGTTTTTTAATGCGCCAGGTGTTAAAAAACACAGAAATATTGTGAAATTAAAAAATATATACTAATTACATATCGTCATTTACTTTCGAAACCTTGTTTAAATGTGATAAATCAAAAATGAAATTTAGTCATCAACTTTTACTTTTTCTAAATTTATTTGAAGTTATCGATTTTCTTTTATTTAACAGTAGCCAAAAACTGATAATATTTCTTTGCAATCTCTAATAATTAACATTTGTTTATCCTAATATATAAAAATTAAGTTAATGTTCGTATAAACTGTAAACGATAAATCTATTAATTAAGATTTTTAAGACTAGGCTATAAAGTAATAATTTAAGCACATAATATTGTTTCACTATTCTTAGACTAGGCTATTTAATATTTTATGGTAAAATACGAATTAAATAGTTATCAATAATTTAAGGTAAGTAAATTTTTAGGATGATGTATTTCTCATTAAAGTTAAATGACTTTAATTCTGTCAACTTTAACACAACATTCATTTATTTCTAACCAATCTATTAAATTTACCAAAATCTAGCATGTATGTGTTTTTCTTTCAGGTTCGCTTGTTGAATTTTCTTTATGTTTTAACTAAATTGGCCCAAAAAATAAAAAAATTTCAACAAACGTCTGTAAGTTTCTAAATAAATTTATTTCATTTATGTTTTCTAGTTCATCTAAAATAATTAATTTTAAATTTAGAGACTCGCTGTTTATATAAATGCGTTTAATTTGAAGCTTCTTACAAGTGTTTCCACTCCTAAATTAAGCATGAAGTAAAATTTTGAGTTTAGAAAAGCCTAAAAATTTAGAATTGCCGAATTTGGAATTTTAATGCGCCAGGCATAAAAACACACAGAAATATTGTAAAATTCAAAAATATATACTAATTACATATATACTAATTACTTCCGAAACCTCGTTAGTCCACATGTGATAAATCAAAAATTAAAGCATTTCGATTGACTACTTCCGAAACCTTGTAAGTCCCGATTAAACAAACAAACAAAAAATCCTCGTAATTGAAATATTACTAATTTACCAATATTACTATAAACATCTACTCGAAATACTTAATAAAAATCGAATTTTGTGCTCCTATTAAATTTTATTCTTATATTTTTTTTAATAATTATTTTGAGTAGATGTTTGTACTAATATTGGTAAATTAGTAATATCTGAATTACGAGGATTTTTTTTGGTAAATTAGGGTTTCGAAAGTAGTCAATCGGTATGCTTTAATTTTTGATTTATCGAGCGAATAATCAAATCATTCGTGCGATCTCAAAATATGCGATTATTTTCATAACTGAAACAATCGATGATTTTATTCGAATTATACCATCAATAGAGTAGATGGAAGTTGTGAAAAAAATCCATGAGATAATTTATTTTTATATCGATATAAAATTCGATACTACTAAAAGTAGTAGGTAAATTAACCCATATAAGAATCGATTAACATAATATCTCTGTCAAACATAATCAATTAATAAAATATCGCGATAATCGTCATCACTAATTTTGATCATTTTTTTTTATTTTCAATGAATAAATGGACATATTTTACTTCTTGCGAACTACCTGTGGTCCGCGGATTACCGGTTAAGAACCACTGATCTTAACAAATTTCATCAGACCCTTCTAATTGAGACTGGGGAAAGTACTATGATAAACACATCAGCATTTTTTTCGTATATCCTGCTTTGTCGCCTGCTCTGCAATATATACATTTCTTAATTATCCAACCTAATAATACAGTAAACACTACACCTAATAATCAGTATGCAATTATTCGTAATTACATTTAATGAACAATTATAAACGCGAGTCTATTATAGAAATTAAACACACTTAGCCGAAGAACGAATAATTATCCAAAATGTTCCTTACGACTTTTCCTTGCATAATTCGATTTTTAATTAAGTCCCGTGCAGGTGTGCCCACTCACCTTTTCCAAATTAAACACAGAGCACTTGAAAGGGGGGCGACAATCAACTTAATCGCAACTGCAGAAATTTACATAAAATGGAAGGGACCTTGGCAAACAACTAAGCGACCATTATTGAAAGCGGCCAGGTCCTACAAACTCTCAAATCTGACCTAAATTCATACTCAAAGAGAATTATAGGACGTTTTTCTTTTACTATTCACGTATTTTTTTAGTTTTCTTTCTTTTGTCCTGACTACACGAACATAATTAAAGATACTCGCGTATGTGGAAGATTTTTTATATATTTGCTCGCATAGAGTATAGCAAGCAATTAAAATTGAAATACAATTGTATGCATAATTTTTCAGGCAACAAAAAAACAGAATACAGTAAAGTTGGGTGACTTTAACTGATGTATTAATAGATGTTTTATAACTCCATTTTCCATGAACATATTGCTTATAACTCTCTTTTGACGTGTATAATAAGGCAAAAGATTTTTAAGATCGATGAATAAATGATCGGCTCATTAATAAATATAACAAGAATATTAAATGCTACATTTATTACATTTTTCCCATCTTTCACTTCCACCGCTTTTGTATTATAATCCGCCGATTTATATATCGTTTTACATTTCACTTTTGTGTTTAGTCTTAATCCATTGATAATGGTCACTTTGTGTGCGAAATCTATATTTGGTAATTCAAACAAAAGTGTGAAGAACTATTATTAGTGCTTTATTCGTTAATTTTTATTTGATCTTCACGTAACTCAATCAATCAATTTAACGTGTTATGTATTAAACATTATATTGTAACATAACTTTAGTAATCTGTCATTAACAATATAGTCAAATGAATGTATTATCACGCAATGATAAATGCATCCCGTAAACATCAATTTACATACATATTGTATATGCATATTCAAATACTAGACCTATTAGGAATTTATGACGTGGTAAGAATGGGTGGCAACAATTAATATAACTTATGACAGCCATAAATCACGCGCCGCACAAAAGAGCGGTTTGCATGAAAGGACATTCTTCACTTTTCAACTCCTCACCCCTCCGTCCCGGTTAAATAAATAAAGTTTCGGCGAACTTATATCATTCGATCAAGTCAATTAACAAATTCCCGGTGCTCAAATTCCCGATAAACTCCTTAGTTGAGAAATTCTGGCCTCTTCCCTCCATCTGGGCTTGTAAGGGATCTCTTTGTGGTCCCATGATCGCTTTGTGTATCGCTGCCTTCAGGCTTTCTAAGTAATCTTCTGCCGTCATTTTACATACACACCGAGTAGTTACTAGTGGTGCGCCTCAATGCCTCTAGCAACTAGTATATAACCTAGATTCTTTAATAAACCATAATGAATAATATAAGGTATTTGGGATAAATAAAAAAAAAAATATATTTTCCATCATGAAAATATACTAAACACATTGAGTAAATATGAACTCAATTGCAACTTATCTAACTGAAAAGTAATAAATATTTCAGCATCTTCCTTCAAAAATATTGCGTTTATTAAAACAAAAATTATAATGACAAACAAATTTCAGCTTACTTTCTACAAATTATAATTATTATTGATAGCTGTTCCATCTGTTAGCGAAAAAAAAAAAAAATAGGCACTACTGCTTATTTATCTATTTATTGCTTATCCAGGATCTAATGTTATCAAACATTTTACAATGCACGGTACAGCATGTTGTTAATTTAAATCAGTAAAAAATATAATTCTAGCAGCTAACGGATTTTTTAGCTGTGACGATTTAATTTTTTTAAATTTAACACATAAAAGTTCATAGATATTATATTATATACAAAGTTTGTCTTTTGCTTGTAGATAAAAGCTCATAGATATCTTATTATATACAAAGTCTGCCTTTTACTTGTAAATAATTCAATAGAACTTAAAATTGAATTAATGATATTTGTAATTAGTGGTGTAAAATTACCAGTAATTTAAATCTGGGCAAAATTTTTAGTAATATTGTTGAAAACATGGTAACAAGTTATAAGTTAAACATAAAAGTTATTTAATTAAAACAACTAACTTTGTTCTACCACTTTTACCACTACAAGCTAGTCATTTATCACACTTATCACTAAAAAGTAAAATACAAGTGGTAAAACAAAATTAAGTGTTTTAATTAAATTGTTATGAAGATGTATCACATAGTGAACACCAACCAAATTTAAGATAAAAGTTATTGCATAAGAAAAAAATTATGCAATCCCAAAGATTGTAAAAATTCTAAATAAATGGAAAATAAAAAAGTGTAGTAGTTAATAGTATGGCCATTGTTTTTATGAAATGTATAAAAGCAAAAAAAGGGAATCTTTAATTATTGACAATAAAAGGGCTCGATATTGATTTCTTGCAATTTTATTGGAATTTTTTATCATTATTTTTAATCTTTAGAACACACAAATTTTTATACATCAAAATGCATGATGTTAGAAAGTGTTTTATTTCTAGTAGAACAAATTTTTCTTTACAAAGTTTTGTATATTTTAATTATTAGAAAGTTGATAAACGATCGCGTTTTCAAATTTACGTTAAATTAGCGTTAACGCGAATGGCGCATGAAGTAAATATTTCGAGTTTAGAAAAGCCTGACCAAACTAAATTTTTAGGCTTTACTAAACTCGATATATTTACTTCATGCTTAATCAAATAATGGAAACACTCGTTCAAATATCAAAATATATAAGTCAAGATTGTTTATCCTAGATATGAATCTGTTATCTAACGTAACCAGAGTGTCAATTGTTTTGTAAGCTAATCTTTTTGATTGTCAATATTTGCATAGAATATAGTTATTTTTTGATATCATTATTATTATGTTGTTGTAAAAAAGTAAAATCCAATAAAATAAATAAATCGAATTGATCCTGACAAAACTTTATTAGTAATAGTAGTAAACAAATTTCGAAATCAATAAAATTAAAAAACAAATATTTCAATAATTGACAGAAATAATTTATTTTTAATTATATAATACTTTTAAGTTTTAAACAACATTATTAAAACCAGCAGACATTATAAAAATTATTTCAAATCTTCAAATTGGCAGTTATAAATAAACACAAATTGACAAAAACACAAAAATTACTATTTTAATAGGAATATTGGACAAAAAAGTAGCCAAACTTGACTAAAAAAACATTCTTAGCAATCATATTACACAAATCCTAGTAATTTAAAAAACAACCTAAAATTAACAAATATACGAACAATTTACCCACATACAAATCTTCAAAATTGATTTGAAAAACCAGTAAAATTCGTAATTTTACTATAATGTGTGGAAATTGATAAACTCAATATAAAATGATATAATTCTTTATAATTTAGTATTAACAATGAATATAAATGCCATTTAATTTAATGACTTGCCTTTATGAATGTCTTCCATTTCTCGATTAAGCATAAAGTAAAATTTTAAGTTTAGAAAAGTTTAATAATTGGGTTTTGTTGGTTTGGTTGGTTTGAGCGAACAAACTAAATTTTAAGGCTTTTCAAAACTCAAAATTTTACTTCAAGATTAACCAAGAAGTGGAAACAATCGTTAGAAGCTTCAAATTGAATGCATTTATAAAGGCGTCAAATTCCTGAAAATGTACAACCTATGTATTAGGATATGTATACTTAAAAAAAATCATTTGAGTTACCTTTAAGTTTTTTCAGTTGTGTGATCAATTGTTCATGACATTTTTACAAGAACTTCTGTACAAATTTCTAGAAATAAGAATTAATTTCAACAAACCCCTCAACTGCGATAAAAAGTTATAGAAACTGAAATTTGAGTAAAAACCGAAAATCACAGTAAAAGCTCATGTTGCGCTTAAGAAAGTATTATAAATCACTGCAACCAGATTTGTATGTATTATTTTTATTAGTTATGAAGAAGGAATGCTTTATGTGCTTGTATAAACAACATCAACATACCTTAGAGAAGGAACAAAACATTGAATAGTTTGTTTATATCGTTAAAAATTATTAAAACGTCGACTTTTATGAACATGTGTAACACTGATAAAAATATTGTAAAATATGCCTTGGTTAAGTGGGTTTTCATTGTTGTTGCTTACTAATTTGGGTACGCTGAAACCGGAGCGGGTTAATAGTATTTTCTTTTTTGATTCTGAAAGTATAGACCCGCATCTTTAAACCGTGCCATTACTCGCCGGCCAGAAGTCACGGACAGTTTAGTTACTGTGGGCCTGATTGACCCATTTTGAGCACTTTGAGATCAGATATCTCAAAATCTGGTAATTTTGGGCCCAAATAAACATTGGATTCGAATTAAGCGTACCCAAATTAGTAAAGAACAACAATAAAACTCACTTAACCATATTGTTGTAAATCAGTGTAATCAAAGAAGATCATTTTGCTGACATACAAAATCATTGTACAAATTAAAAGTTATAATCAATGTACCATAATTACGAGAACATTGAAATAACAGGAGTAAATTTTGCTGCGTTGGAAATGCGACATATCCATTAATATAAAATGAATTTATATTTATTCAAATTCTTATACCTAAATATACATTAGTTCATTACAATCCTAAATGATAAATTTCAGATATAAATAATTTATTATGTAAAATATCGAGTGTTCCATTTTATGAGATGTGACATTATCTACTTAATTGTTGTTGAGTTGCGTGAAGATGGTTTTAAATTAATGAAACACTTGTATCTATTCTTCACTTATTTATTTGGAGTACCAAATGCACATTTCGATCACGATGTGATCATTATCAATGGTTGACAAATACAAACTTAAAAGCTAAAATGCGCTTAATATATACCTGCGGATTAGGAGGAGTAATTACGTAATGAGCGCGGGGGTTATGGAGTTAAGGGAAAACCGACAATTAGGCCGACATCTTAAATCTATTTTAAGTGTAATTGGAACAAATAATATAAATTAGAAAAACAGAAAAATAAGAAAAATACACAAGTTACAATATACATAAAAACATGAACACATATAACAAGAAAAATTCAAAAATTATTACAACGGAACGAGTTTAAGTAATGGGTTGTCTAGTGGGCTCAAATCAAAATTTAGCAGATCAGCGTTATGTTTTTTCATGTAAAAAGCTTCGTACAGGTTTAAGTGATAATTTGTGGAGAATTTTAATAGCTTAGTGTTGTTGAGGGAGAATTTATGACCTGTTTCAATAGAGTGATGGGCAACTGCAGATTTTGTAGGGTTGTTGTATTTGATATGTGATGTATGTTCTTTGTATCTCGTAATGACATTTCATTTAGTTTGGCCTACATAAATTTTACTGCAGTTGCAACATTTGATGGAGTAGATTCCCTGTTTTTCCAAGTCGTCTACTGCATCAAAGGTGTTACCCAGTAGTGACTTTAAATTTGTGTTGACGTAGTAAGCAGGTGTAATTTTGAATTTTTTAAATAGTTTATCAAATCGGGTTTCTGAATCAGGTACATAAATTATCCTAGCGTATGTGGTCTCTTTGCTGTTTAAAGTAGTTAACCGGGTAGATCAGGTAATTTTTTGTTTAAATAAATGTCTATTAATTAATTTATTGATGGTGTTAATGTCGTACTTTAAGTTAATTGCAATTGAACGTATGAAGTCGAGTTCCTTTTTTCGGTTTGAAGGAGAGAGGGGGAGTTTATTTGCTCTGAAAATCATGTTATTAAACGCTGCCATTTTATATTTAGTAGGTGTACATGACTCTGAGTGTATATTATATGTATGTGTGGTTTTTCTGTAGATATCGAACTCTAGTTTACTATTATTTCTTGTAATTAAAATATCTAAGAAAGGGAGAGAATTATTAACTTCTGATTCGTATGTAAAATTAATACTATTATATAAACTATTTAAAGAATTAATAAGGGTATCTATGTCGAAGTTGTTAGGTACGATTGAGAAAATGTCATCGACATAGCGGAACCAGAAGTCGGGAAAATTATTTATTGTTCTTTTAGCATGATTTTCAAAGAAATTAAGGAAAATGTTCGCAAGGAAGGGGGATAAAGGATTGCCCATTGCGGTACCAAAAGTTTGTTTGTAGAATTTTTTATTAAATTCGAATGTATTACATTCCATAACGAGTTTCGTTAGTGAAAGGTATTGTTTAATTTGTTCATCTGGAATATTGTTTTTTATTAGTAATTTTTCAAGAATATAATAATATGTATCTTTTATGGGAATGCTTGGAAAAAGGGACTCGACGTCAAATGAAATTAGTTTATGATTAGGAGGAACATTTTTCTGTTTTAATCTGTCGGTTAGCTCGATTGAGTTTTTTATTGAAAAGTTGTTATCAAGTTGTAAGGTTTCAAATTGTCTAACTATCCATTTACAATTATAATTTTAATTTGAGATATGACCATGATTTTTAACTCAAATTTCCTGAAATCTTCAATGGTATAAAAATCCAATTAGGCTGCCACAAGAACGTTGTGGTACATTTTATATTTCAGTTTAATATTTTTCTAGTTAACAAAGTTATTGCAATAAGAAAATGTTTGCCGATATTCCCTTTTTATGACTAATGTTGAAATTTGATAACGATGTTTTATTATTATATTAAATTACGAAGATGTTTTTCGTAAAATGCAAACAATGTGTCTTAGTTGGCGTAAGCTTATTTTCTCAAGTTCAAATATTTTTGAATTAGAATTATTGATGTTTTATTTGTTATTAAAATAGGAACATTTTATAAAATATGATCGTCTTC
Organism: Philonthus cognatus; assembly: GCA_932526585.2. NCBI lineage: Eukaryota > Metazoa > Arthropoda > Insecta > Coleoptera > Staphylinidae > Philonthus > Philonthus cognatus. Next base: position 63,170,793 of record OW052241.1, on the reverse strand, counting down.
GTATCTCTTATAGTTTATGAGCTCACAATAGTGACCATGCTAAAATAAACGAAAGGTTTATGTTGGAATTATTCAATTCAAAGCGTCTAATGAGTGTTTCCACTATTTGATTAAGCCTCAAGTGAAATTTCGAATTTAGAAAACCCTAAAATGTTGGCTTTTCTAAACTCGAAATTTTACTTCATGCGCCATGCGTACGTTACATTTAAATTGATTATGTTAAATCGTAATTTAAAATAATCAATTAGGAAGCAACAGTATTTTAAGATTTTGTTGTACTAGTAAATAATCTCGAATATAGACTCTTTACCGTTTTTTCATGATGTATAGATTTGTTTCGTGTTATTTTTTTAAGGTATTCCGCAGCGAAGTTTGCCAACTTTATCGCTCTGGCTTAATTAAAACATAAATATTTGCAATCTGCGCGAATGTAAGAAGGAACAGGGGAATTAGGAACCTGTTTACTTTATCGTTTCCATTCCGCTCTGGGGAAGTACAAATCATTTCTTTATTTTTCCGAGACTTTCCCAATTCGAAACATATTTCATAATAAATGTATAACGACGTTGCTCATTAAACAAAAATAATAATGTCCAGAGATTGCAGGTTTAAATCCCATCGGAAGCATTATAATTTTATTTCAGAAAATATTGAGCAGTACTCTAAATAATTAAAACTAGTAATTAATTTATATATTTAAAAAAAAATATCAGCGAACGTCAACAAATTTTCACGGGACTTTTCTAAACTCGAAATTTTACTTCATGCGCCACGCGTATATGCCACTGATTTACAGTAAAGTTAAAAATATATAACGCTTATATGCGATGGTGATCAATATTTACCGAGATGTAGCGAAAAATGCAAAAATAACTTTTTTGTGAATAGTTTTAGAATATTAATAATAAAAACAGAATACATTTTGTTTAAGCAACTTTTCCATATTGTTGATATTTAAGTCATCATATCTTTAAGGGGGAAAGTGCTACGAAAATTTTGTTTCGCTTTTCTAAACTATAAATTTTATTTCATGCGCTACGCGTATAAAACGGTGGAATATTTAAAGTTCAAAATATACAGTACAAAGTATCAGCTCAATATCTGCTTAATATACAAAATAATATTTCATCCATTTTCATTTGTTTTTGTCGTTAATACAATTGCTAGATAAAAATTATAAACTATTAGGAATACTGAATTAGTTGAATTTGTCTACTTTGATCTAGCATTGTTCGTTATAAAAATGCGACTAAAAATTTAAAATTGATTAAATGATATTGTTACTATAACTTTGTTAATTAAATAGAAATGATCTAAGATTTAATACATAACTGAAGCGAGTCCTTAGAAACACAATGATTGACAGATTTTATACAGAACATCCTAATTGTTTTTTTATGGTATTATAGTTCTCTATTTTTGATATATGGCACATGATTTTTACCTCAAATTTTCCGCTCTTTTCAAGTATTAAATATGGAAGGTTTATCTTTGATGTCTTATGTTGCAAATAGGTTAACCTGTATAACACTTGTTAATTTTGTTGTCTCTTGGATGTTATTTAAGGTTAATTTTAAATTTCAGCTTGATATCTTTCTAAATAACAAAGTTATTGCAAAATGAAAATGTTGATGATTTTGACTTTTTTCGCTATATTTTTAAAACACGTGGGGCAAATTGAAATTTCTTAGCATAGTTTTATTTTGTAAGAATAATGGAAATGGTTGTCTAATTTAACCATGCTCGTATCTCTAATAGTTTATAAATTCACAATGGTGAACACGATAAAACTAACAACCTGTATATCATGGTATAATTACTTAAACGAAAAAGTCTATGGGTGTCCGTATTTCAACAGAATGTATGGGAATCTCGGTTATTTGAAGAGATAGAGAGTCGGTTCATCGGGGCAAAGTTCCGTGATTTAGGGCCCAATAATAATTCAAAAACAAATTTGAAATATATTCTTTCGTTTTTGAGATAATGCCAAAAAACGGATTTTTTTAAATTTCGTTTAATTTATTTATTCAAAAACTATTGAATCCAGACATTACCAACTTTAACATTATACAGGCACTTTTTAACGATAAACCTAGTAACATATTTTATATTAAGATAACTATAACATTTACCCAGGGACCATAGCTAAGTGTTGTTTCTCTTATGGGCACCATTTTGGATTTTCATATTTTTTTGAAGAATATTTTTTTCTAAATCAATGATGTACCACACTTATAGTATATTGTACATTTTATCTGTAAAATTGTAATCATTTGTTTTTTGTAAAGAGTGCCTTCAAAAAGCTGAGTGAATAACTTATTTGGCAACTCCTAGGACCCATAATTTGCTTACATATCACCCCTGAAGACAGACATCCGACGATACAGATTTTAACAGTTGTCATGTATTTCAAACTAACGAGTGTCTTCCACTCCCAGACTAAGCATGAAGTAAAATTGCGAGTTTAGAAATGCCCCGCGTAGAAAATTTGTCGAGGGTCGCGTAGCGTCCCGAGACAAATTTTCACGGGGCTTTTCTAAACTCGAAATTTTACTTCATGCGCCACGCGTATAAACCACTGATTTACAGTAAAGTTAAAAACATATAATGCTTAGATGTGATGGTGATCAATATTTACCGAAATGTAGCGAAAAAATGAAAAAATTACTTTTTTTGTGAATAGTTTTGAAATAATAATAATAAATGTAAAATAAATTTAGTTTGTACAACTTTTATGTGATAATCGATACTTACTATAATTATTACAAAAGACTGACAGTTATTTATTAATTTTGAGTGTTAACAATGATTGACTGCTCTCAAGATTTTATTGATTAACAGATATTGTTTATTATTTTAAATATGAAATCTAAAATAAAGTATGAGTGTCAGTGAGTTCTTTCAAAAAATGTAAAAATCCAAAATGGCGCCATAAGAAAAACAAAAGTTGGCTATGGTACCCGGGTAAATGTTATAGTTATCTTAACAAAATATATGCTACTAGATTCCTTATTAAAAAGTGCTTCATATTGTCAAAGTTCTAAATGGATTCGTAGTTTTTAAATAAAAAAATTAAAAACCATTTTTCAAAAAATCAGTTTTTTGTTGATATCTCGAAAACAAAAATAAAAATATTTCCAAACTGTTTTTAGATTATTGTTAGGCCCTAAAATACGCAACTTTATCCCAATTTAACCGACTCTCTAGCTCTTCAAATAACTGAGATCCCCATACATTCTGTCGAAATACGGGCACCCCGTATATATCGGGAAACAATTTGAAATGTGTGATGCTGGCTTCTCCAATTTGACAGTTTGTAAATCAAATTTCAGACGGCCTCGCCAAATTTAGTTTTTTTCGAGCCTGGGGCCTTGATGGTCTAGTGGGTAGAGACCATGCACTCACTAGGCCCCTAGGCCCAGAAGGTCACGAGTTCTAATCCCGTTCGGTTGGCATCCTATATAACTAATAATAGAATGTATCCTGATCTATGGATGTAGTATAAATGTGCTACCTAAAGTATTATTTATATAAATACAAATCTGGAATGCACTATTTAAATTTCTTGAAATTATTAAAAATGATCAATCTTTACTCTGGAAGAATAAACTAGGTTCCTACACCAATAAAAAAAGAACTCCCTGATCCTCACATTTTCTCCGAAAAGCACTGTCTGTATTTATAATCCAATGATGATGTTTAACCGAATACCACGTTAATAAAGTTATCCAAACTATTAACTTAATCATAATACCCAATAAGTAAATTACCAGAAAATCCCAAATAAGATATTTAACATATTAATTCTGGAGCTTCACTCCATTGCATCATTATGCAGATTATTATAACACATCCGAGAGGCTATTACTTCCCGCCCAGGGCGCTTATAAGCGCTACCCCTGATTGCTATTTATTAAACCCAAAATGTAATTTTCTTCGTTCCCCCATTCTGATATTTTAAAACGAGCACTTTTTCGTTTCCCCCAAGTCAGCGCTTAGTCGCCGGGGCCAATTTGTTTCCCCAACATTTAAACATCTTTTGTCTATGTATGTGTGTGTGTGAGGAACAACCCTCGATTTTTTGCACCCGAAAGGGGATCATTTGCGCCGAAGGCAAAAACTAAATTAACCTACCATTAATTCGTGTAGTGCTAAAGTTTTTCCGATATGTTTGGTGGGGATCGTTAGGACACTGCTCTTGATAGTTTCAAATTTATTGCTAGAAATTACAACGTGTAATTACTATTATTTACTCGCTCTATGGAAGCCATAACTCGGGGTTTTATGAGGTTGAGTAAACTTGGGTAATCAGCGATTTTCCAATTAATTTATAAAATACTATTAAACATTAAACACTTGAACAGTATTACAGGCTATAATGGGGTGAGCAACAATTTATAAAGCAAAAATAATACAAGAAAATACCCTACAATAATAAACAAACATACAGGATATTTAATTTTAATTTTACTCAATGCATCACGCAAAAAAAAAAAACAACGAAAAGTTGTTTGTTTAACCGAACGTTTAGCCAGTAATAATTTAATATGCAACGTTATTTTTACCAATCATAAAATGTAATAAAAAATCGTGTTTACTTCGAACACTTACAATTTAAATGGTGAAATATTTCATTAACTAAATAAACATTTAATTTAGGCGCTCTTTTATTAAATATAACTATACAAGGTTATTCAAAATAGAGGAACAGATCTTAAACATTTATTTCTTTAAAATTACAAAAGATAGAAACACAATTAATAGGAGCACCTGTGTTACACGACAAATATCAAATCAGTGGCTCATTTCTTGTCACACACGAATCAGCTGGTCTCTAGTTATCGAATTCAGAATTCCTAGATTCAACAATTCAATGTTGCAGATTTTTAAATGTGGCAGGCAATCCCCCCCCCCCATAAAAACGCGGTCTCTTACGATACCCCACAGATAAAAATCACAAGGAGTGAAGTCTCTACAATCAACATGACAAGCAACAGAGTCAATGCGGCCGTGGTTAGAACTTCTGCCTGGACTGTTTAAATTTTAAACTTTTTACTGTCCAAGAACGTTGGAATTATGATTCTACCTTTTGTAGTTTGGAAGAAACAAATGTTTGAAATCTGTTTCTTCTTTTTGAATATGTTGCAGAAAATTGTTTACAATAATTTTTCTATTGTAGAATTTCTGTTTTTTTGTGTATTATACTCCAGCAGTTGCTCTTTTATCTTCATTTTCTTTACTGAAAATCATGTAATGTTTTTTCTTCAGTTTTAACATTCCTTATGATGTTGTCTTTGTTTCGGGTTTTGCTAGTATATCTAGTTGAATTTTTTTTAATTCATTTTCTAGTTTAATTTTTTGTTGGTTTTTGCTGTTTTTGTCATTTTTATGTTTGTTTCTCTTTGTTAGTTTATTAGTATTGTATTTTTTCTGTCGTATTCCTAATTTTTTTGATAGTTTTTGTTTTTATTTCTTACTTCCATTTCAAGTTTCATAACTTTAGTATAATAGATTTTGGTTTTGGTATTGTGATGATTCGAAATCTAAAATAAATGAAATATGACCTGTCATATGATGTAACAATTAAGAAAATATCTGTTGTCTATTTAATCTAGAATTCTTCTAAAAATATCAATTTCTAGACTCCTGTACTTATCTTTCTTTCTTCCGATTCCTGAGATAAATTAAACTTCATTGAAACTATTGAAAATGTCAGGTTTTATGAACAACAGTATTTTTGGCTTGTATTTACACTTTGTTTACAAAATGTTCAATTTCTTAGTTAGTGCTTTACATTTTGAGATTAATTAATGTTTTATGAATATTTTATTTTATTAATACCTGTCATATGATGTAACAATTAAGAAAATATCTGTTGTCTATTTAATCTAGAATTCTTCTAAAAATATCAATTTCTAGACTCCTGTACTTATCTTTCTTTCTTCCGATTCCTGAGATAAATTAAACTTCATTGAAACTATTGAAAATGTCAGGTTTTATGAACAACAGTATTTTTGGCTTGTATTTACACTTTGTTTACAAAATGTTCAATTTCTTAGTTAGTGCTTTACATTTTGAGATTAATTAATGTTTTATGAATATTTTATTTTATTAATACCTGTCATATGATGTAACAATTAAGAAAATATCTGTTGTCTATTTAATCTAGAATTCTTCTAAAAATATCAATTTCTAGACTCCTGTACTTATCTTTCTTTCTTCCGATTCCTGAGATAAATTAAACTTCATTGAAACTATTGAAAATGTCAGGTTTTATGAACAACAGTATTTTTGGCTTGTATTTACACTTTGTTTACAAAATGTTCAATTTCTTAGTTAGTGCTTTACATTTTGAGATTAATTAATGTTTTATGAATATTTTATTTTATTAATATACAGAGAGTTTTATGTAACACCGAACATACTAAAATGTACTCAATGTTAGTTTTCCTATATTCGATGTGTAATGGGACGCATCAAACCCAATGTACACTCTTCACGTCAAAAATAAATTAAATTTGTCAATTATTATGCCAACCACAATATGTTGTATTATGAATATTTTAGTACAACGTAATGGTTATCAACTTTTGTTATATTTTTAATCAGTAAAATACTAATTAAAGAAGGTAAGAAGATATAAACGCTTCATCAGTAAGCACAATTTTTCGCAACATTTCGTTGTTTAAATTAACATATTAAATACAATTTTACAAAAATGTTATCGCATAATCTTGTTGTTATACAGCAACTAGTAATGTTTGAATTTGTAGGATCTAAACTTAAATTCTTGTAGAACTCCTACGTACAAAGGACTTTCATATAGTAACTGAATTTGAAATAGTAAGGATATTATTAGTCACTCTTCGACATAACTGAAATTGTTTAATTTCATCTCTTCCGATAATTTCGACGGACTTCTAACTCCTCGCTTGTGCAATGTATCCAAATAAACTGTTCTAGAAGGTTCGATATGGTTGAAATAAATGGTAGTCTGATTGAACAGAAAATTTTTCAGAAAATTAATCATGGGAATTTCTTGAACTGTTTTCTCCATGGTATAAGTTTACTAGAATAATCTTTTCCCTCTTTGTATACATTATTGATATGTTTAACTCTCTGTTCTTCGTCTACGCCTGCTTCAAGCGCTTGAACAGCAAATATCACTTGCTTGCGATAACACAGATTTCATTAATTTTTGAAGGGAAGAGTGTAAATTGGGTTGACTATATTACAATTAGAAATCGTAGCCAATCACATCGCAGTAAATGCTTTGGTGCGTCCCAGTACACATCGAATATAGGAAAATTAACATTGAGTACATTTTAGTATGTTCGTTGTTACATAAAACTCTCTGTATATGTCGGACCATTTACAAAAACATTAATTTACAATAGTAATATCGCAATATATAATAAATATTAAAAATATTAAAATACTTGAAATAAATAATAAATAAAAAGTAAGTGTAAAAATATAATATAATCACCTTAAGGATAAATACACAAAATAGCAATAGAATGGATCATAATAAAACATAACATTTTATTGGCTACGCAAATGGGCTCTTAGAATAAAATACACTCCCACAAGTATGTTGAATTGTAACATATTAGTATAGCGCAAAATACGCATAGAAGCCGAATATTTTGCATAATTTGTACTTTTATATGGTACATGAAAAGTGTCATCGTTGCGCAGCATTTTAGCTGGAACGCGAATGCCAATTTTCGATAGTAAATCAGGACAGTCTATATACCTATGCAAAAGTTTAAAAACTAAAAGTATAGCAGCGTCAATGCGTCTCTGCTCCAGACTCTTAAGACCATATCTATATAGCAATCCTTGGAATGTATCCTGCACATCGAAATTAAATGCAAGATACTTCGAGAATTTCTTTTGTACCTGCTTAATTTTATTTATGCTGCACTATGTGTAAGGTGACCAAACAGATGAACAATACTCCAAATGTGGACGTATTAGGGAATTATAGAGGAGTAATTTTGTTTTTGCGTCAGTGAAATCTCTGCTGTTACGCTTGATAAAACCTAGCAACTGATATGCTTTGGAAACAAGTTTTGAAATATGGCATGAAAAAGTCCTATTATTGTTTACTATTATTCCAAGATCATTTTCAGAATTGACTCGCTCTATTCTCCTCTCATTTAAATGGTAAACGGCATCTATTGAGGATGCTCGTCTTAAAAATGAAATTATTTTGCATTTATCCACATTTAGACACAGTTTGTTCACCCTACACCAGTTACAAAAAGAAGTAAGGTCTACCTGAAGGATATTTGTGTGTTGCAATGAAAATATACGTAAAATTATTATCCGCGAATAACAGAGCTTCGGCATATGAAAAACAGTTAACAACATCATTAATGAATAAGTTAAATAAGAGGGGCCTAAGGTGGGAACCTCGAGGTACCCTTGATGTGATGCTTATAGATCGTGACGTCGATTGACCTATTTTATTAAACTGTAAACGACAGGTGATATAAGATTCTACCCAAGATAGTAGAACTATTGAAATTCCAACATGTGCTAACTTGTTCATTAAAATACCATGATCCACACTGTCGAATGCTTTAGAAAAGTCGGTATACACAGAATCAACTTGACAACCGCGTTTAAGTCAAATTCTCTTTAAACCAACTAACAAATACAAATTTAACATGAAAGGAGAAATGTTATTTATGTTGTTTATGAAAGGAGAATGTTATTTCTCCTTTCATTTTAAATTTGTATTTGTTAATTGTTTTCAAAAGAACTTGACCTAAAAGTTACATATACTTTAATAGAGCGTTGTAACAAATCAAATTAAATAAGATTTTAAATATTTCATTGTATAATTCAATATCCGGAGGTGTATTTGCACGGGAAGTAGTTGATTCAGCGGATATTTATTGTCTTAAGTCTTCTTATTAATTAAGACATTGTTTGCATTTCTACGAATAATATTTTGGTAATTTTATATATTATGTTTAAGGTGTGAAAACTATAAGAAGCGTAAGCTTATTTTCTCGAATTCAAATAGTTTGGAATTTGAATTTATCTTGTTGATTTAAAGATATTGTGGAATATAAAGCGTCGGTTAAAAATGATGGTAACAGTTTTTTAAATATCTTTAGAATGAAATCTTTTATTTTCACCGCTTTTAAAAATTGGAAGAATATTCGCAACCTTCCGACATGCAGGAAACATACTACTGGATAGGGATTTATTAAATAATAACCATAAAGGTCTAGACATAGAAAAGGCACATTCTTTCAAAAAGAGGCAGGTAAACCATCGGGACCTGGGCTATGATTTATTTTCAGTGAGCATAGAGAGTTTAAAATCTCAGTAATCTTTAACGTTGGTGGATAAGGGATATTTGTAACAGAAGATAGTGCATTAGATGATGTTATCGATTGTGAAAGGCAGACGATAAACAATTATCTGATTCAAAATGTTGTGCAAATAACTCAACAATATGGCTTTTTTCAGTCACTGCATTGCGTCCATCCATGAATATAGATGGTAATTGAGAATAGCCTCATTTGGTTTGGACATGCGTCCAAAAAGATTTAGGGTTACACTTATTATCATCTTCCATCGTATGAATGTTCATCTCATACCATAACTTCGAAGCAATTTACACAATTTACGTACTGAACTGAATTGATTATAGTCAGAATTCAATTGACAAATAATATATTTTTTATGTAATTTCTTCTTTTCAATTATTAAGTTTATTAATTCATTATCAAACCATTTCGGAAATATTTTACCCTTTTGACCGAATGGTTTAATTTTAGGCACATACATATCAACTGCAGCATAGACAGTTGAGTAAAATATTTCACATGCGGAATCAATAACATAGTCATTGAATATTGTGTCCCAATAAGTATTTAAAAATACTTTATTTAGAGACAAATAATCAGCCTTCTTGAAATAATAAATGAAGTCACTGTCATCCATCCAGCAATTTACAGGTGTTGAAGGTAAAGAAAATGTTAAATCCAGGACTGGGTGATAAATATCACATGGCACTAGAGATAATGAAGATTGGTCAAGAAGCACATTCATAGTCAGTGAAGAATCAATGAAATTTAAATGTAAAAGAACATTGTTAATATTTCTTATCGAATTTCATTTGGTAACTCAGAAAAGCGTTTATGTTTCATCATACAGTTTTTAGTACTTAATGGCTTTTACTTCTAAGGCAATGATACTTAAATTTACCGGTCTTAATTCACAAATTTACTGAGTTACTGGTAATTGATAAAGTATGTAATTCTAGAATCCCTAATATAAATCATATTTTAAATAGTCAAATACTCAAATAATTAAAAAAAAATCATTTTTTGAAATATTTAGTGTTATAAAATATATTAGATATTTAAAAACACCAAATGATTCAAATATATTTATTAATTAAAAATGTGACTATGTTAATGATTTCATGTTGGCAAATGTAATATTAGAATTTAGAACCATTTTTAACACTTTTATAAAAGTTTTGTTGATTCTACCACGCTAATCGATATATACGAGGCCTGTTCAGATAACAACCGAACATTTTGAATTATGTGCCAACGCAGATATTAAATGATATGCTGTTGGCACCAATGCCTTGTGCATAACCTCTTTTATAAGCGCATGTTCTTGGATTGTTGATATCTCGTTCAGTTTTCGTGATATTCTTATTTAAGTTCAACGTGCTTAAGTGTTAGTGACGATATTTTAAATGTGCGAGTTTCTATAGCAACAATGCAAGATGAAGTTTTGCTTAAAACTGAGGAAGACGTTCACAGAAACGTTTGATCTTTTGATACAAGCTCACGGAGAAGATGCTCTGGGTCCTATGCAATGTTACGAATGGTTTTTACGATTTAAAATTTGTCGTCAATTAATTGAAGATGATCGTCGACCAGGAAAGCTTTCCACTTTAACTGATGACCCCCACGTTCAGAAAATCAATGATTTGGTGCATGCAAATCGCCGATTGACTGCCATAGAACTTGCAGAAGAGGTTAGCATCTCAACTGGGCCATGTCAGGCGATTTTGACTGAAAAATTGAACATAGGTAGAGTTGCAGCAAAATGTATTTCTGTTTGTTGGCCAAACAACAGAAAGAAAATCAAATGGACATTTGTCGACAATTCCTTGAACAAGCAAATGACGATGCAACATTTATTCAAAGAATCGTAACGGGAGACAAAAGCTGGGTTTATAGCTACGACATTGAGACAAAATCAAATCGCATTGAGACAAAATCAATCTCAATGGATTGAAAAAGGATCCCCACTCCCCAAGCCAATTCGTCACTGACCTTACTGCCTATCTCAAATGAAGCTATCTACGACTGCTTAGCAAAATGGAAACACCTCTGGGAAAAGTGTGTGAATAAGGGAGAAAGGTACTTTGAAAAGGACAATGGCCAATAATCTGTAAAATGAATAATAAAGTTTAAAAAAATAAAGTTTGGGTATTATCTGAACAGACCTCGTATATATATATACAGGGTGTCCGTATTTCGAGGAAATGCATGGGGATCTCGGTTATTTGAAGAGTTAGAGAGTTGGTTAGGGCAAATATGTGAAATTTGTAGCCCAACAATAATCCGAAAACAGATTTAAAATATCTTCTTTTGTTTTCGAGATATTGCCAAAAAACTATTTTTTTCAAATTTCGTTTTTATTTTTTTATTCAAAAACTATTGGATCTAGGAATTTGCAACTTTTACATTAATCAGGAATTTAGTAGTGTACTTACATTTAAAATTACTTTAATATCTTCCCCGGAACCATAGCCAACTTTTGTTTTTCTTATGGGCGCCATATTGGATTTTCATATTTTTAGAAAGAACTTTTTTTCTGAATTAAATCACACTTATAATTTATTCTGCGTTTCATTTGAAACATAGCAACCTTTTGTGTTTTTTGTAAAGAGTGCCTTGGAAACAATAATATTGATACGTTATTCAGTTATTGATGTGTCAATAAGATACGATCATTATACATAATACATAAAATAAAGTTAAAAATGGTGTTTTCGAAGCAAGAAAAACGAGATATGATCGAAGTTTATTATACTTCAAACAAAAATGTACGTATTTCATCCGAAGTCTATCTACAGCGCTATCCAGAAAGGCAACAGCCAAGTGAAAGTCATTTCATAAAACTACATAGAAATTTATTGGAATATGGTTCCTTCGTAAAGCCACGACAAAGATATGGATATCACCAACCCCATGAAATTGAAAACCAAATTTTGCAAGCGGTAAAATGATTCCATTTTAATTACAATAAGATAATATTTATTCCCCTAGATTCAAGATAACCCTTCTTCCTCAACGAAAGAACTTGCGAACCAGTTTGGTGTGACGTTTCAATACGCATGGAGAATTTTGAAAAAAAATAAATATCGCCCATTCAAAATTAAAGTTACTCAAGCTCTCCATCCTGGAGATGCTAGACGAAGGATGGACTTTTGTCGTATTTTATTGGGAAAATTAAACGAAAATCCGAATTTCTTGTCAAATGTGATATGGTCTGACGAATGCCGTTTTACCAACACATGGATATTCAATAGGCATAATGAACATGTGTGGAGTATAAATAATTCTAGACAACATGAAGAAAGACGACGACAAGTGCGATTCGGACTAAATGTATGGGTCGGTATTTTGGGAGACAATATTGTAGGTCCATACATTTACGAAGATACATTAAATTCACAGAGATATCACGATTTTTAAAGAACATTTTTAAGTGATTACGTAGACAATAACATCCCCTTAAATATGTTAAGAAATGTATGGTTTCAACAAGATGGTGCACCACCTCACAACAGCCAAATTGTCGCTAATTGTCTGTCCGAAATGTTTCCAAATAAAGTTATGGCAAATAATGGTGATATACGTTGGCCAGCTCGCTCACCTGATTTGTCACCTCTAGATTATTTTCTTTGGGGAGCTATAAAAGAAAAAGTTTATAAAACTATTCCAGAGGACAAAGACGATTTAAGAAGAATTATAATAGTTACCATTCAGCAATTAAGAAGAAGAGACATTTTTCGGGCAGTCCAAAATTTAAGGAAAAGACTAGAATTATGTTTGGAGGTCAATGGTGATATATTCGAACACTTACTCTAAGTTTGTGATAATTTTAGTTCAAAAGATATTTAATTAATTTGTTTATTATTATTTAATATTATGAAAAACTTCATCAAGCAGCAGAGTGATTATTCTGGTTCCTTCCCTAAAAAAATATAGTTGTAGGCCTCAGGAATTTTAAAATGTGCAACTGTTTTCAAGGCACTCTTAAAAAAAACAAAAGGTTGCTTTGTTTCAAATGAAACGCAAAATAAATTATAAGTGTGATATACCGTTGAATTCAGAAAAAAAAGTTCTTTCCAAAAATATGAATATCCAATAACGCGCCCATAAGAAAAACAAAAGTTGGCTATGGTTCTGGAGAAGATATTAAAGTTATTTTAAATGTATGTACACTACTAAATTCCTGATTAAAATGTGCCTGTATAATGTAAAAGTTGCAAATTCCCAGATCCAATAGTTTTTGAATAAAAAAATAAAAACGAAATTTGAAAAAAATAGTTTTTTGGCAATATCTCGAAAACAAAAAAAGATATTTCAAATCTGTTTTCGGATTATTCCCTAATTTAACCAACTCTCTAACTCTTCAAATAACCGAGATCCCCATGCATTTCCTCGAAATACGGACACCCTCTATATATATATATATATACAGGGTGGGCCACGAATAACGCCCATTAAAAGTTTTCGCGATTCCTGACAGAGGAAAAATTTGAAAAAATTCTACATTGCACGGTTGAATGCGATCACCTCATGGAAAATATTTCGACTTTCTATCACTTCCGGTTGTACCGGAAATGGCTACCAACTTTGTTATTTTAAATGGAACATCCTATATATTTTTTTTTTTTTTTTTTTAGATTCCTCGTTCAATTCTCTACCCTCTCATATGAATTTATGTCCACTTAACTCTTACAGTTTTTGAGTTAACAATTTATTTGTCAAATATTGACCTCAAATAGACGTTTTGAAAAATGCCTATAACTTCTAGTAGGGACAAGATAGACAGACGAGCGGCATCTTGAATTCTTACTTATAGATCCCTCTAGAATTAAAAAAATTGACATCTATCAATTTTGACAATAGGTATTTAAAAAATGTCAATATTTCAGTGCCCACTTAAAAACATCATAATTCAATGTTTTCAAATGGAATGACCAATATTTTATCTCATATGGTGATTGGCAAGACAATTTGCAACATAAAAGTATTATGTCTCCCTATATCTAGAGCAAGTAGTTTTTGAGTTATTTCGGAATTTCTTTCCTCCCAGAATGCTTGCACAATTGAATAATTTCTGTACTATTCACACGTGCACCATAGTAGGCTACTGTCAATATTCGCTGAACCGAATCTGTCAATATTTTTGAACGCTCCGTTCGAGTAATATTAAAATGAATAAGTATACCAATCAAGAAATTATGAATTTATTCGTCATACATGGTCAGTGCGACAGAATTGTTGAGAGAACTTGCAGAATTTTCAACAAAACTTACCCACACTTACCGCCGATGGATAGAAGAAAATTCAGAAGACTGGAGTCAAATTTTGTACAATTTGGAAAACTAAACGCAGAAAAAAATCAACCAAAGCCAATAACGCAGAACAAGGAAGTTCAAGTGAATGTTTTGGCTTATTTTCAAGCAAATCCACGCGCATCCACCCGTAGTTGCCAGGAGGATTTGGGAGTAAGCAGAACATCACTGCGAAGAATTTTGATAATATATCGTATGCATAATTATAAATTTAATTTGGTGCAAGGATTGATTTTTGTGAGTTTTTGTTGGTTAAAAATCAAGAAGACAATGACTTTTTACAAAAAATTATTTGGACCGACGAATCAAATTTCTCTCGTGAAGGTATTTTCAATAGAAAAAACAATCACATGTGGTCAACTGAAAATCCACATGCAACGCTTGTACATAAATCCCAACACAAATTTAGTTTCAACGTATTTTGCCTTTTGATGGACACGCGTGTTACTTTTTATTTGTACCACAAAAGATTAAATAGTGGTAGATATTTACAAATTTTAAGAAATTTTGTAGAGAATTTTTTGGATGAGCTTCCTTTGAATTTAAGGATAAGTTCATGGTATCAGCTCGATGAAGCCCCAGCTCATTGCACGCACGAAATATCGCAGCAACTAACGAATATGTTCGAAGATAGATGGATTCGAAGGTTAGGTCCGTGGAACTGGCCCGCTAGATCTCCAGATCTTACTCCACTCGACTTTTTTCTTTGGGGTCGTATAAAAAATAAAGTTTATGCCATTGTCGTCAATACCCGAGAAGAATTGGAAGCAAGGGTGCGAGCTGCATTCGCGGAATTAAGTGCAGAAGAAATTAGGCGAGCAACAACAGAGGGTGTCGCAACACGTGCTGCACAGTGCTTATACGTTAATGGTCATCATTTCGAACAATTGTTATAATTTTTTTTTCTGTTTTTGCATTTAATTATTCATTTGAAAATTACTTTATTTCAATCTTCTTGCTTTTGTTTTATTTGTAAGTTGTAAGTGTGGATAAGTTTCGTTGAAACAGCAATTCTGTCGCACTAGCCATATATTACGAATAAATTCATAATTTCTCGATTGCTACACTTATTTATTATAATATTACTCGAAGTGTTCAAAAATATTGACACGTTGGAAACGAATTTTTCTAGATTCGGTTCAGTGAATATTGACAGTAGCCTAGTATGGTGCATGTGTGAATTGTACAGGAATTATTCAATTGTGCAAACATTCTGGGAGGAAAGAAATTTCCAAATAACTCAAAAACTACTTGCTCTAGATATAGGGAGACATAATACTTTTATGTTGCAAATTGTCTTGCCAATCACCATATGAGATAAAATATTGGTCATTCCATTTGAAAACATTGAATTATGATGTTTTTAAGTGGGCACTGAAATATTGACATTTTTGAAATACCTATTGTCAAAATTGACAGATGTCAATTTTTTTAATTCTAGAGGGATCTATAAGTAACAATTCAAGATGCCGCTCGTCTGTCTATCTTGTCCCTACTAGAAGTTATAGGCATTTTTCAAAACGTCTATTTGAGGTCAATATTTGACAAATACATTTTTAACTCAAAAACTGTAAGAGTTAAGTGGACATAAATTCATATGAGAGGGTAGAAAATTGAACGGGGAATCTAAAAAAAAAATAATATATAGGATGTTCCATTTAAAATAACAAAGTTGGTAGCCATTTCCGGTACAACCGGAAGTGATAGAAAGTCGAAATATTTTCCATGAGGTGATCGCATTCAACCGTGCAATGTAGAATTTTTTCAAAATTTTCCTCTGCCAGGAACCCCGAAAACTTTTAATGGGCGTTATTCGTGGCCCACCCTGTATATATATATATATATATATATATATATATATATATATATAGCCTTTCAAAAAAATCAGAAAACCAAGTATTTATTGCACGATTTTAATAAAATTTACACAATTTGATCATGTAAGCAAACTGTATCGATGATCAAAAAATCAACTTGAAAAACAAAAAAACAATTGAATAAAAATTAATAATGTGTTGGGCCTCCTCGATTTCCCAAACACTCATTAACACGTCGAGGCATGCTAGAAATCAGGCTGTCAATATCGACTTGGGGTATTTCATTCCAAACTTCGATAATCTGACCTCTAAGTTCCATTACAGTGTTAGCGGGGCGCTGTAAGTTACTTATTCTAACACCTATCATATCCCAAACATGTTCTATTGGCGATAGATCTGGAGAACGAGATGGCCAAGGTAACAAATTGATTTCGGCACTATCAAAAAACTGTCTTGTAATGGCCGCTGTGTGAGGTCGAGCATTATCTTGCTGAAAAATGGGGTTCTGCAAGCCATTTACATAGGGCACTAACACTGGCCGTAAAATGTTGTCAATATACCGAATCGCGCTAAGACTTGCTTCTAAAAAAACTAGAGGAGACCGACTACCATATGCTATCGCCCCCCAAACCATAACTCATTGTGTAAGAGCCGTCTGTCTTTCAACAGCAAATTGTAAAATTCAGCGTTCACCGCGTTGACGTCTCACTCTTCTGCGACCATCATGAGCCCATAAACAGAACCGAGACTCATCGCTGAAGATAATGTTATTCCATTCATGGGTCCAATGTTGTCTTTCCCTGCACCAATCAAGTCTTGCTCTGCGATGCTGCGGAGTAAGAGGTAGACACAATTGTGGACGGTAGGATCTTATACCAAAACTGCTGATTCTTCTGTAAACAGTAGCCATGGATACTCTTTGGCCATTTAGAGCCAACCAGTCATTTCCCAATGCCCGCGACGTTGTAAATCTGTCCCTTAAAGTTGTAAGACGAAGAGCTCGATCTTCACGCTCAGTGGTGCTTCTTGGACGTCCTGATCCAAGTCAACGTCAATTCTCCCCAGCTTCGGACCATCTAGACCAGCATGATCACCGATACACTACGGCCTACCCTTTCAGCAATAGCACGAACCGAAAAACCCGCTTCTCGCATTCCAATAATGCGACCCCTTTCAAATTCACTTAGATGATGATATTGTGCACGCCGACGAACATGGGGCATCTTTTTATGTTATACAAACTGAAACGTCATTAGAAGCATATTAGCATATTAGAAGCAATTACATTAAAAAATCAGCTGCTCTTCATTATGGTGAAATCAAGGAAAAATACTATTAAATAGTAACCAAAAACAATTGATTTTTTGATCATCGATGCAGTTCATTTACATGATCAAATTCTGTAAATTTCATTAAAATCGTCCAATAAATATTTTGTGTTCTGATTTTTTTGAAAGGCAGTATATATTTGTACATTTATGCAAGTTCTATTAATTTTAATTTATATTATGTACTAGTAGTATAATCAAAAAGTAAAGTAATGTTTCCCTTTTACATGTACTACACAGGACAAATACTTCCTCCACGTAGCCCAAGAAGAATAAAACGTTCCCCAGCAGCCATAAAACAGGCCATAACAACGTCCAGATTGTGCAGTTAAGCTTCTCTTTCCCCCAGTATTCCTAATAAGTAAAGAGTGTTAATGGATCTGCATGTGCTTCACCTAAGATAACATTTAATTAGACGGAGATAAGTGATTTCCAGCCCACATAACGCAACATCTTAAGATAGCGAAAATGTAAATTCACCTACAGTTTTAATTCTAATTAAATTTTTGCACAAATAAATCATTTCCATTAATTCTCCTTTTAATTTCCGCGTGTGTATTATTGTATAAACAAATCATTTGAATTTAAATCCAACCCTATTTGAACATGTACGCATCAATCTTGAGTTTCATAATGTTTAAGACTTGTATAATATGTATTTAATTAAAGGGACTAATCTCGGGGATTTCGTATTTAAATTTTGAGCGTTTCTCTAACTGACGGTCTGTGGAAGGAGGGATACATGCGGATGTTGTTTGCTTGCCAGGGAGTGGGAGACATGTTTAAGCCGGGATTAAAATTGATATTAATTAATTTTAACCAACCGCGTAATAAGATAAAGTAGCAGGAAGCGTCTACGATGTATTAAAGATAAATATTTGCTCGAAATGACGAACTGCTGTGGAAAATGAGATATATTTCAATTTTATGCAAGTTTATAATGCAACTAGGACAGTATTTAATGTTTTTATAATTGTCGAATTATAACGGATTGCAATACCGGTTACCCGGAATATAGGTTAATCGCCATAAATGCTCTCTAATATTTAATGATTTTTTGTTATACCTACAAATAAACGTTTGGTTCTTATTATTTTTATGTTATTTTAATTAAATTTAAGGTCTAAATCAATTTTTTATTGTCGTTAATGTTTTAATAATATTATCATAGTTCAACATTAAATCATTTATTTACAACTGAATATAATATTGTTTTTCAGAAGCCAGAACACTTTTCTGCTGAAGTAATTACATACTAACTTTTATACGTAAATTTGATTAACATAAGCAAATTTAAATCGCATTAACTTTTAATAACTCGTCTCATAATGGTAAATGCACCGGGCACTTTACATTATTACTTTTCTACGCTCTCTATCATTGCCTACTCACTTATTTTTACAGCACACTTGATAAAGTCTGTACCTGCTTTGTTTAACTAGATTTATTTGTCTGCGGAATAATGAGTGGGTAAAATAAATGGACGCGGACCCATCATTAATTTAACAAGAGAAGAAGTTTTTCGAAAGAAAAACTAAAGCCCGACGCCAAGTTTTAGTGGCTTGAGACCCCTGGGGGTAAGAGGGATAGGTTTCGGCGGTGGCCCTTTCGAAACGATGATTTTCCAGACGAAGGAACACTTAGCCTTTGTTTTTTTTTTTCAACAAACAAACAACAAATCGTCGAATAAAAATGAAAATGCTTGGGAACGATTTAAAACTGTTTTACTTTCAAAAAGCAAAACACAAACACAGATAGGTTTTCTTCTTATAAACATTAAAAAATACACAGGCTATATGATTTGACACTGATCTGCAATTAAGCGATAAACTAGAGTTTAGAACGGTATAAAATAGATATTAGACTATATAAACTTGAGTTGCACACAAAACACGATTCGAACAACGCATTCGAAACACTTAAATGATTTGAATTATGGATACTTTGATGAAGTATTCGCAAGAGAAATTTGATTCGGATCCAGTTTTTCTAGTCACAACTACAAATATTTACTTGAATAAAATAATAAAACATTTTATTTTTCTATCATCAGCGAGTGTTAAAAGAAAAATGATAAAATGTACGTGTGCTATAATTTGATAACTCATAAAGTTGAATTCCGCAGTTCTATTGTTAGATGCTTCAAAAGATAATCAGTTTTACTCGCCATCAGAGAAATTTTCAATTCAGCAATTCTATAGTTGTTTTATAGAATTGCTGAATTGTAAATTTCTCTAACTGATGGCGAGTAAAACTGATTATCTTTTGAAGCATCAAACAATAGAACTGCGGAATCCAACTTTTTGAGTTATACAATTATAGCACACGTAAAATTTATTAACTGTTGATAACTGTAGAATTGAGAAACTATAGATCTATATTTTAAGCAATTGATTAACTTTAAAATTGTTAAACTACTGAACTACGAATTTCTAGAACTAAAAACTATTAAAACTGATTATCGTTTGAAGTAAGGAGCAATAGAACTGCTTAACTGTACAATTTATGGACTGTAGAAGTAATTAACTGATGAACTGCAGAACTATAGGGTTAAATTCCACTAAATAACTAAATAATCTTTTGAAACAATGTACCGTAAACGTGCTAAACTGCAAAATATATTAATTGTACTAGTTTTACAGTTGTAGCAATTGTAGAACTTATTACCAGATGATCTGACTACTTACAGAACTGATGAAATGTAGAATTGGCGACTTTTAAAACAGATTATCATTTAAAATTATAAAGTAAACAAATTAAAAAATTAAACGTCGAGTTCGCTGTGAAACATTAACATACTAGTACATGTAAATACAAATATTATTTTATGCTTAATCAAACAGATTTAAGCAAAAGTTAAAAAAAATATTTAAAAGAACGCCATAGATAATTCCAATGACTTGAATTATGAACTAAACCATTTACTTGTCACCATTTTAATTATTTTGCAATATGCTTAAGCTTTTGTCTCATGAAATTTACTGTTAAACATTTTGGCTACGCTTATGGATATTAAATGAAATATATTAAAGCGGTCACAGGCATCTAGCTTATTCTAAACAAACAATTGACTTGGATGTAAAAGACATGCTGTATCAAAACATAAAGTTATATTTTTCACCAATTTTTAAAGCGATTGTGCTTTATTTAAAATAAATCAATATTTTCACAAATTTAAACAAAAGCCAGGCAATTTTAGTGATAAAACGTATCACTAAAATTGCCTGGCTCTTGTTTAAATTTGTGAAAATATTTATTTGAAACATTGATTTATTAGGGTATATATAAGTTAATTCATTTATAAACAAATTCGATAAATTTGAATTACTTGTAATATCGCACATACTTAAAATAGGACTGTCAACTAAAATTAAGCGCCATTGGGGTCTTACAATAGTGATGACAATTATAATTTAGGTAGAAACTTTTTGTGTTAGGTGAAAATATAAAACCTCTGGACATGTTATAGTTTTGGTCTTCACTTTTCGTCGTGGTTTCACCGATTATTCCCAGAGCCTCAAAAATATTATTTGCTGGTATTTTCTACAATTTTCATAATTGTCATTTCATATTGAAATTTGATTAAGTGTATTTTGTGTGAATAAGTTATTTTTACTGTGAACTGCGTTTAACTGAAAAAAAACGCAGTATTTTCAAAAAGTAGAACAGTTTTACAAAAATCCGGACTGCCATTCCATAAACGTATTTAAAACTTGAAGTATATTAAAACCATGCAATTATTTGTTAATTTTTATTACAAATTAATTTACAGGTATTAATATGTACATATTATTGGATATAATTGTATGGTTCTATTTAGAAATTTAATCATAAAATATGTATATTTTAGATATTTTTAATCTTTAAAGTTGTACAACCAGATGAAAAAATGCACAGCAATATTTGTTTCTAAAATCATTTAATATCGATTCCTTCAAACAAATCATAATTATCATTAACCGCATTGGAAATATCTTGGCACTACATTGCTATGTAATTTCTTATGGCTTATTTGATGTAGAAATCTTTCTTAACACAATCTTGTGTTATTTTAGATAAGTCTACAATTCGTCTTTATTAACTCCACATTAAGTCGGTGTTTTATACGAGTGGGGCATGAAGTAAAATTACGAATTTGAAAACTCCTCATACTTAACGGAGAAGTGGAAAACGCATTTTTGACAAATTTTAAAACCTTATTGAGTAATTTCCATTATTGTATTTGATAAAGCACTTAAAGGAAATAAGTAAATAAGATTTTATAATTTGTTTACCCGGTGTTATTGACTTCTTGGTTAGGCATGAAGTAAAATTATTTGGAATTAACATCTTCAATTGGTACTTCCACAATTTTCTTGAAATTCTCTCCTATTTCAAGTATTAATGGCTGATGTTCCAAATAGTTCTAAAAATTTTAAATTTCAGGCAATAAAATAAAAAAAATATAATAATAATAATGTTTTAGAGTATGAGCCTTAAGGCAACCTAAACAAAACATTCATTCGTTTATTAGGAAATATTTAATAAAACTATCAATGAGATGATTCGATATTTTTACATATTCTTAAAGAACGAAGCCATCTCAAAATCTACAGCAAATTTAATAAGAATCCGTCGAGTGGATTTGATCATAAAGATTTAGTATTCAAGACAATCGGCTGAAATGAACATAATTATTACTTCAAACAGAACTTACTAAAAAATGGTAATTAAATAAAATCTGTGTTAACTACTAATGATTTCGATAGCTAACGCCATCTAATGCTCCATAGTGGCATCGTCAATGACACGAATGCAGGAAGTGCATATACAGGTCACTGTTTCGTTCACGAACGAGCTAAACTCTGTTTGTGAAATTAGGCTCCAAATAAATATTTCGACATTAGAAAAGGCGAACAATTTAAACTTAAAATATTTAGTTCGTGCGCCAGGCGTATAATATACATCACGGAATTATTCTGAAGTTAAAAAACTGATAATTGATCTTTTTATCACCAAAATATAGTGAAAGTGAAGTTGAAGACATAAAATAGAAAATAAAATTTATAGTCGTAGCCTAAAACTTTATAACATTTTTAAGAGCCTTAAAAATACTAGTTGTCCGGGTCCAAACCTATTCTACGCATGTTCGGACAATGATATTAAAATAAAACGATTTCGATGCACACTTGAAATATCTGGTCGTTTATTTTAATCATTAATCGATTACAAAATGTTTAACTTTGAGTGGATTAATTATGAAAATTCGATATTACAGAGTTTTTCTATTGCATTTTACTTTATATCAAATACCGGGTGTTGACTTGGCGGACGCAACATAGGATATCCCATGTAAATTTTGAATTGTTCAAATTTTGGCTCCCCTATTTATTTTAGAAACAAAATGTATTTACTTTTTTTTTCAGAGAGAAAAATTCTGAATTCATTCGTGTTAACGTTTATCACTTTACGTTTCTCTAAGTTAAAATAATTAAGAAAAAGTAATGTGATTTCATAGAAATAATGACATGTCATAGAATTGAAACAACAATTGCGGATATCAAAATGGCAAAAGATATCGCAGTCACTTGATTAAAGTAAATGTTTTCGAAATGATTTATACTATACAAGAAAAAATCCTTCTAATAAAGTGATATTATGCAGACAACAGCTATCACGATGTTTGCGTTATGTTTTTTGTCGTTAATTAAGTAACAACAATATCTTGTGCTATTTTGACATCCGCAATTGTATCAATTCCATGGTATTTCATTATTTTTATAATATTACACTACTTTTTCTTAATTATTTTAGCTGTATATTTTCTGACATTCGTTGATTTTTAAAAGAGTTCGATTTAAAGCTTAAAACGAGTATTTTCCACTCCCAGAATAAGCATAAAGTAGAATGTCGAGTTTAGAAAAGCCCTGTGAAAATTTGTCTCGCGTCGCGCAGCGATCCGAGACAAATTTTCTGGGCTTTTCAAAACTCGAAATTTTACTTCATGCGCCACGCGTATAAAACACAGATTTTAAGTAAAGTTAGAGTATCAATAAATTTTACAATATTATAGTGTTTTATACGCATAGCGCATGAAGTAAAATTTCGAGTTTAGAAAAGCCCAGAAAATTCGTCTCGGGTCGCTGCGCGACCCAAAAAAAATTTTTACAGGACTTTTCTAAACTCAAAATTTTACTTCATGCTTAGTCTGGGAGTGGAAAACACTAGTTTAAAGCTTTAAATTGAACTATAAAAAAATACAGGGAACATCCGCAATTGTTGTATCAATTCCATGGTATGTCATTATTTTTATAAAATCACATTCCTTTTTCTTAATTATTTTAGCTGTAATCTTTCTAACATTCGTTAATCTTTAAAAGAGTTAAGTTTGAAGCTTTAAACGAGCGTTTAGAAAAGCCCTGTGAAAATTTGTCGAGGGTCGCGCAGCGACCCGAGACAAATTTTCTGGGCTTTTCTAACTCGAAATTTTACTTCATGCGCTACGCGTATAAAAGTTAGAAGTTAGAAGTATAGAAGTTAGGATATATATAAATTTGACAATATTATAGTGTTTTATACGCGTGGGGCATGAAGTAAAATTTCGAGTTTAGGAAAGCTCAGAAAATTTGTCTCGGGTCGCTGCGCGACCCGAGACAAATTTTCACGGGGCTTTTCTAAACTCGAAATTTTCCTTCATGTTTAGTCTGGGAGTGGAAAGCGCTCGTTTAAAGCATTAAATTATACTTAAAAAAAGCAAATAATATCTAAAGATTAACAGAAAATATGGTGAATTTGGAATACGTATACTTAAAAGAAAAACTTGCTGTATGTATAAATACAAATAAAATATTTCCAGAAGAAAGTTATTGTTGCTGCAAAAATATTCAGCAAAAATATTAAAGGTATATAGTGAAACTCATTTCGTAAATCGGGAAATCTTTTGGCATATATTTGACAAGCTGACAGATATTTGGGATATAGTGAATTTCATTTGATCAATAGTGAAATGCAATAGATAAACCCTGTAATATGATCGAGTGATAACCAAGCTGCATATTTAATAACAACGAATAGAAAAATATTGTGGATCAATAGTATAAGTAGATTATTACTGATATGAAAGCTTTCTATAATCTTCGAAAATACCCCGAAGCATAAATAATTCAGTGGGAATTACACGCAAATGCATTATCTAAATCCCTGAAATCTGAAAATCGAACGTACTCCTCATCACATACACAGGGCACAATTTATATTCGATTTGGTAGGCTGCCAAAAGTGGGTCGTGTCTGAGAGAGAAAGATGATGTGCACATAATAAGGGAGACACATTATTCTTCCAGTAATAAGGTTCGTAACTTGGTAAACGTTAATTTAATAAACGTCGAATCACTGGCACTAATTGCGCCTTGACATCCCAACATGGCACGTCTAATTTTTGCCTCTAACGCTCATCCCTCATCTCTCGCCTGATCAGCTGAGGATGAAGTCTCTCTAGATGGATAGAGAGAGATAGGATGGGGAGAAGAGGTCGTGCACTGTTCTGACATCGCAATCTATACATTATGTTCTGGAGAAAAATTTAATTGACTATATCATACACTCTGCTGTCTATAACATGATTGTTTTTCAACTTGAATCGATAAAAAGGCAATGGAAAGGCTTGAAAATAAGTGAACTAAAGAGTTTTAACTTATAACATAAAATTAGTAGTAATCAAGTGATGCTTTAATAACAATAATATTTATTATTATACAAATGTCTTGCCAAAGCATTTTTAAAATACAAACGAAAGTATATAAAAAATTAAATATGCGATTCTTTACGCCATTTACTAAAAATGTTTATTTTATCAAAGCTAATACCACGAGGGATATTGGTATATACAATGAAATATTTGTATTATAATACAGTTAAATCCTGCAAGATGTAACTATTTAAGTCAAATTATTTTTAAACCTAACTAAAGCAACAACAGAAAAAACATAATAATAGTAATGATAACAAAATAAGAGAGATATTGATACTTACACAGAAATATTAAATATATTTTATGTTATATAAAAATGACTTACAAAAGTTACATATTGATGTGAAAGAAACATCTGTTTAAAATACCGCGAGATCATTTAAAATATAAGTTAAAGTAGGTTTTGAACACATAGTTTACTACAGCACAAATGGATTCGTTCATTTAATTAGTATTCTGGACAACCACACAAAAAAATTACCGCCTCCTCTAATTTATAATAAAAATTATCGCACGGTTCAGGTTATTTCATTTAGCTACTCATTTCGAGAGGGCATTAGGTTTGCGCATTAGGTACTTAATTGAAAAAGTAGAATCCTTGATTCAAACTATTTCTTATACAGGGTGTAAATAGCACATTGGGCATAATGAGGCCTAAGTGCAGTGCAGAAATGCGCACTCCCCAAAGAACCAGATGTAGATCAGGGATAGTCAACCTTTTTATACTTGCCGTCTAGTTTTGCATGTGTGTTGGTAGTAAAATTTTCTATATTTGCCAGTTCAAGAGTGCTGAGCACAGTACAAATATAACAGTCCATATATCTTCACTAAAACTAAGTTATGAGAGAAAAAAAATACGGTTCACATCATTGTTGTAGTCAGGGTTTTGGTCAAGAAGCAAGAAGGTATGCCAAACCTATTAAAATAAATTGAAGTCATTTGTACATAAAATGTAGCTAAATGATGAATAGAAAAATAGAAACATACATCAATTATACAATTTTGGAGCCTAGTAAGTTGGTCCATTTTGCGACTTATACAATTTTACATGCTTAATATAGATACTGTCTTTGTTTCTGGTGTTGTAACTATGTACCGAATTTAATATTTGATAGTCAGTGATATTCTTCCTAACATGCACGAGCAATTAATACAAGATCTTTGTTGCCAGTTTTTTGCTTTCCACTATAACATAGAGTACAAATACTGACACGCTAGCAAACAGATTTTGTTACAACATATTTCTTCTGCGAAACTAAACAAATTCAAACAAGATAAATTCAAATTCAAAACGATTTGAATTCGAGAAAATAAGCTTACGCTTCTTATAGTTTGCACACTTTAAACATAATATATAAAATTACGAAAAAACTATTCGTGAAAATGCAAACAGTGTCTTAATTAATAAGACAATTTAAGACGGTAAATATCCATTGAAACAACTACTTCCTGTGCAAATACACCTCCGGATATTGAATTATACAATGAAATATTTAAAATCTTATTTAATTTGATTTGTTACAACGCTCTATTAAAGTATATGTAACGTTTAGGTAAAATTCTCTTCAAACCAACTAACAATACAATTTAAAATGAAAGGAGAGATAGCAACAAATTAGAAGTGAAAGGACTTGGATTAAAACTAATGTCTTAGGCCATCTATAGACGCGTTTCGAGATTTATCTTTCTTCAGTATAGCTTTGCTCATGACGTTTAAAAAAATTAGGAATAAAATTAAAACAAACTTACTTGGAAAAGGTGTTGTGTGTGGAATGAACAGGTACACAGAAATGGAATGAGTGAAAATGATGGTCGGTATTTATAGGTAAAAAAGGGGATTACGTCATTAGCAGGTATGAAAAATGTGAGACTTTATTATTTAGCTTACGGTACAGTTCAAACAAGATAAATTCAAATTCAAAACTATTTGAATTCGAGAAAATAAGCTTACGCTTCTTATAGTTTGCACACTTTAAACATAATATATAAAATTACGAAAAAACTATTCGTGAACATGCAAACAGTGTCTTAATTAATAAGACAATTTAAGACGATAAATATCCATTGAAACAACTACTTCCCGTGCAATTACACCTCCGGATATTGAATAATACAATGAAATATTTAAAATCTTATTTAATTTGATTTGTTACAACGCTCTATTAAAGTATATGTAACGTTTAGGTCAAATTCTCTTCAAACCAACTAACAATACAATTTAAAATGAAAGGAGAGATAGCAACAAATTAGAAGTGAAAGGACTTGGATTAAAACTAATGTCTTAGGCCATCTATAGACGCGTTTCGAGATTTATCTCTCTTTAGTATAGCTTTGGTTATGACGTTTAAAAAAAATTAGGAATAAAATTAAAACAAACTTACTTGAAAAGGTGTTGTGTGTGGAATGAACATTTATCGTCTTAAATTGTCTTATTAATTAAGACACTGTTTGCATTTTCACGAATAGTTTTTTTGTAATTTTATATATTAT
The DNA here is from genome assembly GCA_932526585.2 of Philonthus cognatus. NCBI lineage: Eukaryota > Metazoa > Arthropoda > Insecta > Coleoptera > Staphylinidae > Philonthus > Philonthus cognatus. Next base: position 63,142,786 of record OW052241.1, on the reverse strand, counting down.
AAACAAATTTAGTCTTACCTTATACTCTAAAAGCCACTTATTTTGCTACTTGCCATTCTCTCCTTGCTTAATGTCCTATTAGCCTCTGGCCATTCTGCCTGCAGGCACCACAGTCCTGGTAGGGTCATGATGCGCAATTCACGAAATAGTGACCGGCAGTCATCTCAATAACCAAAACCACCGACTGCGCGCACTGCTCTTCTTTGCCATCCAAATATGTGGTGCCTGCAGGCAGAATGGCCAGAGGCTAATAGGACATTAAGCAAGGAGAGAATGGCAAGTAGCAAAATAGGTGGCTTTTAGAGTATAAGGTAAGACTGAATTTGTTTAGATTCGCAGAAGAAATATGTTGTAACACAATCTGTTTGCTAGCGTGTCAGTATTTGTACTCTATGTTATAGTGGAAAGCAAAAAACTGGCAACAAAGATCTTCACTCCAAGCATAATAACATGGGCGATCAACGGCTTCAAGCCGTTCAAATCCGCGGGGGCAGATGGCATCTTTCCAGCCCTTTTGCAAAGGGCAGGGGAGGAGTTATTACCACGTCTCACGCAAATATTCAGAACTAGCTACTCTCTTGGGTATATCCCCAAGCAGTGGAGGGAGGTGGCGGTGGTGTTTATACCAAAGGCTGGCAAACGCCAAAGTGACGGGCCTAAGTCATATCGCCCCATAAGCCTCACCTCCTTTCTCCTAAAATCAATGGAGAAAATCATTGATAGAAATATCAGAGGGAAAGCTCAACAACAAATGCCCTTCACACACTAACAAGCGTAATAGAGAAGAGCATCGCAAGCAAAGAAGTGGCTCTATGCGCATTCTTGGACATCGAAGGTGCATTTGACAACACCTCCTATGAATCCATAGACACGGCCACCAAATCAAGAGGAATTGATGCCTCCACATCCAAATTGATCCATGCTATGCTCAAAGGTCGTAGGATCACACTGTCCATTGGCGATGAGTCGGCAACTGTATTCGCAGTAAAGGGGTGCCCACAAGGCGGGGTTCTATCGCCCCTGCTGTGGTCACTAGTTGTCGATGAGCTAATATCGGTGTTATCCAACGACGGTTTTGACGTACAAGGCTATGCTGACGACATCGTCATCATAGTTAGGGGAAAGCATGACGATGCGGTGTCCAACCGCATGCAGTCAGCCCTTCGGAAAGTAAGTACATGGTGCGTGCAGAAGGGGCTCACTATCAATCCCAACAAGACTGTAATTGTCCCATTTACAGGTCGTAGAAAATTAAATCTTAAGGCACTAACCATGAATGGGACACTCATTGGGCTTTCCAACACAGTTAAATATCTCGGCCTTACCTTTGACCAGAGGCTATACTGGAAAACCCATGTAGATAACATCACTGCCAAAGCAGTAAGGGCAATATGGGCTTGCCGCAGGCTATTTGGCAAACGATGGGGTTTACACCCCAAGATGATATACTGGCTTTTCATTACGGTGATAAGACCAATAATCACCTATGGTTCCGTTGTCTGGTGGACGAAGACAACGGAGATCACAACCCAAGCAAGGCTCAGCAAGGTTCAACGGCTGGCATGTTTGGGCATCACAGGGGCTATGACCACCTGCCCCACTGGAGCAATGGAGGCTATGCTAAATCTCACACCTCTGCATCTGCACGTGAAAAGGGAAGCAGCACTAGACGCATTAAGAATAATCCAGACAGACATACCAAAATATGGATACCTTAACGGACACCTAAAAATCTTCAACACTGTGTGTGAAAGAGCGATATACATGCCCAAAGACTACATGTCAACTGACTACGACTTCGACACAACGATTGAAGTGGCCATATATGGCCGCCATGATGTTGGAGCGAGGGTCAAGCAGTTACAAGGCTCCTCGATAGTTTGGTTCACTGACGGATCCAAAACTGAAAACGGAGTCGGAATCGGTATCACTGGCTCTCGATGCGAGTTATCAAGGGCCTTGGGACGATCCCCATAGATATTTCAGGCAGAAATCGAGGCCCTGAACACATGCGCCCACATATGTTTAGACAGGGGATACAACAAACAGAGGGTTTGCATCTGCTCAGACAGTCAAGCTGCATTAAAGGCAATAAAATCGCCTACATGCAAGTCTAAATCTGTCTTGGAGTGCAAGCTATCCCTAAAGCAGCTGGCTAGGAACAACAGAGTCAAACTGGTCTGGGTTCCGGGACACGCAGGGATCAAAGGCAATGAAATTGCGGACAACCTTGCGAAGGAAGGGTCCAAGACTCCATTTGTCGGACCAGAACCTTACAGTGGAATAACTAAAGTCCGCATCAAGGGGATGATCCAGGAATGGGAAGATGCTGCCAAAAGTGCTCACCTGAGAAACACACCTGGTCTGCGGCAGGCGAAAAGGTTCATCGCCTTCTCTGCCGTAAGAGCCGAACAGTTTCTCAGGTTAAGCAAGGGCAACCTAAGGCTCATAACCGGCCTTCTAACTGGACACTGTCCTCTGAAGTACCGCCTCACTAAAATGGGTCAGACAACTGATGCCAACTGCAGCTTCAGCAACGAGGCACAAGAAACAGCAGAGCACCTACTTTTTGAATGCCCTGCCTTGTCCCTTCAAAGAGGGAACTACCTGTCATCGGCCACTTTAAACACCGAGGAATTGGTACACATTAACCCTCAAGTTATAGTAGACTTCATAATAAGTCTAGACATTGAGGGACTCAAGTAGGTCAGGGATAGTTACAAAAGATCTTTTAGGTCGAGGTAACTTCGAAAGGCCCAGAGGCCCACCGACCCCATAACATAGCATAACATATCATATAGTGGAATCGAGATAAACCCCTAGAAATATTACAGCTGGTGGGGTAGCAGATTCATGACTAAAGTAAATAGCAAATTAATAGTTTTATATCCATTTAATAGCAGTTTATTGCTACTGAACTATTCATTAGATCTGTCATTTGCCCTCTTGCTTCTAATGATTGCATCAACGAGAGCACTCTTAACTAAAGTGGTGTCATCGGCATATATCACTTTGAAAGTATTAGAAACGAAATATGGTAAGTCGTTTATGTATATGATAAATATAAATGAAATTGCCAATTCTTGGTTGCAGAATACTTCAAACATTAAAAGTTCGATTCTTTTCGCAATCTACAACAAGTTAGTCTTACAATGACTATATCAAACACTGATTGAAAATAAAATTTCGAAACGCGTCTATAGATGGTCTGAATAATTTGACTCAAATTGTTGCATTTGCAGTAGGTTACTGTATGTAACAGCAAACACTTGTTGTATAATTCAATGTCCGTCGGGGTATTAGCTCGGGAAGTAGTTGTTTCAATGAGTGTTTGATATAGTCATTGTAAGACTAATTTGTTGTAGATTGCGAAAAGAATCGCACTTTTAATATATGATAAATAGTAAAGGCCCAAGGATTGACCCTTGTGGGGCACCATGTGCAACTTTCAGTGCATTTGATTTATCACTACCATAGTTAACGATTTGAGCCCTATTAGTGAGATAGGACCTAATCAAATTTGCACTAGCCTCGTCTAAACCATAACGTTTCAGCTTCCCTATCAATATATCGTGACTTATGCAATCAAACGCCCTACTCAGATCCACGAAAGAAGCTATGGTGAATTGCCCACTTTCATAGCCCGATAGTATCTCGTTTAGCAAGGATATAATCGCATCACTTGTGGATTTTCTACTTTGAAAACCAAATTGACTATTATTAAAATGGTGATGTTCGTTAATATTTAAAATGTTGATAATTTGCATTTTCGAGATTTCAACATTTTTAAAATTAACAAATGCTAGTTTTTGTTATTCTTTAGAATTTTGACACTTAATTTAATTTTAAATATTTTGATGCTTTTCGTGAAATTTAGTGAATTTCTAAATTGTCTGTTAGTTTTTGATTTCCATTAACTTTTTGAGGATTTACGTTTATAATGTATTTATTCATTTTTGTGAATTTCTAAGATTTCCTTTTCAATTTTTTTAATTGTTGACGCTTTTTGTGGTTATTCAAGACTTTTGTTGATTTTGAAAACGTTGACGCTTCTAGTGAATTTCTAAGATTTTTAATATAATGCATGAAGAAAGAAAATTAACTTTGTTAATAATTCAAATTCACAAAGTTAAAAAGTTTAAAAAAAAATGTGTCTCGGGTCGCTGCGCGACCCTTGACACATTTTCTACGCGGGGCCTTTCTAAACTCGAAATTTTACTTCATGCGCCACGCGTATAAAACAATGATTTAAAGTGAAGTTCTAAATATACTGCTCATAAAGCCTTTCAAAATTCGATGGTGTCCAGCAATTTTCTTTAGAATTTGATATTTTTTTCATTTTAACCTTTTCTTTTCGGAAATAGAAATAGAATTGAATAGAGAAGAACTTCATTTAACACAAGTAATACTTTTTAATAACATAACTAACTCTGCGTCAATGTAGATTTTTTCTTTATGTTATATGTGTTTCACATTTTTATTAATTTAATACAATAGATGGAGTCTAATAAATAACGAGTATCGCATGGAATAATATCAACCATATGGAATATCAATATTTTTATACAAAATAATCAACATTCTGTATAGTTGAGGCTGTTAGCTGTTGAAACTCTATAATATCACTTTAATAAAACAATTAATTTGTTTAAAATTATATCAAAATTATATTTATTGTACTACAACAATTGTTTTACTACACTGTCGCTTCATCACGTTAGATGAGCCGATAAACTGATGAAGCCACAGTGTAGTGATACAATCGTTATAGAACAATAAATATAATTTTGAAACCTAAACAAATTAAGTGTTTTATTAAAGTGATAATCAAGATGTATATCGATATTTGTTTTTTCGATAAATCGCTAGATATCGGAAAAACAAATATCGGTATAAATATCGATTATTTTGTATAAAATTATCGATATTCCAAGGTATCGATATATATCGAACTCTCTTATCCCTAACCACAAAAAACCACAAAATCCACCCATCTGTCGCCTTCCTATGAAACCGACGATAAATACTAATTGATCGGGCAATATATTTTTAGGAAAACCACCTAAATCTCTCCCCCACCGTCGGAAAGATTTGTGTCTGCATTGTAAAACGCGTTTTCCACTCTTGCAGGAATCTCGTCACGCAAACACACCGGCCTTATTTTCCAATTAAGGGAAGCATTCATTTAGATGAGCCGATAACCGGCGTTTTCCCCCGTCATCTGAAATTTATGCCTGTCACTTAAAACGTGTATTTTTCCTTAGCACGGCTGAGATAAAATAAAGGGTAAGGATAATAAAATAGCAGCTTTACGCACACATAGAGTAGAGAAGTTTAGGCTTAATTTTTCCAACTTTTGCCGAGTTTATATTGTTATTTCCGCGTTATCATGGGAATCGGCTTAACTGGAAAGATCTCGAACATTGTAAGTTCATATTTTTATTCCTGCTTACGTTTTTAAATATTCAGATAGTGGATTGTAAAACGTAGAACTTATTAACTACTAAGATAAAGAAATGTGGAGTAACTGAAATTACCTTGTAATATATTACAAACATGTTCTATTGTTCAGAAAATATTCAAATGAAAACTTAAGCATACTATTAACGGCGGACGCTTCTATTTTGTTGTTCGTCATATCTCACAAATTAAATACCCTGACTTTTATATAAATCTAACAATTTGAGCACTTTTAAATATCTATTGTATAACACTACAATTGTTTCGCCACACTGTGTCTTCTTCAGGCAAAGAAATGATAAATACAATTTGTCGGTTTGGATATATATACAATGTTCATAAGGGGATAGGATTTCAAAAAAATGTAAATTTAAGAGCGGCAAATTAGTTAGATCTGTTTGGTCGTTAAGAAGATGTCCTGTGTTTTTTCTTTTATTAATTTCCGAATACTCCATGATGTTGAGATTCCGGCCTTTTCTTTCTCGGTGTAGTTTTCATCGAAGTGATGGTTTTCTTTGATGAGGTGGTTAGAATATGTAGAGTTGGATTTCTTTTGTTAGTAGCTGGTTAAATGTTTTTTCATCTTCTCTTGAAACGACCTTCTGGTTTGCTCTTCGAAGTCCTACACCGAGAAAGAAATGGTCGGAAACTTAATCATGGAGTGTATGGAAATTAATAAAAAAAAATAACACAGGATATCTTCTTAACGACCAAACAGATCTAACTAATTCGCACCTACCCGAACCGACAAATTTCTTTGCCCGAAAAAGCAACAGTGTGGCGAAACAATTGCAGCGTTATACAATAGATATTTAAAAGTGTTTATAAATTGTTTTATTTATATAAAAGTGAAGATGAACTTTCATTATCAGCCTCTTCAATCTATTTTTTTAAACACTCTTTCTTTGTTTGTATAACAGACTTTATTAGGCGACTATAGTTTCGATAACTTCAACTTGTCATTTTAAAACTAAAATATATATTAATTTTAATTCAATTTTAAAACCTCAATTTTTAGTACACCATTTTCTATTATTGAATTAAAATGATCAGACTAAAATAAGAATCATTCCTTTACCTACTAGGATTATTTTTGAAGTTTAATTTTTGTTTTATGTAACATTTATCAGCCTTATTGATCAATTTTGTTAAACACTCTAACTTTGTTTGTATAACTAAGACTTTATTAGGTGACCATAGTTTCGATACCTTTAACTTGTCATTTTAAAAACCTTAATTTTAAATATACCATTTTCTATTATTGAATTAAAATGATCAAAATAAAATTAAAATTATTCATTTACCTACTAGCATTATTATTTAAGTTTTATTTTTGTTCTATCTTAAGTTTAGTTTGAAATATAGCTTAAAAATAGCGAAGAAATATTCGAAAGTTAAATTCTCAAAATAGTAGTTGACATGAAAAGTCACTGACTTTTCGTTATCAAAATTTATTGAGACACGAAACGTTAACTTATGAGTATTTATACTACAATAGAAAAAATCAGATCATTAAATAGACTATTGGTAGACATTCGACGATGAAAATATCGCTCGGAATAAAAACAGGAAATTTAAAAAAAAAACTATAACAAATGTATTGGCAAGAATAGCAATAAATATAACATTAAGTGCAAAAAAAGAAGAGGTCTTCAAATAATCATTTATTCATTGTTTTCATACGGGAATGTCCAAAGTTACTCTTGTGACTTTTTTTGTGTTTTTCTGAACATATTTGTCTTTGCCCGCTATACGAACCACAATAAACTGTAATTGACTATGAAAAAAAAATTAAAATTTTAATTTCAAGAAAGAGTAACTTCATAAAACAATGGTGATGTGTACATCATAGTACTTTCCCCGTTAAAGATATGATGATTTAAATATCAACAATATGAAAAAGTTACCGAACTAACTTTATTCGAGTTATAATATTATTATTCTAAAACTATTCACAAAAAGTAATTCTTGCATTTTTTCGCTACATCTCAGTAAAAATTGATCACAATCACATCTTTATACGCGTGGCGCATGAAGTAAAATTTCGAGTTTAGAAAAGCCCCGTGAAAATTTGTCTTGGGTCGCTGCGCGACCCTCTACAAATTTTCTACTCGGGGCTTTTCTAAACTCGAAATTTTACTTCATGCTTAGTCTAGGAGTGGAAGACACTCGTTACTTTAAACTGTCACAAAGAAAAAACAACAACATAAAGATCTTATTATAGTTTAATTCAAACTCGTATCAAGTTGGCACGATTGGTTAAAAGTCGGCTTACGCCGACTTATGTTAACTGTCGTTATAGTTTAAATGTCGGCTACCGAAGACTTATGTCAACTGTTATTATAGTTTAAATATCAGCTGGCGTTGACTTATGTCAACTGTCATTATAGTCCAAATGTCGGCTGACGCTGATTTATGTCAAGTCAACACGACGGACCAAATGTCGGCTAGTGCCGACTTATGTCAACTGTCATTATAGCTCAACTTATGTTAACTGTTATTATAGTCCAAATGTCGGCTAGCGATATGTGAACATTCAAGCCTGAAGTCCTCTAAATCTACTTGCCATTGGTCAATAACAAAATATGTTGCTATCTGTTATGTTCAATCTCTGATGACTGCAACTCTTGTCTTGTTCCGTTGAGTATCTCAACTGAAATAAAACTAAATCTAGAATCTAAAACGTTACTCTTGTAACGTCACTCTTGTTATAATTAAAGTGTGTTACTCCTTTGGCCATAAAACAGCAGCTAGGAGAAACCACGGTTATTTAATGGCCTTTTCAAGTATTTTTTAAAATACTTCTTGATAAATAGTTGATAATAATAATTTAAACTGAACGCCATTACCATAAAATAATAAGAAATATCTGCATACATATACGGAAACTTTTCGTTTTAAGCTTACACATCGCGATATTTACGCTATACATTTTAAGAAATTTGTTGATTTTATCAAAAAAATAACAATTTATAGACGTTTTCTATTTCCACTCCTTTATTAAGCATAAAGTAAAATTTCTCCGTATCTGCGGTTTCAATAATAAATGACTGTTTCACCATTGTTTTTAACTGAACCACTTTGGAAAATAAGTATAGGGTATAATACTTATTTTCCTTGAACACGAATAAAAATTGAGATTTAAATAATTCTGGATATTTAACCCATTAACGGCCGAGCGATTATAGAGTTAACTCTAAAAGTTTATTTTAGGTAAAATTCTGCACTTTTTTTATGATTTCTATGAATGTCTTATTATATTACATACTGTGAATTTTTCTTTTAAATATACGTAATGTATACGCCGTACATTTTCAGGCATTCCTCGATTTTATATAAAAACGTGCAATATGAAGTTATAAACGAGTGTTTCCACTCCCAGACAAAGCATGAAGTAAAATTTTGAAATTAGAAAAGCCTGAACATTTGGTTTGGTCGCTCGGCCAAAACAAATGTCCAGGCTTTTCAAAACTCTAAATTTTACTTCATGCGCCACGCGTATAAAACAGAAATATTGTTATAATATAATATAAGTTATAAATACATCGATTTTTTTTTAATGTGTAATAATCGAAATATTAAACAACAACATATTCACATATTTCTTTATACATTTTTAGATCAGGTCACATAATATAATATATCAGGTTAACGTATTTAGTAATTTATCTAACAAAAAATTAATAATGTTTCGTTTATGCATCAATGGCGTTCAATGGGTTAATCAAAACACTTGGTTTGTTTCACTAATTAATATTTTCTCCGACTAGTTTCGACCATTGGTCATCTTCAAGGAGGAATGTGAAGAATGTAAATGTGAATGTGAATGAAACAAACCAAGTGTTATCATTAAATATCCAGAATTAGATTCAAAAATGATTTACCGGGGGTTAAGTGAGAAATTAATTAAACATTAAGATTTGAAATTTAGAGGTGATAACGGGTTTCTAAACTGACCAAACAAGTTTATTATACAGTGCGAATAAAATATGGAATAATTAAAATAAAATCGAACTCCAGCAGTTTTCTTAAAAACACTGAAACAATTTGAATTTTGTTCAGTAATGAGCCCTTGTTTAAGCGGTGAAAAATACTGTGACGTCACTAGTGTTTGACGTGTGAAGTCATCGGCAATATTTTTTAAATGGAATTCGTTTTTTTATTTGGCAATTTTTGTACATCTCTTAAGTCCCTTTACAGTGGCATATTTTTTTCTAAAATACGCGTCATTTAATCTAAAAATGAGATAGACAAAATGATGATACAGATCCGCACAAAATTTATAATTGTTCTATCAAATATTTAAAAAAAATCGCCAACTCTAAATTTAATGTTTAATTTAATATTTGACACTTAAACTCAAGATCCACAGTAATCCACAGTTCTATCAAGTATTAATAAAAATTGCTAACTCCAAATTTATTGTTTTATTTATTATCTGACATGTTTACAAGTTTGACACTTACAGATATTTGATCGTATAATACCATGAAATAGAAAGCACAAAAGATCAATTTAAAAATTTTAAACAATTAAATAACGCGTATTTAAAAAAAATATTTGACTGTGAAGAGAATTAAGAGGTCTACAAAAGTTGTCGAATAAAAAAACGAATTCTATTTAAAAAAAATGCGGATGATGTCACACGTCAAACACTTGTTACGTCACAATATTTTTAAGCATATCAATGAACAAAAATCTACCGGTTTCAGTGTTTTTAAGAAAGCTGGTTCATTTCATGTTTATTTTTAATATTTTATAATATATAAATATACTTTACTCGCACCCTGTATAATATTTCCAAATAATCTAACTTGATTAATTATTTCCTAATTGACATGCGAATTTCACCACCGGAGAAGTATAGGTTTTACACTAGGATTTTCGTTCAGATCTTTAGATGATTTTTGAATTATTGTTACAATCAATTTAATGTAATAAGTGTAACAAAACGTTACTCTTGTAAGCATCTATTAGTAAGTATAACTCAAAAAGTACACTTAATATCAAAAAAATCATTGTGAGAAAAATGTTACGTTTATAACAAAATACTTAAGATTAATCCATGCAAAGGTGATATATTTACAATTAGACATATCTTATAATCTTTTTGTTACTCGTGTGCATATTGAGATGTGCACATTTCAAACTTTTATTATTATTATGATTTATATACCCACAATTTTTATCAGACTTTAAGTGATGTACTATCTTATTATGGCCAAAGAGAGGGTTTTCTAAAGTGCAGTATTTTATAAGAAACACATACTCAAATATCACTTCATTTTACAACAATTTGAAATAAGCGAACCATTGCCTATTTAAAAAAAGTTCTCAATACCGTATAATTTTCCTTACATGAAAAATATCACTACCTTGCGTTGATATAGAATATCATAGACCTAATAAAGCATACAAGAATATTTACAATTAAAAAATATTTTAATTCGAGAAAATCAACTTACGCTTCTTATTGTTTGCACACTTTAAAGTTGTTTAAATGGATATTTATTGTCATAAGTTGTCTTATTAATTAAGACACATTCTTTGTATTTTACTCGGAAAACATTTTAGTAATTTTATACATTACTAATACAGCAAAAATAATTTCAGAAAAAAACATTTTAAAATGTTTAAATATTTTCAAGTTCTATTTGGACGTTTCCATACGCATTGTTTCAAACTTTGAATGGTCTAATAATTGCAGATTAAGTGGAAAAGCTTTTCATAATAAGTACGAAATAAATAAGAAATAGTAATTAGAGTATTATTCTTTTAGGTTGAGTGTAGCTTTTAAGTAAATTCGCTTCAACACAAATATTGTATTGGTCTAATAATTGCAGATTAAGTGGACAAGCTTTTCATAATAAGTACAAAATAAATAAGAAATAGTAATTGGAGTATTATTCTTTTAGGTTGAGTGTAGCTTTTAAGTAAATTCGCTTCAACACAAATATTGTATTTGTGTCTTTGAATTGCCGCGATGTCGGCCGTCTGTAATTTTAGATGTCATGTACTGACTTATCAAAGCAACTACTATTTTGATGATTGCAAACAACTAAAATTACAACATACACTCCTGTAACTTTATTTGTATAACTTTATTAGGTAAATATAGTTTCGACAACATCAACTTGTTATTTTTAAACTAAACGTGATTAAAATTAACAATTGTAACATAGGGAATTGCCATGTTAATTTTTCAATTTGAATTTCTATCTATATTATTCAATTTAAATGGTCAGAATCAAATTAAAATATTATTTGTTTTTAGAAAAACTTTAACTTAATTAATATTAAAGGTTCTTAATATTAAAGTTTGTATCAAATGTTAACTGTAAACATTTTAAAAGTCATTAAAAAGCATCTAGAAAATTTGTATGATGTGATTTAAAGCAACAATTGTACCACAGGTAATCGCTATGTTAATTTTTAAATTTTAATTTCTATCTCTATTATTTAATTTAAATTGTCAGAATCAAACTAAAATATTATTTGTTTTTAGAAAAACTTTAACTTAATCAATATTAGAGGATCTTGATATTAAAGTTGCATCAAATGTTAAATGTACACATTTTGAGTCATTAAAACGCGTTTAGAATGTTTGTATGATTATTTTTACCTATTACAATTCTTATTTTAACACAATAAAACACTTTTAACTTTGTTTGTATAACACAATTTATTTTTATGTGACTGCAGTTTCGGCAAATTCAGCTTGCCATTATCAAACATGAAGTGTCTAAAACTGGAAACAATACGGGTATATATACAAAAAGTGATTACATGAAAACGGATTACAAAACGGCTTTAAAAATGGGGGTATACATAAAAATAAATTGTGTTATACAAACAAAGTTAAAAGTGTTTTATTGTGTTAAATTAACATGTATAACGAAGTAGAAGCCTCCACAATTCAAAATTCTTATTTTATTTATCATTTATTATTCATTAAGTTTTATTTAAAATTTTATTTTGGGCCATTTTTGTCAAAACTTATAATTACTATTGTAATCAGGATATTATATCTTGCTTCTTTATTAGTCATTAATTATTGTTTATTGCATAACTTGCAATTTATAATTAACATAAATTAAGTTTCTTTCATCATTTTAAAGTTATTACATTGATTAAAAATATATTTCTAACAAGATTTCTTTCTATCAGATTTGTGGTCTTATCTCAAACAAAGTTATGGAAAAAAAAAACGTATTTTTTTAAATTTAATAATAAACTTGAGTTAGGCCCATTTGCGCACAGGCTGATTAACTTTAATTATCCACTAATCATTGATTAAACCTCTGATTAAGTCAAATTTCTAAAATATAAGAATGTTAAAAATTTTTAAGATATCCCTAACATGTCTTTTTCATCAATATGCAATCGTGTAAACAATTTGTAAATAAAACTGTTGTGTTTTTAAGAAGCACTAATCACTGATTAACTTAATTGACTTTGATGTGGTACAATTGTTACTTTAAATCACATCATACAAATTTTCTAGATGCTTTTTAATGACTATTAAAATGTGTACAGTTAACATTTGATACAAACTTTAATATTAAGAACCTTTAATATTAATTAAGTTAAAGTTTTTCTAAAAACAAATAATATTTTAATTTGATTCTGACCATTTGAATTGAATAATAAAGATAGAAATTCAAATTGAAAAATTAACATGGCAATGCCCTATATTACAATTGTTAATTTTAATCACGTTTATTTTAAAAATAACAAGTTGATGTTGTCGGAACTATATTTACCTAATAAAGTTACACAAAGAAAGTTACAGGAGTGTATGTTGTAATTTTAGATATTTGCAATCATCAAAATAGTAGTTGCTTTGATAAGTCAGTACATGACATCTAAAATTACAGACGGCCGACATCGCGGCAATTCAAAGACACAAATACAATATTTGTGTTAAAGCGAATTTACTCAAAAGCTAAAACAATGTGTATTGAACTGGGATATCTATAACAAATAATGATGATATATAATAATAAGAAATGATTAAACTTAGACTGGCTTCATAGCTCAGTGAAATTCCATTTCACCTAGTTAATAACCATATAATTCTGAACTAAGTTAATCACAATTTTTTAATTATGAAATATATATACATCTTCATTTTTTTAAATTTCAGTTAATTTGTGGTCATATGATTAAGGAGAGCTTTAAACATAATATTTGATCGTGAACATTTAATATAGAATGGAGTATAATATCTTGAGCAATGGATTAGTATTAGGAAGTATATCTGTAATAATATGTAATATGTATGTTTCCAATAATAAAAACACAGGGATTTTTTCTTTTGAGTATAAATAGAATATACTTTTTTTAAACATTTCAATTTGAAGCTATAAACGAGTGTTTTCCACTCCTAGATTAAGCATGAAGTAAAATTTCGAGTTTAGAAAAGCCTGAAAATTTGGTTTGGTCGCGTAGCGCGAAGCGCTTCGCGACCAAACCAAATTTTCAGGCTTTTCTAAACTCGAAATTTTACTTCATGCGCCACGCGTATAAAACACTAATTTTAGGTGAAGTTGAAAATATTCTACTAAAGCAGTATGCTAAAAACGTGTTTTCTAAACATCACATCACATCAGTGTTTAGCAACACTGAAAATACTGAAATATTGTAAACAAGTAAACTTGGGGTCTGTCAACTTGGCCCCCCCAACTGAACATTTTCAAATAAAAAATATTGCGCCCGAAAGGTCTTAACTTGTGCTCACTTGCGCCCAAATTTTAAAACTTGCGCTGTTAAGGGTAGAAAGTTATAGCGATTTGAAAATAGGGGGGGCTAAGTTGACGCCAGCCCCCCCATCTCGGAATTTTTAACTTTTTCTTTCATAAATACATTCTATGGAACTTGCGCTCTCGATACCACCTAACTTTTCAAGTTGCGCTGCAAAAATACACCCCCTATAAACGAAATAAAGGAGGGTGCCAGCCCCCCCCCACTTTACATTTTTTAAGTTTTATTGCATTGTACACAAAGCTTAGAAGTTGCGCTCACTTGCGCCATCGAAATTTCTTCAATATCAGTTCTCATGAAAAAGTTATGGCATATTTTATATATACTCGAATCCAGTGCGCGTATTCCCATAATCTCCATGCAACTGCAGAAGAGTAATACAATAAACATACTTAACTCACAACCACAGTCCTTCTTCGTCGAAAAGCATACATTATACAACCAAAACAGTAATTTTCTATAATATTTGCATATTTATTCTAGTGCCGTATCATAGTGGAAATATATATTTTTATTTTACTTAAATAATTTTATTTATAAAACAAATAACTATAATTCGATTAAATTAATAAATATAACTTTGACAATGTATTTAAAATGCATTTCTGCTGATTAGAAAAGTTGCGCTGTTTTCCCAGTAGCGTTACAAATAATTTATTATTTAATTTAATTAAATATTTTCAAAACCAAACGTGAAAATTTAAATGTTTTAAGTGATTTTACTTAAACAATGCATAAGAAATGCATCTATGCCAATGAGAAAAGTTGCGCTGTTTTCCCAGTGGCGTCACAATTAATTTATTATTATTAAATTAAAATAAATATTTTTCAAACCAAACGGCAAATGTTGAATTTTCTAAGTGAAATTACTTTAACAATGCATAGGAAATGCATTTATGCTAATGAGAAAAGTTGCGCTGTTTTCCCAGTGGCGTCACAATTAATTTATTATTATTAAATTAAATTAAATATTTTCAAAACCAAACGGGAAACTTTGAATTTTCTAAGTAATATTACTTTATCAATGAATAAAAAATGCATTTATACTAATGAGAAAAGTTGCGCTGTTTTCCCAGTGGCGTCACAGTTGATTTATTATTATTGAATTAAATTAAATATTTTCAAAACCAAACTGAAAATTTTGAATTTTCTAAGTGATATTACTTTAACAATGCATAGAAAATGCATTTATGCTAATGAGAAGAGTTGCGCTATTTTCCCAGTGGCGTCACAATTAATTTATTATTATTGAATAAAATTAAATATTTTCAAAACCAAACGGGAAACATTGAATTTTCTAAGTGATATTACTTTAACAATGAATAGGAAATGCATTTAAGCTAATAAGAAAAGTTGCGCTGTTTTCTCAGTGGCGTCACAGTTGATTTATTATTATTGAAATAAATTAAATATTTTCAAAACCAAACGGAAAATTTTGAATTTTCTAAGTGATATTACTTTAAAAATGCATAGTAAATGCATTTATGCTAATGAGAAAAGTTGCGCTGTTTTCCCAGTGGCGTCACAATTAGTTTATTATTATTGAATTAAATTAAATATTTTCAAAACCAAACGGGAAACTTTGAATTTTCTAAGTGATATTACTTTAACAACGAATAGGAAATGCATTTATGCTAATGAGAAAAGTTGCGCTGTTTTCCCAGTGGCGTCACAATTAATTTATTAGTATTGAATTAAATTAAATATTTTCAAAACCAAACGGCAAACATTAAATTTTCTAAGTGATATTACTTAAACAATGAATAGGAAATGCATTTATGCTAATGAGAAAAGTTGCGCTGTTTTCCCAGTGGCGTCACAATTAATTTATTACTATTTAATTAAATTAAATATTTTTTAAACCAAACGGAAAATTTTGAATTTTCTAAGTGATATTACTTTAACAATGCATAGGAAATGCATTTATGCTAATGAAAAAAGTTGCGCTGTTTCCCCAGTAGCGTCACAATTAATTTATAATTATTGAATTAAATTAAATGTTTTCAAAACCAAACGGAAAATTTTGAATTTTCTAAGTAATATTACTTTAACAATGCATAGGAAATGCATTTATGCTAATGAGAAAAGTTGCGCTGTTTTGCCAGTGGCGTCACAATTAATTTATTATTATTTAATTAAATTAAATATTTTTTAAACCAAACGGAAAATTTTGAATTTTCTAAGTGATATTACTTTAACAATGCATAGGAAATGCATTTATGCTAATGAGAAAAGTTTCGCTGTTTCCGCAGTAGCGTCACAATTAATTTATAATTATGGAATTAAATTAAATATTTTCAAAACAAAACGGAAAATTTTGAATTTTCTAAGTAATATTACTTTAACAATGTATAGGAAATGCATTTATGCTAATGAGAAAAGTTGCGCTGTTTTCCCAGTGGCGTAACAATTAATTTATTATTATTGAATTAAATTAAATATTTTCAAAACCAAACAAGAACATTGAATTTTCTAAGTGATATTACTTTAACAATGAATAGGAAATGTATTTATGCTAATGAGAAAAGTTGCGCTGTTTTCCCGGTGGCGTCACAATTAATTTATTATTATTTATTTAAATTAAATATTTTTTAAACCAAACGGAAAATTTTGAATTTTCTAAGCGATATTACTTTAAAAATGCCTAGGAAATGCATTTATGCTGATGAGAAAAGTTGCGCTGTTTTCCCAATGGCGTCACAATTAATTTATTATTATTGAATTAAATTAAATATTTTTAAAATTAAACGGGAAACATTGAATTTTCTAAGTGATATTACTTTAACAATGAATTGGAAATGCATTTATGCTAATAAGAAAAGTTGCGCTGTTTTCCCAGTGGCGTCACAATTAATTTATTATTATTGAATTAAATTAAATATTTTTAAAACCAAACGGGAAACTTTGAATTTTCTAAGTCATATTTCTTTAACAATGAATAGGAAATGCATTTATGCTTATGAGAAAAGTTGCGCTGTTTTTCCAGTAGCGTCAAAATTAATTTATATTTATTTAATTAAATTAAATATTTTTTAAACCAAACGGAAAATTTTGAATTTTCTAAGTGATATTACTTTAACAATGCATAGGAAATGCATTTATGCTTATAAGAAAGGTTGCGCTGTTTCCCCAGTAGCGTCACAATTAATTTATAATTATTGAATTAAATTAAATGTTTTCAAAACCAAACGGAAAATTTTGAATTTTCTAAGTAATATTACTTTAACAATGCATAGGAAATGCATTTATGCTAATGAGAAAAGTTGCGCTGGTTTCCCAGTGGCGTAACAATTAATTTATTATTATTTAATTAAATTAAATATTTTTCAAACCAAACTGAAAATTTTGAATTTTCTAAGTGATATTACTTTAACAATGCATAGGAAATGCATTTATGCTAATGAGAAAGGTTGCGCTGTTTCCCCAGTAGCGTCACAATTGATTTTTAATTATTGAATTAAATTAAATATTTTCAAAACCAAACGGGAAACTTTGAATTTTCTAAGTGATATTACTTTAACAATGAATAGGAAATGCATTAATGCTAATGAGAAAAGTTGCGCTGTTTTCCCAGTGGCGTCACAATTAATTTATTATGATTGAATTAAATTGAATATTTTCAAAACCAAACGAAAAATTTTGAATTTTCTAAGTGATATTACTTTAACAATGAATAGGAAATGCATTTATGCTAATGAGAAAAGTTGCGCTGTTTTCCCAGTGGCGTCACAATTAATTTATTATTATTGAATTAAATTAAATATTTTCAAAACCAAACGGAAAAATTGAATTTTCTAAGTGATATTACTTAAAAAATGCATAGGAAATGCATTTATACTAATGAGAAAAGTTGCGCTGTTTTCCCAGTGGCGTCACAATTAATTTATTATTATTGAATTAAATTAAATATTTTTCAAATCAAACGGGAAACTTTAAATTTTCTAAGTGATATTACTTTAACAATAAAAAGAAAATGCATTTATGCTAATGAGAAAAGTTACGCTGTTTTCCCAGTGGCGTCACAATTAATTTATTATTATTGAATTAAATTAAATATTTTCAAAACCAAACAGAAAATTTTAAATTTTCTAAATGATATTACTTTAACAATGCAAAGGAAATGCATTTATGCTAATAAGAAAAGTTGCGCTGTTTTCCCAGTGGCGTCACAATAAATTTAATGTTATTGAATTAAATTAAATATATTCAAAACCAAACGGAAAATTTTGAATTTTCTAAGTGATATTACTTTAACAATGCATAGGAAATGCATTTATGCTAATGAGAACAGTTGCGCTGTTTTCCCAGTGGCGTCACAATAAATTAATTATTATTGAATTAAATTCAATATTTTCAAAACCAAACGGAAAATTTTGAATTTTCTAAGTGATATTACTTTAACAATGCATGGGAAATGCATTTATGCCAATGAGAAATGTTGCGCTGTTTTCCCAGTGGCGTCACAATTAATTTATCATTATTTAATTAAATTAAATATTTTCAAAACCAAAAGAAAAGTTTTGAATTTTCTAAGCGATTTTACTTTAACAATGCAAAGGAAATGCATCTATGATAACGAAAAATGTTTCGCTGTTTTCCTAGTGGCGTCACAATTAATTTATTATCATTTAATTAAATTAAATATTTTCAAATCCAAACGGAAAATTTTGTTTTTTTTAAGTGATATTACTTTAACACTGCATAATTCAATTCATAAATCAATTCTTCCAGAAAACATAATATGCTTAAATGCATTTACGTTTTTAACTAAATTATTAAATACGGTAAACATGTATTTAATAATTTAGTTAAAAACGTAAATGCATTTAAGCATATTATGTTTTCTGGAAGAATTGATTTATGAATTGAATTATCATGTCAAACAAATATCTATAGATGTGATATATGTTCCAAATAAAAATAAAGAATGAACATTTTATTTCTGTAGAATTTTCAAATTACAACATTCATAACTTAGAAAGCATTTTACAACATAATTTAAGCACGGAATTTAAACAAAATTGCAGTTTGTATAATAATAAATTATTATTTGAAACATAGTTAAACAATTTCATATTCATAGAACCCGTTAACACGGACAGGAAAACATTGAACTTAGTAACTAATTTAGAAAATATTCCGTTTAAACTAAATGTACAGAACAAACTGTTTAGTTTTAGTGGTGTTGTGGGTTTTATACCGGGTCATTTTATAGCATTTTGCAGAAGACATAATGGCTTATGGGAGGAATACAATGTCTTGCTTCCAAGCAAAAATCATTGTTCAAGATCAAAAGAAGTAGAGGTTAATATGTTGCTATATACAATGTAGGGTGACCGACGGGAACCATCTGTTTTTGGGAATGATCACTGACGCCACTGGGAAAACTTTTCTCATTAGCATAAATGCATTTCCTATGCATTGTTAAAGTAATATCACTTAGAAAATTCAAAATTTTCTGTTTGGTTTTGAAAATATTTAATTCAATGCAATAACAATAAATTTATTGTGACGCCACTGGGAAAACAGCGCAACTTTTCTTATTAGCATAAATATATTTTCTATGCATTGTTAAAGTAATATCACTTAGAAAATTCAAAGTTTCCCATTTGGTTTTGAAAATATTTAATTTTATTCAATAATAATAAATTAAGTGTGACGCCACCGGGAAAACAGCGCAACTTTTCTCATTAGTATAAATGCATTTCCTATTCATTGTTAAAGTAATATCACTTAGAAAATTCAAAGTTTCCCGTTTGGTTTTAAAAATATTTAATTTAATTCAATAATAATAAATTCATTGTGACGCCACTGGGAAAACAGCGCAACTATTCTCATTAGCATAAATGCATTTCCTATGCATTGTTAAAGTAATATCACTTAGAAAATTCAAAATTTTCTGTTTGGTTTTGAAAATATTTAATTTAATTCAATAATAATAAATTAATTGTGACGCCACTGGGAAAACAGCGCAACTTTTCTCATTAGCATAAATGCATTTCCTATTCATTGTTAAAGTAATATCACTTAGAAAATTCAAAGTTTCCCGTTTGGTTTTGAAAATATTTAATTTAATTCAATAATAATAAATTAATTGTAACGCCACTGGGAAAACAGCGCAACTTATCTCATTATCATAAATGCATTTCCTATGCATTGTTAAAGTAATATCACTTAGAAAGTTCAAAACTTTCCGTTTGGTTTTGAAAATATTTAATTTAATTCAATAATAATAAATTAATTGTGACGCCACTGGGAAAGCAGCGCAACTTTTCTCATTAGCATAAATGCATTTGCTATGCATTGTTAAAGTAATATCACTTAGAAAATTCAAAATTTTCCGTTTTGTTTGAAAAATATTTAATTTAATTAAATAATAATAAAGTAATTCTGACGCCACTGGGAAAACAGCGCAACTTTTCTCATTAGCATAGATGCATTTCTTATGCATTGTTTAAGTAAAATCACTTGAAACATTTAAATTTTCACGTTTGGTTTTGAAAATATTTAATTAAATTAAATAATAAATTATTTGTAACGCTACTGGGAAAACAGCGCAACTTTTCTAGTCAGCAGAAATGCATTTTAAATGCATTGTTAAAGTTATATTTATTAATTGAATCGAATTATTGCTATTTGTTTTGGAAATAAAATTATTTAAGTAATAATAAAAATATATATTTCCACCATGATACGGCACTGGAATAAATATGCAAATATTATAGAAAATTACTGTTTTGGTTGTATAATGTATGATTTTCGACGAAGAAGGACAGTGGTTGTGAGTTAAGTATGTTTATTGTATTACTCTTCTGTAGTTGCATGGAGATTATGGGAATACGCGCACTGGATTCGAGTATATATAAAATATGCCATAACTTTTTCATGAGAACTGATATTGAAGAAATTTCGATGGCGCAAGTGAGCGCAACTTCTAAGCTTTGTGTACAATGCAATAAAACTTAAAAAATGTAAAGTGGGGGGGCTGGCACCCTCCTTTATTTCGTTTATAGGGGGTGTATTTTTGCAGCGCAACTTGTAAAATTAGGTGGCATCGACAGCGCAAGTTCCATAGAATGTATTTATGAAAGAAAAAGCTAAAAATTCCGAGATGGGGGGGCTGGCGTCAACTTAGCCCCCCCTATTTTCAAATCGCTATATCTTTCTACCCTTAACAGCGCAAGTTTTAATATTTGGGCGCAAGTGAGCGCAAGTTATGACCTTTCGGGCGCAATATTTTTTATTTGAAAATTTTGAGTTGGGGGGGCCAAGTTGACAGACCCGTAAACTTGTGAAGTAAAATGCTTAACCTGGGCGTGGAAACACTCGTTTGAAGCTATAAGTTAAACTCTTTTGAAAAAACCAACGAATATCTAAATATTTTTAGCACATAATTGGGGTATGTATACTTAAAAGATATACTGCCTACCGTAAGTAAATAATCACCCAGTAAACGTGGTTCAATTTTGACTAACTGTGCTAAGAAACGATGAATATTTCAATAAGATTAGATTATTAAATCGAGTTGCCATAGATAATAAAACAAATATTCTTGGGCTTTATACTTTAACATTATTTATTAATTCTGCACTTTAAACTAAAAGTTTAAGCTTAATTACTCTTAGTCGATTGTAAAAGAATGCTACCTTTGGGTTCAATGAGCGACTCTGGACGAGTTAAGGTGGTATTCCTAAGCGACGACTGAAATGACTCGAGCCGTGCCCGACTGCTTTGCATGTAAATAAATGGAAGCTTTTCCTAAGACACGACTGTAGCCGCGCGACTGTAACGACTCTAGTGCGGCGACTCGAGTCGTACGACCGTACTGGTACAGAGAGCAGTATAGTCGTAAGAGTCTATTATTCATAATGATCTCATAGAAATTTAAGTAATAGTAGTTGCATAGGAATTCGATTACACGATTCTGGCAGCACGGCCACAGTCGCGCAACTGCAGTCGTTTCAGTCGTCGCTTAGGAATCCTACCTTTAGAATAATCGCTTTTTGGCACGGATGAAATACATCTTTCCTGAAATGTTCATCAACATTCACCCACGTTTACTATGTGTTCTTTTACTAATGGAGTTGAGTATATGTTTCATCAAGTAAATAATGAGAATCAAATTAAAGATAATCAGAATGTAATCAAGTGCCTTGAAAATCAAGTCAAATAACTCAAAATTAGTCAAGGGTGAATCTCCAATAAACTTTGAATGTCAATTTTAATTATTTTAAGTTTTAATAGTGAAAATCTAAACTTTTTGCATTGTTAATTATAACACAATAAGAGTTAATCTCGAAAAAAATCTTTATTCCCTCCAAACTTTCCGCGCGCGCTGCGCGTCTAATTAAGATTCCGGCGCGAGATTTTTCAAAAACTTTTCCCCCGGAAGGATAATAAAGTAAATTCGCGCGCCGAAACGCATTTCCATCTATCAATTAATATTTCTAGAGGGCGTTCCTCTCGCCCCGCATAAATTTCGTATAGTTATCAAGTCGTAAAGTGCCTCCGATGTTCAGCCAACTGAGGATCTCTTAATCTTCGTTTTCCTTAAAATGAGCTCTCGCTTTCCAAACATAATAAGTCAAACCCGTCGCCATCGTAAATCTATTTTTTTTTTGTCTTCGTTCACTCTCGAGTAATGATATACAGTATGTTTTATTCGAAGAAGATTATAATTAAACTTGGATAATAAGATGACAAAGAGTAACAGGGTTTAAAAAAGTTTAAGTATTGATTTTGTTGATAAATTACTTATTAAAAATATCGTGACATATACTCGATTTTTTTTTAATATGATCAAAGTTAGAGTGTATTTACTGTGAACAGTTACAGTCCTGTTTGAATAGTAGGGTATTCTAAAGACCAAATTTTGAGATATTGGTAAACTTGGTATATGATTGTCAATGTGACAAATAAATTATAATTTGTTAGATAAATTGTCACGATGCAGAGAGTTTAAGAAATGAGAACGCTGCAACTTGCAACTAAACAACACGTATTTAGAACTTTTTAAAACTTAAACAATAAAATGAGAAGGACAATGAAGAAGACAGATAGATATTGTAAAGTCGGTGGCAGATTTTTTTTCTGTAAGCACGCAAGTACCTGCTATTTAATTATTGACTATTATACAAAGATAACTTTACCTGATCCTCAGAGAGACTTTATTAAACTGGTAGTAAATACATTTGTAATCTTAATCTTTGTTCAAAGAATTATCTATTTTATGAGTTAATTGAATTATCATATTACTGTCAGAGTAACACGTAACCTACAAAAAAAAGTTGATTTACGAGACAACATGTGGTTAATCTTGTTCTAACCTGCACCACACCAATAAATTCTTGAAATGACAAATTTGATTAATCATAATAAAAAAAAACAGATTATACAATAAAATAAATGTTTTAATTATAAAAAGTGCATTAAAAAGAAAGATTTGTCTGATACTTGCTTCCTAATACAAAAACATTTTTTGTTAAATGTTTTGTTAGCAAAATTGCAGAAGCTTATATTTTGATAAAATCGCGCAAATTTTATAAAATTAGTAATTCGATTCAAAACTAATTAAGAAAAGTCACATGACTCAAATTTAGGAGATATTATAAATATATTTGAAATGAAATTAATTTTACCAACAATACTCAAATATTCGTAATAAAGTTAACGAATAAGAATACAAACAAAAATATCACTAATAGTCTGAATTTTCGTTGAATCGAATACAAATATCGATATTTGAAACATCCCTATTACATTAATCGTTTATTTCAGAAACCCGTCAAGCGCCAAAAACGACAGAAAATTAATGGTTTTAAACTATTACTATTTGAACGAATGCATATCATTTAGTGCTCAAACTCCTTTAGATTCGAACCTTTAAATATATTAAATTTGTAGCTAAATAATGTGTTAATTGCAGAAACCCGCGAAGCGACGGCATTTGAAGTAATTCATTAGTTTTTTTTTAATGAGATATTTGGCGTTCGACGGGTTTCTGAAATAAACGGTTCACATATTCCGGTGATTATAAAAGTGGTCTAAGTCATATTTATAATTTGCTAAGGTATTTGAGGGTTAAAGTTTAAGCAAATTAAAAATTATTTATATTGTATGTGTATAAAACATATTTTTTCAAAAATTTATTCTTGAAATGTAAAATATATAACAAAAGTGTTATATTAAGTATTAAGTAATTTTCAGGCAATTATAAACTCGAAATTTTACTTATTGCTTAATCAAGGAATGCAAACACTCGTTGGAAGTATCAAATTAAGCACTTTTATAAAATCAACGAATGCCTGAATATTACAAAGTATGCATCGGGATATGTATACCTAATAATAAAATTTACTGTGTAGATGCAAATCACAGAAGAAAATCAATCTATTCAAATAAAATCATTACTCATTTACTATTACCTAAAATATTATCTAACATGCCATTAATAAAATAATTCGTTTTATTTTTCCACAAATTACAAACTTATGAAAGTGCAACTGACTTAGTCCACTGTCAAAATTACGATTTACTGAATTTTGTTTAATGTCATCAAAACTAACTTCGTCAAATTCTGCAAATTTCACAATTTAGCAAATATTATTTTAGATTACGGTAATGTTCAAAATATCGTTTACTTTTTTTTATTTATACAAACTCTCCTTCTTTTGGAACACTCGTATATATAAAATTGTGTTAACTCTTTCGGCCCTCACAGTGGCATTTGCAACCACTATAATTTAATAAATATACTGGGAATTTTTCTTTTAAATATACACACATGTATACATGAGCTGTAACTTTTCTGATAATCGTTTGTTTTTAAAATAGTTTAATTTGAAGTCTTAAACGAGTGTTTTCCACTCCCAGATTAAGCATGAAGTAAAATTTCGAGTTTAGAAAAGCCTGAAAATTTGGTTTGGTCGCGTAGCGCGTAGCGCTACGCGACCAAACCAAATTTTCAGGCTTTTTTAAACTCAAAATTTTACTTCATGCGCCACGCGTATATAACACTATTTTTAGGTGAAGTTGAAAATATTCTACTAAAGCAGTATGCTAAAAACGTGTATTCTAAACATCACATCACATCAGTGTTTAGTACACATGGCGCATGAAGTAAAAATTCGAGTTTAGAAAAGCCTGAAAATTTAGTTTGGTCGCTCCGCGAAGCGGAGCGACCAAACCAAATTTTCAGGCTTTTCTAAACTCAAATTTTTACTTCATGCTTAATCTGGGAGTGGAAAACACTCGTTTGAAAGTTCAATTTGAAATATTGGTAAAAACAACGAATATTTGAAGACTTACAGCGTATACAGTATATTGAGATATGTATACTTAAAAGAAAAACTCTCTGTATATCTGAGATAGTAATAAATAATATGCAGTATACAAATATTTTTCTGGGCATCAGAAAAATTCCAGGGCTGAAAAAGTTAAAAACATTGCGTGCGAGAATTTTCTCTAAAAATTATACATTTCTCGTGTGTACCGATCAAATTTTCACCCAGTTTCTCCCCAAAAAAACAACGCCATACTTTCTCCCCCGCACCAAATTCGTTCGCGATTTGAATAATTTTTACGCGCCGGCCGGAATGTCTGTGTGCGGGTTTTTAATTAAAAATAACAGAGCCAGGGCGACTAAAAGGGAAGCGGAGCAAGTGTATATGAGTTAGTTTTTACAGTGGCGTCCTCCCCGGTCATTTGGGAATCCCGCCCCCTACTAATCTACACTACGGCTTGCAATTTACCCTGGGATTAAAGCTTGATATATAATCTAAAAATGCTCGTTGCGACTCCGGCTGCATTCTGTGTTGCAGCTTAATTTACACTATTTTTGTGTAATCAATTCTGATTTAAATATTCCCGTTTGTGTTTGAATGCAAAGTTTGTGCGCTCGAATGGTGTTTACGTATTCTATCAGTGCATAAGTAATTAACTTTAGTTTAATGTGGTTCATTTACTTAATAGCTTCTGTTTCAAGCTAATAACAAACTAAATACAAGTTTCTTTCTCAGTAATGACCATATTAGGGCCACGGATTCATAAAATATAAAATTGTGTTTATTTTTGAATTACAGATCGATTTAGGTAAATTGTATATGTAAGACCTTTTAAATGGATAAAAAGTCATCCACGATATTTGTAGGAACTAAGTATAAAATTATAAAAAGACACACTACAAACTGTTCAAGAAATACCAATAGAGACACGTAATTCTAAACATGATTAAAAGTCACACGTAAATATGTAAATATATAATATATAGTATACCGTGTGTCCTCGGATTACTCTCCGAATAGGAAACAGTTTCTTATCAATCATTTTTTGACAAATAGTAATTCTTTAGAAACAGATTTCAATGAGTATAATTGAAATTGCCAATTCTTGGTTGCAGAATACTTCAAACATTAAAAGTGCGATTCTTTTCGCAATCTACAACAAGTTAGTCTTACAAAGACTATATCAAACACTCAGTAGGTTGCTATATGTAACAGCAAACACTTGTATAATTCAATGTCCGTCGGGGTATTAGCCCGGGAAGTAGTTATTTCAATGAGTGTTTAATATAGTCTTTGTAAGACTAACTTGTTATAGATTGCGAAAAGAATCGCATTTTTAAGTTTTGGATGACATAAAAACAGCATTTTTATTATCAAATCCTAATTTGACCACAGAGGGCGATCAAAAATGAAAAAAGACAAAATGTAAGATACGAGAAAAGTACCTCTAATTATATTTTTAGAGAAAAATGTTTTTGGAATTTGTAATAGGGAGTTAAGCCTAAATACAAAATTGTAACTTAATAGAAATAATTCTATTTTTAAACCCCTAACGTGCAGCCCTGTGCTTAACACGGGCAACGGGTATTGGAAAATTATTCGCCGAATTAAGCGGAGTTTAAGGTGATATAAGAAATTAAATAAGAGAATTAAATGTGATTCAAAGCGATTCACATTGAGATTCTAAGTTAAATTGATCGTGATAATATACGCAGAAATATAAATCCCGGAGTTGAATATGAAGTTTTTCAATTTTTTGTTTGTTATCTTTGATAAAAAATCAATTTTGGCTCTAAATATATGTACTCACAGCTTTTAAAAACCTCTTACAAATTCTATTAAGTATTCTATGGAATATACGAAAACTCTCTTAAAATAAATAAACTCAATAAAACAATTTATTCCAACTCGTTACTTTTCCTCAAAAGAAAACATTCAACTTAGAATAACACGAACTTTTCACTCAAGAACACGCGCGCGCGCTTTTCTTCGAGAAAAGCGTACAAATGAAAAACCATTCGTTTCACATCACCACTTCGCGAGGCAACATCAATCACAGGTATTATTCGGAAACAGGAGCAGAAATTTGATACGTATTGATCTCCGGAGGAGAGAGAACGTATTTCCTCCTAATGTTCGAGATTTACAGCGCGCATAAATAAATGTGAATTTATTAGTGCTCCCGATTCCGATGTTGTTATTGCAAATACTCGCTTGTTCATAACGTGAGATTCACTTGGTGAGATATTCGCGTAATTTACGGAGTTAAATTTTGCAAAGTGAGATTAGTAAAAATTGATTTTGGGTTTATGGGGCGTTTCGTAAACTGTGAAGATTCTTACGTGATTTATATGAATTTAAGTTTTTATATGTGCCGGTGATTATAAAAGCGGTCCAAGCCAAAAATTAAAGAAAATATATTTTTCAATTATTTCGCGTCACATTTGTTGACATTACCGTAATCTAAGACAATAAAAATTGTAAAATTTGCAGAATTTGACCAAGTTAGTTTGGGTGACATCGAACGACATTAAATAAATAGCTTAGGTATTTAAATCTATAATATATTATTTAATATTTTATTAATAATAAAATACTTCAAACATTTTTTCCGTCTTATTAATATAACTTAATTTTGTGGAAAACCCTGATTTTTATCAATTTTGAAGATTTGTCAACTATTATCAATATCAATTGAATTTTCCAAGTTTTATATAAAATAAAAATTAGTCTTTGAAATTCTAAATTTGTCATTTTTGTAATATTGGTATTTAAGTTGTATTAATTTTGATGTTTTATTTAGATACTATTAAATTTTATCAATTTCTTTACGAAAAAATACAGAAATCGTAAAAAAAATAATTGTTTTTGTTTAGTTGCAAGTGTTGACAGTTATGATATATTTAAAATTGAATCTCCTCCGTGAATACGCCCATGAAAGTTGAAATTTAGTCTGTAATGACACGTTTAATTTATGTTTAATATTTATTTACGGAAATTCTAAATTCTTAATACTAACAATAAAGTAATAAATAACTTAAAATATACAATCACAAACAATATACAAATATAACAAACCACTCTAATTTAAATTGTCAAATTTATCTTATGTCACATGACATTTAGATTGTTATGACAGTTGACATTCGTGATATTTCTCACATTGAAATGCCAATTTCTTGACTTTAAATCAATGTTTTATACGTTTGGCGTATGAAGTAGAGAAAAGCCAGAATTTGGATTTGGATGCGCATCCAAATTCCTTAGGCATTTCTCAACTTGAAATTTTACTTCATGCTTAATCTGGGATTGGATAATAGTCGTTTAGTTCATGATACATTTTCAAGATTTTAGTTAATTGTCAGTTTTTACAAGTTTTCATGGATTTCCAATGTCTTAGGTAATTTTTAACGCTTTTCGTAGATTTCTAAGATTTCCTTTAGTTTTCAAAATATTGACGGTTATCCAAAATTTTTGTTAATTTGAAAAATTTCGATACTTTCAAAAGTTTTTAAACAGATTTCAAGTGAAGTTTGAATACACATAAATTTCAGAATATATTAGTGTTTTATACGCGTGGCGCATGAAGTAACATTTCGAGTTTAAAAAAGGCCAGACATATTTTCAAGGGGTCTTTTCTAAACTCGAAATTTTACTTCATGCTTAGTCTGGGATTGGATAACACTCGTTCAAAGCTTCAAATTAAACTTAAAAAAAAATTATGAAATATCTAATGATTTACAGAAAATAGGATGAATTTAGAATACGTATACTTCTAAGAAAAACTCCCTGTATGTATAAGGATTAAGAATTAAGGATTATTTAGCGGGAGGGCAGCGTCAGTCGCACCGCACCCAGTTATGCCACAGTCGGGCTCATTGTAGTTCCTCCCCCCTGATGGTTAGACCCACTCCGCAATGTCGGCAATTGCCAGAATTTGTGCGGGTGACCATGGCCATCCGGGTCGTTCGCATTTTGGGGTTTCTTCTCTTAGTACCTTCCTTATCTTTGACAGCGCTGGACACTCCTGTCTTGCTGATTCTTCTTCTTCATTGCATCCTCGACAAAGGTCATCGGTGGCGATTCCTATTTTAGCGTGATGATGCTGGAAGCTGTAGTGTCCAGTAATGTAGCCGGTTAAAGTACGAAGTTTCTGTTATGTGAGTGCCGACAAGCATGTCTTCATTTGACTGCATGCTGTCAGGTTCTTCCACCTTTCTCTGTGTTTCGCAGTGTTAAACTCTAGCATGTGATTGACTAAGGGCCGACGGGATAGCCCTATCTTCGCGTGATTTGTAGTAATTTTGGATGCTTCACGTGCTAGTTCATCTGCTTTGTTGTTGCCTTCACTGTTGCTGTGTCTTTTTGTCTACGTCAGTGTTATGCGGTTGAGTGCTGCTGCCTCGTTCAGCGTTTCAACGCATTTATGTATAAGTTCAGATGTTATTTTAAACTTTTTTAATGTCACCTTGCTGTCAGTGACAATGGTTATGTTTCGTTCACCGATCTTCTAAAATCGCGTAGATTTCGGTCTGTTGGCGTGTTGCAGTGGCGTGTGCTACTATCGGAATGTGTTTTCGGATAGCCAGGTCTTCGGATTATATACCCGCCTCACAGCTTCTCTTTGTCTTTAATCCATCTGTGAACACTACACACTCTTCCGATGGTGTCTGTTGGTTTGGGTTCACGCTGTTTAGGTACGTTTCCGTGTCCTCCGGTTGATATTTGATCTGACCATGTATTTATGGTCCTTAGTCTTTCTGCTGTTAGTCTTGCTACACTCTTGATGTAAATATTAAGGGGTGGAAGATATAGTATAAAGTGCCGGTCTAATAATACCTGTGTTTATCCACAGCGCTATCTTTGGGGATAGTCCCTAGGTATCACCTATGGCTCTTCTGCATCGCCAGAAAGCTTTGCCTGCTTTCTCAGTTTTATGTTCTAGGTGCGTTGACCAATTTAGTTAGAGATAAATTACTACATATTTAACTTCTTTTGATAGTTTTAGTTCAGTCCCAAATAGATTTGATAGCGTGTGCGTTACTACTTTGTGCTTCTTGGTGAACATCTGGTGAACATCTGTCTGTCTGTCTTTGTGGGATTTACTAATAACGAGTTGGTTATGCACCAGTCCTCTAGAAGTTCAAGTGCTTCCTGCATTCTGTTGCAGAGGAAGTTTTTATATTTTCTATTCAGAAGTATCGCTATATCATCCACATATCCTATATCCTATTGTATAGAATCCCTGGATGTTAAGTTTTGTGATCAGTTCGTTTACAAGGAGTGTCCAAATGAGTGGCGATTGGACTCTCCCCTGTGGGCAGCTCCTGGTGACACAGGCTGTTATTTTGACGTCTGCTAGAGATGCTATTACTTCTCTGCAGCGAAGCATGTTCCCTACCCATCCACAGAGCATGTTCTTAACGCCCGTTCTGTTGAGTGCTTCCCCGATATTTTGTAAGGATGCTTTATCAAAGGCTACTTCTATATCGATAAATGTACCTAGTGTGGACATTTTGTTCGTTATCGCGCGCTCTATTCTTGAGACTACAAGATGCAGTGCAGATTTTGTGCTTTTGCCTGGTGTGTAGGCGTGTTGATGTTGGTGCATCGGCATGGATCTGGGAACATTGTCTCTGATGTGTCGATCACATAGTTTCTCCAGCATTTTTAACATGAAAGAGGATAGGCTTATTGGTCTGAACGAATTTGCTTTTGTATAGTCATTCCTGCAAGGCTTAGGAATGAATACTACCCTTACCATTCTTCATGACCTGGGAATGTAGCGATGCATGAGGCAGCTAAGACATATGGCCCCAAGCAGCGCTACAAGCGCAGGTGGCCCCCATTGAAGAAGGGCCGGATAGATACCATCCGGGCCCAGGGACTTGTATGGTTGTAATTATTTGATTGTCCATGCTATGGTTTTATCTGTAACTATTTCCATAGCTAGCTCTCTATCTTCGTTATTTGGTACTTTTTCTAGTGGATAATCTGCGAACGATATGCCTAGCGTTTTACACCCAGGGAAGTGTGTTTGTAACATTTGTTGAAGGGTCTCAGTCTCATTTGAGGTAAGTTCTCCGTTTTCCCTTTTGATGCTTCCAAGGTAGTGTGGGTCTTTGGCTAGCACTTTTTTAAGTCTGGCGGCTGTACTCGTTGACTCTTTGTCTCCGCAGTACTTCCTCCAGGCTTGTCTTTGTCTGTTGCGAACCTCGTTTTAATAGGTGCGTTGGTGTGCTTTATATGCATCTCAGTCCGTTTTCGTTTTATTGTTTTTGGCCCGGGAAAATAGTTTCCTGGCTTTTTTCCTCATGTCTTTGAGGTAGGCGTTTCACCATGGTGTTTGGGAGCCACAGTTAATTTGTCTGCTGCCTCCTCAATTTCTTGTGTGTTTTTGTATGTATCATGAGCGTGAATGCGGCCAAATGCGACTTCGAGAAGGTCTCGATACTTCAAGGGTTTCTGTATGTGGCCATTGTTTCACATTTTTCGATTTGTATAGTGTAGGATATCCACCGGTGGTCTTACATGGTTACCTCTTTGTGCACCCTCCAGTCCACCGTGTGAATTATGTCTTGTGATATCAGTGTGATGTCAATCACTTCCTATCTCACTGTGTTTATGAACGTCGGTTCACTGCCTTTGTTTATAATCTTTAGAGATGTGCCCATGAGGTTTTCCAACAGTGCCTTATCTCTTTGGTTTATTTGGTGCTACCCAAGACGGTATGATGTGCGTTGGCATCGCAGCCAATAATCATGTGTTTGCCTTGTGCCTCACAGTATACTAACAACCTTTCCAATTCTTCTGTCAGAGGGTTGTGCTGTGAGTCATAAGGTTGGTAAGCTGATGCTAAGTATATTTCGGTTATCCCTAACCTTACAACCGTTAGGTCTCCATCTGTCAGTTCTAGAACAAGGTAACCGGTGACATTTGGAGGTAGGTATTTACCCTGTGTGTATAAATTAAAAAAAAATATTTCCAGAAGAAAGTTATTGTTACTGCAAAAATGTTCAGCAAAAGTATTAAAGTTGTAGTTAATATCATTTGATCAATGATGAAATGCAATAGGAAACCCTGTATTTCTAATGTTTAACACAAAATTCTGATAAAAATATAAAATGTGCGTTTGAACTTTTTTATGATAAATTTTAACATTTTTGAGAATAAATCATTTTGACCCATATCTGAAAATACGAAATAACAAATTATAGTCTAATAATAGCTCAGAGAGAAGTCAAACGAGAAGCTTATTCTTGGTAAATATCAACATTTACTTTTAATTTCATAATACTGTCAGTTTCAGTATTTCTAATGGCAAGTATTAAAAATGAAATAATAGTTTGATTAATTTTAGCGAGACTGGAATAATATCAATATTATTAGAGAATCGACGTATATTTGTCATTTTAACCATTCTCAATTCAGATATTTTGTATTGTTTATTCAAAAAAAAGTACAAATTGTCTTAACGGCTTATCCAGAATTTCTCGCGGCACGCACTGCTGTAAACCAATAAAACATTAATTTAGTTAATCCACTCAATAAGTATTAGATTTAGAATAATATTATCTTAAGAGTTATCGAGAATATAAAATATTAATATATTTTTTAAAATAACAATTGTGTCAACGGCAGATGCT
This sequence comes from Philonthus cognatus, assembly GCA_932526585.2. Lineage (NCBI taxonomy): Eukaryota > Metazoa > Arthropoda > Insecta > Coleoptera > Staphylinidae > Philonthus > Philonthus cognatus. The sequence continues at coordinate 63,109,635 of OW052241.1, read as the reverse complement.
TAAAGTTGATTTTTTCACACTAGTCGATATTTCATAATTTTTGACATTTTTATATTTACTAGAGTAGATTTTCTATTATGATTTTTTTTTCTAGACCAGTAGTTGGAAAGCCAACGAGTAATATATAAATTTATGTTAACATTCCTTTTCTTACCTAAATATGTTAGTAACATAGACTAAAATATCTTTGAAATGCATGTATTTTTAACACGGAACTCTATAAACGAAATGAGTTGTTGTCGTATTATTTTATTCTATTTTTTGTCGTTTGACCACGTTTAACACTTTTTTACGATTACCATCACCATTTGTAGTTAATGTTAATTTTGACACATTTTTATAATAATTTAATAGACATCGACAAACCTTACAAAACGTTAATCAGTACAATTTATTTATATTTTACAATTATTGAAATTTTATTAATATTTTTATGATATGTAGCCGATTTACAAATGTATGAAAATCAGCTAAATAAAATAAAAATTTAATTAAATTTCAATAATTGTAAAATATAAAGCATTCTACTGACTAACATTTTATGAAGTTTGTCAATTTCTATTAAATTATTATAAAAAAGTGTCAAAATTACCAACAATTACAAATATTTATTTTAATGGTTATTGCCAAATTCTCTTTAATTTAAAATAAATATAAATCAAAAATAAGTATTTTGTTCTCTGTAGTTCTAATTTAAAGTAGAATAGCCAAAAGTATTGCCTTATTAATTAACTTAAATGATAGTTTTATATATTGTGTTTAACAATAAACAGAGTGTGATCAAATGTAGTACGTTAAAAAATCGTTTGATTAAACGTACATCGAAGAACTTATCGTATTTATAAAAATGGTATGTCAAAAAATCTATGCACAATTTGTACTGCGTATTGAGCTTCTAAGTTGAGACACCCTATATTGTGTCCCACTTTAACCCTAATATTTTCTTAAAATAAATAAACCCCAAAAACTATAATATCAACTGTTTTGTTTTTAGTGACGATGCACAACCCATTCCAAAGTTGAGAGTATTTGAACAAATTTGTTTTTTTTTTCGACAACTATAGCAAATTCAATTGATAAACCTACAAAGTCGACTTTTAGATTTCAAAAGTATATATATTTACATTTCAGTGGAGAAACTCTAACGTATTTGAGTTTTGAAAATCCGAATACCGCTGAGGTTTCATTGTGGTCGTGTTTTGAAGTTTCGCGGAGCGCCCAGATATAAACCCGTAGATTTGTCCGGGTCCGGTTTATTAGGTCGAAGATAAAGTTATACCAGCACATAACCGGAACGCAACATGACAGTAATTGATACCTTTGGTCACTGTACGATTCCCAGTGCGCCCATATCGCATGCCCGTTTAATTTAATTTTCAGGGCGGAGCGCAAATTCCTAATTAATACAGAGTGGCATTTAATAGTTAATTTATATAACATGCATTGCGATAACAATGATACGTAAGAGGAGAATGAGACCCCAGTTTCGACGTCCGGACTTGGTGAAATGTTTAATGGGAATTTAATTACGCGAGGGCGGTTTTGTTATTGATTTCGTTTGATTTATGGGAGTTTAATTTTATGGAAATTCGATCCGAGTTAGTGAATCGGCTGTTTGTTTTACCTAAGGCGTGAAGTATTTTTAGATTTGTAATTTCGCAATCACAATAAAAATGATACGCACAATTCGTACAAGTGATTCCGCAGTTATTTTGTTTTGGGAAAAATATCAATTTATTGTGTTTGTTTATTAAAAGCTCTCACAAACGCTGTAAATATTACAAAGAGATCGATACCGAAAAACATTTTTTCAAAATCGTTTGCGAAATTTCATTAACTTTACATATAATTACACACAACGATATCAACTCAAGAATCTACGTAACATTTTTACAAACTGTGTTGGAGTTACTGCTGTCTGTGATCTGAGTGATAAAATTAAACTTTACATTTTTATAACGTCTTAAATTTGGAAAATATAGGAATTTTGAAGAAAATAGACCAAGCCAAGATTTAAAAATGTTCTTAAAGCACTATCTGTAGAAAAACTTGTAATGAGTACAAGCTACACTTATTAAATTTTGAAACACCTCGACTATTTTTAAACAATGTTGTCGGTACATTAAAAATAGCCAATAATTGCTACATATTAGTTTGTACTTAATGAATATTACCTTATTTTTAGCGGTGTTACAATATTATTTAAATTGAAATAAAAGAATTTGAAGTCAGCATTTACGAGCACACATTGTTATGAAATTCAATGCATTGCATTCGTACTCGAAAATTCCGCACACTAGAAAAAATCTGATGAAATGCGTCCGAGGAGATATGTGAATATAAATTAGCCATATTGGGCGCATAGTGCGCGCGATATTTGTTTAAATTAACGCCTCGCTTTTTTTAGCATCACGTCCGTCATAAATCCGAATCCATGTGCGAAACGTACTACAAGTTAATTTCATTTCGGTCCGTATAAATCAAAAGCGTAATTCACGGTGGAATATATAAGGGATAAAGCATTATTTCGTTGTGTCAAAGGCGATAGCATCTAAATGACGGCGGGCGCCATTAACTTTAACAGCGGGGGCGGGCGGCCGGAATCAATGGGATCCCCCCAGTTCAATTATTTTCGTACGCGCACGGAGGAAACTCGTACAATTATTGGCCTATCGCTTCCCTGGCGCGTTTGATGTACATTTACATTTCAGTTTGCCGGCAAAATTTTCGGAAAGGCCCCGGGCGCGTTCGGCCGCAGACAAATACGGAAAACTGTTTCGTCCGTCAGTGGGTTTTTAGGGATCGGAGCACTGCACTTCGGTTACCGGAGGGAGTTTTATTTAGTTTTCCAAATAGAAACTAGTTGATAGTAAATATTGATCAAATGTTTAAAGGTATAATACCCTAGAACTTTTTTGATACATGGAGTATTTTGCAGAAAAGATTTCTATGGGGTAGCCCCCACCATATGTAATCAGAGCCGGGCCGAGGGGGATATTCCGATCCTAAAAAACGTATCAATATTGGGTATCGATTATATCGTATAGCCAAGTATTGTAAAATGTAGAAAAAAGTATCGAAATTTAATATATCGATAATTTTTAATACCGCATATTTTAGATTTAATATTTACAGTTATTTAACGCTGTACATTATTTTTTTAAGGCCTTCACCTAAGATTCATAATATTACCAAGAATAGTTTAATGACTGTCACGAAATTATCACCTTTTAATAAATAATAATAATAATAATATTTCAATGTATTATACGCGTGGCGCATGAAGTAAAATTTCGAGTTTAGAAAAGCCCCGTGAAAATTAGTCTCGGGTCGCTACGCGACCCTCGACTAATTTTCCAAGCGGAACTTTTCTAAACTCGAAATTTTACTTCATGCTTAGTCTGGGAGTGGAAACACTCGTTTTGTCGATTTAGAAAAATTCCATTAGATTAATATATCGAGATTTTCATTAATTTATAAAATGTTCATAAAGGTTTTTGATATTTCGACATTTTCATAAACTCTTACATTTTTGTCGAATTATAAAATGTTAATGAAGTGTTCACTGTTTCGAGATTTGCGTAAGATTTTCGATATTTTGAGATTTTTATCAATTTATAAAGTGTTCATAAGATTTTCGATACCTTGATAATTTCCAAAAATGTTCAATTATTGTCGATTTATAAAATTTTTATGAGACTTTCGTCGGATTTTTGGTATTTCGAGATTTTCATCAATTCATAATATTTTCATGTTAGTTTATTAAGATTTTCAATAGTTCAAATTTTTTTATTTATAAAATCTTTATGAGATTTTTAATATGTCGAGATTTTCGTCAAATTATAAAATTTTTAACACAGACATTTTCCTAAGATTTTCGCTATTTCGAGATTTTCATTCATAAAATGTTCATGAAACATGTTTTAATATTTTATAAATGATCTTGATTTTTCATGATATTTTAATTTTATTAATTTTAATAAATTTTTTACATTTTGACAATTGAATGATTTAAATTCAGATTTCTAAAACCTTGGCAAATTTCGTCCATTTGTCAGATTTCCGGTAATTATATAAATGTTGATACTTCTCATGAATTTTTAATAGATTTTTCTCATTTTTTATTGAATTTCTTAGTTATCGTTAATTTAAAAAATGTCAATACTTTAAGCGAATTACCAAGATTTAGATAAATTTTACAATATTATATTTTAATATTTCAAAAATGTTCTTGATTCTTCGTGATTTTGTTTTTATACATTTTCATGAATTTTTAAGATTTCTAAAATCTTGGCAAAATTTGGCCATTTCTCGGATTTTCGTTAATTTTAAAAATGTTCATACTTTTCATGAGTTTTTAAAAGATTTTTCTCAATTTTTAATGAATTTCTTAGTCATCGTTAATTTAAAAAATGTCAATACTATTAGCGAATTACCGAGATTTAGAATAATTTTACAATATTATATTTTAATATTTCAAAAATATTCTTGATTCTTCCTGATTTTATTTTTATCAATTTTCATCGATTTTTAAATTTTCATAATTTTTTAAAATTTTTTAAATCTTGGCAAATTTTGTCCATTTTTCGGATTTCCGTTGATTTTTAAAATGTTGATACTTTTCATGAATTTTCAAAAGATTTTTCTCAATTTATAATGAATTTCTTATATTGTCGTTAATTTTAAAAATATCAATACTTTTGGCAAATAACCACTGAATTTCCAAGTGTTCTTTAAATTTTCAAAATGTTTGTAAATTTTTAAAATCTTGATGCTATTTATCCGGCAATATTAAAAATTCTGACGGATTTCCACAATTTCTTAAATGTTGGAACTTTAAATAAATTTTCTAGATAATCGTCAGTTTTTAGAAAAATTTTGACGCTTTTCGTAAATATGGAAGATTTTAATTTTAAATACTTTTCAAAGTGTTGACGATTTTGGTTAATCTTCGAAAATTTCGACTCCTCTCGTGAGTTTTCAAGATGTTTAATAATTGTCAACATGTTTACAACTTTTAATAATTTTCTAAGATTTTTATTAAGTTTAAAAAAAATATGAGTTTATGGTGAATATCCAAAATTTTTGTTAATTTTCAAATTCTCGGCGTATTTCATTAAATCTCAGGATTTTCGTCACCTTTGAGCGTGTTGACTTTTTTCTTTATGTCCAAGCTTTTCAATTGACTGTTCTAAAAATTAATTATTTCAATTTTAAATAGAAAAAGTAATATATTTTTTTTTTCTACAGAACAGCAACAAACAAAATAAGATATTGACAATTGTCGAACGAATGTCTTCCACTCCCAGACTAAGCATAAAGTAACATTTGGAGTTGATAAAAGCTTTTATTAAGTCAAAATTTTACTTTATGCGTCACGCGTATAAAAAAAAACTGATCTCAAGTAAAATTAAAATGTTGACATCTTAGCAGTTTTTGTAAATTTCCCACATTTTCACTAAGTTTTTAATATTTTAAGATTTTTCTCGATTTATTAAATTTTGAATTTTTTAAAATGTCAACTGTTTTCGGAAACGCCGAAGCTTTTCATCGATTGTAAAAATTGATGATTTCAATTTTGAATGGAAAAAGTCATATTTTTTTTGTTCTTAACCAATTTCATTTGTTTTCCTAATATTTATCATTTTACAACTTTTCTTAATATTAATGTTTTTCTACAAAAAAGAAACAAAATATGATATTGACAATTGTCGAGCGAATGTCTTCCACTTCTAGACTAAGCATGAAGTAAACTTTCGAGTTGAGAAAAGCCCCAAGAATTCGGATTTGGATGCTTCGGGCTTTTCTCAACTCGAAATTTTACTTTATGCGCCACGCGTATAAAACATTGATTTCAAGTAAAATGCAAATTTTGACATCTTAGCTTAAATTTTCATTAATATTTTAAAATTTATCTCGATTTATTAAAATTTAAATTTTTATGAGATTTTCAATATCTTGAGGATTTTGTAAGATTTTTGACTTTCTTAGATTTTTGTAGTTTTCACAATTATTACGCAGCATCCAAATCCAAATTCGGGCTTTTCTCAACACGAAATTTTACTTTATGCGCCACGCGTATACAACATTGATTTCAAGTAAAATGCAAATTTTGACATCTTAGCCTAAATTTTCATTAATATTTTAAAATTTATCTCGATTTATTAAATTTTAAATTTTTAAGAGATTTTCAATATCTTGAGAATTTTGTAAGATTTTTGACTTTCTTAGATTTTTGTAGTTTTCACAATTATTACGGTTTTTGTGAATTTCCTGGGTTAAATGTTATTCCTAAGAACGTTGACACTATTCATGAATTTTCTAGATTTTCATGAAATTTAAATATTTTCGTAAATTTTCAAAAACCGTGTTTTTTGAAGATTTTCATTAATTAAAAGAATAATATTCTTTAATTCGTGATTTTTCAAAATAATTGTTGGTTTGAACATTTTGACTAATTCGTAAATTAGTCAAAATGTTCAAATTAACAATAATAAATGTTTAAGAAACATAGGTAATAGTATTTTTTTTTATTTGACTAAAATATGTAAGTAATAAAAATGTGTTCTTATTCTCGTAGCTAAATATTTTCTTAACCATATTACATTAAGATTAAAATTAAATTTAAATTTCATGCAAAAAAACGCCGCTCTTGCCGTATCTAGGGAATAACGAGGAAGACAGTTTGTACATGGATTTATTCCGAAATTACTTTTTCATTTTAATATGTTCGCCGCTTTTCCGGGGCTGCAATCTGAAAACGCAAAATAACGAGGGCGGGCTCCGTCTATTTATTTTGCAAATTCCATCCGTCCCGGTTTCACCTTCATCATCAATTCCGAAGGGGAAAATTGCATCGAAACGTAATGAGGCAATCTTATTGGTAAATATTTCTCCTGCACTTAATTCGCTTAAAAGAGCGAGTGAACGAGAGAGATGGACCAAGAAGGAGGAAAAATATTTATATTCAATCTAAGTTTGATTAGCTTTAGGGATCTATTTGTATTTCATCGAGCTCATCAAATATTAAATTTGTCGGGAGGCAAAAGTTCGGTTTTTCAGACGGGACGTTCTCGCGTACAAATTTAATTTCGCCCATTTACTAAATCGAATTAGCAAAGTTTAATTTTGTAAATGTTATTCTAAAACTTTGTTGTTGCGAGCACAACACCTGCTGCTGATACAATTCACCGGGAAACGTGATTGCTCTTACTAAAAATAAATTTTAAATAGACACAGGATATACCAATTTAAACAAGCACTTAAAATAAAACAATTTACAAGCAAACTTTATGCATTTAGTCGAATATTTTTAATTCAAATTAAAAAAAATATATATGATCATTTATTTCATAAACACACAAATATGACACTTTTTAACAAACCGATAATTATCCTAAAAAAAATTTAATACATGTGCATTATTTGTAATAATAACGAATATACTTTATTAAACTTACAAATAACAGTCGATATAGATCTTTCAGCATTCGTAGTGTTGTCTTTATTATACTGACACATCTATGTATATTTTATAAGTATTATTTAAACCGAAAATAAAATTATTATTATTTTTTAAAAACCACGAATTTTAAATAAAGGTAATTAAAATTTGACTACAAGTTATTAATCTCGTTTTAAGCTTAAATGGGGCACCCTTTACAGATTGTAAAGTTAGAATAGTAAATGGCAGGTTATCCAAGTATACTCAGTTAAACCCAGCTTTCAGACATATACAATTCTGTTGACTAAACACATCGAAACTTGAAACTCCTTCCACACGAACACCCAACACCAAGAAATCCCCGACAATTCCACAGTTATCAGAATCCGAGCCGGCAATTACCTCAATAATTAAGGTGCTTCGATTTCAGCCTGATTCCAGACGGCTGGCGGCTTTTACTTATAATACGATCGTGTAATTAATTGGAGACATGCCGATTGAAACCCGAATCCTGCAGCGATTGGAGGGCAAACGCCATCGCGGGATGCGATAAAGTTTATGGATGGAAATAGCCGTTGGGTTAAAATGGGAAGATTTTCCCGTTCCGGCCTCGGGCTGACGAGAGACGTGCTTTGCCATTCCCAGCAAATTTAATGATAAAGCACTGCTCGCGTATCTTTTTGTGCCGGAATGACATGTTCTTTATTAAAATGCGAAGGAGGAGACAAAATGCGGTGTATTAAATTTATCTTTAGTTTATGGAAATATGAAAATAACAGTTTATAATAAGAAAGTATCATATTAAACAAATATTTTCCATTTAACTAAAAAATACAGTTAATACACAAATTACAAATCAGTGTAACTTAATTATATTTCAATATTTTGTGTACGCTTTCTATTATGTAAATCAATTATTTAAATATTTTTACAATTCTTTATTTTTTTTATTTTTCAACGTTATATAAATTGAATTAATAACAATATTTGAAGATCTTCTTCCTGGAAATAAATGGCTATATACTCGTATTTCAACTTCAGTAAAGCCTGAAAATTCGCTTCGCAATTGCAAATCAAATTTTTTTTACAAGATCGACATATTTACTTTATGGTTCCAAGTATAATAATATGTAGGCGCCCAATGAATTTATTAAAGCGGTTAATTTAACTTTTCTAGAAAACATCAAGGACATTTAATAATGTAGTTTTACTAAGTTCTTAAAAATGACTAAAATGATTTTCTATCGAACACCCGGTATGTTCGATAGAAAACGTCCAATGCCATAACTCTATTATTTATTGACCGAATACTAAGAAATGAAATTAATATAGATTTTTATTTTCAGTTATACCTTCATTGTCAAATAATAGCCAACTTAACATATTTAAATGGCTCCCTATAATTTTGAAATTTTATTACATTAGACATCATTTTTCTAAACCCAATAATGCCCAATACCTGTTCTTTGTTCAATATTAAAATACATCTTCTATTTAAACTCATATTTCTTAAAAATTATAATTAGTGTGCCTTGTAAATGAAGTGTCAAATGTCATTTATTTATTAATATACGGGAAATCCCTTTATAAGAACAAGAACTGAAGTTTAATAATATACAATACTTTAATTTAAAATAAACTAAACAAAATTATTTTAATAACATGAAACTATTTAAATACAAACAAAATTGAAACATATTAAAAAATATGCAGCAAATTACATAAGATCAAAAAGTAAACAGAGTGAAATTCAATATTATACATAGCACAGTAAACTAAACTAAAAGAAATCATATTAAATACTATAAAATTAACTAAAATAACTTAATATAATATTCATCTATATATACAAATGCGCTACCCTATTTAAATATGACTTAAAAGAATTCAAATTGGATCCAAATAATAAAAACTGCGGTTGATCAGCTAAATTATTTGCAGCTCGCGTCGTCCTTGTCATTGGATTGTTGTAACCATAATTAGTTTTAAATGTCCTCGGGCGAAGAATTGGGTTGTTCCTCAGAGTACGATCGTTACATGGTATATAAAAGTTTAGCATTGATAACATGGCTGGACAATCAATTAATCCGTTGACAATTCTGTGCAGGTAAGTTAGATCTGTTATGATGCGACGATCTTCTAAGCGTTTTATATTTAACTCATTCATTATGTCTTGATAAGAACCTTGCCCGCGACATCTGCCTAATGTATACTCCATCATGCGAAAGAATTTATTTTGTATTGATTCGAACCTATTAGTAAGACTTTTGAGGTATGTGGTGACCAAATTATAGATGTGTATTCCAGGGTTGAACGGACTAAAGAACAATACAATCTTTTCAAGTACTGAGGACCCAAATTCTTACAGACTCTCCAGACAAAACCCCACATTTTCAAAGACTTACTACTTATATTCATAATATGTACTTTAAATGAAAGCTTGCTGTCAAATATAACGCCCAAATCTTTCATTTCACTCACTTCTGGGATCTTATTATTACCAATGGTATATTTGTAATTAATGTTGGAACGCTATCGGAAAAATTAAATCTTGTTGCATTTATTTATATTTAAGTGTAAGTTGTTTACATGGCACCGGTCACTAATCCGATCTAGATATTTTTGTAAATATTGGCAATCTTGTGAAGAGTTTATTATCTTAAATGTTTTGAGGTCATCTGCATACAGAAGTATTTCACTATTGTAAATACTACGTTCAATGTCATTTATAAATAGCAGAAATATAATTGGTCCCAAATGTGTTCTTTGTAGCACCCCAGAAGTAACGGAAATAGGTTTTGAAGTAAGATTATTAATCTTTACCATTTGCACTCTATCATGTAAAAAATCAGATAACCATTGAATTGTCAGCCCATTGAAACCAAGCGATGCCAATTTACCTAATAAGATAGCGTGATTAACTCTATCAAACGCTTTAGAAAAGTTTAGATATATGCTATAAATTTGGCAGTTTTTATTCATAGCAGTCCCGAGGAATTGATGGTAACATAAAAGATTTGTAATTGTCGACCATTTTAATATAAAACCGTGTTGTTTATTTGACAGAACGGCTTTAGACATCCAATAAATCTGATTTGAAACTAATTTGTCAAGAATTTTGGTAATGCAAGATTGTAGGCATACACCTCTGTAGTTTGAAATCATTTTCCGATCACCTGATTTATAAATTGGGTTTATATAGCTAATCTTCCAGATTTTTGGAAATACTCCGGTAGATAAAGATATTGAAAATAGATCGTGCAAGGGACTAGACAGTGAATAAATGCAATTAAATAAACCGTAAATTGAGATTCCGTCTAGACCAGGAGCCTTGCTTATTTTAATAATAATAATAATAATAATAATTTATTACGGAATCACCTTTTTAACAAAATAATACAAACAAATATATATCAGTGTTACAATAAAATAAATCATAACATATGCAAATAAATTAAACCAGAAATAAGAAATAATATAAACTAAAACTAAAATTAAATCTTACCAATAACAGATGAAATTAAGAGTTGTGTGTATATACCGATCGACGCAGCATAGCGTTTATTATGTGTTGGAGAGTAATAAATGCACAAACAATAGGAGGAAGCAAGATAGATTATAAACAGTACAATTGCGAATGACAGATATTTTGACATTTAGATTGATTATCATTGACCGAAATTTGACAAACAGGTTAATAATTATTTTCAAATAGAGATTTAACACACAAATAGAGATTTAAAGTAATCTCTTAAGTTGCCGCTTGAATGTAACGAACGAACTCCCAAATACATCAAATTCAGCGTCACAATTGAGCACATTTATGCATTTTATTATTCTATTCAATGGACTGTTGAATGAATAATTTTGCTTACAAGTACGAACATTGAAAATCGCCTTGCTTCTAGATTTCAATAAATATGGATTAACATTGAAATTAAACAAACTTAATAATTCCGAACATTGATTTTCACCTGATATCAATTTATGAAAAAAGCATAAGTCCAATTCAACTCTCCTAGACTGCAATGATTTCAGGTTTAATGTGTTCAATGTAATGCTGATATTAAATTCCATAGATGAGATCCCAAGTTTATATGACATAAATTTTAAAAATTTGTTTTGTACTCTTTCCAATTTTTCTACATGAGTAGAATAAAATGGAGACCATATTATACTACCGTATTCTAGCTTCGATCGTACTAGGGAACAGTAAAGCAATCTTAACGTCGAAATATTAAACGTTGAAGTGTTTCTAAAAAGGAATTCAAGATTTCTCATTGCCTTGCGTGAAATTAACTCGATATGCTGGTTGAAATTTAATTTAGAGTCGAATGTAACACCTAAATCTTTTATTACATCAACTTTGTCTAACACAGAATTATTTAAGACATATGAGAAATTAATTTCCGCAATCCATCTAGAGAATCTCATGTGTTTACACTTACTGACATTGAGATTCAAATCATTCTGAGCACACCAACTCTGTAAACGATCCAAGTCTGCCTGAACCATGCAGTTATCCTCAGATTTTAAAATTGCTTTATACAATTTCAAATCATCTGCAAACAGAAGATATCTACAATTTTCCAGCGACTGACCTAGATCATTTATGAATAGCAAAAACAGGATGGGTCCACTATGTGTTCCTTGTGGAACCCCCGATGGTACATGTACACATCTAGATGTAAAATTCCCTATCCTTACTGATTGAGTCCTATTGCTCAGGAATGACTGAATCCAATTGATTACGTCAGCATTAAATTGGAAGTCCCACAGTTTATTAATGAGCAATATATGATTCACCCTATCGAACGCCTTGGAGAAATCTGTATAAATAGCATCAACGTGATACCCTTTCTCCAAGGCATCCAATATGTACGACTGGTAAACCAATAAATTTGTCACTGTTGAGCGTCCAGGGCAAAAACCATGCTGTTCCGGAATTATTATGTTTAGATGCAATATTTCATTAAAAATATCTTCCTTAGATATTGTTAGCTTATAGTTTATAGTTGCACAATCAAAACTTAAATTAATATTGTATGTACCTGCATCATTGGTATATACTGTAGCAAAACAATCAGCAAATAAATCTGCGATCTGTTCACCATCCGATCCCTTTCTTGACTCGTAATTCATTAAATTAGGTATACCAGTATCACCTCCTAAATCTTTTACATTGTTCCAAAAGTAGTTTGGATTGACATTTACTTTTGTCTCCACATTTGTTAAGTAGTTCTTATATATATTATCTGATAGTATTTTGCATTGGCTACGCAAGGTTTTCAAAATTAGGTAATCGTCACAATAACCACTATGCTTAAATTTGTTATCAGCTGTTTTCTTTTTACGTAGAAGCATTTTTAGTTCATGAGTCATCCATTTCGGATAACAATTATAATTATGAATAAATATTCCTCGAGGAATAAATGTATTAATGCCCTCATTAAGAATATTCTAAAAAACATTTACTAAGGTTTTAATATCTGCATTTGCAACGGTCGACAGCCATTCATTACTATTAAAAGAGTTATTGTAGAAAGTATTTAACGAATTAAAGTGATATAAGTACATTTTACTTTCTGATTGTAGCAGATTAGCAACATTAAGAGAAATAGAAATATCGTAAGCCGAGTGATGCTGTCATATGTTTGATATCAAATTATTGTGAGGTTATTTCAAACATGAATAATAACGACCCAACAAATAAATACCTACATTTTAACTTATTTTAGAATAAAGTAAATAAGAATAACTAAACATTATTAAATTATTTTTTAATTACTAACTAAATAAGTTATTCAAGAAATAAATAAGTTAATTTGATACATTGTAGTATTTGACCTTATTTGAGAATATGTGAAGAAAAATGTTTGTTGTATAAATATTTCGATTATTACTCATTTTTAAAGTGTATTACCAAGGTCAAAATATGTTTGTGTCTAATCCGCGTGGCGCATAAAGTAAAATTTCGAGTTTAGAAAAGCCTGAAATTTTGGTTTGGTCGCGTAGCGCTACGCGCTACGCGACCACACCAAATTATAAGGCTTTTCTAAACTCGAAATTTTAATTCATGCTTAGTCTGGGAGTGGAAACACTCGTTCGAACTTTAAATTCAACTCTTATAAAATCGACGAATGCCTAAAATTTTACAGCGTATACATTATGTATATTTAAAACACAAAAGAAGTATTTATTAAATATAAAAGTTGCATTTACAATCAGAACAAATTGTAAATGTACAATAAATTAGTTAACGGAACACGGGGATTAGATATAAACCAATTAATAATTTCAACAGTATTAAAAGGCCAATTTTTTTTTCAAGGCACACTACATTTATTGCCAAAAAAATCATTTCAATAAGATTTCTTGTAGTTTTTATTCTGCCATAATTATTAGATTAAAATCAACATAGAGAGCATAATTGAATCCAGAAAAACAATGTCTAATATAATAATATGAGAAAACTATATGCAGCTATTTAAAAATTTTAAGTTAACAACTATTTGGCTATGAAGTAAATTTAGAAAAAATATATAATTACTGCCAATTTATAGGTTTGAAACAGCCATTGACTTTGGGTTTTAGTTTATTCAAATCGGTCAATAGCTAACAGAGTTATAGCGTTTGGCGTTTTTTTTTTTTTTTTCATCAAACACTCGGTATATGTAGTAAACTTAGCTATTCCTTTATTATAATTATTTAACATAAAGTAAAATTGAGTTTGTTAATTATTTGCAAAAATTTTTAAAATGTAAAAGCGAATTTATCGTTTTTCTACATGTTTTTTTCTTGTTGAGAATTTTCCAACTATTCAATGAAACAACTATTTTTCAAGCTAAGGCCCCGACGGATATTGAATTATACGATGATTATTTGAGTTACATAACAGTAAATTTAACTTCGTAAAATGAGATCTTAAATATTAATAAACTTTTTAATTTTAGAGAATATTAAGTGAATACTTTGTTGAAAATGTCTAAGAATTATAATAGCTAGAAACAGACGAATATTTCATACCATATTTTACACCCAATAGTTTGCTAAAGCTTAGAAAAAGTTACATTTATTGCAACTGTTTAACTTACATAAAGATTTAGCATTTTAATTATTCAAAAATATAAAGACAAATTGGTTGTAGATTGCGAAAAGAATCACATTTTTGATATTTTGAAAATAATCTACAACCAAGCAATGGCAATTTCAGTCATACTTTAGATTACCAAAATGTTCACATGTAATACCACTAGTTGTTTGACATTTTCAGAAAGACTTTGTTTTTTAAAAAGCTCAGTTGCCTAGCAATAGAACGAGATGAAACTGTCTCTAAAATAGGCACGAGCTCGTAGAGCGAGTAACTTTTTCTCGAGCTGAATTGTTTAAGGCAACTAAGCTTAAGTGTATGAAAACAGTCTTTCTCAACGAAAATTCCAAACAACGAGTGGTATTAGAATTATTGTTAAATGAAATTAATTGTAATCTGAATCCTCTAAATTAATTGTAATCTGAAATAAATGAAATTAATTATAATTTCTCATGTTTAATGCCCATAATTTTGAAATACTTGCCAGATCTGCTTGTGATATTCTTGCTGACAATTCGTAGTTGTGGATGTTACAAAAGGATATTAATTTCTTCCAAACATATTTATGGTTTTTAATCGTGTTTGTTGGAATTGTTTTCTTTAATAATTTATAAATTTCTTGATTAAATGATTAAATATGATAGGTGACAGATTAACATATGTACGCGATAAAAAAAAATCGATAAGATGAATTTGGAAAGATCACTGCAATAGCTAATGTTTTCACTTAAAGATTGTAAGGAAAACCAATCAGAATATATTATTTATATTTAAATTGAATAATCTATGAAATTGAATTGAATCTTCTAATACTTACCCGATACTTATAAATTGTAAACAAATGTATTCTATTCAGTTATGACCTAAATGTAATAGTGTTTTTTTATTAACTAATACAGACAACCAAAACAATTTGCCTAAGCATTTAAAATGACAATTTTCAAAAAGTGTATCAGAAATTAATTGGATTTAAATTTTTCGACATTCGATTTTTTTTAAGAGTTCAATTTGAAGCTTTAAACGAGTGTTTTCTACTCCCAGACTGAGCATAAAGTAAAATTTCGAGTTTAGAAAAGCCCTGTGACAAATTGTCTGGGCTTTTCTAAACTCGAAATTTTACTTTATGCGCCACGCGGATGAAACGTAGTTATCAATTGAAGTTCGAATATATATAAATTTCACAATATTTTAGTGTTTTATACGAGTGGCGCATGCAGTAAAATTTCGAGTAGTTTTTCACGGGGCTTTTTTAAACACGAAATTTTACTTCATGCTTAGTCTGGGAGTGGAAAACACTCATTTGAAACTTCAAATTATACTTTAAAAAAAACAAAGAATATTTAAAGAGTTACAGAAAATAGGCTGAATTTGGAATACGTATACTTAAAAGGAAAACTCCCTGTAACACAGATTTCAAGTTAAGTTCGAATATACATAAATTTTACAATATTTTAGTGTTTTTTGCACGTGGCGCATGAAGTAAAATTTCGAGTTTAGAAAAGCCCAAAAATATTCACGGGGCTTTTCTAAACTCGAAATTTTGCTTAATACTTTGTCTGGGAGTGGAAAACACTCGTATAAAGCTTCAAATTGAACTCTTTAAAAAGAAACTTCGAATATCGAGTCCACTTAATTCGTTACTAGCATGCATTTGTTGACGAACTGCAGCCATTTTGCTGACAAGTGAAACGTAATTGACAAATGTAATAAATTTTTGAAACATAGGGAAATATCGTGGTGTTTAGGGAAATGTATTTGATAAGTGGGAAATGTATGTATCTCTCATACAGGGATACACATTCGATATAAAGTGAAATGCAATAGAAAACATTTAAATTTCACCATTTACGAGTGTTAAATAATCATTACTTGTATTTATATGTACAATTCCTTTCCTTTTATTGAATTCGTGTACGTTTGTGTATTTGTGAAATTGTATTTTTTTATGTATACAGGGTAACCGATTTATCTGAAGACATTGAAATAATTTGAAAACTACGAATCGGATAAAAAAAAGTTTGGAATAAAATTTGTTTGCCTGGAAGAGGGCCATCCAATGATACCAAAGCCGACCTCTTACCCGGGGTGGGGGCAACTGTGAAATCGTAAATGGGAATCCCTATTTGTTATTGCTGATTCCGATGTCTCATAAAATAAAGTAACTTTTATTTAAAATAATTTTTTCAATTCGTGACAGATGGCTCTGTAATCGCAAGAAACCTGATTTTTGCGAATATCTCGAGAAATTACACATCGAATCGAAAAAAGGGAAAACACATGTTAAATTTTTCCATAAGCTATTTTGCGACACGAAACCCTATTGTGATGAAAATGGATATTGCTTCAAAATCATGATTGTATTATAGTAAATCCTAGCTTTTCAAGACAAAATCCATTGATTTCACTTTATTGTTGATATTACATTTTGTCACACATGGCGCTGCAATCGAAACATGTATTCGTTTATTAATAAATTAACAACTACTTTTAGCGTAATACAAGAACAACGACGTAGGCGTAGTAGTTTTTTGTTCCGATTGGGGTGCTTGTTTCGGTGAGTCCGCTTACTTCTCACCATCGGGGTGCTTGTTTTAGGTAAGTCCCTTTGCCTCTTACTGTTCAATAAATTAAATTAAATTAAATTAAATGTTCGAAATTGTGACCTTGAACTTCTGTGCGCTTATTTATTCTTTTCTCGAATTATAGTATACAGGAGAGGAGCAAATCTGCAGGAATTTTAGCGCAAGCGTTTCGTACGCGTTGTATCATGTTTTCTCAAGCTGTTGGTGTTTTTTCAAAAACCTTATCTTCTAGATGACCCCACAAAAAAAAATCCGGCGATGTTAAATCAGGCGACCGAGCAGGCCAATTAATCGAGCCACCTCTGCCGATCCATTAGCTATTGAAATCATGGTTCAATACTTCGTGTGCTGTTATTGAGTAATGCGATTTGCAACCGTCATGCTGAAACCACATAATTTGTCAAATGGGCAACGCAACATTATCAAGTAGAGGTTTTAGTTCATGTTCCAGGAAATGTCGATATTTGATTTTATTTAAAGTACCATCAATGAAATAAGGACCAATGAGTTTGTTACCTATAATTCCACAACAAACGTTAATCGACCAGGGACTTTGATGTTCAACTTGTCGTAACCAGTGCGGATTTTGCACACTCCAGTAATGCATGTTATGACAATTAACGGCACCATGGCTTGTGAATGTGGATTTATTTGTATTTGCTGAACTGCCCATTTACAAAATTCTATTCGCAGATGAAAATCATTGCTATGAAATTCCTGATGCAGTAAAATGTGGTATGGGTGATACTTGTGACGATGCAATATTCTTAGAATATTATCTCTAGATATTCTGGAACCCCTATGTAATTGCCGAGTGCTTACATGAGGATTTGGTTAAACAGCTGCTACCACAACAATTTCATTAGCTTCTCCTGTGATAGTGTTTCCTCCTTTTTCTTTTTTAAGTTGTACACTACCGTCGGACATACAGGATTGAACAACTTTGTAAAAAAAAAAAGAACGCGAGCGAACATTATCTGGAAAACGCTCAGCATACAAGACAGCATCGTTAACATTCCGCCTACAATCACCGAAAATCAGAATCATTTCAATTTTTTCATCTACGGTTGCAGCATTCATTTCGCACTCGTACTTCAGTTTAATGAATAAGAGGTAAAGATAGTCAAGTGAATTGAAAATGTTAGAGGTATTAATTTCTCACTTAACCCGTGGTGAAACATATTTAATTAATAATAGAATTTTGATTAATACACTTAGTTTAAACAAACTAAGTGTTTTAATCAAAATTCTATTATTAATGTTGGCGGTGTTTTCAGTAACATCTTGCCATAAAGGTTATCTTTGACAGCGCTGCACTATCTTTTATATCCTGTAGTTCGTCATTCGGTCTCAGTGGCGCGTCAAGGTTAGAATGCTTACGATTAAGTGCCATGTATGAGAAAATGTATTATCAACAATAAAGTGTAATCAGTGGATTTTGTCTTGGAAAGCCAGGGTTTGCTAGAAAGATAGGGTTTTCTAATCACGATTTTGAAGCAACTTCCATTTTCACCACAATGGTGAAGGGATGGGGGGAGGGTGGATCGAGTTTCGTATCGCTGAATAGCTTTTTGAAAAATTAAACAAATTGTTTCCTTTTTTCGATCCGTTGTGTAATTTCTCGAAATATTTGCAAAAATCAGGTTTCTTGCGATTAATGAAAAAAATGTTTAAAATAAAAGTTACCTATTTTTTATAGGGGTTCCTATTTACTATTTCAAAGTTGCCCCTATCCCAGGAGGTGGGGGTGAGGTGTCGACTTTGGTATCATTGGATGACCCTCTTTCAGGCGAACATATTTTATGCAGAACTTTTTTGATCCGATGCGTAGTTTTCGAAATATTTTAATGTGTTCAGATAAATCGGCCACCCTGTATAACTTTCAATACTTTAATTGTTATATTGGTGGGCAGCAATAATATTTCAGAATATTTAGGGGCCCGCATTTGCTAAAGGGCTCACTCATCAATCCTATATTATAATCTACTTGTTTGACTAACAATAAAAAGATAATAACACAAGTTCTCAACAAGAATTATTGCAGTTATAATTATATTTAAATCTCAATTCTAAGAACTCAATTTAAAAATCGATTTAATAATCGACATGCCATGTTTAAATATAACTCCCACTGAATTTTATTCCGATAGAAAACCAGCAATGCATTTCAAGCACAGAATGAATTATTAGTTGTACATAAAAAAAGGTGGGATTGTTTTTAAATGTTTAAAATTTATTTAGAAACAGGAAATTAATATATATTAAAGGCAGCGCTTTCGCGAATTTATCGTCACCGGGAGATTTATGACGTTGGCAGAGGCGAAACCGCGTTATATTAAACTTGTGCAATTCAATTAAATTATTAATTAATTTCCCGGAATGAAATAATGCCGAGTTAGTCTTTATATAACCCTTTTCACTCCATTTAACTTCAACGATAATTCAAACAGGAGAAAAGAACAAAACTAAATGATCCAGTTATACTTTTTTCCGTCTTTTTATTTTTAATTCTTCCAGCTACTTCTATTTGATCAAGCATTCAGTTAAGATAATATATTTAATCTTCTGGGTACAAATGATTATGATACTCGTCATCAAGTTATTTTAGAAAATATAAGTTTAAAGTACAGGGTTATTTATAAAGAAGAAACAGATTTCAAAGATTTATTTCTTCCAATCTACAAAACGTAGAATCATAATTCCAACGTTCCTGGACAGACAGAAGTTAAAAATTTGAACAGTCTAGGCAAAAGTTCTAACCGCGGCCGCATTGGCGCTGCTGTTTGTCATGTTAATCATGACAATCGTCTGTATTAAAATGGCGACACAACAAGAAATGCATTTTGTGTGCTGCAATTAGCAAAACTGGAGTCCATTATTAAAGTTCAACGTGCTTTTATCCCGCCTATGCTTGACACTCTTGAAAATCTGCGACACCGAATTGTTAAAACTGTGAATTCGATAACTAGAGACCAGCTGATTCGTGTGTGGCAAGAAATGAGCCACCGTTTTAATATTTGTCGTGTAAGACATGGTGCTCATATTGAATGCATAAAAAATGTATTTTTTCTCTTTCCGGGAACGTTAGAATTGACTTTCTATCTTTTGTAGTTTGGAAAAAAATAAATGTTTCAAATCTGTTCCTTCATTTTGAATAACTTTATATATTAGAAACTATTATTATTTAAGAAAATGATATTGTTATATAATACTCTTACTTAATATTTTTGGGTATCTTTATATAGCAGTTTACATTTATCTAAAAATGTACCTACTATTAATTGTAAATATGCATGTACAGGGTGTCCTATTTTGCTATTTTGAGTAGGACAGCATGGGTAACTTTGTTATTATTCATGATAGAGATTCGGTTAAATGAGCAAAGTTGTGTAGTTTTATATGCTTATTTAGATTTCACTAAGATAACATTTTGAAAATTGGAAAACTTTTAAGTAATTGTGAAAAAAACTGAATATAGCGATTTTTTAAAATCGTTCATATCTACCTTAGTCGGCATTTTTAAAATCTATAAAAACTTTGCTAAGGTGAATGTTATGACGCATCAGATAGTAATCAATTTAAACTTATCTTATCGATTAGTTTTTGTTTTATAAATATCAACCTTGTTTTTTTTAAATGGGATCATATGCATATCATTGAATTGTATTTGTAACAGTGTGCCACACCCGCCATGGCAACAAACACTTTATTTAATCAAAAAGAGCATTTGATAAAACAAATTACAACCAATCGATAGTAATATTTTTTCAAATAAGGCATTATATGTATCTTGGCAACTAAAGCAACAATATAATTGTTTGAACACAATTAAAAAAATAAAACAAAGAACTATACAGGTGTTACACATCATTAAAATCAGGACAATAAATAAAACAAAAACGAATCACTATATATATATATATATATATATATATATATATATATATATATATATATATATATATATATATATATGAGGTATTTTAGAAAATCGCCTATTTCAGTTTTTTTATCAATTATTCGAAGGTTTAAAAAATCTGTCTTGTTTCTTACTGGGTTCTAAATAAGCACATGAAACTACACAACTTTGTCAATTGAACCCAATCTCTATCATTAATAATAACAATGCTACCCATACTGTCCTACTCAAAATAGGACACTCTGTATACCAAAACAATATTATTATACATTTAGCCACATTTTTCAAACAATTATATAATCTCATTATGTATACCATTTATAATTTAATTAAGAGACATTTTTATTCATCTCAAGCTTGTATTTCCGTTAGTCCATTTTGATATGGTTTGGATGTTTAAACTCTAAACGTAATAAGTTTAAATTTAGCTGCAACTTAATAAACGTTTGTCTTAGCGGTAATCACTGGCTGCTTGTCAAAAAATATTTATATTATTTGTATGTAGAAATGTATGAAACTGCTGACACAATCTGGAATAAGGCCTGCCCTTGTCAAGAGCAAAGGCAAATTTGAAGGCCGCAAAAGAGCGAAAAAGAGGTCTAAGGACTAATTCACACCGAATAGGCGTCGAGCGGAAACGCGCAACGCGAGTAGCGCAACGCTTCGACGCCCCTTCAATATAATTATATGAGTCAAACCACACCGAGATGACAAAGCGCAGGCGCACGCCTCTCTGACGCGCCTCGCCGTTTTCACGCCTTTTAAGTCAGTTTGGAGAAGCGCACCTCTCGTACGCCTTTTAATATTAATTAGTTATTTTTTTGTCTATTTTGGATAATATACGAGATGATCCACAAAGGGTGAACCCAAAACCGTGTCTGATTGTTTGAGTTTAATGAAATTAATGACCAATTGCACCACAGCTAATTATCTTTAACCAATAGTTAGTACTTTTTAAAAACAATAATTCTATTCACAAATTGTTTAAATATTTGCATTTTGATGAAGAAACATGTTTGGGATCTTACAAATTTAAAACA
The DNA here is from genome assembly GCA_932526585.2 of Philonthus cognatus. NCBI lineage: Eukaryota > Metazoa > Arthropoda > Insecta > Coleoptera > Staphylinidae > Philonthus > Philonthus cognatus. The sequence goes on along the minus strand of OW052241.1, from coordinate 63,087,560 downwards.
TTTTTATATTGACGAATTTTGACTTAATCAGAGGGTTTATCGTGATTAACATGATAACCACGATTAAATATTTGCGGTATAAGTAGGCTTAGGAGGAATAGATAATTTCAAATTCAACTCGTGTTAGGCTACCACTGTTTCGCCATACTGTGGCTTCTTTAGACGAAGAAATGGTTTCCAACATGTTAGAAATTATTGTTAGAAATTTCTCTTCACTGTTTCCTAGACTCAGAAGTGCCATTTACATGTGCAGTTTTAACTGCATGCTGAACCGCGTTCTTTGTCCGACAAATGTTGTCATTATTGTTTCTGCGCAAAAATTGCATTTACACGTACACTTTTGCGTTAACTCCCGGCATGTGGCATTTAATCGTCGGCCCAAAAGTGTACTCAGCAAAGTAGTGTTTACTTACTAACTTGCAAATACTGCCCTAAAATGTACGTAGGACAAACCGGAAGATCGAAGGTAGAATAGGGCCCTTATTCTATCTTCGATCTTCCGGTTTGTCCTACGTACATTTTAGGGCAGTATTTGCAAGTTAGTAAGTACTTTGCTGAGTTTTTATAGTTTTGTCTTTGTTGTTTTTAATGATTTTACAGATTTTATTCTGGGCTAACAGCTTTTCTGGAATTAGTATCTCTTTGGTAAGGCTTACCAGGATAACAACTCTATATACACCCTCGTGGGATATCCTGTAATAATTGTGAAACCTATCCGGATACATTTCCAGCTCTCTTACGACATAAAATTTGCTTTTTTTCGATTTTTCAACCACAAAAGATGAACCCTTAACTTCTCTGATTTGTCATCATCTCTTTCGTTGTCTGAAATAATTTTGATAAATATCATATAATCTGTCAAAGTATTTCTCGCGATAACCGTACTTTGTCGCCGCTATTTCTGTGTGCATTGAGCTCGCCTGCGCCTGTGCCTCGTGTCGCTTATGCCTCGCCTGCGCCACGCCTTCGCCATTTTGGTGTGAATTGGGCCCAATAGCCAGATCATACATTCAATTGTATTATAAATAAAAGTAGAAACTCATTAAGATCGTGTCATCAGAGAAGAGCATATTTTCAAAGTTAAACCAAATTTTCAGGCATTTTTTAAGCTTGAAATTGTATTTCACACTTAATCAAAAAGTGGAAACACCCATTCTAAACTTCAAAATGAACTATTTAAAAAAACGAATGCCTTAAAATGCATACGCATCGGAATATGTATACTTGCAAAAAAATGTTTTTGTATGTATATGTCTGCAGCCTTACTAATTATAATTCTCACGAACCGCCACTGGCGTTGATTATATGTACTTAGCCTAGTTCAAACGTGAGAGTATTAGAATACCATGTACTTTACATCGTACATAATCTGCCCTATAATTCTTGTTTAATCCAGTTTTAATATATAATACGAATTCCGGGTTGTTATTATTAAAATCACAATTATGCCAGAGACAAAACAGAAAAGGTCATACACATAAATACATATTATATCAAAACCCGTTTTACAAACACGCGTACCAAATTAATCAAATAATCTTCCTTATTATCACATACTGATAAACCGTTTTATGAAATTTAATCTCTGATTTATTTAAGTAATATCGCGGTTTAAGTGTGCGGCGTGATTTAAAGCTTGAAAAATCTGCGGTGTTGAAATTTTAATTAAATATTGGATTTCATAGAGCACAGAGGAAGATGGAGGGGTTGGAAATGGACGAAGTAAATCTTTTCCGTCGTTGTGAGGGGACGTCGAACGGAACGGTCATCCTGTTCTCGGGGTCTGGAAATTTATGGCAAATTGGAAATTCAAGCCCTGTCGCATTATTTCACGTCGTAGGTCAGGGATTACTCAGCAGAAGTAGACGTGATGTGGGGTTAATGCGTGTCAATTGAAATAATGGATTCACATTGATAACAGCTTTTAGTTGTTAAATATATGGTTGCTTATTAAAATTTAAAACGCATCAGTAAATTCATGAAATATAAGCGTTAACTTTTATTAAGAATTAAAATAATACTAAAAAAAAATACAGAAAACACTCTTTATCGTTATGACTTGCCGCCCACTGGATATTCTTTTTGACCAATTACAAATTAAATAAGCTTTAATAATTAGTAAAAGCGCGCACAGTTGGATTTTTTTAAAAGAATTGATTTTCTTGTGAGAATCAAAGACAAAAAAATCTCGAGTAATATAGGGTTCACTTTAAAGCTAAAAACGGGTTTTTTCCACTCCCAGACTAAGCATGAAGTAAAATTTCGAGTTTAGAATAGCCTGAAAACTTGCTTTGATCGCGTAGCGCGAAGCGCGGAGCGGTCAAACCAAATTTTCAGGCTTTACTTCATGCGTCACGCGTATTAAACAATGGAATTACTGAAATATTGTAAGCGAGTAAACTTCGCTTGAAATCAGTGTCTTATACGCGTGGCGCATGAAGTAAAATTTCGAGTTAAGAAAAGCCTGATAATTTGGTTTGGTCGCTCCGCGCTTCGCGCTACGCGACCAAACCAAATTTTCAGGCTTTTCTAAACTCGAAATTTTACTTCATGCTTAGTCTGGGGATGTAAAACCACCGTTCATATATATCCAGTTAGCCAGTCCCCATATAAAATTTGGGAACACGAGGATGGGAGCAGAGCGGAGGATGCCAAAATAGTGTATATGTTTGCCTATATACACCAGCCGGCTACGACTATTTTGATCCAGATGTCGCGAAATCAAGTCTCAGAGAGAGAGTGAGAGAGAGACAATTGCTTTCTCCCTTTATTCCGCGCTTCTCGTTGTATCATATTCCAGATGTTGATTTTGCAATCTTGAAAACACGTTTTTTTCTTTCTTTTAACGAGCTAAGGATGCGTGTTATATTCATTCATGCGTTTCCTTCTACAATTTTATTTTCTGCGTTATTAGAGAATAGATTTTATGAAATTATATGTGAACGTTGTAAAATTCATTAAGTATTATTTATTTTATACAAAAAACGAAAAATACTAAACGATTTAACTTTTGATAAAAAGTAAAACAAATACATCAACTTATCATTTTGTTACGGGGTGGGTATTTCGGCTTTAAAATAGTTATTAAAAAATGGCAACTATTTCACCACCAAGTAACTACCGACTAGCAAGCTCAATTCTTAATTAAGAAAATTCGACTGAAGCACTGATTCTATTTTATATGAAAAAAAAATACGATTTGAAATAAAAATGGCTCTCAACTTTAACAAATATATTAAAAACACGAATAATAAATTAACAAACAAATAACAAGACAAGAATAAAAAAAAAAATAACAACTTACACAGAATTACAGACGACTTACACTTTTGGATGCTAGATACAGAGTGAATTCTGTGGTCCAGTGGTAGCTCTTTTATATCGAAAAGAACAAACCCTCTACCCCTGTGACTCTCTCAGGTACCCACCATTTCTCGCCACAGAAAAATAATGAGAATAAATATTTAATATAAAAATATTGAAATATAAAGTAGATCAACATGTGTGAGATGAAATTATGCATCCGTACATATGTTACTCATGTTGATCGGAGGCTAAAATGGTGGTTTCATGAGTTTTAATTTAATAACTCCGAAAGCATAAGTCGAACGAGAATGTGACTTAGGTAAAAAAATAGTAACTTGCAATGCGCAACTTTTGCTCTAGTTCCTATACATATGGGATACACTAAACCTTGCCTGAATCTTAATTAATAACAAATCATCCTCCTGACAGCTCGTCTTCTATAGCGTACAGAATTGAAATAACCCCCTCGTGTTTAGTGTCATTGGAATGGTCTTCCTCTCAACTATCCGATGACGTATGTGGTGTTCGCGTACGTGTGCCCCTTTCGCGACGATTCGCGAACATCGCAGGGGGCTTTGTGTTTGCCGCTTTTATTACGTTCTGACGTCATGCCCGATTCTCTTGTTCCCCGCACGTACATTTTGCTGGCACGGTCGGCTGGGCTCCTGGTAGCTGCGACCCTTCGCAGATGTGGCGAACGCGGGGATATCCAGGCGTTTTGGACAGCCCTGGTTATTTTGTTCAACCCTGGTTATCTTGGATAGCTGAGAGGAGCTTCCACCACGAGAGGGTGAAGTTGAGCTGTCAGAAATGCGAGGGCGCTAGTTGGTAAAACTAAACTAATGTATGGCGCGAACTTTACTCATTTGGAAATGATGAATACATATACAAAATTGCAGTTGACGGAACTTGTTAAAAAGTGCCGGTAACAATTTTATTAACTAATCAGATCAATCCTATTGATCAGATCAAATCTACTGATCGACAAGGGTTTCTTTTTCAATTGAAGGGGCCAGTGCAAAATGCAGTTAAGTTTTTTTTTTTAGTTTTTGAGTTATTTCCGTTTGAAACTTTTTAAAATAGTTTTAAATATACTGTGTGTCCCGTTTCAAGGCGCATTGTATGCTTCATGTAAAAATTTCACATGTAATTTGAATTTGAGTTTGTATCGCTTATTGAACCAAAACGATTACAATAAAATTAGAATAATTTCTTTACCTACTAGCAGTATTTTCGAAGTATTATTTTTGAGTTCTTCTCAGTTTCATTTTAAATATAGCTTGAAAATAGTGAACGATTATACGAAAATAAAATCGTCAAAACAGTAGTTGCTATGAAAAGTCAGTGTTTGGCATAAAATTTATTAAAACACAAAGCTATAATTCAATTCAACATGAGTGTTTATTCTGCAAAAGTAAAAGACAGATCCCAAAATGGACACAGTATATATTTTAATCACGATGCGTATTTTATTAAATGAACCATACTTTTAATAAATATTAACACAGTTTCAGAAATGTGTGGTTTTTGCACTGACTACTATAATTATCCGTTCATTTTGAACGAACGCCACATATTTTATCAAAAATAGGTAGTCGTCATAAGCAAAAAGTAAACAAAATCCGTGAGTAGGCACAATAAGAAACAATGAGAAAACCGAGAACGAAATATGCACTAACACAATTGCTGATAAAGCATCTTTGTCGGCGCGCACCAACTACTCTCCGCGCTGGTCACCCGCAGTGCCGGTAGCCGCAAAGTTGTATAATGATTATAATTTTATTGGGGGTATTCAAGTTCGATTTTTATTGTTCAGCAAAAGAGCGATGAATACACTATACACAAGAATAGTTTTTTATTAATCACGAAAAGAAAAAATGCACAGAATCGAAAAAAAATCAGAAAATGACTTCCACACCTATTTTTCTTGAACTTCTTGTACTTGTTGAGGACGCAGTTGATCCGCGCCTTCCTTTGCGGCGTCTTGCACCGGTCGCGCAGCCTCTCCAGCATTCTCACCGACCGATCGCTGTTCATCATCGGCCCTTTCCCCGACGACTCTGAAACACGTGAATGTTTGCTACGGCATTTGCTCACCGAGAAACGTCTGCTCCTCGGCCGCCTCCTCTTATTCCCCTTACATTTATAACCCTTTCCTCTGCGCTTTGTCCTCCTCGCCCGGCTAACTTTTCTCTTCGGCCCCCCGCACTTCCTCGCCTTGTGCCTTATTTACGGCGCGCAGTGTTTCCTCCAAGACCTACTGCGGCTCCTGGAGTGCCTTTTGCGGGACCTAGAGCGAGAGCGGGAGGGCGAACGTGTTTTTGATTTGCACTTGCTTTTACTCCTGCTCCTGGATCGGCGGCTCTTGCTGCGGCTTTTAGTGCGCCGCTTCTTAGCGCAGGATCCGCTGCGGCTGCGGCTGCGAGAGCGTCTGCGTTTCGAGTGCCCGCTCCTGCTGCGCTTCCTACCCTTTGACTTGCAACTCCCACTCCTGCTCCTGCTCTTACTCCTCTTCTTACTTCTACTCCTGCTCCTACTCCTCCCCTTCCTTTTACGACTAGCTCTCCGCTTCCTACCACTACCGCAACCTTTCCGCGCCGCCATCTTTCTGGCCTTCTTGAACCCGCACGCCTGATTCACATCGGGCTCCGGCCCCTTCTGAACAACTCCGTGGTTCTCCTCCCCGGGAAAACACCTAGTGAACCTCCTCCTCTCTTTATCGGGCAGTGCTTGCCAGGTCCGCGCCGCTTGCACGGCGATCTTCAGCTCCGGCAGCATTAGGTGTTTTACTTTGAATGTTTTCAGGAAGTTATAGAACGGATTCCTGCGGTATTTGGTGGGTCGGCGTTTGGCGGCTGGCGCGGCTATCGCCTTTCGGCGCTTCAGTGGTGGCGCGCCCATTCTTCTTTTCTGAATCACTGTGAATTTTGGTTTACTAAAATTTTGACTTGATAGATGATTGATAGTTGTGTAGCTATGACAAAACATAAAGGCACACGTTGCTTGATGTTATATTCAACCAGAGCTGGGCAAGATGGTTCGAATCCTTTTAGAGGATTCAAAAGGATTATTCAAATACTTCGATGAGAAATGATTCGCGATCCGTATTCAAATCTAAACATAGATGATTCGAATCCCAAAACGCATACATCTTGTTATTCTTTTTTTACGTAAAAATGTGATATTATTTTGTCAAAATAATAAAACATGTAATAAAGATATTATTAGATATTAAAGAAGTGTTGTTATAAATAAATTAAAATTGTTCAATTATATTAATATTCTTGTGTTATAAAGTATGTAGTATACTATAACATAAATCAATTCTTACAATTTTTAATGCGCTGGAGACTACTATTCTGAACATGGCTTTCGCGATTTGGATCAGTAAAAATATTTTTAAAATACTTTTAATAATATTATATATTTATATGATATTATTAAATACATACCCTGGCTCTTTACTGAAATTTTAGTGTTGCTATTATCTGCTTCAACGGCGCCCTCAATCAATTGATTTTGGTCCATGATGAAAAAATTATCCCAGGGTCGCCACATATTTTATCAAAAATAGGTAGTCGTCATAAGCAAAAAGTAAACAAAATCCGTGAGTAGGCACAATAAGAAACAATGAGAAAACCGAGAACGAAATATGCACTAACACAATTGCTGATAAAATGATGAATTTTGAACCAAGCAAAACGATCTGTACTCACAAAAATGGGGGTAAAAGGAACATTAAAAGCTAATTATCAAACCAATTCACAGAAAAACATTCCAAAAATGATTGGAAATGCAAACATTTCGAAAAAGATTATTTTTGCTTTCCAAAAACACGCAGGTAGTTGTGCGAGGCGAAATAGAACCGATTTAGCATACTTGTCGGCGCGCACCAACTACTCCCCGCGCTGGTCACCCGCAGTGCCGGTAGCCGCAAGGTTGTATAATGATTATAATTTTATTGAGGGTATTCAAGTTCGATTTTTATTGCTCAGCAAAAGAGCGATGAATACACTATACCTACTTTTCGGATTAAAATTTATGGCATCCCCCGTGCGGCTGCATGGGGACAATGGTTATTGTCTTATGCTAATTACTGAAAAATATACCTACGGAATTCCCTAATTCCGAATTAACCGAAAAGTGCTCAGTAAATATAGATGAATACCTATAAAAGATTATAACGAAGAAGGAATTTTACTTATAAATCTTCAACCTCACCCAATAATCGAAAAACCCCCTAAAATTCAGTACTAATCCATTTTAAAACATTTTGCTTTAGTCCAAAATTTTACTCATGTGAAAGGAAAATGTCAGGGGATTTTATTCATCGAGAAAAGTCAGGGAAATTCCGTGTTTTTAACGAAAAGTCAGGGATTTTTTATATTAATAATACGATTAAAGATTTAACAAATGGGTAGTTCTGTTCGGAACACGAATTTGACACATTAAATAATATTAAACAAAATTAAAAATAAATGGTGTTGTATCCATCATAGCACATTTCACGTAATTTGAACATTTGATAACTCACATACTAAATTTATTTCACTCTATCCAAGTAGTTGGAGATTTCACTGGAAGTTAGTGTAAAAGTTAGTGTAGAAGTAGAATTTCGAGTTTTGAAAAGAATGATAATTTGGATTTGCTTAAATATATAGAATAACAAAAACGTTGAATATATATTTAAGAATTGTTAATTTCAATGTAAATTTAAGTTTTTATGAAATATAACTAATTACCAAAGTTCATAATTTGAAACACGCTTGAAATCCTAAATTAAAAGAAATATTTTCGAATAGACTATTTGTGGTGATAATAAATTTATATAGCGCATAAAGTTAATTTTTCAGGCATTTCTAAACTCGAAATTTTACTTCATGCATTAAACACTCGTTTAAAGATTACATTTAAACTTTTTTCAAAAACGACGAGTATCTGAAAATGTAGTGTATTCAGTACATTAATAATATAAATTATTTTCCAAATTTGGTTTTATCTGTTTTTATTGAATTTATGAAGAAAAAAAACTAATCAAAATAAATATAATATCTAATGAATTCTGGCAAAGTGAGATAGATTTCATTTACTTTTGTGTAAACTCATTGAATTTTATTCATTTATTTTTAGTTTAATTTTAGGTTTATTTAGCTTTTTTTAAATATATCTGATTCCTAAAGTCCATAATTTCGAGCACGCTGAAAATAAAAGAAGTGTTTCGGAATAGTTTAATTTTTCTGAAGGTCATCTAATTTATCATCGTACAAGTGGTGTAGGCGGGATCAAATTACACGAGAAAATAAAAGCGAACGCGATTGTGTGTGTGTATGTGTGTAGACGGAACCGGAGCAATTTTCTCTAGAATATTATCACGTTTACTCTGTTCATAAATAGATGGACCCACTTCCCGACCACAGTCTCTCCTTTTCTATCCTCGAAAACTCAGAATCCAGTTCTCCCATAAGCATTGTCTACCCTTGGTAAAACCTTTGTTTAAAGATTCAAATTAAAATCTTAAAAAAAAAACAACAAATGTCGTAAAATTTACAGTGTATGCATATCTATACCTAGAATTAATTATTCTGAATATAGGTTTTTAATTTAAATTCACTTGGTTTGTTTTACTAATAAATTTATTTTTTTACTAGTTTCGGCTTGATGCCATTTTCAATGGCACCATCATCATCTTGAAAATGGCATCAAGCCGAAACTAGTCTAAAAATAAATGTATCAGTAAAACGAACCAACTGAATTTAAATTAAAAACCTATATATTAGTAGAAACGTTTTACCAAGTGATCAATGAGGAACAAGTTAACAATACAATTATTAGATGCTAAAAAAATCATGATAATTTGAAAAATTAATAAAAATTCATAATAAATTGTGATAACTTCTTGTCAATTCACACTTGCATGAAAATTTTGAAAATTAACGGAAAACTTGAAAATAGATTTTGAAAATTATCTAAAATCTTTGGATTTCACGAAAACTATCGAAATTTTAAAAATTTACGGAAATTTTGAAAAAAGCGTTAAGATTTTTATAATTGACTAAAAAGTTAAAAATCACAAAAATTGCTAACGTCTTAAAATATGACGGACATCTCGAGAATTCATGAATCCAATCAACATTTTAAAAATTTACAAAATTCACAAAAACCGTCAGAATTTTAAAAATTAACGAAAACCGTGAAATGTTATAACACGCGCCAAAATTTTAAAAATTAATAAACATCTTGCTTAAATTAATTAAGTAAACTTTAAATAATTCAGGAGTTATAAAAATTAAAGGAAATCTTGGAAATGTTACGAAAAGCGTTTAAGATTAACTACAATTTTGAGAATTCATTAGAAATTCTTGAAACTTAAAAAATAAACAAAAATCTTTTAAATTCACGAATCCAAATAATTATGATTATTATTTTTTTTTTTTTGTTTGGGTGGGGAAAATCCATTTAAGGACGGAGTGTCGGACTCCCTCCAGGCGGAGGACTACCGACTAAAAACCCCTCCCACCTTACCGGCTTCGACTACAAGGTCATTAGCTGGTTTACTTGTCTCTTTGAAGACTTAATAATAAAACAAAGGGAACAACTAAAACAATAAGATATGATTTTTATTATTATTTTAAATAAACATAATAAAAATAAATTGAAAGCTTTTAAAATATTGAAAATAACAATAATACATTCATTTAGGAAAATTATAAATGAAAGAGGAATTTTTCCTACTGAGTCGGAAACATTCCTTTTTCATTTATAATTTTCCTAAATTAATGTTTTTTTTGTTATTTTCGACATTTTAAATCAACATTTACTGGCATTCCACATTCATATTTAAAACAAGAATCCAGAAACGCAATAGTATTTACAAAATGCATTGGGAAATACTTTAATAATGTCTTTTTTTGTTGTATATCAATAACATAATGAATGAATGAACGGCCCGCGTCAGAAAAAATACATTCGCAACTAAAGGTCGGGAGCCGGGAGCCAGGAACCCGTGTCGCGAAAAATATCGTACACGAATTCTACAAATTAAACCTAAGTTCTGTTCACATGTTTTTAAAAATCACAGTATATTTTTAAAATATTACTAAAAAAGCATGATGCTGCCCCCTATTAATTGAAAGTATAATCAAAATGTTCATTGCTTTTATGGAGATTTCTAAGCATCGATTAGTTTTATTTATCATTTACTTCAGATCAATCTATTTAATACAATATGTTCATAATAATTACCTCAATAAATTAAAGCAATATAAAGAACAAATAATCTTTCCTATGGAAGTACTACACGGATTTATGTGATCATTTGACAGTGTCCATTATTTAATTTATATTCAATCTAAGATACATTTTTTTGAAAAAAAAAACTATCAATTTATTCGCAAAGCATCAATGTACAATATGTATAAGTTTCAATGTTCTGTTTTCATTATTGTGAACGATTAATCGTTGTTCGTTGTTATGGCCACTAAGATGTAAATTTCTGACCTTAATCCTTTCGTGGCTGACGGGACATATATGTCCCAGTACAGCAATTTTTATTGCTGTAGGGAATTCAAGCAATGTAAATGCTCCGACAGTGTTTCGTAAAAATTCTAAATACGTGTTTATTTTTATTCCTGTTTTTATTAGCTCGTGTATAACTGCATTACACGAGCGTGTAAAATAGTATAAAACGTGAGTAAATCAATTGAGTTTTGCTTAGTTTTGTGATAAAAAAAGCAATATGGTATGTATTTGTTTACTTATATGAAAATATTTTCTAAAAAATAAATTATTATACTTGTATTCTACAGAAACCGTTACTGGGACTTATTTGTCCTAGTAGTCTTTTTTCTTGGGATTATATGTCCCAGTAGCCTTTTTAGCTAAAGTTTATTATTTTGTTTTCAGTATGGCAAAACATTACTTTTTTCAAAAGGAATTAGAAGAAGTACTTGAGAATTTATCGGATATAGAAGAAAATCCTTACCACACCAGTGGAGATGGTTCTGACTACCATCCATCCGGTTCTGAGAATGATTTTTCAAGCGAGAAATCTACAAGGAAGACTAAAAAATATCTAAAAAAATTCAACAAAGAACAAGACAAATAAGTGAATCTTCAAACCGAAATAAAAACGAAATAGACGATCTAGAAACAGACGAGCCAGAAACAGAAGAACTGCACAACTAATTCAGACGCAAGACCAGAAAGAGAACATCTTCAAGAAGGAAGTAAAACCCAAGCAGCACCCAATGAAAATTTGCTATGGTATAAAATTGACGAAACTTTTAATCCTAAAAAAAAAGTACCATTATACAAAGCTCAAATAATACTAATCGATGTTAACAGTGCTTCTTCTAAATTAGATGCATTTTTCAAAATATTTCCAAAAAGTTTATTTACATATATTGCACAAAATACCAATATTAGACTGCAAATGCTTGAACCAAAGAAAAATAAAATATATTTAACTAATGCACACGAAATAATGTTTGTCTTGGGTTGTTTATTGATAATGTGCTACAACAGACTGCCTTCGTTTTATGACTACTGATCAACAAACCAAACAATGGGTAATGAGTTTATCAAGAAAGTCATATCTAAAGATCGTTGCAAACCCCTTATATCAAAAATGTATTATAATAATCCAGAAAAACCCGAAAATGCATGAAAAATATGGTACGTAGCCGATGTTTTGTGTTGCCTTACACAGACATTCCAATTAGGTAGAACAGATAAAACTTATCAAAGCATTGATGAGTGCATGGTGAAATTTAAAGGAAGATCTAGCATGAAACAGTACCCCCCAATAAAACCAGTAAAACGTGGAAACAAAGTTTGAGAGAGATGTGACTTCCAAACGGGATACTTGTATGATATGAACATATACACAGGAAAAGACTGCGGTGAAAATTTTACAGGCACTTTGGGAGAAAGGGTCGTTTATAGCCTCACAAAAACTATTTCTAAAAAAGCTGAGGTGGCAGTTATATTTGATCGTTTTTTCACAACAATAAACCAACTTCCATATGCTGCAGTTGGTACATGTATCAAAACTTTCAAGAACGTTTCAAAATGTAAAATTTTAGGAAATAGGTTTGGCTCTTCAGTATGTAAATGGAAAGATACTAAAGAAGTTATAGTTGTCAGCAACTGCCATTGTATGAAATTGACAAATATTCAAAGAAAAATGAAAAACGGTCGACCTTTCAGATCAAATAACATCACTGTATAACTGGGACAGAAATTCAATGGAATGGTGGCGAAAAGTGTTTTTTAAATTTCTAATGACAGCTGTAGTAAACGCGTCAATAATTTACAATAAAATTAATCACCAGAAGGAGCCTTTCATATTTCTTTTTCTGAATTATCAGAACTTTTCTTTTATGGGAGAGAGAGGGCAAAGTTTGTTCGAAGACGATCAATTGGTCAGCCTTCCTCGTTACCAACAAAATTATTAAATGTAGGCGATCATCTGTCTTGAAGGAACAACCCGTCGGCGATTTCTCTGTTCACAAAACAATACTGAAAAAACAACAAGAACGATGTTTACAATGTGTAACGTTCCACTATGCAAGAATTGTGTTTCCATATTCCATACATAAAATATTTATACCAAATAGTAGTTTTTACGAGTAATATACAGAGAGTTTTATATAACACCGAACATTTTCATAAAATACGATTTGACACCTTTAATTTTTAGGTTATGTGTAAATTAGGTTGCCTATATGACCATTACAAATTGTAGCTAATCAATTGCAAGTAATGCCTCAACTTGTACATACAGGGAGTTTTTCTTTCAAGTATACATGTCCCAATTACAGCGTATATGCCGTAAATCTTAAGATAATCGTTGTTTTTTTAAAAGGAGTTAAATTTGAAACGTAAAATGAGTGTGTTCCACTCCCAGACTAAGCATGAAGTAAAATTTCGAGTTTAGAAAAGCCTGAAAATTTGGTTTGGACGCGTAGCGCGAAGCGCGGAGCGGCCAAACCAAATTTTCAGGCTTTTCTAAACTCGAAATTTTACTTCATGCGCCACCGGTACGAAACACTGACATATTACGAAGTTCAAAACACACCGCTAAACTTTTCATTAAATCAGTGTTTTGTACCGGTGGCGCATGAAGTAAAATTTCGAGTTTAGAAAAGCCTGAAAATTTGGTTTGGCCGCTCCGCGCTTCGCGCTACGCGACCAAACCAAATTTTCAGGCTTTCTAAACTCGAAATTTTACTTCATGCTTAGCCTGGGAGTGGAAAACACTCATTTAAAGCTTCAAATTGTATTCTTTTAATAAAAAGAACGTGGTAAAATGTACAACGTCTGCTTATATATACTTAAATAAAATATTGTCGTTATGAATATGTTCGGTGTTACATAAAACTCTCTGTATATCGTTTCTTCATTTAAAAAAAATCTCTAGAGTGCCATGGAATATATTCTAGGTTGCCAACTCTAAAAATATACACTATATTTATTGTGTCTGACGTTTTTTATGTCATTTCCTGAAATATGTAGCCAACTCAAATTTGAAAATAGATTAAATCATGGCACTCTAGAGGTTATTTTTATTGAACATATGATACTTTACCTTTAATGGTTTGATAATATGATTTACTTTATGTTTAAAGTTAAGAAAAACTATATTTCTGATGTTTAATATTAAAGAATAGAATTATTTTTCGAAAGTGTATTTTATTTTATGTGTAACAAAACTTTGTACTTAAACCAGACCATAGAGACATATAATCCCATTTAAAATGACGATTGGGACATATTCGTCCCACACTCAAAATTTTAAAATCGTTTGAGGAATTTATATTTTAATTATATTTTAAGATTGCATACTTTATAAATAAATAAAAAATGAAAAGTCGCCGCCAAAGGGTTAAGTATACCTGTATATTCTAAAGTAAAGTACTCCAGCCAAGTAAACATTTGTACAAGTTAGCTAACGCAAGCAGTATATTTTGACTTCACTGTAAATTAGTGTTTTATACGCATATACAGTGAAATGTCAAGTTTAAAAAATTCTGAAATTTTACTTAAATCTTAATCAAGTAGTACTCTCTAAAAGCTTCAATCTACACATTTTAATAAAAACAATGAATGTCTAAAAATGTACACAGAAAACATCAGGATACTTGCAAAAAATATGTATATTAGTTAAGGTAGATTAAGGCACTTATTAACGCTATTTTAATTTTGTTAATATAACATGACATTCTGAGAAGAAAAAAATATTCTATTTTATAAGTTTAATTACATAATACTAATAATAATTTTAATCTATCAGCACTGTTCTTAAATAATATAATTTAATTATTTCTTTGTGTTATAAAATGATAAGAAAATAATTAAAACTAACAATTTGCGAAAATTACATAAAACACACTCAAGACATTTCATAATCCTCAGCAGTTTTTCCGGAGACTTATGCAATTCTGTAAATTGAATAATCCTGAGCATGCCTTTTATAACGTGCCATTTTCCCTGTGCATCCTTATTAAAATTAATTCACTCAAATGGAAACTAGCTGAGGATCCACTTGACATCAGCTTGACTTGAGACGTGCACAGAGTGTGTATGTTTAATCAAGAACTTCGCCGTCAAAATAATGAGATATAAGCAATTAAGTCTTTAATGAAAATAACGCGTTGTATAATAAAGTATAACGAGGGCGGGTTGGAGAAATAATGGGACAGTGTTGAATTGAATATCAGGATCAAAAGGGGAAACTAGTTGGTTGGTTTAGCGAGAGGGGTTGAAGACAGTCAAATAACTTTTGGGAAGAATAGTAAGTAAAAAAAGGGATCCCACAGAGTGGAAGCACCTTAATACGAGATCAGTGAATTCAGTTTCTCGAGTTTTAATAAATTTGGCTTTTCCCACCTATTTGGAGTCCTGAGAATGGTGAAAAAAAGAAATGAAAATAATATTTTAGAATTTGCTGTTGAATTTGTAATGGATTTATTGCGTTATAAATGCTTGTTGCTCCATAATAATAAATTTCGTATTTGTTACACGAGTAAAATGCGTATAAAGCATTTATTTTATTAGTTTAATTAATATACCGAGTGAAAAGTTTTAATCCGGAATATATAGTATAATTAAAGGTATCCAGAACAATTCACAAAAAAATGGTAAATTATTCACTTTCATTTCATTTGAATTCCAACCTAAAGATTAAAAGCAAATTGAACATTTCTTAAAAATAATAGTAAAAATTAAAATAACCCTCCATTTTGCGCCAAACAGTACCCTAGCCCAGGAGTCTCCAAACTACGGCCCGGGGGACCAAACCGGGTCTGGGACATCTTGATTCTGGTCCGCGACCAGAGATACGTTTTGCGTAAATAAAATATATTAGAACAATTTAGTGTTAACTTTTCTAAAATGAATATACTATTAGTGATGTAAAATTACCGAAAAATTGGGTAATATTCTCGTAATATTGCCAGAAACATAGTAACAATTGGTAATTTAAGGTTAGACACAAAACACACACACAAGTTCTAATAAATACCTTTAAGTTACTCTATGGTTTTCAAAAATGATAAGTTTTAAAGAATCTTTCAACAAACTCTCATTGTTCTCTAAGAAAAAAAATAGTTACGAAGAAATTTGAAGATACAATAAGTTTTCAAAATGTTATTATCTAAAACTTGAGTTTGAACTATTTTTCTGTATTCCCATTAGTTATTGAGTTATTTGCAACTTTTGCGAAATACAAGAAAGGGAACGCACTCGCGTAAATTCTCCACATTTTTCAATTTTCACCAAAAACGTTTAACTTAAAAACCATTCGAGCTACAGAAAAGTATAAGTCATGCATTTTGGCTGTTGCGATCAGATCTACAAGATGGGCGTATTTGTTTTTATACAGGGTGATCCATAAAGTGTCAAACAGAAAATGTCAATTGTTATTTTTTTCTAAATCAACAAGGCAAGTGTTTATCAAAGTTATCTGTATTATATAAAAGAATTTTTTCTACTCCCAAACTAAGCATGAAGTAAAATTTCGAATTTAGAAAAGCCTTAAAATTTGATTAGGATGGGTAGCGCCTTGCGCTACGCGATGAAACCTAATTTTCAGGCTTTTCTAAACTAGAAATTTTATTTAATGCGCCACGCGCTTAAAACGCTGATTTATCCCGAAGTTCAAATACATACACAAATTCCAAGAAATAGTTCTAAAAAGTTATTCGATAATTTTGTGATTATTTTCTTCAGGAAAAAAGATAGCTACGAAAAAACTTGAAGATGAAAATTTTTTTCAAATTATATAAGAATCAATATTTTGAGTAACGTATTTGATAAATTTTGCTTTTTATATGGTCCCACAGAAAATAATCACAAGGCGCTAAATCAATAGATTTGGCGGGCCAGTTAATTATTTTACCACGACCAATAGTCCAGCGATTTGGAAAGGTTTTTTCTAAATATTCCCGAACATCTACTTCAAAATGCGCTGAGCAGTCATCTTGTTGAAACCAAACCTCCTGATTGTCACGTGTTGCTCCTTCCACTGCAAGGCCAACTTTGTTGATTAAAACTTCTAAAAATGATCTCGAAATTAAATTTCTGATAATATGAAACCGTCTATTAATTGTATTATTTAAAATTCCCGCTCAAATATTGACTCTTTGAGGGTACTGCGTTCTTGTGCAAAAACTAAATAAATCAAGCAAATTCCTTGTGCGGCCTACAGTGTAGAACGTTTTTACTATGAACATTCTTTCTTTAATGGTATAATTGATATTTATTTCGCAAATTAGGTTTGACAACTTATAACAATAGACAAATTTAATGTCAAATATATAAATTATTTTATTACATGTTCCAGATTGAAAATACTCACCCTTAATTTTATTATATGTCCGAATTAAAAATACTCACCCGGTAGATATACGAGCGTTTCAATCTTGGTTAAAATATCTATGATCAAAAAAATTGCATACGTATATTAAAATAATTCTCGTATCTATGCGAATACCTAAAAAAGAAATAAAACTCTTTTTTAAGTGAATCGTTATTTATAAATATGCAGCATATGTGTTTGGACTCAACTGTAATGAACGCAGCGTCGGGTCTTTCAATATAATTTTTACGGTTTCAAAATAATATTATCGCAAATTATCACCTCCGGAGGGGATGCTTTAACAAATAACGGGCTTTAATTTGCTCAGTATGAATATTTTGCCCCGGGAAAATTTCCCGGTGAATACTTTTGATATTTTAAAACGTATATTTTTTAGACATAACAATTTGAAAACCCGAATGTTAAAAAAAACTATTTAACTTTTGCATTGTGTTTTTTAATGATTCATTATAACAAACAAGAGTTCTTCGTAATTGCTTAACTTTAAATGATGATTCAAATATTAATATTCAATTAAATAAAATTAAGATGATTTTTATGTAACAAACATTGTTTAACCTCTTTACTTACGATTTAAAATTACATGTTTTAAGGTACACACACTGATTTTTTTTTAAATATATGTCCATATTCCAAAACAAATTGGCCTAGACGTTCGAATAATTCAAAATAAACTTTTGTAAAATTAATTAACATGGGATTAAATATAAGCAGTATATTTTGGACAGTGTTCCAGTGTTTTATACACGTGGTGCATGAAGTAAAATTTCTAGTTTAGAACCAATCGCTACCTGAGCAATCCAAATTTTCAGGCCTTTCTAAATTCCTAAACTATACAAGGAATTGTTCTTTTAAGTAGGCATATCCTGATTTTTGCATTTTTGCATTTTTGCAAACATTTAGTTTAGGCTTTTATTGTGTTTATAAAAGCTTTCTATTTGTACCTTGTAACGAGTGTTTCTAATTCTTGATTTAAAGTGAAGGAAAATTTTAAGTTTAGAAAGGCCTGAAAATTTGGATTGCTCAGGTAGCGATTGGTTCTAAACTAGAAATTTTACTTCATGCACCACTTGTATAAAACACTGGAACACTGTCCAGAAAATTTGGTTTGGTCGCGTAGCGCGAAGCGCGGAGCGACCAAACCAAATTTTCAGGCTTTTCTAAATTCAAAATTTTACTTCATGCGCCACGCGTACAAGACACTTATTTCAAGCGAAGTTTACTTTTCACAATATTTTAGTGCATTCAATGTTTAATACGCGTGGCGTATAAATAAAATTTCGCTTTACGCTACGCGACCAAACCAAATTTTCAGGCTTTTCTAAACTCAAAATTTTACTTCATGCTTAGTCTGGGAGTGGAAAACACTCGTTATAGGCTTCAAATTGAACTCTTTAAAAAAAGCGTAAGCATATGTTTAACTAATAGAAAATTCCCTGTATGTATATTTAAAAGAAAAATCAAGGAAACCATGGGACAGCTCTCGTGAATCGTATTTTATGTACAATTTTAATAAATTATTTGAAATAGAAACAATACAGTTAGGGGGATTTCAATTTTTTTGTTAAACATTGCAATATCTCTCACTACACAGTGACTTCATTAGTTAGATGAATAATCAATAATTAAATACAGGGTGGTTTTTTTATCTGTATACATACGAGTACAGGAATTTTTTTTTGAATCTTCAGATATTCGTTGAAAGGGGTTTTAGTTATAATTGCAAACGAGTATTGTTTACTCCTAGATTAAGCATGAAGTAAAATTTGGTTTGTGGCGGCCAAACCAAATTTTCAGGCTTTTCTTAACTCGAAATTTTACTTCATGCGCAACGCGTATAAAACACTAAAATATTGTAGAGTTTTAGTTAGATATCTTCAGCATGCTGTTTTAGTAGTATATTTTGAACCTCATTTGAAATCAGTGTTTTATACGCGTGGCGCTTGAAGTAAAATTTCGAGTTTAGAAAAGCCTGTAAATTTTACATCAAGCTTAAATTTGAACTCTTGTCAAATACGACGAATATCTGAAAATTTACAGTATATTGGGGTATGTATACTTAAATGACGTACTCTCTGTATGTATACAGATAAAACAAAAACTCCGTGTATAATAGATGATAATTAAAAAATAGTTTCATACGTTCGAAAGCGTAAACGCCATCTAATACCCATTAGCTTAAGTAGCATCTCAAGTAGCATCGTTAGTCTCATGTATCCATCTCATCTAATAAATATTTAATAAAAACTTGTTATAAATTAATTTTAAGTTGATGCAAACATTGTTTTCCTTTAAAAATCATCAAAAATTTACAAGTAATCAGATTTTTAACAAGCTATTACTTATAAATAAATACTAGTTTTAAAAATTCATCCTACAATAACACTGCTTTATTTCTTTGCAACGTAATTTTGTCTAACACAACTGAAAGGAATTTAAAGAATGGTTTAATGCTATACAGTTAAAACTGAATATTCTGGTATATTCCAGAACATTTCAGACATTTAGATTTGTTTAGATACTTTTTGCATTTTAATTGAGTAATGTCACAATATTTGTGCAACACGAGTACATTTTATACATTTTACAATCAGCATACCCCATATCCATATGGAAAAGAATTTAAATATAAATAAGTCCTCTTCTGAAAAAACACACAACATCATACAGGCAGATACTGTGTTACCATGCAAATTGAGGAAATGCCCCCAACGTGTTCCCAACATATACACACACACATTTAATATTCAACTTCAGTATTTGTGTGGCGGTGACGGTTCATATAAATTTACACATCTTATGCAAGGCCACAAATCACAGATGACGGCCTAATGACGTAACGCCATCGCCGCTAAATTTTTAAAAGCACTAGCATGTTGAATATAAATCTACATTCAGCCCCTGATTTTTCATCACGAAAACTTCGATAGAGTGTAGAACAACAACAATGGACTCAAAATGAAAGGTAATGAAAATGTATAGAGGCGTTTCTTATTTTAAAATAGCCATTTCATAAAATATAGGGTATTTGATAGTAATCTACTTTATCTATTGGCAAAAGCTAATAAAAATGTAAAATGTGACAACTGTAGACCAAAAATGAACTATGCAAAATAATATTAAAAATGGAAGGATAGAAAGACATGAAAACGACTAATTAGTATTTATATTCGCAATATACGTCTGATTATATATCTGTACCCCAGAATAAAAGTGTACTAAGTCACAAAACTATTAATTAACAATTTACAGAAATTAAAAGTGGTAAATTACATATATTTCCTGTCTATTCTAGCTAAGAATTTTATTATAATTTTTTTAATATAGAACAATGGTTATTCGTTTCACCCCAAAGTAGATTAAAAAAATATTTTTAAATTTAGAATTCAGAATTTTTGTAAATGTTTACCTGGAGATAATTCTGTTTAACTTTTCACAAAAATACGGTTTATTATAGTTAATCTACAAGGTGGTAAGAATTCATTAGGATTTAGTATTTGCAGTATTTGATACAATTTGAATAAATTTTTATTTAAGAAAATTATTCAATACATTTTTAAAGGGTGTCCCAAAGTTAACGCAAGATTTGAATTTGGCGCCATTTGTGCAGTCAATTATTGGCAACCCTGAAAAAATAACAGCTGATAGTTTAGGGTTAGTAAAAACGGAGCGCTACAAGATATTATATATTCCATTTGTTTCTGGATCTTGCCTAGCTATGGAAAAGTGACAGTTTAAGTATTGTAAATGGGGCTGGTTGTGTTTTAAATCAGGGTTTTTAAATGTCACTGTCAGATGTTCGATTTTAAGGTTATAATTTCTGACTATTGTGATCTTACACTGTTGCCTGTTTTACAAATTTTCAGATATAAAAGGATAATAATATGCAGTTTTAAGATTAACAAAATTTACTACTTGGTTTTTGTACATACAAACACAGCAATAATATTGTATATAACAAATATAATGAATTCTGCTCTGCAAACTTATTTCGTCATCCATTTGTATTTCTCGCTTAGGTCTTCCCGTTAACACATTTTGATCAACTCCATCCATCCACCTTAATTTTGGTCATTCTCTCTTCTGTTGGCCCTCAGTATTTTTTTGTAGAATTGCAAATTTATTCCCACCCTCTTGTGATACTGATAATTTTCATGTCAAACAATTTTTAAGCCCTCATTCCACTTTTATTATTTAGTCAAGAGAGCCTGCATCTGAATCTTCTGATGTTTGTTCTGAGCCAGATTCCCCAAGCGAAATAATAAAAGGAGGAATGGTTTCAAAAGAAAGGTTCCTCATTTTGCAAGATTAACAATAAACCCCTTAAAACATAAAAAGAGGATTACTTATGATATCCTAAATTATTGCAACACTGTTAAAATAAGGAATCAGGAGTGGCAACTAATAAAAAATGTAAATGTTGATACTGCAACATAACAACACGAAAGCATGGCTAAGCGAGATCCAGAAACAAATGGAATTGTGTATACAACAACGTATTCTTATTATTGAACAATATCTTAAAAATAATTAAAGTTTATCAACGGGGAAGATTAAGGGGTTCACTCTCTGAAAGTTAATTCACCGATTTTGGCAAAAATATGAATTAAATGGCCTAGTGCCAAAATCGGATGCCCCAGTTTACCTTTCTGGCTCTTTGGTAGAGTTTACAGTCACTTATTTAATAAAGCTTTATTACTTACCTGGTTTGGGACAGCAGCTTATCAGGAACCACTGACTATGCTTATATATTTTGGTTATGCTTTATATGGTTTTGAATGAAACTTTGGATTTCAAACAACATTAACAACAATTTATTTACACATAAACACACATTAAATACAAGTATAATTAAAATTAAATAATACCTGCGACACGACACTTCATTTAAAAACAAGTAGTTGACACTTTCGAAATTGAAGACATTGATTATTATTTATCAATCCACCTTCATCCCCCGCGTTGTGACCACTTTTGGAAGGGGTGCTTTGATGGAGGTGGTCGAGACTCTTGCTTGTGGTTGGTCAACAACAGGGCTGTTGCGCGAACGTTTGCGCGTTCGGTACCCTGTGAGTTTGGCAACGTCTCCAACCTTAATGTTTGTTGGTGTTTCTTTGAGTCGGCATCTCCTGGGAATAGTATGTTGTATTATGCGGAGAAGATTTGTTTTGGCTGAGTTGCATAACAGGCATTATGTCCAGTTGAGAAAATGACAGCGCTGCTGCCTGGTCCACGAAGTCTGCTACGGTGGTTGGTTTGAAAAAGAGCGCCTGTCGAAGGGAGGGAGATGAAAAACGCCACATAATCGTTGTTTTTAACTCTTCGCTCCACGATATCAGATTTCGATTGAAGAGTGACTGTTTCCGCACGGCAAAAGGACCCGGGGGCGAGTCTCCTTGAGGTTTCGTCGTCAATTCTATTAGCTCGTCGTGGGCAACTGCAGCGGGGTTAATGGATTTGATAAGTAACAACTTAGCTTGTTCCCAAGTTACATCTTTTGTAATTTCCGTACGTCCTCCGTGTTCATCCTGTTCAGTGCGTGCTGGTGTTTTATATCGTCCGTCAAGTTGAGACCCCTGAACTCTAGGTTTGTTTTGGGGTCTGAACGAAGTATTAAGCTGTGTGTACTCATTTTTAACACTGGTATTGTGACACAAATATGAAGATTAATAAAACAAAAACTTGAAGTACGGCCCCGTCGAGTTTCTTACTGCACCTAAACTGATCGAAATAACAACAGAGAAAAAAATAACACGAATTGAAATTTGCCTTATCAGCTGCTCCTGGGCTGGTGTGTTCCTTAATAAAAATTAATGTAATTATTATTAGTTCTAGTGACTGTGTGTTTATGAATTTGATTCTTGCTGTTCTGTGTGAAAATACAATAATACGTCTTAAGTATTTACAAACAACAAGAATCTGGCCAAAGTATTAACAACATTATTTGAGTTTATTGACTATAAAACTAAAATAATATTAAATTAAAAGTACAATGTAAAATTAATTAGTAAACCATCATTCAAATAAATTGTTTTCGGGGTCGTGAGTGTGAATTTATTCCCGAACTAATGAAATTTCTCACAAAGTAAACTCAAAGTTACGTGAGAATACTTTATTTCCAACGTTGAGCAAAAATAATAATAATGATGGGTGTTAATTATTTAACAGAATAATTCGCTTACAACAACACTATTATACTTTTGGTGTACTTTATGAAGTTTTTAAACAAAAGTAATTGGTATTAGGCGATATTCACAAATTGGAGAAAAAAAAATCAACCCACGTGTGATATCTGTCAACGATAAATGGTAAATAAAAGAAAAATAATCTTAAAGCACGGGTATCAACGATAAATAGTAGATAAAGAAATTTGTTGGTTAAAAAAAAACACGTTGGGTGCCAATTAACTGGGAAGATTAAGGGGTTCACTCTTTAGAATAGTGCTTTAACTTTGCCAACATGAACAGATTAATTGAAAAAATCAGGGAGACTGGATCGGTTGGAGATGCTAAACACACTGGTAGACTAAAAAACAAAGCGTTTAAATGTTAAAAGTGCGTGAGAGTGTTGGTGAAAATCCCAGAACATTAATTCGGCGTCTGGACAAGAATTGCAAATTTCAAGAAGGTCTCTACAGCGTATACTTACTAAAGATCTATGTCTCCATGCTTATACAATTCAAATAACACAAAAACTGAAGTATAAATGAAATTGCCAATTCTTGGTTGCAGAATACTTCAAACATTAAAAGTGCGATTCTTTTCGCAATCTACAACAAGTTAGTCTTACAAAGACTATATCAAACACTCATTGAAACAACTACTTCCCGGGCTAATACCCCGACGGACATTGAATTATACAACAAGTGTTTGCTGTTACATACAGTAACCTACTGCAAATGTAACAACCAAGAATTGGCAATTTCATTTATACTAATGTTTGAACGGTAACGTGACCGCCAGTCTAAGGTGTCAAATTGTGTAGAGGGAATGGCAAAGCTATACTGATGAGAGATAAATCTCGAAACGCGTCTATAGATGGCCTGAATAATTTGACCCAAATTGTTACATTTGCAGTAGGTTACTGTATGTAACAGCAAACACTTGTTGTATAATTCAATGTCCGTCGGGGTATTAGCCCGGGAAGTAGTTGTTTCAATGAGTGTTTGATATAGTCTTTGTAAGACTAACTTGTTGTAGATTGCGAAAAGAATCGCACTTTTAATACAAAAACTGAAGCCTAATGACCAGGCACAGCGAAGAAAGTTCTTTCAATGGATTATTGAACATCAACAAGTGGATGCTGATTTTTCGAGCAATATCATCCTAAGTCAACAAGATTGTTCGTCCACAACAGAGCTTTATTTTACAGAATACAAATATCAATATAGGCATTAGATGGCGTTTGCGCCTTCGAACATATGTCAAAGTGTGTTCCTCTCCTGCTGTCATTTTCTTTTTTTTAACGTTAACGTTAACTCTTTAATCTTTTTCTTCTCTTTGGTACATATTCTTTTTTCGCACCATTGCTATTTTCTTCAAGTATATCTTATTCGTCGTTTTTATAGGTTGGTTCAACTAAACTGTCATCAGATTCAAAATCTATTGTATCCTTCGCTTTCTGATAATGATTGTCATCCTTTTCAGCAATGTCTTTAAATTAGTCATAGACGGGGTCTTATAAACTGCCAAGTGAGTCAAAATAAGGCGTATCTTTGGACTCAAGATTTGTTGGACTAATAACAGCTGATATAAATAGCCGACATTTGAACTATAATGACAGTTTACACAAGTCGGCGCTATCCGACATTTAGTCCATCGTGTTAACTTGACACAAGTTGTCATCAGCCGACATGTGGACTATAATGACAATTGACGTAAGTCGGCGCCAGCCGACATTTGGACCATAATAACAGTTGACATAAGGCGACTAGCCGACATTTAGTCCATCGTGTCAACTTGACACAAGTTGTCGTCAGCCAACATGTGGACTATAATGACAATTGACATAAGTCGGCGCCAGCCAACATTTGGACCATAATAACAGCCGACATTTAAACTACAATGACGTTTGACATAAGTCGGCGCAAGCCGACATTTAACCAATCGGGACAACTTGACACAAGTTTGAATTGAACTGTAATGAGATCGCCATGTTATTGTTTTTCTTTGTGACAGCTACGATAAAGATTCAACAGTCGTGACACATTTTAAAGTAATGAGTGTCCTCCACTCTCAGACTAAGCATGAAGTAAAATTTCGAGTTTAGAAAAGTCCGGCGCGACCCGAGACACATTTTCACGGGGCTTTTCTAAACTCGAAATTTTACTTCATGCGCCACACGTATAAAACACTGATTTACAGTAGAGTTAAAAATATATAGCTCTTAGATGTAATGGTAATCAATATTTACCGAGATGTATCGAGAAAATATAAGAATCACTTGTTTGTAAATAGGTTTGGAATAATAATAATAAAAGCAGAATATGTCTTGTATTATACGAGTTTAAAAATGGAATAGCGTTATCTACTGCCTAAAAATTAGCGGCATTATCAACATGGGCCTGACGAATAAGCAAATTATGGGTGCTAGAAGTTGTCAAACAGGTGAGTTATTAAAGTTTTCCAAGACAATGTTACAGTTGTAAATGGCTAACTAATGTTTAATAATGTTCGAGTGAAAAATTATAACAACATTTCCCAAAGTCTGTGTTTTTACAATATCTGAAAAAAAAAATATTTCAAATTCGTTTTTAGATTATTATTAAGCACTTAAACACGGAACTTTTTCCCAATTTAACCAAACCTCCATCTTTTCAAATAACCGAGATCCCCATACATTCTGTCGAATCAGGGACACCCTGTATGCAAACAGGATTTGTTCCACAAGTAAAGAAAAATTGAAACTTTATTGAAAACTTTCTCAAGTTATGAAGATATTTTAATGCAAATTCTGCATCAATTCAATATGATATTAAAATAATAATAAATAATTTTGTTATTCATAAAAAAATATTGTATCGCTTTGTGTTTTCGCAACATTTTAGTATATTACTTTGGCTTTAAATGTAGGATAATAGAGTTTTTAATATAATATTGATTTTGAAAATTTATAATTATTCAATATTCAAAATAACTTTTATAATCAATACAGATACAATTAGTTCAACTACCAAAGATGAATCTTTGCAAAGGTTTAAACAAAATTATCCTAAATATTATTATTATCAGAGAAAACTTATGTTATTTTTTTATGATATTTTGTCGATGTTCATGCATTTGGTTATAAATTTAAAAAAGTAATTCAATTTTTCAACATATTTATTTCTTAAAGTTGTGATAATTCAATAGTCTGTGCAATTATTGAGAAACCGACAGATATTGTTTAATACCCTGAAACCGGCCGCTTTTAAAGTATATTCAAATGCATCACATGAGTTTTTAGTATTCTAACAAAACAGAATAAATAGTTCTAAATATTGTTATTAATTATTTACAAATTTAATAATTTTTCTCAAGTTTGGAATGTTGTATATTTCTTATTTTTTTAAATGATATTTGGTCGATTTTCACGCATTCGATTTATAAAGCCATTCTATTAGTTTTAAATTGATTTACCGTGCTTACCGTTGGGATCTCGTAAGCTGTTAAAAAAACCGTTAAATTATATAAAAGCTTCCATTTTTGATACAAAATAGAACTTCCTATACAAAATTCAACTAGCATCATGCGTACTTTGTTTTCAAAGTCAAAGAAAAATGTGTTTATGGTAGTTATATTTGATTTTTACACTATTGAAAATAGCAGGAAAGTTTTGCTGGAAATCACATCATATATGACTGTCATAATAAATTATCAGTGATGCCGTGTCTTGAAAATGGAACACCTTTATAATAATAATAATAATAATAATAATAATAATAATAATAATAATAATAATAATAATAATAATAATAATAATAATAATAATAATAATAATAATAATAATAATAATAATAATAATAATAATAATAATAATAATAATAATAATAATAATAATAATAATAATAATAATAATAATAATAATAATAATAATAATAATAATAATAATAATAATAATAATAATAATAATAATAATAATAATAATAATAATAATAATAATAATAATAATAATAATAATAATAATAATAATAATAATAATAATAATAATAATAATAATAATAATAATAATAATAATAATAATAATAATAATAATAATAATAATAATAATAATAATAATAATAATAATAATAATAATAATAATAATAATAATAATAATAATAATAATAATAATAATAATAATAATAATAATAATAATAATAATAATAATAATAATAATAATAATAATAATAATAATAATAATAATAATAATAATAATAATAATAATAATAATAATAATAATAATAATAATAATAATAATAATAATAATAATAATAATAATAATAATAATAATAATAATAATAATAATAATAATAATAATAATAATAATAATAATAATAATAATAATAATAATAATAATAATAATAATAATAATAATAATAATAATAATAATAATAATAATAATAATAATAATAATAATAATAATAATAATAATAATAATAATAATAATAATAATAATAATAATAATAATAATAATAATAATAATAATAATAATAATAATAATAATAATAATAATAATAATAATAATAATAATAATAATAATAATAATAATAATAATAATAATAATAATAATAATAATAATAATAATAATAATAATAATAATAATAATAATAATAATAATAATAATAATAATAATAATAATAATAATAATAATAATAATAATAATAATAATAATAATAATAATAATAATAATAATAATAATAATAATAATAATAATAATAATAATAATAATAATAATAATAATAATAATAATAATAATAATAATAATAATAATAATAATAATAATAATAATAATAATAATAATAATAATAATAATAATAATAATAATAATAATAATAATAATAATAATAATAATAATAATAATAATAATAATAATAATAATAATAATAATAATAATAATAATAATAATAATAATAATAATAATAATAATAATAATAATAATAATAATAATAATAATAATAATAATAATAATAATAATAATAATAATAATAATAATAATAATAATAATAATAATAATAATAATAATAATAATAATAATAATAATAATAATAATAATAATAATAATAATAATAATAATAATAATAATAATAATAATAATAATAATAATAATAATAATAATAATAATAATAATAATAATAATAATAATAATAATAATAATAATAATAATAATAATAATAATAATAATAATAATAATAATAATAATAATAATAATAATAATAATAATAATAATAATAATAATAATAATAATAATAATAATAATAATAATAATAATAATAATAATAATAATAATAATAATAATAATAATAATAATAATAATAATAATAATAATAATAATAATAATAATAATAATAATAATAATAATAATAATAATAATAATAATAATAATAATAATAATAATAATAATAATAATAATAATAATAATAATAATAATAATAATAATAATAATAATAATAATAATAATAATAATAATAATAATAATAATAATAATAATAATAATAATAATAATAATAATAATAATAATAATAATAATAATAAATGCCTTTATTTGTCATACAAAAAATAAATACAAAATAAATACTTATAAGCGTATATATATTTTATTTTATAACGAGTGTATAAAGTGTCGGCATTAGAAACATACGTCGTAATTAAATTCAGCACTGTGACACTGCCCAATGACATATAATTAAATGTAGTTGCCGTTTCCAAGATTCACTGTTTTGTATGGCATAATCTTAGATATGTAATTTGTTTTACAAAGCAACCGAGATGCCGACAGTTTATAGACACTCGTTATAATTTGTCAATTGTTTTGTATTTCTCGAATGGCATTTGGAAAACGTCTTTAATTTCATCTGTCAAATTTGTTTGATTTTGTATTAAAAATTGAAAATGTTATCTTATTTAAACATCTTCGTATCTTTAATAGTTTGCTAGATCCCATCGGTGTACAGAGTGAGCAATTTGGTTGTTTGTATAAAGAATTTTGTCTAGTAGACATCCGATTTTCTTTATTTCTTCTAGTTACCGAGATCCTCCATAGAAACATCCAAACTTTGCCACCGTGTACAGTACTCTAACATGATGCATTTTTTAACATGTGGCACCTATTCATGTTTGGCAATTATTTTTCCAAAAACAAACTGCTTGCCTAATCGGGTATCTTCTTTTAATGATTTTGAACATTTTATTAAATATATTCCACCTATGTCCGTCGAGGTATTAAGGTATGAGGCTCCAACAACAGAGATCGGAAATTCCAAGAGGGCCTTGTGATCCTCCATTGCAAGCCCATTCAAGTTAAAGTATTCGAGAAATGCCGGATCGATGCAAGCGCAAGTAGCGGGTATCACGTGACGTCACACCCCCTCCGGGCTGAGAGACATGTTCTTATCCAAACCGCCGCATGATGTATGGTTATTGGATTGGGTATATATTCGGTTTTCGGTTGGTAGCACTGCTCTAGCGCGGGTAGTCTCCACACTTTCCTTTTCGAGCGATAAAACACGCCAACCTTTACACATCCATGTCGAGGATGGAGCCCGCCATAAAAATGCGGGATATTTTCTTGTTGACGTATTTTATACCACTTTTTCCCGCCATACATGTCGATGACAAGGGAATTATTGATGGCCCTTTGATCTTTATAAAAAAAACTACTACACCTACTTACGATCCCGAATAAATGATTATAAATTTTCACTTTATATAATTCAGACAATTCGTCTCTAATATATTTACACTTAGAACAAACTAACTTAAAATCATATGCAATTAAATCTGGTTTTGTCATTTAAGGAAAAAAAAACACGCGTGTGGTCATGATTTTTAATAAAGTATTTATTACTTAATTTGGGTTATTTACATATAAATGACCCACATTAAGTAATAAATACTTTATTAAAAATCATGACCTCACGCGTGTTTTTTTTTTCCTTAAATGACAAAACCAGATTTAATTGTATATAAGTTGTATATTATTATTAATTTAATGAAAGAATAAAGCTACATTTAAATTGTTAAAAGTAGGTAAATTAGTGTACAATGTTTGACTAATTATACGTTCAAAAGTAAATTTAAAATTTACGTGTGACTAAAAATCCTGACACTGTCACCATTTTGCTAGTTACTCCTACTTTTTTTCTGAAGATATAATATAGGCCTTTTGGAGAAAATGAGAGGCCGGGCCAAGCACTATTCTTGAGGCCCTTTAATGTTTTATATACCAGGTGGCCATGAAAGTATTGCCTACGCAATTACTCAGGCAATATAAATGGTAGACATTTAAGTTTTGAGATGTATACAGGGTGTCCGTATTTTTACAGAATGTATGGGAATCTTAGTTATTTAAAAAGATAGAGAGTCAGTTAAATTGAGGCAACGTTGCGTATTTTAAGGCCTAACAAAAATCGAAAAACAATCTAGCAATATCTTTTTTTGTTTTCGAGATATTAACAAAAAACTTTTTTCTGAAAAAATCATTTTAGTTTTTTTTATTCAAAAACTACTGAATATTTACGTTCAGAACTTTAACAATATACAGGCACTTTTTAATTAGGAATCTAGTACCATTTTTTTAAAGATAACTTTAACATTTACCAGGAGACCATAGCCAACTTTAGTTTTTCTTATAGGCGCCATTTTGGATTTTCATATTTTTTGAAAGAATATTAGTTTCTGAACTCAGTGATCTACCGCACTCATAATTTATTTTAGATGTGATATTTAAATTATAATATTTTCTTTTTTGGAAAGAGCGCATTGGAAACATTGACGTCATATCTAATAATCAATAAAATTTTGACAGCAGTCAATAATTGTTACCAATCAAAATTAATTAACACCTGTCAATCTTTTGTAATAATTACAATAAGTATAGATTATTACACAAAAACATTAAGTAAAAAAATGGTGATGTGTCCATCATAGCACTTTCCCCGTTTAATATATGATGACTTAAATATCAACAGTGTAGAAACGTTGCATAAACTAAATGTATTCTATTATTATTATTACTCCAAAACTATTCACAAAAAAAGTAATTCTTGCATTTTTCGCAACATCTCAATAAAAATTAATTACCATCAGATCTAAGCGTTTTTAACTTTATTGTAAATCAGTGGTTTATACGCGTGGCGCATGAAGTACAATTTCGAGTTTAGAAAAAACTCGAAATTTTACTTCATGCTCAGTCTGGGAGTGGATGACACTCGTTAGTTTAAAATACTTCACAACTGTTAAAATATGTATCGAATAGTATTTTGTCAATAAATCACTATATTGACTGTATTTGATATCCTGATTTATGTGACTTACAATCATAACCTCACAATATCCAAAATACAATCCATAGAGAGATATAATCAGACAAAATCCTATCATAGTCAAAAGAATCAAGCCACTTACAGTAACAATGGTCAAAACACGGTCCATAAAGATATAATATGACAAAATCCTATGATAGTCCAGAAACAGTTAAGCAATTTATGAAGATAAAAATGTCACACAAGCATATCGTTTAATGATGTATAATAAGTTGATATTTACGTTAAAAATTAATATTTTTCGAAATTGACTTAGTAGGCTGAGGAATAATAGCTAGGATGAAATATAATAAAGTGGACCGTGAAATGAAATGACAGACCATTCAACGTCTTTGATTTTATCTTAGAACGGCCGGCCATTAATTGTTAAATCATTATTATTATAAAAAGCCTACTTAGTGCAAACTTTAAAAAGCTCTAATATGGCCAATCTTAAACTTATCTCATCTTGCAATACAAGAGTAAATAGGAAACAATAAATAAGTGAATGGGGAACTAAAATGAACTATAATGAACTTTTTCTTTGAATAACAAACATAATAAAATTTATTTAATTCTGAGTAAACACTGTGAATCTTATGTTGACTGATTAGAGTGCCATCTGTACACAATTTTTAAAACAAATTATCTCAATTTTCATTTTATTTTAACATTGGTTAATTGTTTTAAGTTGACTGTGTTTTTGTTTTTCTATAAAAACGTAAATTAATTTTTTCGTGTTAAATCAGATATTTGGATGTTTATTTATTAATTTCTTTACATGCTTCCAAAGTTTTACCAAATTTAATAGAATTTTCTCTCTTTATACAATTGAAACAATAAATTATATAATTAAATAAATTATAGGAATAATAAATTAAAGATATTTAAATTCTGTATGATGTAAAATAAAGTTTTTTTCACATTTGTGTGAATTCTTCAAATTGTTGATTATCCCAGGATTTTTTAAACTAAATATTCGCCTTAATGTCTAAATAGCCGTTTTTGTTGCTACTTAAATTCAAGTATAACTTAATAATTTTTAAAAAGTAATTACTTATTAAACAGCAAGTAAAAGCCGATTGATCTATTTATATAAATTTAATTTAAGTATTTAATTTGATTCCCTTTTTTCAGATCTTCTTATTTATTCAAGTGTTCAATATTATTCTCACAAGTGTTTGCCCTTCTTGTTTAATTACGATGTAAATATAAGGCTTAAAGCGCCCAGTAAATCCTAATTTAAGGGCTTTTCTAAACTCAAAGTATTTACTGCATGCGCCAGGTGAGTTCTAAAACCCTTTATTCATCTTAACAATAACACTAAACAAACGACAAGTTTTTAGACATTGAGATTTTTGGACTTGATAAATTGACGATTTCAATTCTTTTTTTTTTTTATTTAACAATAAAAATAATAATATTATGTATACAAATACGAATAATTGAAAAAAATAATCGTCAAGGTACTTAATACTAATTTTGTTAATAAATACTTGTATATTTACTGTACTTATGCCAGGTTTCACTAATTAGTTTAATCGATTTAAATCTAGTAATAGTTACATGCATCTCAAAAAATCAATCGATTCACTTGGCATTAATGTTTATGGTATGGAAAATATCTATTTTAATCCACAAATAAATTAAAAATTAATTAAAGTTCGTGAAACCGGACATTATTCTATCATGAGGATATAATGATGTCATTAAATATTTACATTGAAATCCTTTCCATTTTTTTTTTTTCTATTCAAGTTTCGTACATTTTCATTTTCTAGTTCGTAAATAATGAATTTGAATCAAGTATTCAGTGTTAGGAATATGTTAGCAGCACGATTTTGTTAATGATAGGAGGATAGAGTACTTGCACTGGTGCATGGTTACATCAATATTCATGAAGCTGCAGGAAAATCGCCATAATTTCACTCATGCCTGTCTTCCACATTTGCAAATGTACATACAAACAACAACTTCACAACTTCCCCAACTTTATCTACACGTATTTAACTCCATTGATATTAACAAACCTTTTAAAATAAACTATTTTTGTTTTGGTGATGACAGTTAAATGTTAAAAGAGAAGAAAAGTCTGGTTTCATAAAATAACATTTATTTTTTAATAAATTACACACCAATTTTTACAATAAAGTCTCCATTTTAATTTTTGAATTAATTCCGCCTCTAAAACCAATAACACTATTAATATTGTTTCATAAAATGTTCACAATTGATTTTTCTTTTTTTTTGCAATAAATTCTTTATTTACAGTAATATATATATATATATATATATATATATATATATATATATATATATATACCGGGTGTGGCACTTAAGACGCCTCGGACCATAGCTCCTTTACGATAAAAGCTATCGAAAAAAATCTAAGAGAAAAGTGGTGCATAATTACCGTCGCTATGTTTCAAAAATATTTCTAATCATCAGTGGCGTGCCGTACTCCAGTGGCGTACCAAACTTATGTTTTTTTAAATAGAATGCCCTATTTTTTATTGCAGATTTGGAAAGTGCTCGACGAGTACTTATTTTTTTATCTAACATGTTATACCCTTCACTTTAGCGGTTTTGCTGTTATAACCCCTTCTTTCAAAATTGCGCCCCATTTTTGAGATTGTTTTGTAGAGAAACTAATTGACGCCGGCGCCTAAATTTTGAATTGAGGTACAGGTTAAGACCTCGTATACCTTCACATAATTTTTTTCGGGTAATTTATGGAAAAAAAATAATTTTTGATTGAACTTCGCATGTTGTCATTTTTTTCGAAAATTTCAAACGGCACCCCCCTAAAAAAATTACGGCGTTGTACAGCCAAAACTCTAAATTTTTCATTGGTACAAAAAAAATTACATATTGCATAACAAAATTTTGGAGAAAAAAGGAATTTCATCGCAAATGTCGGGAAACGTTTTCCGTTCCCAAGAGTGCCATGGGAAAACAAAAGATTGGTAATTGTCAAAGTAAATTATTAAACACCAGTAGCAGCCATAAGTCATTTTTGATAAACGTTCTAAAAATGTTCCGAACTCAAGAGGAAACGGTTGACATGATATTTATTCTTGGAGAATGTAACAAGAATTGTTTCTTGGCGTCACGAGTGTACGCTGCGAGATATCCGCAATATCCAAAATGAACGTGCGCTTCAAAAAGTGTTGGAGAGATTTACTACTACGGGAAGTGTGAATCGGCCAAGGAGAGTTAGAAAGAAGACAGTTTTTACCGAAAATAATGAACTGCAGGTTCTGGAGGCAGTTATTAAAGATCCTCATACCAGTATCCGTAGGAATCACGATATTTCAACGCGATCCGTACATCGTGTTCTTCAAAAGTACAAATTCCGTCCATTTAAGATTCAACTGCACCAAGAATTGCAACCTCAAGATTTTCATGCGAGGCAAGATTTCTGCTTGTGGGCTATCAACAAAATTGAGCAGGCGGAATCATTTCTTATGAGCGTATTATTTTCTGATGAAGCGACGTTCCATAGAAATGGGCATGTCAATCGCCACAACTACCATTATTACGCCGATGAAAACCCACACGCCATGCGAATAATAAACCACCAGCAAAGATGGTCGCTGAAATCGCTTTGGGGAGGCATACTTGGAGAACACCTTTTGGGTCTTTATTTCATCGAGGGGCACCTGAACGGCAACAGTTATTTGAGGTTCCTTCGCGACGACTTGGATGATCTCTTGGAAAATGTCCCTCTAGTCGCTCTACGACAGATAGTTTTCCAGCACGATGGAGCTCCTGCACATAATAGCCGTGTCGTTCGGGAATTTCTCGATGAAACGTTTCCGGACTCCTGGATTGGTTGTGGGGGTCCTGTGAGGTGGCCGCCAAGATCACCAGACCTCACTCCCCTTGACTTCTTCCTTTGGGGCCATATCAAAGACGAGGTTTACAGGACGGTACCAACTACTGTCGAGGATATAAGGGAGAGAATCCGCGCGGCTTTCCGCGGTATATCAGTCCTTAGGGCAGTGTCTAGAGCCTGTGAGTCGAAGTTGCGGTTATGCCTCCAGCAGGAAGGTCGTCATTTCGAACATTTAGTTTAAGTTGTTAAATTTTCTTTATCTGCATTTTTCATATCATTTGGAATAAATAGGTACATACTATTATGTTGACCGTATTTGTGTTTTTGTTTTCTCATGGCACTCTTGGGAACGGAAACGTTTCCCGACATTTGAGATGAAATTCCTTTTTTCTCCGAAATTTTGTTATGCAATGTGTAATTTTTTTTGTACCAATGAAAAATTTAGAGTTTTGCCTGTACATCGCCGTAATTTTTTTAGGGGGGTGCCATTTGAAATTTTCGAGAAAAATGACAACATGCGAAGTTCAATCAAAAAATATTTTTTTCCATAAATTACCCGAAAAAAATTATGTGAAGGTATACGAGGTCTTAACCTGTACCTCAATTCAAAATTTAGGCGCCGGCGTCAATTAGTTTCTCTACAAAACAATCTCAAAAATGGGGCGCAATTTTGAAAGAAGGGGTTATAACAGCGAAACCGCTAAAGTGAAGGGTATAACATGTTAGATAAAAAAATAAGTACTCTTCGAGCACTTTCTAAATCTGCAATAAAAAATAGGGCATTCCATTAAAAAAAAACATAAGTTTGGTACGCTACTGGAGTACGGCACGCCACTGATGATTAGAAATATTTTTGAAACATAGCGACGGTAATTATGCACCACTTTGCTCTTAGATTTTTTCGATAGCTTTTATCGTAAAGGAGCTATGGTCCGAGGCGTCTTAAGTGCCACACCCGGTATATACATATATATATATATATATATATATATATATATATATATATATATATATATATATATATATATATATATAAAACATTATAATATTGTTGTAAAGTAACTTGTCCAGGTCTTCTTCCCTTCGTCCTCGCCTTGGGATTTGTGGGCGTTGACTTCCATCTAGGGCTAACGGTATTGAGGGAATTTAAATTTTTTCTTTTTCTGTGCTCCATTTTTATTCATATTTTTTTATTTTATGCTGTTGTTTAATATTAAATTTTTTATTTTTAGTTTGTAGGCTGTGTAATTTAGTTTTTTTATGTATTCTTCAAGTTTATTGTATTCGTGTATTGTTTGTGTTGTTAACGATAACGTGTTCTTCTTTGTTGTGAATTTTTCCGGTCGAATATCTGATTTTCTTCTGGTCTTGTAGTCGTGGCTGTGCTTGTTTGTTGTTATTTGAAAATTTGATTTCATAAATTTGTTTTTTATTTTATGTATTAGTAATAAGTTGCTGAGTTTGATCATGCTTTTTACATTTAGTTCTTGGGTTTGTGTGTATAACTGTTCGGGGTGTGTTCTTTTGTGTAGATTATGTATTATTTCAAATATTTTATTTTGTTGAGTATATAGTTTGTTTATGTTTTTCTGTGTTGTGTCACCCCAAATGTTGTTCAAATGTGTGTTCTGTGAAGTAAAAAGTGCGTTGTATATTTGTTTTCTATCATTTTCTGGAATATATTTTCTGATTTTTGTTAGTGCAGCTATAGTTTTTGCGTTCTTTTTATTATCTTATTCATGTGTTCATCCCATTTCAGATTATCTTGTATTGTTAATCCAAGATAGTTTACTTGTTTGATTGTTGTTTCGTTTATTTTTATATTTCATTTTACTTTCTGATTGTTGTTGAAAATCATATATTTTGTCTTTGCCTCGTTTATGGTTAATAAGTTGTTAAAGTACCATTTTTGTAATATTTGTATATCCAGGTTTATATTTGTCTGTATTTCTTCGTATGAGTTTTCTGTGTAAACTATGCAGGTGTCGTCTGCATAGATAAACGAGTGTCCTTTCAATTCTTGTTCGAAAAAGTCATTGGTGTATGTTATATACAGTATGGGGGGTATGTTACCACCTTGTGGTATACCATATTCGGCTTCTGCTGGTTTACTTTCTGTTTTATTTATTCGGGTTGTTTGTGGCCTTTTTGCTAAGTTTGTTGTTATTAGATTTAGTTCATTATTTTTTATTCCTATAGCGTTGAGTTTTTCTGCCATATTTCCTTTGGAGATGGTGTCGAACGCCTTTTTCATATCAATGAATAATGGTGCCACTACTCTTTTCTTATCTATATTTGTTTTAATTAAGTAAATTAGATCGTTTGCGGCCGATGTTGTTCCGCAGTTTTCTTGGAATGCGTATTGGTTTTTGTGGATGATATTGTGTGTAGTTAGGTGGTCGCTGATTTGGATTTCTGCATCTGTTTTATCCCCTTTTTTATGTATTGGCTTTACTATTGTTCTCTTAAGATATTCTGGGTATTTTCCTTCATCTATTACGTTGTTGATTAGTTTAGTTAGGATTGAATTGAGTATATTTTTATTTTCTTTTATGATTTCATTTGTGATTTTGTCAAAAATGAACTTGCCTTATTTTAATATACGTAAACCGTTCGTTTATATTATTGTACTCATTATTAGGATTTCGTTAACCATCAGAGATGGGAGGACGGTTAAATGAGACAAAATAAAACTGCAGTAACAAATTTTATCTAACGGCAATTCTTTTCAAAATACGGTAGAAGAAGTGAAAAGCGACAACTTTTTTGTTTGTTATAACTTACACACACATACAACAAAGTTGTCAGATTTTATACAGGGCGTTCCATTTTTAAGATACGACATCAATGTTCAATTCGTCATACCATGTTAGATATTTATACCACTGAATCGAGCAAAACATTTTAATAGGAAATAATGTATTACATTTCAAATTAAAATTGTAATAGTCATATCCTGTAAACACCCTGTATAAATTCTAAATTTCTTCTTATTTGTAACGTCTAAAAATGTACTCATGTTATTTCAAAGCACTCGTATGAAACATTTATTAAAACTTTAACTTGTATAATTTGTATTTCGATTTTCCTGTTTTTTAACTTTACCAGTTTTAGTCATCTTTGAACTACTGTAATTGATCTTGTTTTCTTTTTCTTCTTTTCTTAGATCTTGTAATATTCATGAAAGTCTGTATTTGATGATTTTATAAACGAATTATCAAAATCGGATAATTCGTTTATAAAATCATCAAATACTGTTTTTACAGTTTTAATCGACTTTGAACTGTATATTTTTTTTCTTTCCAGTTGTGGAATTCTGTTTATGGCAGTATATGGAGCATTATTACCTTTTACAACTCTTTACAAATAAAAATCTGGTTATAGTAATTTTAATACCTCTTTAAACGCAACATGAGTTATCTGCGATTTTCGACTTATCAAATTTCAGTTTCTATAGCTTGTTTCGCAGTTGAGGGATTTTGTGAAAATAATTCTAAATCCTTGTTTTCATAACTCCTGTAAAAATGTATGAACATTCGATCGCTCAATTGAAAATGCATAAAATTCACTATCATATATATTATTTTTAAGTATACATATCCCGATGCATACGCTGTAAACTATCATGAATTCGTCACTTTTATAACAGCTTTAAATTTTAGCGAATGTTTCCATCCTTGGTTAAGCATGAAGTAAAATTTCAAGCTTAGAAAAGCTTAAAAATTTGATTTGGTCGCTCCGCGTTGATAATGTGATAATATTAAGTATTATTTTAATGGGGATTTTCAAATGCCTTAATTTTTGTTCTTGTTATCTTTTTTTTAAATAAAGTTATGATTTAAATACAACAAATTTTTTGTGTAAAAGATAGCAATAATGTATAAATTACTTGTAAGGTATGATTTGATCATTATTTTATCTAAATTCCATATAAATGTAGTGCTTATTACCACATGAAACACACTTAAATCATCATTTCTCATCTCAAAAGAGATGTTACATTAGATCCCTCGGCGTAATTCAAGATTTATACACCCGACGTATATAAATGAGAAATCGCTTCCCCTCATTGAATAACCATCTCTTCGAATCGCTTGAACTGCGGATCCTTTGCGGCTTCGAGGCCGACATACCGACCAAACACCCGCAAAATTCCGGATATCCAGAGGTATTATTATTTAATTTGGCGGAGGCGCGGGGCTCGATCCCGCATTAAAACCGTTTAATGGCTTAATGTATTCAATTATAAATTTATGAATTTTAATATTGCGCATTTTAATGATGAATAATTGTCGGAGTTTTCATTGTTGTGCGAACAATTAATTTTAATAAACTGAGCAGGGTGATTTTATTGTATAATGTGTAATGTAAAGTTATGTCTCCGTCATGAATATTTGAACTATTTCGAATATATTTAAAATATACCAACGTTAATTAAAATGATGCGGAAAACTGAAATAAAACGAAACAGAGCCAACGACAGTTCTATTAATAAGGCTGTAGACCCAACAAATTGTTAAAGTTTTTTTGAATCTTAATTATTTAGAACATTTTTATAAACTAATCTTTTAATTATCAAGCCATTTTTCTACAAAATTTCAATTTTGACTCTAAATCAACCTAGGTATTTAAAAAATCTTTGCTAATCAGAGTGTATTAAATTTTTTTGACCATAATATATTTTATTTTTTTACATACGACTGAAGTTGGAGTGTTTACTTATGTTTTATGAAAATATATATTGCAGAATAATAATAGATATGTTTGAAAAATTATTAAAGGTAATGCAACTACAAAAACTATGTAACAATCTGAACAATGACCATATACAGGCAATTTTTCTTTTAAGTATACATACAGAGAGTCTTATGTAACACCGAACATTTTCATAACGAGATATTTTCTTTTAAGTATCCATATGCATACGGTGTACATTTTCTAACGCTCGGTTTTTTGAAAGAAACTTTAGCGAGTGTTTTTCACTCCCAGGCTAAGCATGAAGTAAAATTTCGAATTTTCAGGCTTTTCTAAACTCGAAATTTTACTTCATGCGCCACCGGTACAAAACACTGATTCAATGTAAATTTTAGCGGTGCGTTTTAAACTTCGCAATATATCAATGTTTTGTAAAATTTTTAGATAATCGTTGTTTTTTTTTTAAAGAGTTCAATTTGAAACTTAAAGTGAGTGTGTTCCACTCCCAGACTAAGCATAAAGTAAAATTTCGAGTTTAGAAAGCCTGAAAATTTGGTTTGGTCGCGTAACCAAATTTGAAGGTTTTTCTAAACTCGAAATTTTACTTCATGCTTAATCTGGGAGTGGAAAACACTCGTTTAACACTTCAAATTGAACCGAAAAAAAACAACGATAGCTGATAATTTACATCTTACTAAAAATAGATTTAAAGGTGGGTAATAAAAGTATAGGATGTTGATAACAGACAAAATTCTATTTTAAAATCTGTATTTAGCGTAGCAGGGCTGCATAAATTTAGCTATTTCACTCTAAAGCAGTCCTTCCTAGACATTTTTTACTAAACTCCTTGGTCAAGACAACTTGTTTAGGTAATAAATAAATGTAAGGTTTTCGTATATATATGGGCATATGTATCCAAAAACCTTACATTTTTTATGATCAAAACAAGTTGTCTTGACAAGGGAGTTTACTTGTCGAGTAAAAAATGTTTAAGAAGGACTGCTTTAAAGTGAAATTGCAAAATGTATGGGCCCTGTATATTATAAGTACGATGATTTTTGAAAGGGAAATATCATTACATCCCTTTTATCTTCTTCACGGCCGATTCCCTTTATGGCTCCAGTCTGAATTTAAAAAGAATTATCCGTGAGAAAACGGCACCGTTAAAAATTCTTATCACGAAGTGAAACGACATCATATGCAAGGAGTCAACTTTTATTGTTGAGGCGTGAGCGGTGGAGGGTCTAGCCTCCCCCTGAACATCCACAGTATCTGAAAACGCGGTGATTCCATTTGATTTCCTCCCCTTAAAGACATTATTATCGATACCGGCTGATAGAATCTTCGAGAGTGTCACTCAGACACGACCGATAAGGGAACGCAGATAAGTCCTTTTCGGGAATGATGATTTTATGCATGGGCGTAGGGGACAAAGCAGAATTTTTGGGGATATTCCTGAAAGTTTTGCGGTCAGCTGTACGAAGGGGTTTAAATTAGTGGCCATATTTTCTGCTGAATATATAACGAAACCGCTAACCCGAATCTCCGGGGGCCGTAACCTACTACATAAGAACGTTGGTTAGATGGGCTTGTATACCTACATTTAGAGTACTTAGCCTTTCTACCACCGGTGGCTAACATAAAATTACATTAAGTAAACTTTAACATGTTTATTCTCTGCAACTCGTTTGTTTTATGAATTCAAACGGAAACGGCACCGGAAAATAAATAAATTATAAATTCATACTTTAGGTACTCTAATTTTATTTTATCAAACTCTATTATTCATTCTTAAGGTAGATATTTTATATTATTTTATTATTCGAAAATGTTCAAAGGTATCAACATGGCAAGCGATAACAAGTTACTCTGTTGCAAAATTGGGCGTTAAATGCAAAGTTTGTGGCACCCATACGATAATGTAAACTGTTTTTTTTTAATAGACCAATCTTAGGGTGTATTTACTGTGAACAGTTGCAGTCCTGCTTTAACAGTAGGGTATTTTAAATATCAAACTTTGAGATGCTGGTAAATGATTATCAATACGACAAATATTTTGTCAAATAAATTGTCACGATGCAAAGATTTTCAAAAAAGAGAACGATACAACTTGCAACTTTAAAACACATACAGGGATTTTTCTTCTAAGTATACTTTTACATATTTCATATAACCATTTATAAAATTAATGAACATGTGATCAGTACTAAGCAGTATATTTTAAACTTCACTTTAAATCAGTGTTTTATACGCGTGGCGCATAAAGTAAAATTTCGAGTTTAGAAAAGCCTGATTTGGCTTGGCCGCTCCGCTGCGCTACGCGACCAAGCCAAATTTCCAGGCTTTTCTGAACTCGAAATTTTACTTTATGCTTAACCTGGGACTGAAAAACACTCGTTAGAGTTTTTAAGTTGAAAGTTTTGAATCAGGAATGTCTTAAAATTTACATTAAAAAATTGTAACATGTATACCTAAAAGAAAAATTCCTAGAATTTATAACTTTTTTTTAAATTTGAACATAAAAATTCGCAGATTATAAGGAAGACAGATATTCCATAGCAAGGAATATTACCTGATCCTCCTATCCTACCTGATCCTCAGATACACTTTATTAAATTGATAGTAGATACAAATAATTTGATGCGGTGATAGGTAAATACATTTGTATACGTAATCTTTGTGAGTTAATTGAATTGTCATATTAATGACCGATTTCCCTTTACATAACCTACAAATTAAAAATTGATTTACAACATAACATGTGAATAATCTTGTCCTAGCCTAAAACACACAACTTGCATCTCACCACTAAATTCTTGAAATGTCAAATTTAATTGCTCATAATAAAAAAAACAGATTATATGTGTTAATCGTGGTGATACCACATTAAGAACTTAAAAATATGATTTGTCAATAACTATAAGATCTAGAAATAAATAGTTCAATAGTTATTTGTGTAGTTTCCACCGTAAAATTTAGTTGCGTGCTAATTTGTTCATTTCTAGTTTTAATTTTCGAGTTAAGACACTGAATTGTCCTTTTCCTATATAAAGGAGTTCATCTTGTATTTCCAAGTATTATATCTTAATTAAACTCAGACGCTCAAAATTTAGTAACTGCGAATTTGTATTCTATTCTCAGAAAGAGAGAAAATCAATGACTTACGAAATAACCAAATATTATGCATTTCCAGGAAATAAGGACACACTCTATATTACTTTCCCCCATATGTAATATAAAGGGAAAGTATTGTTTTCGTGAAAATTTTCGAATTCAAAATTTTAGCGGAAATATCCGTTTTGAGGTCCCCTGAGTCGAATAAGACCATTTTTGAAAAATGTCTGTCTGTCTGTCTGTCTGTGTGTCTGTGTGCGCTGTACCGCAAAAACCGCTAAAGATATCGAGATTAAACTTGAAACTTAAGCTTTTTATTACAATCGGAAGAACTGAAAAGCTTTTGGTGAAAATCGGAAAACCGGAAGTGGTACTTTACTCTTAGCGTTTTTCAGTTTTTTCAGATTTTTTCAATAAATGTTCATCAAACAAAAAATTCTTTCAAATAAAAGTTGTAGATAATAACAAAATGAAGATGTATTGTTCACTTACTTTTTGTCATAGCACTCTTAGTTTTTGAGATATTTAATAAATAGTGTTTTTTATCTAGTCATTGATTTGTGTCAGTGTGTGTGTTGATACAATTGGAAAATGTTTCAAATAAAAGTTGTAGGTAATAATATATTAAAGATTTTTTGTATCTTTACTTTTTGTCACAGCACTCTTAATTTTTGAGATATTCAATAAATAGTGTTTTTTATCTAGTCATTGGTTTGTGTCAGTATGTGTTGATCCAATTGAAAAATGTTTCAAATAAAAGTTGTAGTTATCAAAAAGTTAAAGACATTTTGAAAATAATAATGCTACAAATATTTTAAAAGTGATTTAATACGCAATTTACGGGGAAGAGTACTATGATGGACACATCACCATTTTTTTTTAAATTTACAGTAATGAACAGAGCATTCATCTTGATAAATTATAGATGCTCAACATTGAGTATAATTGTAAAAACTGCGGAATTGTCTTTCACTCTCCGAAAAAAACAAAAAAATGTACGACCTACAATTCTATGATTTGCTTGCCTTTTTATAGATGAAATTTAGATAAATAAATTAATTTTTTGTTTTAATTTTATTCTGTTAGTGCATATTAACTCTCAAATAAGGAAAGACAATTTTGACTGTTATGATAATTACCAAGGGTCGATCGCTGAACCAT
Source organism: Philonthus cognatus (assembly GCA_932526585.2). Lineage (NCBI taxonomy): Eukaryota > Metazoa > Arthropoda > Insecta > Coleoptera > Staphylinidae > Philonthus > Philonthus cognatus. The sequence goes on along the minus strand of OW052241.1, from coordinate 63,043,088 downwards.
TTACTTTGTAAAAAATATTTTATTTTTTAGTAGATTAGTGAAAAATATTGTTATTTAATCTAAAATTCGTCTGTTATTATTTTAATAAAAGGGCAACATTCAGCAAAATTTATGTATAGAAGGAGGATTTTCGAAAAAAATCCAAGATACAAAAATTAATGATAATGCTTTTAGAGAAAAGAATTTCTGTCTAACAAAATTAGTAAACAAACCTCTATCAGTCGTTATTTCTTGGTTAAATGTGTGCGATTGGCCAAAAAGTCAAATAAAACTACTTTAAAATCCAAAGATTTCTTTTCTACTATGTCTTAACTTTGACATAATTCTTCAGAAAAACAAATTAAGAAATTTTAATTCCAGCCTCAGGATCTTGAAACGTTCATATCTGAGCAAAATTTGTGCTTTTAAAAATGATTTAACAATTCATGATTAATTTATAATTTTCCTGACCAGATTACCTTAAAATATACTTAAGTGCATAGAAATCGGCCCACCCATTTTTTTTTAAATTTTTTATAATAAAATCACTGTCGCAATACTACGAACAAAAGTTTTGGTATTTTACGATAAAATAGACTATCAAATAGACACTCTGGCCTATACCACTGGCTTCGCCAATCTTCCAAATAATTCTACAGCTTTTGCACAATCTACAGCACTTGAAACCATGATGAACACAGCAACCTTTAGTGGGTTAATTCTCCCACATCCACCGAAGATCAAAACATCTTGATACTTTATGCATAATGTCGAATGGACAAGCTGTAGCATTTTTTGGGAGATTGGCGAAGCCAGTGGTATAGGCCAGAGTGTCTATTTGATAGTCTATTTTATCGTAAAATACCAAAACATGCTGTCCATTCGACATTATGCATAACTATACTCTGATAGTCTATTTTAGCCTAATACCAAAAGTTTTATTCGCAGTATTGCAAGAGTAAAGCTATTATAAAAAAAAATAAATAAATAATGGGTCGGCCGTTTTCTTTGCACGTAAGTGTATAACCATGATTTTACTAAATCTTAGCTTTGACACGATTTTTCAGAAAAAAACATTTGAGATATATCAATGCCAACTTCAAGATATAAAAACTTGTTTAGTTTGAAAGAAAAAAATAACGTTTCTTTCTTAGAATATTCCAAACAAGAAAAACCATCAGATTTTGAGGTCATCTGATGATGTTTTTACAAAAATCTTAGAATTTTTCAGAGAAACTCGTTGTAATATTGTAATCCCAACTTCAGGTTTTCAAAGCTTGTTTATTTTAAAGCAAAATTAGTGCTTTCACAGTTGATTCAATAATTCATGATTGTTTTCTAATTTTTCAAACAAGATTACCTAAAAATGTTGAAACTAGTTGAAATATTTTTGCTCTACTTTCGGAATCTTAAAGCGTGTTTATTTCCAAACATATTTGATGTTTGACGTTCATTTAAAAAATTATATTTTTCCTATAATTTTTTAAACAAGATTGCCTTATAATGTAAGGACTATGCCTACTTATTTCACGTTGTAATTTTTTAGGCATTCATCGTTTCTGAACAGTGTTCAGGTTAAGCATGAAGTAAAATTTCGAGTTTAAAAAAACTGAAAATTTTGTTTGGTTTGGCGGCAAAACCAAATTTTCTAAACTAAATTGTACTTCATGCGCCACGCGTATAAAACACTAAACATATTATGTGTTGCAGCATTTTTGGTGCATAATTGGTCGAACTTTTATTTGTGTTTTTATTTAAGAGTTAAATTCATGACCATTTATTTTCTATTATTATTCTAGCGATTTATATTTTACTTGTATATTTTCTTAGAACACATTTTATTCTTTTAAATTACACTACTAAAGTGCATGTTTGAAATATTTCTAGCAAATTAGTTCACAAAAGCCTTTAGAAATTCATTGAGTTTATTGGGCTGTTTCAAACTGTAGCAGACACTGTTTCTCGCTACAGGGGGTGTTGTTTTGGTCCCAGCACAATTCGTGGAAAGATAACCGTTGATCCATTTGTGATATCTCAAATTTGGTCCGTTGCAAGCATCAGTTAATTATAAGAAAATCATCCCTTTCTCTAGACGAAGGAAGGGGTGCGAAAATCTTAATCTTAATACTCATTTTAATTTTCTTCTATTTTTAAATATGAAAATCACTCTTGCCAAAAACTTTAAACTATTAACTTCAAAAATTTACATATCTAAATTCATCAAAATTCTTACTACTACAACGTTATTGTAAAGATATTTGTATATAAAAGTGTATATATTTGTACATTTACGGTGAATAGAATTATAGTTGCTAAGAAATATTTTATTTCATATTTATTCACCTGCATCAGAAAACTATTGGCGATTTCCGAACCAATACAAAAAGAAATCGTCAAAGAGATAATCTCTCCAAAACATTATGAAGATGGAAATATACTGCTTATGTTTAATTGCAATATATTTAAAAGTATACTATAGACTTTTTTAAATTTGTTTTTATTATATATAACCTGTTATCGCCAAATAAATTACTATGCAAAAGTCGTTCGCAAATTATAAAGAGTTGAACACCCTTGATATATAACGATATTAGCGACATAAACTGGAATTCTTTTAGTAAAAAAATACCCAATATTGACTTTTATATTAAATTTAACGTAACATTAAAAACATATCTTAAATAAATTATTTTTTTAGCCCGTAGAATACTCGATAAGCCTAAACTGAAAATTTTACTTCAATGTTAATAAATAAATTGAAAAACTTGTTGTGGGTTTCATATAAAACGGTTTTATAAACTAACCTAAGTAACTAATTTAAAACTGTGTTGCAGGATTTTTGTAATATTTTATGAGGATATTAAGTAAACATAAAAATCTATAAATAATAAAATATTAAATATACAATTTTTCGACCATTAATTTTAGGTAAATCATATTTTTGACAAATTATTCAAACGTTTGTTAATAATTTACTAAATGAATCTGAATTGTATATATTTATTTAATATATGTAAAAAATAAATTTCATGTAAGCAAGCTATACTCCATTCGCGTTTAGATTAATATTAGGGAAACATAGTACTTATTTATCCTTGATCATTGATTGGCCGAAATTCGAGGAAAACTCACAAAGCCGATAAATAGATAATTCGTTCTATTGCCCACTCTTACTTATAGTAGAAATTTAATTTTCAGAATTGTCACAATTGTCACTGTGTTTTCAAATGTTTGGTTATTATGTTTAATACCGAAAAACTAACGACTGTTTCTTCTTCTAAAAATAAATAACTCAAAGTGGACAAAAGTTAATGGCCCTCAACATTTATTTAAAGGGCAAGTCTATGACAAAATTTAAAAGAAAAGCTAAAAATCATGCGGGGGCTGATGTGGAAACATCAACATTATCCGTGTTCAAAATTATTGCTGAAATGGTATCAACAGGAGAAGTTAAAACATGGCTAAAGAAGAAAGTGCGTCGTGATACCTATTCAAAAATGACTGAATGTAAAGAGAACTTCATACAACACTGCTTCACGAGAAAGGGTTAACATTATTAGTACATTTGTATTAGGGATGCTTCGTCCCTAACAAAATATCGATATTGAGTATCAATTATATCGTAAAGCCAAGTATCGATACGATAAAATATCGTAGTTAAAAGTATCGATATTTAAAATATTGATAATTTTTGTTACGAAATATTTTAGATTAATTATTTACAATTATTTAATGCTGTTAATTATTGTTTAAGGCCTTTACCTAAGATTGATAAGATTGCGAAGAATAGATTAATGACGGTTACGAAATTATCAATATTCACCTTTTACAGAATTATAATAACAATATTTCAATGTTTTATACGTGTGGCGCATAAAGTAAAATTTCGAGTTTAGGAAAGCCCCGTGAAAATTAATCGAGGGTGCGACCCTCGACTCATTTTCTACGCGGACTTTTCAAAACTCGAAATTTTACTTTATGCTCAGTCTGGGAGTGGAAAACACTCGTTTTGTAAATTTATAAAATTTTCGTGAGATTTTTGATATTTTGTAAAATTTGTCGATTTAGAAAAATTTCATAAGGTCAATATTTCGAGATTTTCATCAATTTATAAAATGTTCATGAAGACTTTTGATATTTCGAGATTTTCGTAAACTTTTCAATGTTTGTCGATTTATAAAACTAATGCGATTATCAATGTTTCGAGATTTTTGTATGATTTTTGGTATTTCGAGATTTTTGTCATATCATAAAACTTTCATGAGATTTTCAATTTATAAAATCTTAATTAGATTTTCTATATGTCGCGATCTTTGTCAAATTATAAAAATTTGACAGACATTTTCGTAATATTTTCGATATTTTAAGTTTTTTTCAGCTCTGTATGTAAATAATTGATTATTTTTTCTTGAGTAATAAAAACACCATTTCTGAATTATTAATGAATAATGCTATAACAAGTTTTGTAATTGTAAAAATAATAAAGTTCTTTATTAATTCCAAAAAATATTGTAAAAAGAAGTCATTTGATATTCAGAGAAACAACTAACTCTAAATAATGTTGCTTAACAGTTTTATTTGAATACTTTTCCTTTAAAAATTAATTTTGGTCTTGCCCATTTCAAGTCAACATACGTTTCCCCTACATTTTTAACGACGCGCCCAAAAATGTCACCAGATTCCGCCATTTTGGCCGCATAAACCAGGCTAGAAGCCATTACATTTTTCTTAAAATGAATGGAGTATAGAATCTTAAAAACACTAAATTTATTTTTCTCGATTCACACGCTTTAAATATTCAATTTACACTTCTTGCGAATGTTACATCAGAAACAAAAATGATTATGCCTAAACTAACATTTCAAGTTTCGAAAAGCTTAATCTCTCATATTGTAAGGCCCAAGGGCATTTGTGATTTAGTGTAGGCTGAATAAACTGATATTTTTATTTATTGTAATAAAAACCATCAAGTATCTATTAGGATGTATTAAAACCTAACGTACATGTTGATTTTTCACGGATTTTTATAGAAAAATAAATATAAATACATTTCTAACTTAAATACATCTTAAATTTAACTTCCTTACTTTGTGAAATATAATAAAAAAAGTAATTTGTCGAAATACATTTGATTTCTAATTAATTCAATTGAAGGGTTAAGGGGAAAAACCTAACGAGTCCGAATTTTAAAATTTTACATGGCAACAAAATAAAAATGCATAACTCTGTATGTTTTATAGGCTATTCATTGTTTGGTCGTAAATAACTGGTGACCCATTTGTTTGTTTCTCGTTAAGTTTGTCTGTGTGAAAATACTTGGTTTAATCTACACAATGGCGTCAAACACGATTTTCTGTACTTTTTGGACTCATTTGGTTTTGCCCTTAACCCATATTTATTTATTCCGACTATTTACGGCTTCTGGCCATTTTCAGGGAATGCCAAGAAATCGCTTGCTTATAAAATGACTGGAAGTCGAAACTAGTCGAAGCAAATAATTTAAAGTAAGAGAAATCAAAAAATCAAGTGATTTTTTAATTTTTTTGTTTACAAAATAACTGCAGATGATTGCCAATCTCTCGTAATTATACGAGATCAAACATTTGAAATGTATTCAAAGTTTAAAAATGAACTGCAGTTTAAAGTTTTTTGTGATACTAGTTTTAATACTTCTGGATATTTGAAACAGTTGGTATATTTTACTAGTGAAACAAACCAAGATAAAGATGAGATAAAGAATATGATCAACATTTTTATACAGTTTTTATTTTATTTCATTGACTAGTTTTAATTGCACGGTAATCATTCTTACACTTGGTTTAATAACTAATATGGTGTAATTAAAACTAGTCACACAAATAAATAAAAGTGGTGTATAAAATAGTTAACAAGGGCTCTTTATTCTTGATATGGACCAATTATAAGTTTTTAAAATTAGATACACGTACATAATTTTTCTTTTATGTACACATACCTCGATCTATTATATACTAGTACATTGGAAATTATATACTAGTACACAGAACATTTCAGGATTTTGCTGTTTTCAAGTTACGTTCAAGTTGAGCACTTTTCAAAAAGAACGAATATCTGAGAATTTACAAAACGGAGTATGTATACTTAAAAGAAACATTTCCTGTATAAACAAAGTTAATCTAAAAGTTTAATTAATTTATAAAATGTAATTAACATCACTACATGATTTTCATTTATTCAAAAATTGTATTTTTTTAAATTTTCAGATGTACATTTATTTGTACATGTACATAATTTTGAAATAAAAGAAAAGGAATCCTTCTATACACATTGTAGGAATTTGTGTGAATTTTTAAAACCCTAATCAAAAGAACAATGCTTTTCTCAGGAAGTCGGTTTATCTTCACTCGCTGTAAAGCGCGTAATAAAATGTTCTCATTAGAAGGATACATGCATACACGAGGCATTTACATATTTATTCACTCCTTAATTCCGGACTGTGAATCAGAGTCGCACTAATTTCACTCACACGAGGCGCATGCATAACACACTCCTATTTACATACAACACGACGCATAAATTATTTATGCGTGTCCATAAATGAAACAAAACTAAACACTCAAAACTTAATCAGTTACAATATTCCTCTTTACAGACATCATATAATTTAATTAACAACGACATTATTTGTACAAATATACGGCGAGTTATTATTTTATATACAGCGAATTATTATTTGATTATTTTAAGTATATATATCTCAAAATTTACAACGTATACATTTTGAGGCATTCGTTCTTTTTATAAAAATGTAAGCATGAAGTAAAACTTCAAATTTAGGAAAGCCTGAAAATTTGGTTCGGTCGCGTAGCGTATCGGAGCGGCCAAGCCAAATTTTCAGGCTTTTCTTAAATCGAAATTTTCCTTCATGCATCACGTTTATAAATCACGGATTTCATGTGAAGTTCAACATATACTGTTTAGGTATGCACATTTATAAATTTTAAATAAATCGTTAAATAAATTTGTTATGCTATGGCATTTCAGGTTATTTATAAAACGGATCTCCTGCCCTGAACTAGGAGTACCATGTTATTAAATAATTAATTGTAAACTAACAATAGTAATCTACTAAACTGTTAATATTATTTTTAGTACGGTATCAAAGCTTTATACTAACGTCTATTAGTAAGGCAGATAATCTTTAAAGTTATTGTTTAGTTTAATCAGTTATTTACTCAACAAATACGTTAATGAAAATTACATCATACGATCCATTGCACTATAATTATCAATTAAGTTGTATCTAGTGAATTTTGCCTTTGCATTGTAATTTTGTTAAAATGTTGACGAGAAATTATAGTTTATTGAATTGTATTGCTTTAAAGTAGTTTTACCAGTTTCAAGTAATAGAATTGAAATTAATATACATTTTAGTTAAAATCTCGACACGATTATCATTTCTTCCTCTTCTAATTCATGCAAATAAAACGCACCCGGCATTAATATTAATCCCTCTAGCATGGATATTGAATCCTCAAAAGCTCTCGACTTAATATTTTACCGAGCTGTATAAAGAGAATAATTCATAACCCCCTGAAAATATTACAAAATCCAATAGGTATCCTGATGAGACTTTAACAGAAAGCACTGGCCCTAATAAACAATTCGAGACAACAAGAGGGTTTTAGGCCGAGCCCATGCTCTCTTCAATAATACAGAGCTTCTCGTTCGGCCATCGACTTCGACGGGCTTCTTGTTCTTTGCGTAAATAATTAAAACGCCCCCACGTCGGGCCACTTCAGTTTTTCAAACCGGAATAGGAAGGGGTTGGTATACATATTTAGTGCGTTCTGCTCCGGTTTTTAAGGGTTGAGGATTGTTCAAGTCCGGATTTAACCCTCCGGGCCTCATTATTGCGAAACTGCATTTACGCGCGGGCGAAAAGGGCTGTTAATAATGCCAGCAAGGATATGTTAAATACGTTCTTATAACGGAATATCTGGCATAGAGGTTTTAACTATGCACACTAAAATACGAATTAATTAAGGTTTTTTTTCAAGTCATAAAAAAACAATCAGAACACAAAGTATTTATTGGACGATTTTAATGAAATTTATAGAAACTGATCATGTAAATAAACTGCATCGATGATAAAAAATCAATTGTTTTGGTTACTATTTAATGGTATTTTTCCTTGATTTCACCATTATGAAGAGCTGCTGATTTTTTAATGTAATTGCTTTTAATATCCAAGTAGCCTCTGAGTAGTTTGACGTTTCAGTTTGTAAAACATAAAAAGATGCCCCGAGTTCGTCGGCGTGCACAATATCATCATCTAAGTGAATTTGAAAGGGGTCGCATTATTGGAATGCGAGAAGCGGGTTTTTCGGATCGTGCTATTGCTGGAAGGGTAGGCCGTAGTGTATCGGTGATCGTACGCTGCTGGTCTAGATGGTCCGAAGCTGGGGAGAATCGACGTAGACTTGGATCAGGACGTCCAAGAAGCACCACTGAGCGTGAAGATCGAGCTCTTCGTCTTACAACTTTAAGGGTCAGATTTACAACGTCGCGGGTATTGAGAAATGACTGGTTGGCTCTAAATGGCCAAAGAGTATCCATGGCTACTATTTACAGAAGAATCCGCAGTTTTGGTATAAGATCCTACCGTCCACAATTGTGTCTATCTCTTACTCCGCAGCATCGCAGAGCAAGACTTGATTGGCGCAGGGAAAGACAACATTGGACCTATAAATGGAATAACATTATCTTCAGCGATGAGTCTCGGTTCTGTTTATGGGCTCATGATGGTCGCAGAAGAGTGAGATGTCGACGCGGTGAACGCAGAATTTTACAATTTGCTGTTGAAAGACATACGGCTCTTACACAGGGAGTTATGATTTGGGGGGCGATAGCATATGGTAGTCGGTCTCCTCAAGTTTTTTTAGAAGCAAGTCTTAACGCGATTCGGTATATTGACAACATTTTACGGCCAGTGTTAGTGCCCTATGTAAATGGCTTGCAGAACCCCATTTTTCAGCAAGATAATGCTCGACCTCACACAGCGGCCATTACAAGACAGTTTTTTGATAGTGCCGAAATCAATGTGTTACCTTGGCCATCTCGTTCTCCAGATCTATCGCCAAAAGAACATGTTTGGGATATGATAGGTGTTAGAATAAGTAACTTACAGCGCCCCGCTAACACTGTGATGGAACTTAGAGGTCAAATTATCGAAGTTTGGAATGAAATACCCCAAGTCGATATTGACAGCCTGATTTCTAGCATGCCCCGAAGTGTTAATGAGTGTTTGGGAAATCGTGGAGGCCCAACACATTATTAATTTTTATTCATTTGTTTTTCAAGTTGATTTTTTGATCATCGATACAGTTCGTTTACATGATCAAATTGTGTAAATTTTATCAAAATCGTGCAATAAATACTAGGTGTTCTGATTTTTTTGAAAGGCAGTTAATATATTCATTGATTATACGATTTACATTCCAATTACTTTTAATCAGGCACGCATTCAGGGGGGTGGCTCTGAGGCTAGATAATAGCCGAATAAAATTGCATTCGTCTGTCATTTCGCACATTATCTAGATAAAATGCGTTGTGTCTAAGTTCTATTGGACAAAATGCGTTGCAAGATTTAACATTGAAAAAAATGTACTGGAAAACATAATTTTGTTTGATAAACACTGTGACAAATTATTTATAAGGAATATATTTTTAACTTCACTTGAAATCAGTGTTTTATACGCGTGGCGCATGAAGTAAAATTTCGAGTTTAGAAAAGCCTGAAAATTTGGATTTGCCGGGGTGCGACTCGCTTCGCTCGCGCGCCCCGGCAAATCCAAATTTTTAGGCTTTTCTAAACTCGAAATTTTACTTCATGCTTAATCTAGGAGTGGAAACACTCGTTGAAAGTTCAAAATTGAACACTTTTATAATAAAACTTGCATAGGTTTTTCTTCAAATATAATCAAACCAAACTGGATTAGTTAACAATAAATCACTTTCAGTTATGAGAAAATTTTTTATACAAGGTTAATTATAAAAGCGTTTAACTTAAAACTTCTAATGAGTATTTCCACCCCCAGATTAAGCATGAAGTAAAATTTCGAGTTTAGAAAAGCCTGAAAATTTGGATTTACCGGGGCGCGCGAGCGTAGCGAGTCGCGCTCCGGCAAATCCAAATTTTCAGGCTTTTCTAAACTTGAAATATTACTTCATGCGCCACGCGTATAAAACACTGCTTTAAAGTAAAGTTTAAAATATACTTCTTATAAATAATTTGTCACTTTGTTTATAAAACAAAGTGATGTTTTCCAGTACTCTTTTGGTTCGTATTCTTTAATCGATTTCGGAAAAAAGCGGGAGAATGTCTCGTATTTTTCATAATTTAGTGCCAAAATTTAGCTCCTCTAATTTAATCGGCTCAATTTTGTTGTTATTTTTTTACATATAAATAAAGTAATTAATATTTCCTTAGAAATTGTTAATTTGTTTTTAAATAACTTCGATTAACGTTGAGCTTCTGTTATTACAGCTTCATAAATTTGACATTTTTATGACACAGCATGTTAGGACTTGTATAAACTCATACGAAGAATATCCGAAATTATGTTTTAATTCGGACTATGTGAGCAGTAGACATTTCGTATTTAATCTGGACAAAACGTGAGAGACCCGCCCCCTTCCCATAATACCGATGATGCAATTACATTTAATTTAGTAAATGTAATATAATAAAATAAACATTATTTTAACAGTTAAAATAGATAAATAAATCGTTCTAAAAATTCACAAAAATCATAAATCGTTAAAATCAATAAACATAAAAAATATATACCAAATCTACAACATTTGTTATTATCTTATTGAAATTCAAGAGTTCAGTCGTTTACAAATGATAAACCAACAGATGTTTTCCACTTCTTGATTAAGCATGAAGTAAAATTTCGAGTTTAGTAAAGCCTGACAATTTTGATTTGCCGACGCGATCAAAGTGAAGCGCCCCGGCAAATGAATATACTCAAAACTTGACTTCATGCGCTAGGCGCGTAAAACACTGATTCAAGTTTAAATTAGTTTAACGATACACCAAAAATTATTGATCTGGTAAAAATACTTCTTAAAAATAAAATAAATCAAATTACAAATATGAATTTAATAATTTTCTTTATTGGAAATCTGGTGTACTCTTTAACGCAATAGAGAAACAAAATCTAAAGTGCTCTTTCCTAGATTTCTAGAAGTATTCTGATCTTACAAGAATTCACACAAAAGTATTTAATTTAATAACACTTTTACCTTTTTTGTATTCACTTTTTTATTTATATAAAGGTGAATTCAAAAAAATTAAAAGTGTTATTTAATTAAATAGTTAAAATGTTTCACGAAGTAACAGCCTTCTCACCAAATATCATCAAAAGTAGTTACTAAACCAACGAAACATCCGCTTAGATTTAAATACACAGCGAGATAAATCACATTTTTATGTTTTTGAAATACATATTTGAAAAATATGTGGAATATTCACTCTTCCTTTGCTAGTAAATAATTCAATAATCAATATAAAATAAATCTTAACTTTAAAAGCATGTATTAATAAACCCTTTAATAGTTCTAACGTTATGTAATAAGTTCACTTTAATCGATGTCGATAAAATGTAAAATCATCTTAAATACACCATTTGGTGTTCTTATTTTCGTAAAAGTTTTATGCACGCCCAGTCAAGCAAGCACAAATCTCTCTCCCCCTAAATCGTGACGCCATAAAAATTATATACACAAAAATGATACAAATTTTATACGGGATTCCCTCCGCTCCGCGCTCCCCTCGCGACTGTCTCAATAATACACATTTCTGCTTTTTCTCCCTCTTTCAGTGGAAACTTCCTCCTCCGCGAACTTTTATTTGCTTGGGTACGTTTTTTTTCTTCTTCTCTTTTTTATTGTATCGCCGTTCAGCGTGACAATATTTTTATTAAAATTTAAAAGAAATTCACAAGCGATAGGAGATGATGAACGTTTATTGTGTTTCAGTTTATACAGGGTGTCCCCGAATGGTCTGTACAACGCTCTCCCACATATTCTCTGAAACAAAATAAGACGATTTAACTAAACTTATCTCTATCCAAAAGTGGTTCCTAAGCCATCTACGAGGCCTCAAAGATATTATTTTTTTTTTTCATTATATTTCAAATATATTTATTTTGGACTTAGGTAAGAAAACCTAATTTGGCACATTTAATTACATTGATAGCATGCACATGTGCGATATGTTTCTTTATCCTACGTTTAAAGTAAGTGGTAAAACTAGGACCATCGACTTCTTAAGATACCTAAATCTTTTTATTCAACAGGTCAAATCATAAGGAATACTTTTTTTCTGCAAGATCATTCAATTTAACGTATTTTTTGTCTCTTATAAAATTTTGCTATTTTCCCCACAAAAAAAATATTGTTATTTGTCAAAACAACAAGGAAATAAAATTCTAAAAAAAAACGTATTCTTTATTTACAAAAATAGAAATTGAGACACCTGTGAAATTCAGTTATCGGTGATTTTGTGACAACGTCAGTCATGTACTCAATTAATGAATTAACTGATATTGTTTTAGTTTTTGGGTTTTGTGAAGGTAATGGCTTCAAATGTGTAAGAGTGTACAGTGAAAGATTTCCAAATCGCCGAATACCAAACCATCAAACATTTGCTTCCGTAGAAAGGCGACTTCGAGAAACTGGCCGCATAGAATACTCTGCGAGGGATTGTGGTAGAAGACGCACTGTACGAACTGTGGATGTTGAAGAAGAGATTTTAGAACGGATAGATGAAGATCCATCTAAAAGTACCCGGCGTTTAGGTGCTGAACTAGGCGTATCTAAAAATGTTGTGCATACCCATATCACATTCAAAAAGTTCAAGAGCTAATGCCTCAGGATCACGATAAGCGACTTCAGATTTGCCAATTTATTGTTAATATCCAAATTGACAATTTGAATTTCGCCAAGACAATTTTGTTTACAGACGAAGCGTGTATTAACCGAAGAGGTATAACAAATCTTAAAAATGAGCATGCTTATTCCGAAGATAATCCACATGCAACTAATAACATGCATTTCCAAAGCAATTTAAAATAAATGTTTGGGCCGGTATAGTAAATGATATTATTGTAGGACCAGTAATTTTACCACAAAATTTAAACGGAGAACAGTACTTACAACATCTTCAGGAATTGCCAGTCTTACTGGAGGATGTGCCGCTTTTACTTAGGCGTGATATGTGGTTTATGCATGATGGGGCTCCACCTCATTTCACTTTACCAGTGCGTACTTTTTCAAACCAAAAGTATCCCGGTAAATGAATTGGGAGAGGCAATGAGGCACCAGTGCCTTGGCCTCCACGTTACCCGGATATCACCCTAATGGACTTTTTTTTGTGGGGAACTATTAAATCTATTGTTTATGGTAAGCCCATAAATACGCACGACGAATTATGGGCGCGAATACAGAATGCGTTTCAAACAGTTAAAAACAATGTTGGTGTTTTACAACGTGTCCATTTTAATTTTTTGCGACGTGCAAATTGTTGTATTGCTGAAAATGGCAATCAGTTTGAACATTTGTTGTGATACTAATAAATTTGTGTTTATTGTTAGGTACCTATCTTTATTTCTACTTTGTTAATTGTTTTGAGAAGCAAAATATTGTTCATAATTTAGTACTTTTTTTTGACAAATAAAAATATTTTTTTGTGGGGAAAATAGCAAAATTTTATAAGAGACAGACCCTGTGGAAAAACATGCATTATAATATTGATTCAAACTGTATTGACATCTATCACTAATTAAAATAAATTAATTCACTACGGAAATGATAAATGTTCACTTTTTTCAACTTTGAATTTTTGACTAGAAACTTCTATAAAACCTCACTGCAATAGAATAAATTGCGTACATCTCTTTGCGCACGATGATTATTTTACATACTCAATATTTTCAAAATGTTTAATCTAAATTTCTTTATTTATTTAACATTTCCGCTCGAAATTAATTGCATATCTAGATAATTCTCGTCGAGTACTTTCGAATAATATCATTTTTATCTATAATACTCACGGAGTGTATAGTAAATTCTTACCGAATATTTAAATTCTGTTGACGCTTGGTGGAGTAATTATATATTAAATTATTCGATGCTTAAACATCAACCACTTACTACGCCACTGTCTTTGTTGCTTGCTCTCCCGGTCACAGCATATATAAACAATGTATTGGTGAATTATAATTTCAAAGAATTTTTGAAATTTGTGGCCGTTTGGTAGTTATTACATTTTAAATTATTCGAGGCATAAATATCAATTAGTAGTAAATAGTTTTTATTGTGCTTGCTTTCCCGGTCACAGTATTTATAAAAATAAAAACGATGCGTTGGTAAATCACAATTTGAAAGACTTTTTAAATCTGTGAACGTTTCGTGGAATTATGACATTTTAAATTATTTAAGGGTTAAAAATCAATCACTCACTACGCCACTGTCTTTATTGTGCTTGCATTCCCAGTTATAGCATTTATAAACAATCCGTTACTGAATCATAATTTGTAGGACTTTTTGAAATCTGTGGACGTTTGGATGAGTTATTACATTTTAAATTATTCGAGGCTTAAATATTAATTACTTACTACGACTACGTCACTGTCTTTATTGTGCTTGCTCTCTCAATTATAGCATTTATAAAAAATGCGTTTGTGAATCATAATTTCAAAATAAAATTGAAATCTGTCGGCGTTTAGTGGAGTTTTACAATTTAAATTATTCGAGGATTAAGCATCAATCACTTACTACGCCACTGTCTTTATTGTGCTTGCTCTTCCAGTCACAGCATTTATAAACAGTGCGTGTTGGTGAATCATATTTTGAAGGAATTTTTGACATCTGTTGGTGCTTTTTTTTGCAAAAAATCGAAAGTAGGGGGTCAAGTTGACAGAGCCGGTTAAGACTTGGTAAGGATTATTATTATTATATTACCTAGACAAAAGCTGTTCTAAAACCAAATCGGTTTTTGCCATAAGTTTTATTACAATATATTTTTAACCAACTAAAATGTAATGGCAACTAACTTTGGGTTATAAACATTTTAGAAAATATTTTATTTCAGAACTATTTGCGTAAAACATTACGCAATTTTGGCGAATGCGCCGGGTTTATACAGGACATTTAAATGCGTTTCTTGTTATAAACAGTTTTCTATTTCACTTCTTTTGATAGTATAGATAATACATTCAAAAATAATTTGTAATAAAAACAGTAAACGGCACTATAGTCATTTCGAGTATTTTAATCTACTAAAATTAACGTCAATACTCGGCTTATTTTGACTTAATGATTTGAAGAGTGAGCATTCAAAACCTTAAAAATAAAGCATTATTGACCTGCCATTTCTCATGATATTTCAACTTTGACGTTTTGTAACTTTCTCTTTATAGAATATACATTACTTTTAGCAATAGATGTAGTTGTTAAAGTTTTCCTAGCATTTTCATATTTTACGATCTTTTAAAACAACGTTTCCTTATTTTTATGTATCCTAATTTTTCTATCAGATTCTTCATAACAGAAGCATTTTTAACATTCTATTGGATTTGGATCATTTCGTACAAATTTTGAAAAATGAGGTATTACATTTGCTATTTTAACAAACCTAAAGCTTTAAGTTGACACTTTGTAGCGTTATTCTTGTTATGGTAATATTCTTTTTTCTTCTTAATTTCAGAAGAACATGCTATGCAGTCGTTTTAAATAGTGTATGCGATAGTTACTTAATCCGCACAATAATTTTTGTCAACTAAGAGCTTCTGTAAAGGATCAATTGTTGATGTATAAAAATTGTCAATTTAGTCGAATATATGCAAATCCACATTTTTAGTATTTTCTAAACTCGAAAAATTTACTTCATGCTTAATCGAGGAGTGCAAAACACTTACTACAATTTAATAAATATGAAGACATAATATATAAAATTACGAAAAAACTATTCGTGAAAATGCAAACAATGTCTTAATCAATAAGACAACTTAAGACGATAAATATCCATTGAAACAACTACTTCCCGTGCAAATACACCTCCGGATATTGAATTATACAATGCAATATTTAAAATCTTATTTAATTTTATTGATTAATTTAATTTTATATATTATGTTTAAAGTCTGCAAACTATACGAAGCGTAAGCTTATTTTCTCGAATTCAAATAGTTTTGAATTTGAATTTATCTTGTTTAAATATGAAGACGTTTAAGTATCAAACTGACTTAATTTGATTTAATACATTTTTACGTAATTTAAAGAAAATTAACTTGTTTTTCAAATCAACAGATATCTAGTCACCATATAATTCAGTGAGTTAAGACAGAAGTGAATACCTTATCTTACTTTATACAGAAACAAAATATCTAGACTAAACTAAAGGTGATTTTTTAACAGCTATTTAACAGCTATTTTAATTTACCCTGTATAGAAGAAATATAACCTTAGAATTCGTTATTTTTAATACATTACACTAAAAAAAAACAAATTCGGTTTCAACAACATCAATTAAATTATATTCATTGATCAAATTTATTTATAGATTTAAATAGACATTTTCCATGTCATAAACATCATTGTCATGTAAGATTGTAGATTAAAATTCAAATATCTGCTCACTATACAACACTTAATGGAATTTGTTAACATAGTTTTATTATATGAAAACAGTATAACTTTTTACCTAATACAACCATACAGGGAGTTTTTCTTTAAAGTATATTTTCTTTGAATCTTTAGATATTCGTTGTTTTTTTTAAACTCTATTTGAAACTTTAAACGAGTGTTTTCCACTCCGTTTTAGAAAAGCCCCGTGAAGATTTGTCTCAGGTCGCTGCGCGACCCTTGGCAAATTTTCTGGGCTTTTCTAAACTCGAAATTTTACTTCATGCGCCACGCGTATAAAACACTAAAATATTGTGAAATGTATGTATATTTGAACCTTACTTAAAATCAGTGTATTATATGCGGGGCGCATGAAGTAAAATTTCGAGTTTAGAAAAGCCCCGTGAAAATTTGTCGAGGGTCGCGCAGCGTGGAAAACAGTGGAAAGCACTCCTTTGAACCTTCAAATTCAACTCTTGTAAAAAAAAAAACAACGTATGTCGGAATATTTACAGCTTATGCATATGTTTATTTAAAAGAAATATTCCCTGAATTTGTATTATAATAAAGTGAATACAAATATGAGTATTAGTATTCGCGAATATGTAGAAAATGTATTTGTTTTTAAATTTTTTTTCGCAAATACTTAATGTTGCATATTTAGAACATGCCCAATTGTTACAAATCAGAACTATGATTCCGAAAACGGCGCTTACTTCAATATTTGTTTATGCTTACTGGCAATATTCATACATATCTCTACTTTAAAGTTAATAACTAAGCACAGATTCAGAAAAGTATAACCAATTTCCATAAAGTTTGTTTTCATTACGTTTCATGCATTGTTAAACGTGCACTCAAATTGAACAAAGCCTTCCCTTTCGTACCTTTTTTTTCCTCCGCCAGTTTTCCAGCAAAAGACTTTGCAATATTTCACAATTGAATTATCCTGAAGATCTGGACCCTTTCCTTTTTTATACATAACTGCCCTCGGACTCTTCCACCTTATCCTTATATAAATTTGTTTTCTATGAGAGCTCCATACAAGCTGAATATATTATCATTCCCCTTATGCTACCCCGATATATATTTTTTATATCTCGGGGAATGACTGCGTTAGTACTCCTGCATTTTTCTTATCTTTTATAGCGAAAAGAGACCGAGATGGGCCGTTTATACGGAACGTAAGTGCGCGGAATGGAATTCAATTTTCTAAAATAGTTCGAGCGAAATCTCGGAGATGCCGTGTCCGTTTGATTGCAGGCTGCCGGGCTAATGATAAACCAACGTTCTTGAGAATAATAAATGATGGTGTCCTCGTTTGCGATACGACACTCGCATTTCTTTGATGTCCGGAAGCTGAGCTTAACTACGCTTGCACTTAATCTTGTGAGAATCGATAGGTTTTTTTTCTGTCGCTTGCTGTTTGTAAATTATTCTTTCAAAGAGAGAGAGAGAGAGAGAGAGAGAGAGAGAGAAATTAATAGTTTTTTTGGAAATTCAATATTGTTCTTAGAGCGGCAGGCACATCTAAATTTTCAGTGTTTTCTAAACTTAATATATTAATTCCATTTCCCAGCTAGATGAACCCAAGAGGAGCGGAAATACACCTAAATGATTCTAATTGTACTCAAAATTAGGATTAATTTTTCAATATTTGTTTAAGCACGAAGCAAATACATTCAGTTTAGTGAAGCCTGAAAATGTGTATTGGTCACTCCGCTTCCCTACGCGAACAATCCAATTTACAGGCTTGTTTAAATTCGAAATATTTACTTCATCATGAGTGTTTAACACGCCTTACGTGTTAAACACTGATTTAATCTGAAGTTCAAAAACATACTTAGTAATTGTTAATCTATCATGATATTGAAATAAAATAAGGATATACAGGGAGTTTTTCTTTTAGGTATACATATCCTAATAACAGAGTATATGCTGCTAATCTTTAGATATTTGTTGTTTTTTTTTTTAAGAGGTAATTTGAAGCTTTATACGAGTGTTTTCCACTCTCAGATTAAGCATGAAGTAAAATTTCGAGCTTAGAAAAGCCTGAAAATTTGGTTCGTTCTTTAAAAGAGTTCAATTTGAAGCCTTAAACGAGTGTTTTCCACTCCCAGATTAAGCATGAAGTAAAATTTCGAGTTTTGAAAAGCCTGAAAATTTGGTTTGGTCGAGTACCACGTAGCGCTACGAGACCAAGCCAAATTTTCAGGCTTTTCTAAACTCGAAATTTTACTTCACGCGCCACGCGTATCCAACACTGGTTTCATGTGATGTTCACAATGTGCCACTAAAGCAATATGCTAAAGACGTATGTTTTGAATTTCACTTTACTTGTTAAATATTGACATACCGGTATTTTTTTATAAGTATATTTTCACATAGTCCATTCAAACATTTGTAAAATTAATTATCATGTGATCAAACGTAAATGGAAGTATATTTTCACCTTTACTCTAAATCTGTGTTTTATACGCGTGGCGTAGAAGTAAAATTTCGAGTTTAGAAATGCCTAAAAATTTGGTTTGGTCGAGTAGCGCGTAGCGCTACTCGACCAAACCAAATTTTTAGGCATTTCTAAACTCGAAATTTTACTTCTACGCCACGCGTATAAAACACAGATTTAGAGTAAAGGTGAAAATATACTTCCATTTACGTTTGATCACATGATAATTAATTTTACAAATGTTTGAATGGACTATGTGAAAATATACTTATAAAAAAATACCGGTATGTCAATATTTAACAAGTAAAGTGAAATTCAAAACATACGTCTTTAGCATATTGCTTTAGTGGCACATTGTGAACATCACATGAAACCAGTGTTGGATACGCGTGGCGCGTGAAGTAAAATTTCGAGTTTTGAAAAGCCTGAAAATTTGGTTTGGTCTCGTAGCGCTACGTGGTACTCGACCAAACCAAATTTTCAGGCTTTTCAAAACTCGAAATTTTACTTCATGCTTAATCTGGGAGTGGAAAACACTCGTTTAAGGCTTCAAATTGAACTCTTTTAAAGAACGAACCAAATTTTCAGGCTTTTCTAAGCTCGAAATTTTACTTCATGCTTAATCTGAGAGTGGAAAACACTCGTATAAAGCTTCAAATTACCTCTTAAAAAAAAAAACAACAAATATCTAAAGATTAGCAGCATATACTCTGTTATTAGGATATGTATACCTAAAAGAAAAACTCCCTGTATATCCTTATTTTATTTCAATATCATGATAGATTAACAATTACTAAGTATGTTTTTGAACTTCAGATTAAATCAGTGTTTAACACGTAAGGCGTGTTAAACACTCATGATGAAGTAAATATTTCGAATTTAAACAAGCCTGTAAATTGGATTGTTCGCGTAGGGAAGCGGAGTGACCAATACACATTTTCAGGCTTCACTAAACTGAATGTATTTGCTTCGTGCTTAAACAAATATTGAAAAATTAATCCTAATTTTGAGTACAATTAGAATCATTTAGGTGTATTTCCGCTCCTCTTGGGTTCATCTAGCTGGGAAATGGAATTAATATATTAAGTTTAGAAAACACTGAAAATTTAGATGTGCCTGCCGCTCTAAGAACAATATTGAATTTCCAAAAAAACTATTAATTTCTCTCTCTCTCTCTCTCTCTCTCTCTCTCTCTTTGAAAGAATAATTTACAAACAGCAAGCGACAGAAAAAAAACCTATCGATTCTCACAAGATTAAGTGCAAGCGTAGTTAAGCTCAGCTTCCGGACATCAAAGAAATGCGAGTGTCGTATCGCAAACGAGGACACCATCATTTATTATTCTCAAGAACGTTGGTTTATCATTAGCCCGGCAGCCTGCAATCAAACGGACACGGCATCTCCGAGATTTCGCTCGAACTATTTTAGAAAATTGAATTCCATTCCGCGCACTTACGTTCCGTATAAACGGCCCATCTCGGTCTCTTTTCGCTATAAAAGATAAGAAAAATGCAGGAGTACTAACGCAGTCATTCCCCGAGATATAAAAAATATATATCGGGGTAGCATAAGGGGAATGATAATATATTCAGCTTGTATGGAGCTCTCATAGAAAACAAATTTATATAAGGATAAGGTGGAAGAGTCCGAGGGCAGTTATGTATAAAAAAGGAAAGGGTCCAGATCTTCAGGATAATTCAATTGTGAAATATTGCAAAGTCTTTTGCTGGAAAACTGGCGGAGGAAAAAAAAGGTACGAAAGGGAAGGCTTTGTTCAATTTGAGTGCACGTTTAACAATGCATGAAACGTAATGAAAACAAACTTTATGGAAATTGGTTATACTTTTCTGAATCTGTGCTTAGTTATTAACTTTAAAGTAGAGATATGTATGAATATTGCCAGTAAGCATAAACAAATATTGAAGTAAGCGCCGTTTTCGGAATCATAGTTCTGATTTGTAACAATTGGGCATGTTCTAAATATGCAACATTAAGTATTTGCGAAAAACCAAATTTTCAGGCTTTTCTAAACTCGAAATTTTACTTCATGCTTAATCTGGGAATGGAAAACACTCATTTATAGCTTCAAATTGAACTCTTATCTTAATTATCGTCCTATAGCCATTCAGTCATGTATCCCGAAACTGTTTGACAAAATTGTCTATAAATATATGATGCTGCACTTTTCAACCACAATAATTAATCAACAACATGGATTCTTTCCTTCCAGGTCTACAGAAACAAATCTTTTTATTTATTCAAACTTTATATCGGATACTTTGGAAGAGGGATCGGTTGTGGATTCCATCTACACCGACTTCTTGAAAGCCTTCGACAGGGTTAATCAAACGAGGCTTTTGTATAAACTTTGCTCATATGGCGATTCGGGACTCATGCTTGAATGGCTGCGGTCCTTTATTTGTAACAGAAAAATGTTAGTTAAAGTAAATAATATCACCTTTGACATTATAATTAACGCAACATCAGGGGTGCCACAAGGCTCCCATTTAAGACCGTTACTTTTTCTTATATTTGTAAATGATATTGGTTAAAATCTTACTTCAAATGTTCTTCTATACGGAGATGATATGAAAATATTTCGAAATATACAGTCTAGACGTGATTGTAATACCCTTCAAAATGATCTAAATCAGATCATGGTTTAGTGTAATGAAAATAATCTATATTTAAATATAAGTAAGTTTAAATCCATGCGTTTTTCTCGTAAAAAGACTTAATATTACATTTTAAGTATTCATTAAATAATCTTATTCTTTAGAGAGTTGACTCAATCAATGATTTGGGAGTCTTGTTTGATGCTAAGCTTCAATTTAATAATCACATCAGCATAATCTTTTCCAACGCGTTGCAGATGTTTGGTTTTATTCGTAGGTTTACTTCACATTTTGATTCAATTAGAACTTTTATATCTCTCTTTTATATCTTACTGTGCAATTATATGGTCACCTTATTATAAATGTCACGTAGATCGGCTAGAAAATGTACAACGTAAAATGATAAAATTGATTTGTTTTCGCTGTCATGTATTTTATCATGATTATGATATGATACTTAAGTATCTTGGGTTCCTTCCTTTAGTTAAACGAAGTATCTACTTTTTATTATGTTTTGCTTATCGCATATTAAATAGCAGAATTGATTGTCCTGAGATGTCCTGTATTTCAAACGCCATATAATGTACCCAATACAGAATTATGACTACGGTAATCTACTGGCGGAGTTTGATATACCCCCTTTGGAGTTGCGAAGGAAAGTGGCATCGACATTATTTATGTTTAACCTAATAAACGGCCAAATTCATGACCCCTTTTTACTTTCAAAGCTAAACTTTCACACACCTCGGCTAAATGCTAGATGTTCGATCTCTTTCCAATACCCAACTGCAAATACAAATGCTTTACAATACTCTCCTCTATATCGCATGCTGATGTTATGCAACGACATAGACGATGTCGACCTATTTAATATATCACTTTCCTCTCTTAAAAAACGGCTTCTTCGATAATATTGCAAGCGATTGTTTTTTATTTCTTTTTGTATAATTTCAATCTTTGTACTTGTTTTTTAAGTTTACAAATTTTTATTTTAAATTTTTAGGTTAAGTTAATATTAAGTTTCTCTGTAAATGGATTTATCTGTTGAGAAATAAATTATTATTATTATATTATTATTATTATTATAGATACTCTCATCTATTTCATTATATGTTCCTACGCGCATTGCTAGGCAGCAGCAGCTTCTTGCTAGCAAGTATCACGAAACAAATTATGCTTACAACAGCCCTAGAAATGTTTTAATTAATAACATTAATATGATCCCAATATTTCTTTTGGCCCTTGTAATGAATTTCGCCATCAAATAGTACATTTCACACCAAAATTTCAGCTTTAATGAGCAAATATGTCTTCTTTGTGTTAAAGTTCATTTCGCAATTTTCTGCCCTTGACATGTTCACAAGAGTTATGTATTTTGGCGTGAAGAACATTTCGTCTCAAGATTCCATTGAGAAATTTTCAATAATTTACGAGATATAGCCGGGCAGAACTAAAGCTCGAGTAAGAAACTTCATGATGGCAAAAAAAATCGAACTAAACTATCAAAACCCAAATAGAGTTTTGCTAGTTTAGGTGGATAATTCCAGAAACTGAAGTCAGAATTTAGTTTACATTTTATGTGTTGCACTATGATATTCTAATAATTATAATATTGTTTTTGTTTGAATGAATATTTGATTACTTCAATTTAAAAAAAAAATCCCAGCATTAATTAAAACCCACCTGTTATTTAGATTGTGAGTCTATTTGTACTCATAATTAAAAATGTTCCTGTTATTATTGCAACTAATTTGAGTATTTAAATTTCATAAAGAATGTTCGTATTAAATATTAAAGGATGTTTTGTATGCAATTAAAGGAAGTGTGTGTGAGGGAGAGCGTGATAAATGTAGGTAGGTGTTCGAAATTGCAGGATTAACTCTCAGCACGACCGGGCTTAAGTGGCTGTTATCAAATGAATTGCTGCTTTAATATAATTTTAATGGCTTGTATTTTCATCCCCCGAACTCGCATAAATATCGAACGAGGAAGCATATGCACACTTTGTGCTGATATACGACGAGACTAAATAATTTGTAGCGCTTTGCTTTTGATAAAGTACAGTACTGTACAAGCTATACAACTTTCTATATTTTGAAAACTACAACAGAATACTTATCAATTATTAGGTATCATTATTTGAGTATAGATTTCACGAGGCTATTTATTTGAAACATTTCAACAAGTTCACTTTTACATAAATAATTATATAAGTAAAAAATTCACTCATCTATTGCCAATCATCAATGATTGATTAAATTATAGAAATTTATCTGCAAAAATTCTGATATTCTTTTATCATTGTTGGAAGACTAAGATATGCTATATAAATGTGGACTTATAGTGAACATCTTTTTATCAGTCATTAGTATTTTGGAAAGCAACCAATATCAATAACAATCTGCACACTGTTTTTCCCATGATTTATTTAGGATTTATAAATGTAAATACCTAATCAGTATATTTTGAAATACACTTGAAATCAGTGTTTTACACGCATGGCGCATGGAAATTTGGTTTGGTCGCTTCGCTAAGCGACCAGACCAAACTTTCAGCCTTTTCTCAATTCGAAATTTTACTTTCTGCTTAATTAAGGAGTCGAAATACTTGTTAAAAGTAAATGTAAATTAAAAAATTCAGCAAATAAAGTTCTAAATTACTTTAAATTCAATTAAAGTGAAGTTGAAACACGTGAAAATGCAATGTTGCCAAAAAAAAAAAATATTTTTGGCTGAAAATGATTGTACAACCAAGAGAAATTCTAAATCTGTTAATGCCTAATTAGGTTTAGGTTTAGGTTAAGGTGGCAGCATCTCGAAACAGGTGCATACATAGGCCTTCAAAGTTATTCTACAATATATGACATTTTCGCAAAATGCAAAATATCTCAATCTTTTAACAAAATTTCAACTAAATTTTTCTTATAATGTTGTGTTAATATTAACGAAACAAACAAACGATATATTTTTATTTTTTTTACTGATAATAATTTATTAAACTGCATTGAATTTTAAACAACAACTGTAAATAGTTCCAAATATTTAACAGTTTCCTCATCAGTTTCAATAATAATATTAATAATTGAAAATAAAATTTATAATAGTCCATAAATGTATAAAATTTTTACAATTTTAAAAAAGTATCTCTTCAAATCGAGTTATTTCAATTAAATATTTTTTTAAATATTAAACTGCATGCATATTTAAGTAGAATTTGCAATTTTCAAAATGATTCAAATGCGCATCATTTTAAATCAAGATAAATTAGGATTAAATTTGGTCCAAAATTGCAGAAACAAGTATTTGCAAAATATTTGCTGATTATTATAGTGCATTTTAACATATGTAACATCATACAATTACAATTTTTAGAAAATTATGAATAATCCTATATAAAGACTGCATTCAATACAAATAATGTTAATATCACTTATAAAATTATTCATAAAATTATTAAAAAATCTTTAACTATTAAAACTGTTACAAAATTTAAAATGGAATAAATAATTTCTTGAATTAATGTCTCATTTGGCACTTGGTAAAACATATTACATTATAATATAATCTCTCAATAATTTCATACACAGGGTGTCACCAAATAAATATTCCTAATTTTTAAGAACGCTGAAAGACAGTGAAATATTTATTTATAAACTAGTATCCGGAAATTTCTCGGTATCAAGATAAACAATCTTAATTACAACAGAAAAGAGTAGTTACCGGAAAAGTTAAAGTCGAATCATCATAGCAGCCTTTGAAAAACCACAATTATTTTCGTTGTAATTTTACATGTCACAAATTATTCTTTATTAGAAAAAAATGTGGTTGATTAAAAATGCATAATTTATAAATATTTAATTTACAGTCATGCATCTTGTCTACGCTCCTTAGGCAAGATGCATGATTGCAAATTCAAACCCTTACGGCTAGGCGAATTTATGCGGAGCAGCATTCTGAGCGTGAAGTCTCTGTCATACATTTGTTATGGGGTGGGGTGCTTCGTAGTTGGAATTTTAAATAAAATCTTCGTTAAACAATTAAGGTGTTAAACGAAGACCCACCTCGCAACTTCCGGCTA
Organism: Philonthus cognatus; assembly: GCA_932526585.2. Taxonomy (NCBI): domain Eukaryota; kingdom Metazoa; phylum Arthropoda; class Insecta; order Coleoptera; family Staphylinidae; genus Philonthus; species Philonthus cognatus. The sequence goes on along the minus strand of OW052241.1, from coordinate 63,017,294 downwards.
GCTATTTAGTCACTGAATAATAAAATTATGCTTACCAGGGTAATCACTTCACTGATTCTAAGTTAAAAGGTAAATGAAAGGTTTGAAATTAAACTTTAAAAGTAAATGAAAACTTTAGTCAAAGAGTAACAAAATGTATTAACACGAAACAAATTAAACAACGAATATAAATTTACAAATGAAGATAGAAAAATAAACAAGCAAAAAAATCAAGAAATACAATTAAAAAAATAACTTACGTACGACCACTGGGTCGTGAAGAATACTTGTAAAAACTTTCGCAGACGCGGACCGAAATTTAGTGTAGTGACGATGCACGGTTCGAAGACTTTTTCGAAGTGATGTTGACGGGTCAACAGACTTTTTTGAAGTGATTTTAGCCCTTGAGGCCGGCAGTATTTATTTGGTTTTTGGTCGACCCTCTTCCTTTCTTCGCCTCTGGCGACCACCAACTTTCGTTGGCCGAAAGAAAAATGGCCAAAATAAATATGAAATATTAATATTTTGAAATACAAAATATGTCATTATATGCACGAAATGATTCTGCGTCCAGGCATATATGATATATTTTCATTCGAGCTAAGAACGGGGTTTAATAGACGTTTAATTTAATTAAGCCGAAGGGGTTGACCGAATTTGCCTAAAAGTAATACCAACGATGTGGAATGATAAAGCGCATCGTTTGGTATACCTAGCAACAATATGCATAAACAATTACGCCTACCAACTCCAAAAAACTTATAAACAATAGGGGTGTTATGCCTGGACTTAGAAAATGTATAATAATAAGGAAAATACTGAATAGAAGTTTATGAAACTTCGTCTAAGCATAACGGGGAGTATAGTAATTGTTTATACATATATGTTGCTATGTGGAACCTCGTCTAAAAGCAAATTAGTAACAATTAAATATCATGAAAGCTCGCGGCTTATATCCTTCTGGTTCGAACTAACCATATCGTGTTTGGTGTCGTTCGAATCGTCATCTTCTCAGTTATCCGATGAGGGTTGTGACATTCGCGTATGTATTCTACATACGCGAACCACGTAGGGGACGTTCCTATCCCTTGCATTCGGCGGTTTTATAACCCCTGACGTCATGCCCGATTCGTTTGTGCTTCGCACGTACGTTTCGCTCGCGCGATCGGGCCGGTCGCAGGTAGCGGCGTCCCATCGCAGATGTGGCAACTCGGGGATAACCAGGAAACCCGTATATATTTTGGACAACCCTGGAACTGGAAATAGCGGATGCCGTAGAGTTCTACCCTTGGATGGCCGAGAGGAGTTTTGAGCTGAGTTGAGCTGTCTGATGTTCGAGGGCGCTATTTGACGAAATTCCACTAGGCAACCTATCTAACTTAAATAATATCAATGTATGGCGCGAACTTTACTCATTTGGAAAATATAAGAGAATGAAACAATATTGTGTACTGAAAAATAGAATGAGGTGAATTGAGATGAGGACCGTTGTTCCGAATATTAAAATATGTAACAAAATAACGTGGTTATGCTGCAGCTGAAATATTGCTGAATGAACAAGTTGACGACGCTTACGGAATAGCGCCGGTAACACATTATTTTCAAGATTCAATCAGCGTTTTAAGATTTCTAGTTTTTGTTGACACCGAGAAATGTCCGGACTCTAGTTTATCAATAAAAAAATGTTTATGCATTCCTGAAAATTAGGAAGAGTTATTCTGTGACACCCTGTAGAAGTAAAAATGTTTAGGCTTTTCTAAACTCGAAATGTTACTTTATTTGAGAGGCATATAAGACGCTGATTTATTCTAAAGTTTAAAAACAGTGGATTTATTTTTTATTGTTGCCAAAAGTGTAGTTAAAGATGTGCAAAATATGTAAAGGATTAAGTCAGAGTCCAAATAATTAAAACATTTTGAATTGCTTCACATTTTCTCTGTTATAATTCATGTGATCTAAAGTAATTGTTCTGACATATCAAGTGAAAAACATGTACATGGTAAGGCGTGGGAACTTTTTTAAAAATGAAGTAAAAAACTGTACACATTTCAAAATTAATTATTGTTGTTTTTCTCCTGTTACACAACACGGGAAATTTGGTTTATTACCGTTTATACTGGTTGAGTCGAATTCTGTTTCGGTCCACTGTTTCAAGCATCTCGTTTGGTATATTGACAATTTTGGCTCGGATTTTTTCTGTAGTTTTTCCAGGGTCTGGGAACAATTGTTATAAACTCGGTAATTGAGATTACTCTACAAGAAATAATCACATAGGGTTAAATCAGGCAAGCATGCTTCTCTCAGGAAATTCAGCCGCACGGGGAAGATTTCTTTTAACAAATGCATTGATGTCCTATTTGTGTGGGTTGTAGTCCAATCTTGCTAAAACCATAAATACGTTGTCCAGTTCTTTAAGAGCAGCAAAAATACGCCTAGATCATTTTTTAATAACATTCTGATTTCACGTTTACTGTGAAAAATACGTCTAAATATAAGTCTCTGCAGTAAAAGTGCGCTGCTCCCTAACTAAAGCATTTTTGCAACAAAAATTAATAGGGACACAAAGTTCCCATCCAGGTCCTTCCATTAAGCTCTCCCTCACTTTTCTGTTACTCTCACCAACTTTATTGCGCCCTCTTTAAAAAAGGAAACTCCCACGCCCCACCCTGTACATTGGGGTCACGAGGGCATGGTAAGAATAGGTTGGAAAACACTGGCCTAGATGCAAATACCAGGAGCATTGCAAAGTTATACATGATGGTCAGTCGAAAGTCTAAAGTTGTTTCGCCTTCACTTTTTACCCATAGTATAGTTTTCACCCTTTATAAGTTATTTATATTATGTAAGGTCGTAATTAAACTCTTAATGATATAATTTGCAATTGGCAAAGTTCTTAAAGAAAAAATTATGTATTGTTTGTAGTTCTTGCATCCGGATGCTGATACGAAGGTCGTTTGATAAGTATGGTAAACACGTGACATCTTGAAAGATCGACTCTTCGATCCCTCAGGCCAAATTTCAGTGATATGTAGTTTATGTTAATGAAAATAAAAAAATATTAGTGCAGTGATAAAACAATTTTATTCATAGAAATAGACAGCAGCGCAAAGAACTCTGCTACTGCATTGAAGACTTTTTATTTTTGAGTAAACGAATTTAAATATTCCTGAACCAGCACGCCAGAGGAAGTGCGCCCCGAACGTCCAGTTGAGGTCACCACATTGGATTTGATGTAAAACATATATGGTATGATTATAGAAGATCGCCAAATGAAGGTGCATACGATTGCTGAGTTCATAGGCATGTTCACAGAAGGAGTACATAACATCTTGCAAATAAATCTAGATGTGAAAAAGCTGTGTGCACGGTAGGTGCCGTCATAGATCATTCTGGATCAAAATATTCGCGAAAGGACGTTTTAGCACAGAGTTTAGTGATATTTAAGCGCAATCCGCAAAACGTTTAACGTCCGTTTGTGACTGTTAACCCACCACTACACTTTCAAGACGAAGGGCAGTACTGTTTTGTCGGCTCAAAAGGTGATGGCCACTTTTTTAGATCCTTAATGAATTATTCTAATTTACTTTATATAGAAGGGTCTAACAATAACGGAAGAATATTATTCAACGTTATTGGACTATTCGAAAAATCAGTTAAAAGGATATAAGTCAAGATTGGCCCGCAAAAATATGCTCTTTTCTGAAGACCCACAAGTCGATCGTAGCAATTACAAAATTACACGAATTGAGCTATACATTGATTTCTCAACAATCCTATTCTCCAGATTTGGTCACATGCGATTTCTTCCCATTCCCAAACTTAAAAACTTGGCCAGATAGGAAAACATTCTCGTCAAGGACGTCATCGTCACCGTGAATGAGTATTTTGTAAACTTTCAGACAGTCTATTTTTTCGACGGTATTAAAAAATTGGAAACTCGGTGGACTAAGTGCATAGCTTTTGGAGGAGATTATGTTGAAAAATAAAGCAGATTTAAAAAATGTTTTACAGTATTTTTTTGCCAAACTTATCAAACGACCCACGTATTTACAAAAAGAGAATAATTGAGAATGATATCATTTGTTAAATTACATATTTAATTGTATTTTTCATTTAATCAAGACAAATACCGTGCGATCATTTAAATTATGATTTAGAGTAGGGGAATTTTTTTGTGCGGTTGCCCAGAATGTTAAATAAATTTGAGGTAATAGTAAACTATGTGGTAACAGTCAATAGTGCCAATCTAATTTATAATTCAAAGCCTACTTTAAATTATGTTTTAAATGATCGCATGGTACATCAGATGTTAATATTAAATTAAAACAAAGCTGTGGGATTTTTTTAAATAAGTGAATGTTGCCAGTTTATAAAGATAAATATCTCACTGAAAAGTTATCTAAGTAACAAAGGAAGTGCTTATTAATAATAATTACCCTTCCGTTAGAAAATTACCCAATAAATCCATCCAGTTTAACCGGATTCATCCGATCGAAGGAAACATTCAAATTAAACGATCCCTTTAATTCCAGAAAGCATTACGCTAAATCAACTCCTCCCAGTAATGACACCGCGGAACATAATAAATCCACATAAATGTCTACAGAAGTAGAAAACCATCCCAAGATATTGAATCCCAAATAATGTAAAGCGACTGTGTCGTCAGTCAGTCCGCATCTGGCCTTTATTTCACTGCTGACTAATATGCACACACCTTGCACCCCCGCCCCATTTGGATCTCCAAGGGATGCACCTTTATGATTATTCTATATGAAATCATCTGGCGTGAAGTCGTTGCTCTAATGGCGGCATGAAAGAGATTTACTTGCAAATTTCGCTGAGTGCCAAAGCTGGTGTTTAATTATTAAATTTCACATCTCGATGATTGGAGGAGTTTAAAGTACTTTGGTTATGCGTTATAATATATATATATATATATATATATATATATATATATATATATATATTTGTTAGTTTTAGTTTTAATCCAAGTCCTTTCACTTCATTTTTTTTGTGTTATCTCTCCTTTCATTTTAAATTTGTATTTGTTAGTTGGTTTGAAGAGAATTTAATAAAGCGTTGTAACAAATCAAATTAAATAAGATTTTAAATATTTCATTGTATAATTCAATATCCGGAAGTGTATTTGCACGGGAAGTAGTTGTTTCAATGGATATTTATCGTCTTAAGTTGTCTTATTAATTAAGACATTGTTTGCATTTTCACGAATAGTTTTTCGTAATTTTATATATTATGTTTAAAGTGTGCAAACTATAAGAAGCGTAAGCTTATTTTCTCAAATTTAAATAGTCTTGAATTTGAATTTATCAGGTTATATATATATATATATATATATATATATATATATATATATATATATATGTATGTATATATATATATATATATATATATATATATATATATATGAATTCATTTTATTCACCTTGGATAACTGCGCAATACTAAAAGGAACTGGTTTTTTATATAAAAAAAAAAATATTAGCTATACTTACGGTAGTTTGAAGTCATATAAGATGAAATATCCGTTATGCATGAACTGAATATTTTGAGGTTAGAGAAAATTTAGATGTGCCAGCGTGGAGTGAATCGAATTTTCAGCCTTTTCTATACTAAAATGTACGTCATGCTTCCAAGCACAATGCAAATATGTTGGAAAATATTGAACACTTACTCTTACTCTGTGGGGTCAGAACGCTTATGGTGAATCAATGTAAACTATACCTTTACAACTTTAAATTGGGACTAATTAATTTTACATTGGGATGCTACAGATACTGGTAAATTTAAATATATTCTTCAAAACTAAACTCTGTAGAGGTTCTAGAGGTGTACAAGAAAGTAAAGAAAATCAATTTTACTTTAATTGTTGGCATTTTCTGTAACTTTAAATTTAAATCCATCCAATTTTAAATAAATGTGAATCTGTAATGATAACTATTAAAATCTGTAAAAAAAAATGGAATGGAAAGTATAATTAAAATTGGATAATTCTTGTTATCTGTTATATTTCTAAAACTATCATCACTTTCACAGTTATTAAAAAAAAAATTGAGGCAATCAAAAGATTGTTTTATATTGAAATATTAATATAATATAATATAATATTTATCTTATTGATGATAACAAATATAATACAATAAATTACAAATTGTAACGTATTATTATTAAGAAGGTTGAGATTTACTTATAACTCCATATAATTTCTGTATTTTTTTTGTAAGTACGTAAGTAAAATTTCGAATTTAGAAAAAAAATGAAAGTTTGGATTTGCCACGCGAGGATTTATCAAATAGTAGAAAACGCACGGAAGAATATTCTTCTTGCTGTAAGAAGTAGCTCATGTTAATATTTATATTTGTAAAAATGTCTGAATTTTCAAGATATTTTTATAAACAAAAATGTTTATCTAAAAATCGCGATTTTTCCTAACAAAATTAGGATTTAGAAACAATCCGGGCTGCCGTTACTCAAAATAAAAACCCAACGTTGACTGTTTATATCGGACATCATTTTTAAGTTCTAAAAACGAAAAAAGCTATGATTGAAACAAAACCTTTTTAGAAATTCGATAGCTAACAAAATCTAATTTCTAAAGACCTAATAGTTTTCACAAATTGGTTTAATATAGTCAGAAATGCTCAGTATTCCTCAGTACCGGGTCGGGACCACACTGACCAGGACATTAAGGTCCGAAACGCGTCTCTGGGTTTTCGGTGCCGGAATACCAAATACAAATTCAGTTTTGATAATACCTAATTATTCAATACAAGCTAATGTTTAGTCATTTCCTATTGTCTTGTAAGCTCATTATTGCTTCCTAAAATACTCACTTTTAGGAATGTATCACTTGCTTTATTTAAACCGCTGTTATTTATAAAATATTTATCGTAAAGTATTTATTAAAATAAGTAATCTATAAAACTTTATAATTCAAGATCAATCAAAGCTTTAATATGAGTTAAAAAATGTATTAGAGGCCTAAAAATTGTGCTTAAAACAAGCAATTAAAATTGATTTTTATTGGGTTTATTACTATTTGGATGTTTTTAAAAATGAAAAAAGTTGACAAAAATAATCTAATGAGAAAATGAATACCAATTTTTGTTTCCTATAAAAATGATTTTTTATAACTATTCACTTACCTTTTCAATGACTGATGGTCAAATACATTTCGGAGACCAAGAACACCATCTTCAACTTAGAAACTGCAAGTTACTCTAATTTTAAGATTATTTAATTCCGAGTCGATTACTTTATGTCACATTTTATAAAGGGTAAATTTAAAACAAAAATTAATATGGTCAGCGTATTAAGGTAACACCGGGTAACATTGACACAACTTTATAAATTATTTTCTTCCTTCTAACTTACACAGCATAGAGGGTTGCGTTTTTAGCTACAAGTAAAGGATATTATTAGCAAGAATACTGTGAAATTCATTTGAATGTTCTAAATTAGTTTTAAGGAAAAAAAACAGTTTTTTAGGAAGTTTGCAAATTGTCAATGTTACCCGACCTCAGGGTAACATTGACATACATAGTTTTATCTGCTATATATCAATGTTAGAAATAATTAAAGCAACATTAATACAGGAAAACCTTTTCTCTTCAAATTTTTATTATCAAACCTTACTCAAAACTACATATTATAAGAAACAGCAAAAAAGTAAACGTATGTATTATTATCACCTTTATTACACAATTAAAGGTCGCTTTGTTGCTGGACATCTGGACATGTGAAATGTATGGGAAAATAATGCATACCACGTTGGATGCGTGGCTCTGGAAGTACTCGAACGATATCTTTGCTTAATATGAAGCATTTATCTGGGTATTTGAAGTGTTTGCCTTTGTTTCTTAAAAACTTAAGTTAAATTTCTTATTGCTGTATGTCTTGAACCAAACCTATGTAATGTATAATACATGATTTTCATCGTCAGAATCGCCTTTGGGATGATATTTAGCAAGAACCCAAGGACCTATAGCAGCACTGCTCGAGTTTTCTTCCAAGACATCATCTTTTTCAGGCAATTCAGTTGAGTAATTTTCAGTGTCAGAAATATCACTATCTAAATCTTTTACTAATTTTAAACTAGCATCGCTGCCTGAGCTGCTATTTAGTAAAGCAGCAATTTGCAGCTTTCCATTGCAAAACTTCTTTGTTGCATTCTTCTTTTCTGACTTTTTGGTATCCTGAAAAAGCATTATATTTTGAATCTCTGCACTTGTCAAACTTTCTACAAATTTACGCCGAGCTCTTAACCGCTTCTGTTTTTCACTAGTTGTGTCATTATTTTTTAACACCGGCATCAATGAAAGTTTCAATTTCTTCGTTGGAGTTAATAAAGGTTTTGACAATGCTGAAGATGGTGTTCCACAAGAAGATGGTACTGCCGAAGTAGGTGTAACAGGATCACAACGAGCTGTTGAAGAAGCAGATGGCGATGTGGAAGTATAGGGCATTACCATATTATCATTTTCTAGATGGCCATCTAAAGTAATTTGGCTACTATTATTTTTGCGGAGTACTAGACCTTACTTAGGGAAATTGCTCATTACTGAAAGAAGAAAGCAAAGTTGATACTTCACTCTTGCTTACAGTTTTTTCCTTGCTTAAAGGATAAATTCCGCCACCTTCGAAGCCGCTAATAGCGTTCGCTCTTAAGAAACATCAATTTTCTTCAAGTGATTTTAAAATGCCCGGGATAGCAATTTTATCGACATTTATTAACCCTGTTACTATATAATAATAATAATAATAATTAATTGTCTTTATTCAATTAAAAGAAAATACAAAGTAAACAAAAAACAAAATACAGGCGAAGTTCAGCGATAGCTTAAAAAAAATATCTCTGCTCTTCCACTTAACCTGTGAGGAAAAAAAAAATATATATATATATCCTTTAAGAGTGCTAAAAGAATTACAGATTTTTTTTATTTCAATGTTCGTTCTAGAAATTAACTGTTTTATAACAAAAAGAAATAAAGAGAGAGAGAAAAAAACATATATATTTATAATGACAATAATTAAACTAAGATTCTATGGAGAAAACTTATTACATAATATATATTTTTTCATTGCTTGTTTTAAACTATTGTTTGTGAGATTTTTGAGTATATTGAGTATGGAATTATAAATTTTGTAAATACTAAATGAAAATGATCTAAGAAAAAATGATGTTTTATGTTTAGGTGGAGAAATCCTGCCTCTAAATCTCACATTAATGGTATGAACGTCAGACCGAAATACAATTCTTTCATAGAGATAGGGAGGATGGCGCGTCTGAATAATTTTATTATAAAGGGTACAACGGTGTAGGTTTCGTCGTTCGGTCATGTCTAGCCAATTCAAATCACGTAATTTACCTGATAGGTGACCATATTTTCGAATACCAAATATGAGCCTTAAACACGCGTTTTGAACCTTTTGTATGCGCAGTTTAGTATTACAGTCTAAGCAAGCATTGTAAACAACGTCCGCAAAATCAAAGTGACTCAGAACCAACGTGTCGAATAGGAATATTTTTATTTGCAAAGAGAGGACATTCCTATTACAATAAATCATCTTCAGATTAAGGTATGCTCGGAAAATGCACTTATTAATGTGAAGCTTAAAACGCAGATTCTTGTCGAAAGTAAGGCCAAGATTCCTTACGGAATTGACAAATTCTAAAGTGTCGTTAGCAACCATAATTATTAAAAGAGGTTTTGCAAGAGGCGTTAAGCTATTGGGACCAAATAGCATGGCTGTCGATTTTGAGGCATTGATTATCAAAGAATGTTTAGTTGACGTTTCGACCAGTTTTGCTATATCGGAAGTGATACACTCACAAGCGGACTCTGTATTTTCAAGTTTAAAAGAGTATAACAACTGTGTATCATCCGCATAAATATTTGCCGAACAGTACTTTAGAACATCGGTTAGGAAAATGTGTAGATGAAAGAAAGTATAGAGCCTAAAATGGAACCTTGGGGTACACCCGCGGTGACGCTTAACGACCCTGATATAACCTTATCAATTTTTACGACTTGAGACCTTGCTTTTAAGAAGCTCGTTATTAAAGATATTGCTTCTCTTTGAAATCCTACATAATGGAGTTTAGCAATTAATATATCGTGGTTTATAGTGTCGAACGCCTTACTATAATCAAGTAAAATAACTGATGTTAATAAACCTCTGTCAGTAGCTGTGATAATATCGTCAGTTACATTGAGCAATGCAGTACAACAAGAATAATTGGGTCTAAAACCAGACTGTTCCTTAGGGAGCAGGTGATTAACCTCAAGAAATTCCATTATTTGTGTTTTGATAACACGTTCCAAAATTTTCGAGAGTGTTGGCAGTATACAAATTGGCCTAAGGTCTTTGAAATCATTTGGACTCTTTGTCTTAGGGATGGGTTTTATTATACCTATCTTCCATAAATCTGGGAAAGTTGATTGCTTAATACAGCAATTTATAATATGGGTAATATACGGAACAATGAATGGACAAAGTTTAATCATAGTACTAGATATCTCATCAGCGCCTACGGTATTCGATTTGATTTCTGATAAAATTCGAACAATGTCTTCATTATTAATTAATTTAAAAGTTAATTTATCGGTTACTGTGGAGTAACTATTATCATTATAAAATGAGACCAAATCATCGTTCGGATTACTTTTAATAGAATTTATTAAGTAATTGTTATACCCGTTTACATCCTTTAGAAAGTTAGGAATGTTGTTCGTTTTGTTAATTAAGACTTCACTGCTTTTTAGACATTTCCAGATATTTGATCTATCATTTTTCATTACATACTCAAAATAAGCTTTTTTCTCTTTAGATACAGCCGAATTTACAGTATTTCTTAAATGTTTGTAATATAAAAAATCAGTTGGATTTTTAGAGTGTTTGAACCTTTTATAACTATTATTACGCAAATTTATCATTTCCCTAATTGTCGAGGTTAACCAAGGAGCTCTTTTTTTAGTGATTCTAGATGTTGTTAATGGAGCATGTGTGTCAAATAAGTGAATTAAACAGCTGCTTAAATATTTTATTTTGTCTTCAAGATTATTCAAGTATAGTAAATTGTCAATATGCAAAAGTTTTAAATCATTTAGAAAATTATTTACATCAAAATTGAGAAAATTTCGGTAAGTTTTAAAAATTAGGGTACGGCTAATAGAGAGAGAAAGTTTACAATACACTAAATCGTGATCAGCGATGTCGTGAATCTTAATAACATCTGACTCTATACATTTATTTTTGTTGGAAATGATAATCAAATCTATAATGAGATGGAATGAGAAGTCACACGTGTGGGTTGCTCAATAACTTGGCTCAGACCATAACTGTTTAAAAAATCAACAAAAGTAGTCGTATTATTGGAATTAAGATTCAAAATATTTATATTGAAGTCTCCCAAGCAAATGAAATTATCACATTGTGGAATAATATCAATGATGGTATCTTCAAATGTATCAATAAATGTACGAATACTAGTGTTAGGCGCCCTGTAAACAACACCTATACAAAATGTTTCACTATTAAATTTACATTTTATCCATAGTTGTTCTAAAACATTCGAAGATTTGGATGTTACATTTTCGAAGTGTAAATTGTCTCGAATATACAGACCGACGCCTCCACCACGTCCAAATTCCCTACGCAAGAAACCATATCCATCCAGATTAAAAGTATCAATATCAAAAGTTGAGTTGAGCCATGTTTCTGTTACAGCAATGAAATCATATTTTAACGGGCATACATGAGTTTTGAAATTTATGAAATTACTATTAATAGAACGAACATTAATATGACATAAACCAATATTCATATAATAATAAAACTAACTTATATTTGAGAAATATATATATATATATATATATATATAATATATAATAAATGTGTAGCCGCCGCAGCAATTTAAAGATAAACATTTGGAAAATACTATTAATATGAGACTGAATGCATGCATGAATTTAAATGCATGCATGACAATAAATAGAAATAAAGTAAGTATATTAGATTTGTGAATTACATGCATGATATTTATTATTAGCGGTTAATTATTCAATAGAAGTCTTCAAATATTTGTCCAGATCAGAGGAATCAAAAATAATCTTGACATCCTTGTTGTCTTGTTGTCCCCCTCATTATATGAAATGAAAATTTTTCCATCCCATGACCAAGCGTTGTTATTTCCTAGTTTATCACGTGCTAGTTTTAATAACCTGTATCTTGATGGTATCAGATCATTATTGATGAATAAACCGGATTGTTTTAGTCGGCGCCTGTTTTTTAATATAATTTTAGCAGAATCGGGAGAAGAAACATTGGCGATAACAGGACGGTTCTTCGTGCCTTTTTTACCTATACGGTAGCTGTGTTGTATGTTTTTTCCGTAATATTTAGTTTATTAATGAAAAGATCATGTAGTGTATTATTTAAAGTTTCATTCGGTGCTTCATTGAGGCCTGTAATTCGAATATTACTGCTTCGATTAGATTGCTCGATCTGATCAACACGTTTTTTTAGCTCTTTATTTTCATTTTCTAATTCTACTAAATGTGAATTAAATTTATCGCGGAGTTCGACTTTGACATTGCCGATAATTTTTTCCATCAGGCTCGATAAAAATGTCTCCTCGTTAAAAATGTCCATGACGGCCTCTTTAATTGTTGCTTTTAATTCCACTTTTCGAGTGAGCGGCATGGTGGAGATAGGTATAACAATGAGAGTACTTACAGAGTACTTGCAGGACGCTTTCGTTTGGTTATTATAAATTAACTTTGAGTATAACCCACACAAAAACTTATTGCATGCGGAGCTCACAAAAATCGACTATTCGCACTCGCCACCATCCTAATTTTAAAAAAACCCACATTTATAGGCTGCAGAACATGTGATGTGTGGGCTGGTAAACAGAGAAGTTCTATGTTATTTGCACATGCCAAATCAATTAAGGGCAATGTTACATGTAAATTGTGGCCGTCAAAATCAAAAATATTTGGCCCTTCCACATTACTAGTTGCCTTTCTAAAAACTTTTTCGAACCAATCGATAAATTGGGCAGCCTCCATCCATCCTGATGGAGAACAATTATACTGTGCATTCTCAGGTCCTCTCTGATACCAAGTAGACTAAAGATGCAGACCTTTAAAATATACAAACATAGGGAAGTAGTCCCCGATGGCATTGCAACATACTAACACCGCATAGGTAGTTTTTGTAACACTGCCTATCACCGCGTGTGGATTGCGCGACCCTTTACGACATAATATTTTTTGTGTGCCAACGTCGGTTTTGAAATTCGTCGCGTCGCAGTTATAAATAATTTGGGGCTTATTTTGCAGTCCCAGTCGTTCTATAGAGCTGTTTAACTTTATATAGAAATCTTCTAGCACTTCAGGGCAACAAGCTATTGCTCTATTCTTAGGAAGGCTTTGTGCTACTCGTCGGCTTATTAGGTGTTTCCAACGAGCTTCGAATCCTAAAACCCAATCCTTTCCAGGTAATCTGTCTTAAAATGGAGTCTCACGGCCCATTTGTATTAAATATTGTTGTACACATAATTGCAACTGTAGTCGGTCAAGTCCAATTCCCCAGATGGCTAGTTTTGCAAGAAATTGTACCAAAAATCTCTCTTCTTCGTTACTTAGCGCTGTGGGTCTTCCCACTTTTTGGCATTCAACATTTTTAAAATAATTCATCAAAGTTGTTCTGTTGATGCCAAATTGTTTGGCATTTCTTATCACGCTATAGCTATTATTGCGAACGGCGTCGATAGCCTTTTCCATATCTTGTATGTCAATGGTACCTGCAACATCAGGTCAAATTATTCTCTCACCAAACTAAATAAAACAACAGGAAATTGAAATAAATTGATAAACAAATGCAGAGAATGAATATTAATTGTCTTAAGCCATCTATAGACGCGTTTCGAGATTTATCCCTCATTTTGCATATACATTATGCATAGAACAGTAAAGCTGCCATGTAACTCAAATATTCATTGTATAATTCAATATCTGTTGGGGTATTAGCTCGAGAAGTAGTTGTTTCAATGAATATTTAGAGACTTATCTCAATGAGACTAAATTTATGCAGAAAGTCGATATTAATTTTAATTCGTTTTTATATTTTGTAAATATTCTGCAAACTATTGACAAACTCAATTTTTCTTTATGTTAAATTTTCTTTATGTATAGAGATGAACTTATTTAAATACTTTTTTCAGCACAATAAAATACTACAATTATAATTCAATAACAATATGAATTTACGCTATTTACACAAATTTCTATAATATTCTATACCCATATATTGCGCAAATATTGTAAATTTAATTTATTCATCCGGTTGATTTCGATGTAGGAAACGATTATTGGTGCAATGGACTTTTATCCTATATTCAGGTAATATGATAATCCGTTCCACTAAATTATTACTGCGCTTTGCTAATTTGATTTATAATTACGCTGCCTATTTATGTGTGTGTATACATGTGCAGATAATGATTCATGTGTATATTATAAACGTGAATGGGCGGCTTCCAGGTTCGAATTAGGTTTAGGCGCATATAGGCACGCATTAGTGCACATTGTGATCATATTCAGGCACTGGCCGTTTCGGATCAATGCAATTAATCAAATTGATTTATTTGTAAATTACAATAGTGTATAAAAAATAAACACAAAGAAAGTATTTGATTTTATATATGACAGTATGAAAAATGTATAAATTAATTTTGATAATAACAAAGACTTACATTCATAAATATCTTACTAACATTCGATTGAAATTTTCGTATACATTTCTATCCATTTTCGTTGTCTGGTAAATTCCTAATGATTATCTAAAATGAGTAATATGTTTAAACTGCACGATAACGTATATGCTAGTCTAAGGTGTCAAATTGTTTGGAGTAAACGGCAAAGCTGTACTGATGAGAGATCAATCTCTAAACGCGTTTATAGATAACCAACATAATTTGACCTGAATTATTACATTTACAGTAGGTTACTGCATGTAACAGCAAACATCTGTTGTATAATCCATACATTACCTCGGGAAATGGTTGTTTCAATGAGTGTTTGATTTTGTGTTTGTAAGACAAATTTGTTGTAGATTGCGCAAAGAATCGCACTTATAATGTTCTAAATGAGTAATTGTTGCTTGTCTGAAATTACATAAATATTGTGTTTATAAATTTATGCAAAAAGCATCCTATTTATTTTCGATTTATTAAAATTTCAACAATATTTTTAGGCATACATTTTCAGTCGTATTTTTTTGTAAAATATATGAATATAGTTTTTTTTTGTTACAGGTATGTATCCTATTTTTCGTGATTCGTGATTTCGTGATTCTGCTTAAGTGGTAAGTTTTTGTGTTAACAATAATAGCAAGAAAAGTAAATTTAAGTCAAGTATGTTAAAAAAATAGAACAATAAAAATTATGGTTCTATAAATAGGTACTATATTTTATTTAATTCTAAATGTTGAATTCAGAAGTGCCTAAAAAGTTAAGAAACTTAACTGTACATTAACATTAGTAGAATTATAATATAGGGTTTTCCATTAATTAATAGTTTAATTATTTAAAAACAATATTTTTTTATGAAATAGTGTTAATATATTATTTCAAAACAAAGTACAAACTCCACGATTAGTTGTGACATCTGGTAAATAGCCACCTCGGCTTCTTCTGCAAATGGCGTTTCTTTTAAAAAAGTTTTGCATCACATTTTAGCATTTTAACTCTGGCTCTATTTGACCAATAAAAAAAAATTAATCTCGGGTCGCTGCGCGATCCTCGACACATTTTCATGGAGCTTTTCTAAACTCAAAATTTTTCTTCATGTCTAATATGGGAGTGGAAAACACTCGTTTAAAGTTTTAACTTTAACTCTTGTAAGAATATCGGAAAATTTATAGCGCATGCATATGTATGCTTTAAAGAAAAATTCCCTGTATAATATAAAATACGGGAAATACGGGAGTTCAAGTGGGTGAGTTACATATGATTGAATCATAACCATTAATATTTACATCAGCATTATCAATATCATCTGTTATATGTGTTTCAGTGTTGAATAGCGAATACATAAAAATGTAACTAAATGGAAAATTATGTGACGCTAATGTTATACACAAAGTACAATATTATGTTTTTCTTTTTAAGAATAGCGCCCACTGCTTTAATTTTATTCTATCCCTGTCAATGTTATTATATCGCTCTGCTTCTTTCTTAAACTAGCGAATTCTGAAAATGTTTGTACATCGTCAAACTCATAGATGTTCGTTAGCATATATTAACCATACCGCGAAAAATACACGGAGTTGTATATCTACATGATTCGCCATTCATTGGTTTCAGTTAATAATATAATTTAAAACGTATGTGTATTAATATATAACGATAATTCGTCAAGCTGGCTTATATAAGAATAATACAATTACATATTTGCTATGTGTTTTGTCCGTAATTGATTTTTTTATATTTTCTCAGGAATGTAACTTTTTTGTCTCCAGCACTATAAAATACATGTAACCTTAATCGCAATGATCTATTTTTGCCAATAGAATTAGAACATATAAAAACTTCATCTAAATTTCCATCATATCACGTTTGCTATCATTTGAAACAAGTTTGTAGATGAGGAGTAAAATGTACTAAATGTAATATTTTACTCCTCATCTACAATCTTTTCAAATGATCATAAGCCATATAACAATGCCGTACTGATTCCAACACATTTACTTTACTAATACCTATGTATATTAGTATTTTCTGTCAATACAATGTATAAATGTATTAGGATCACACTCAAGTATTAGTCAAATTTGTTAAACATACTTCAGGGTGATTTATATGTAATTTTTCATTCAAAGGTATGAATTGTATCATTGATATTACTTTGATTTAAAACTATATTTAAACGATCTTTATTTGTCCACTCCTGAATATCTCAAATATTGAAGATTCCAAACCTTTGATTCCACTTCTTGATATACATAAAATCGTATTATTACCTCTAACGATAGACTTGCTTTTACCTTATATAATTCCTAATTGTTCTCAGCAATAGTATTGCTTTTTGCTAAATTTCTAACTTGAATATTGTTTCATTTTGGATGAAATGTATTTGCCAAATGCTTTCTTGTTTCCTTAGTTTCTACGTCACTCTTCGGTTTAATTAAAAATATTTCTTGTTTATCACTAAATTAACTCTTCTACATATGACAACAACAACAACAACAAATCTTTATTACCAGAGGATTCAAAATAAATAAATACATTATTCTAGACAATAAATAAATAAACTTAAATTCCTCTTGACAACTGGCTATCTACCAGAGGTATTTTCGCCGAGAATTGATGATGATGATTATGCTATTTTATTTGTCTGTGTGGGTGAAGTGATGATATGATGTCGAAAATGGTAGATGTTGGATTTTTGTGTTACTAGATAACATTAGGGTTTAGGCGTTTCAGTATTGGGAACGGAGTTGGAAGTTGGAAGGTTTGTGATCATGTTTTTGAATATATACGATGATTCCAATTTTTCACTCAGGGGGAGAGTATTGGGATTGGTAACAATAATTTAGGATTTCTAGGATGTATTCGTGGATGTGAGTAGAAAGGGATTTTATAATGCATCTATGAAAAAAGTCGTCCTGGGTCTGAATTTTTTCCTCCATCTAGGATCTCATAATAGTCTTTTTCTGTAAATTTATCAGTCGCTGTCAGGGGGATAGGCCGATGGATATAGTCTTTGTTGTAGTCATTTACAGTGTCATAATTATTGTTGCCAAATGAAGAGTCTTCTGTTAGTCTGTATGTAGTGTCAAAGTAATTTGCAATTATTCTGTCTGTTTTTTTTTTTGTATTTTGACAATTTTTTTAAATTTCTTACCAGTATGTTTTGCCCTGCGCGTTATTGATGCATTGACAGCATTTAATGCTAGTTCTCTGTTTTGTAATGGTTGATTAATATTTTGATGTTCTTGTTCAGTTTGTTAAATTTTTGTCGGAGTCCTTGAGTGCCAGTTTGTTGAATGTCTCTATATATCTGTTGTTTATGTTTTATCAGTCTTAAAATAAATCTTAAGAGAGGATATTTGTAATGTCGTTTTTGTAATTTTGGAGTATTGCTTTGGACAGATTGTGAAAGGGTGCTATTGAATTGTAGGATAGAGGATGGGTCGATATTTGGGTGGCTAGTGATGTGGTCCGTTATGTCTGAAGAAACTTTATCCTGCGGAAATTGAAGTAGAACGATGGGGGTTGTAGGGTTAGTTGAAGTTGAGTGTTTATTAGGAATTGTATGGCTAAATGATCAGAACAAAGGTCAGGAATTAATTTTACATAATGAATGAGGTGGTGAATTCTTTGTGTACATGGGAGGATATCTGGAGTGGTCGATTGTTCATCATATCTGATATATGTAGGAGGGGTAGTTATACGAACGAAGTTAGAGTTGGTAAGGAATGGGGAGAGATGAAAATAAAATCATCAATTGGGGAACGGGGGTGTATAGATACTAGGAATATGTGGATAACAAGGAATAGGACGCTGATGGTGCAGTGTAATCATTTATTTAGGAGATTATTAATTTTGGGTGGGTTAGCTTTGCCAATCTTAATGCCAGGAATTGGAGCAACTAATGAATGATGATTTATTGGAGATGCAGTTAATGTTGTTATATAAAGAGCATACAATAGCCATTGTTAATATTTGTAACGGTAGCACGTGCCCGGGCTCTACGTATTATTTAAAGTTTCGTTTTATAATTGTTTCTTTATTTTTTTTTTTGCTTTACTATAGCTAGGATTTTACGATTTTTCTGCCTTGGCATTTACTTGACCAAAAACTACATAACCTGTTGTATATATTGGTTTTTCTGTTTTTAAGTGCGTTAATTCATATTTCAACCTAATAAACCTATTTCCAAAAGCCTCTTGTCTTCGAGCAATGTTTTATTTAACCGTTTTGAATTGTTAATAAAACAGAGTAGCTTACGGCGACTTGATTGTATTATACACAGCATTAGTAGAAATTGCATACCTTTTATAGAAATTTGTACGAGTTTTATCTGAATGAACGAGTTTTTATGGTAATTTTTTGTAATAAGTTCGTGAAATCAAAGTTTATATAAGAGTAAAGATATTGCAACACGAGCCACGTGCGAATGTTGCCATTTAAGCTATACAGAGTATTTCCAAAAATTTGAAAGCAAATGATTTAGGGGTTTTTGAAAATAGGCGACTCATTTATTCATGGGTTAAACGTTCGGTCACGTTTCTTACTGTATCATGGTAACGCTTCGATATGAATATTACTCCTACTAGAATTTAAACTCAGGAATTGAGTAATGTAGGATTTATTCATCGGTAAAAGTGGGCTTCCAAAAAAGTGACATAAATAGTGAAGCATAGCTAATTAATGAATTATAATTAATTAATATGAGCAAAACAAATAGATTTAAGCGTAATATTACACAATAAAATGAAAAATTATTTCAATTCATAAACTATTTAATAATGACGATGTAAGGTGTTAAAACGTTCTTCTTTGTATGTGGCGAATGCGCACGTGTGTGGCATTTTAAAATTCAGCGCTCGTCCGCCGGCTGTGTGTTCTAAAAGCGTATTGTGCAAATGTGACTAGCAGTTACTTTTAATTCAATTACTAATGGAACACAGGAAATACAATTAACTTTCGCGCAAACCACTTTTACGTTATGCGAAATTGCATCAAAGCGAATTTATCTTCCCTCACTATACGGGTTTATTTAATTTTTCGTGCAATTTTCATGTGTGCACACTACGTGGCCGATGTAGAGAAAAAAAAAATGATAGGCAGGTGTTGTATGCAAAATTTTCGTTGCATATTGAAAGCGATTTAAAGAGGGAAAGCGATCGTTTAAAATAATATTTGAACTTTCAAGAGATAATCAATTTCTCAATGAGAAATAAGCAATAAAAAATCAGTGAACATTTTATTCAGTGTATTTCGAGAATTGATTTTATGCGTTTAATTTTAAGGGTAATAAACTAAATTATAATTTTCAATTGTAAGTGACATGCACTTGTTATTGCCTGTTATGAAATATTTTTATTTATGAGTTGTGGATTATTTATTTATTACAGATTATGCAAATAATATGATAATAATAATGATAATAATAATAATGATAATAATAATAATGCTAATAATGTCTCATTATTTCAAAATATTTCCAAATTTCACAATAGAAATTGTCAATACAGCACGATGGTTTTGACCGTTACTCGTGGTAATCCATATCAAAATTAAATGAAACTATTACTATGTTTTTTACCACTTTACCAGTAAAAGTGGTAAAAGCCATAGTAATAGTGTATTTAATTTTGCCAATACAGGTTAAAATAGTGTCAAATACATTTATAACCAAAATTTACGCAATATCTAGAGCAGTGCTACCCAAAGTGTGGCCCGCGGACCGGTGCCGGTCTGCAGGACTTATTCTGCTTGTCCATCAAAGTTTTATGTCGAATTTATATACATTAAAAAAATGTATATAGTTTTCTGAATATTGTTTGTTTTTATTATCACGTAAAATGTAACTCCAAATCAATGGAATGTAGAGATCTTGAGCATGGTGGTTGGGAAACATCAATTGCCTTCACATAAAATCAAAATCAAATATTTTGCAAATTAAATATGCCAAATTTGGCATTTTTAACTGTGTGGTATAGTCCCACACCAATGCTTGAATGCCTGAAATCAGGCTATTTCAGGCATTTATTGTTTATTTTGTCCTACATGAGACGATATTTTATTTTAAAAATTATAAACCTTTCCCATTATTTTTCATAAATATTTAAATTTTGTATTATTTTGTAATCAATAAATTAGATGAAGGATAAAAATGTTAGGAATGATCCGAGAATCGAATTTTCGAAATTGTTAATTAACCTAATAACTGCCTTATAAAAGCGGGACCGGTGTGAGTCCCGAAGGGTCTGTTCTGTTATAAGCCGAAACAAAATAAAGGGCGTCCTTTGAGAGTTTTAGAGATTCCGGGACGATGATCAGCTTTTTTTATCCCTAGAATTTAATCAAGCCAGCTGGATAGAAGCTCAAGTTGTACGGAACTTTTTTTTTGTTTACTTACTTGTGGCATTCATTACTCGAAATACACTACAATGCAATGTTTATTGATATTAACAGAAGAAAATATCATTAAATAAGTAGTAAAGAAATATGTTTTGTAATAAAGATAGTCAGAACGTGATAAAATATGCATTTCACCTGTAATTAGTATATTAGCAAATTAATTTATGGTTTACAAAGAAATATATTTATGTATGTATGAATAAAGTTTTAAATTCTGCAAATGAAATTACCGATTAAAAAAGGACGATTTAAATAGCTATTTTAAATCTGCCCTTTTATATACAGGGAATTTTTCTTTAAGGTGAACATGCACAAGCTCTAAA
The DNA here is from genome assembly GCA_932526585.2 of Philonthus cognatus. Lineage (NCBI taxonomy): Eukaryota > Metazoa > Arthropoda > Insecta > Coleoptera > Staphylinidae > Philonthus > Philonthus cognatus. Next base: position 62,995,817 of record OW052241.1, on the reverse strand, counting down.
TTTTTATACGTTTGTTGTTTTTATAAAGAGTTCAATTTGAAACTTCAAACGAGTGTTTTCCACTCCCAGACAAAGCATGAAGTAAAATTTCGAGTTTAGAAAAGCCCCGTGAAAATTTGTCTCGGGTCGCACAGCGACATGAGACAAATTTTCTGGGCTTTTCTTAACGCGAAATTTTACTTCATGCGCCACGTGTATAAAACACTGATTTCTAGTAAAGTTCGAATACACATAAATTTTACAATATTTTAGTGTTTTATACGCGTGGCGCATGTAGTAAAATTTCGAGTTCAGAAAAGTCCAGAAAATTAGTCTCGGGTCGCTGCGTGACCCTTGAAAAATGTTTACGGGGCTCATCTAAACTTGAAATTTGACTTCATGCTTAGTCTGGGAGTGGAAAACACTCTATTAAAGCTTTGAATTGAACTTTTAAAAAGAACAACTACTATCTAAAGATTTACAGAAAATATTTAAAATACGTATACTTTATAAAAAAAAACTCTCTGTATGTATACGCTATAAATTTTCTGATTTTCGTTGTTTTTTAAATTAGTTCAATTTGAAGCCAACCAAACCAAATTATCATTCTTTTATAAACTTGAAATCAGTCTGGAAGGGGACAACATTTGTTTACAGCCTCAAATTGAACTCTTTTAAAAAGCAACGAATATCTGAAGATTTACAGCATGTAATTAGGATACGTATACTTAAATGAAAAACTCCCTGTATCTATTTTACAGTTATTGATTGATCACAGAAATCACAAGAAACCTATAAAATAGTTTTTAAAGATAGTTTTCTAACTTGGCACAATTTTCTATCCTTTTTTAAAAAGCAAGGCATGTCACTTTGGAATGCTGTATTTTAAAGAACCTTATTAAATGTAAATATTTTAATTATTTACAATGAACTCTAAAACCCCAGAATCATGTTGTGAGTACACATGTTTAATCATAACTTGCCTTGTTAAATGGAATAAGGTATAACTTGGAAACTTTATTTACAAAATCCTGGCGCATCCACCAAATATTCATTGCATGTTACGCAGATTTTGCGGCGCAAAGAAAATATTTCAATTATTTACAATGAACTCTAAAGCTCCAGAATCATATGATTACACATGTTCAATCATGCCTTGCCTTGTTAAATAGAATAAGCTATATCTCGGAAAATCCTGGCGCGTCCACCAAATATACATTGCATGTTACGCAGATTTTGCTGCTCAAAGAATATGTAAATATTTTAACTATTTATAATGAACTCTAAAACCCCAGAACCATATTATGAGTACACATGTTTAACAATGTCTTGCCTTGTTAAATGGAATCTATATCTTGGAAACTTCAATCAGAAATCCTGACGCATCCACCAAATATGCATTGCATGTTACGCAGATTTTGGGGCGCAAAGAAAATGAAAATATTTCAATTATTTATAATGAACTACAAAACCCCAGAATTATGTTACAATGAACTCTAAAACCCCAAATTCACACATGCTTAATCATATCTTGCCTTTTTAAATGGAATAAGGTGTATCTTGAAAACTTTCTTCAGAAAATTCGCGCATCCACCAAATATGCATTGCATGTAACTCAGACTTTGCGGTGCAAAGCAAATAGAAATATTTTAATTATTTACAATGAACTCTAAAGCCACAGAATCATATTATAAGTACACATAGTTAATAAGTTCTTGCCTTGTTAAGCCATATCTTGGAAACTTTCTTTAGAAAATCCCGGCGCATTCACCAAATATGAATTGCATGTTACGCATATTTTTTATCCAAACATTGGAAACACATATAACGAATCTCTATATTTATAATTAGCAGATGATACATGTTTATAAATGTTAAACACATGAAATTATTAAGTGGCATTAATTTTTTACATACTAAACCGTTATTGAATTGATAATATAAATGATATATTTCCAAAAATATGGTTTCTTACCACATTAATAATCTATTAGAATTGTATAATTGTTTCTATTTATAAACCACTGTCCGTTTATTTTTCTATGAAATCCTAGGTGCGTTGTTAAACAGAGGCCCGAAACGGGGCTTTTGGCGCTGTACGCCCTTTTGTGTTTATTTTATTTCGTCGGTTTAATTTGGCTAATTAGCGCCGAGAGGGCCGTAACAAATTGTAATTTTAATAGTCACGAACCCGGCGGAATTAAAAATCGTTATAATTAATTCCAAGTTGCAATAATTCGTTGATGAATCGGGCCGTTTGCGTCCGCACTAATTATCCCCCCACTAATTATTTAATGGCGTCCTGATGAATAATTATGATTGCCTTTTAGGTACATATATAATAATTCTCGCCTAAGTTTGGAGGTCTAATAAAATATTCATTTAATTTAATTATTATTAACCAATAAATTTACCTAATTAATAAACATGATTAGTTGATCATTAAATTATAAATTTAATGCATTTTTTATTAGGATTTAATATTATTACAAAGAATATTCTGTGAAAGAAATTGTAAATACATAGATTCAGTATGATTCAGTGTGTATTGAGCATTAAAGTCCTGTGAGTTTTATTAAATTTCTACACCTAAACTTGCAAATAAAATAAATAAACAACTAAATAACAAACCATCACAAATACTTGAAAATATTTTCCAAATAAACACTTTTTAGCGTACTTATCTCAAAGCAAAAATTAATTACCTCCATTAAAACCCGTTTAGGCACGAGAAACGAAAATGGATCGCGCAAATTTCTTTTTGATCTGCACCGAACGCAGGGAAATTAAAAATATAACCCGGCGACGGAGCTTTTGAAAGCTCTCGCCCCTTCCGGTTATGAAATTTTTCAGTCATTAGGCACTCCCCGGTTAATATATTAAACGCTTTCGGTTTCAGCCTCTCTTTCCGGCCTGGCCTTCAATCAACCCTCAAATAATTTGTCAATCGTGATAATATCTGAGACATATCTGAATTTAGCGTTAAATATTTTTTTTAATAAAATATAATTACTGTAGAAAAGTTTTCAATTTCACTCAAGATGTTAAATAATTCATAGTGGAGCATTAAATATCGATCTTATATCCATTAGTAACCCCTTAAAATATAATTCAGGATTAACATTACATTAACTATGTAACGCACTTTCAATATTTGCAGATGTATCTATACGCAGAAGACATAGTGATAATCACAAAAGAAAGAAAACTAATGAAAAACATACTACAAGAACTGGTAGAGCAAGGAGGAAAAATTGGGCTATTTATTAATAAGGAGAAAACAAAATTCATGAAAATTGGAAATAGAAGTGATATAGATAAAATAAAAATAGGAAATCACGAATTTGAATAAATCAATACGATAAATTCAAATTCAAATCTATTTGAATTCGAGAAAATAAGCTTACGCTTGTTATAGTTTGCACACTTTAAACATAATATATAAAATTACAAATAAACTATTCGTGAAAATGCAAATCAATACGATAAAATATTTGGGGATTACAATAAGCGATAGCAGCATTGATAACAAGGAAATTGAAGAAAAGATACAAAAGGCAAATAGCGCATGTTACGCGAACCGCAAGGTATTAACAATTAAAACAAGATGTAAAAACGTGAAAATAAAAATTTATAAGACGGTTATAAGACCAACATTAACCTATGCTGCTGAAACAACGACAATGTCAAAAAGAGAACAACAGAAATTACGAGTAGCTGAACGAGGAATTATTAGAAAAATACTAGGTCTAATTAAAATAGAAGAAACGGGAATACGACGAAGAAATAACAGAAAGAATATTAGAAGAGCTCGAAGGCAGAGACATTGTGAACATTATTAAGACAGCTCGTATAAAATGGTTGGGGCAGGTATGGAGGACAGAGAGTAACAGCAATATAAAAACAGTAATAGAATGGACATCAAACAGAAAGAAACGAAGAGGATGACCAAAAAGCAAATGGCAAGACGAGGTAGAAGCAGACCTTAGAAACATAGGCCTTACAAACTGGAAAGAGAAAGTACAAAACCGAAAAATAAGGAAAGAAATAGCAAATGCAATTATAAACTTAGAGACGGCGCAGTATCGAAGAAAGACGGAGGAGTGAAGGACACGTCGATAATGGTTGTTACGTAAGTTGTAGTTTCAGACTTGAAGAAGAAGGCAGTGTTTGTGTTCTATTGATAGGGTGATTTGTTTTTTATTAACGCGAGTTAAAAATGGAGCCCAAACCGGTCTCGGGTACTGTGACTATTAGCGATCAAAAATCAAAGCGCTGAAACGAAGATTTGAGCTTGAAACTCAAGCTTTATTGCATTGAATCATCAGTAATGATAAAATGTGGGTTCAAGACTTTGAACCAGAGTTAAAATCACAGTCTGACAAGTTAAGAGGTCAATCATCCCTATTTCGAAACAATCATCATGACAGACAGAGTTCCATGTCGATGAAGTGTCACAGGGGAATTATTGTGATTTTCATTCAAATTTTGAACCGAAAAATGCAGAAAACCCGACCTTAGGGGCCACTCATTTTCTACAACAACTCACGCCCGCACATTGCCAATGTCGTAAATGAAAAGATGTGTTGTGTAAGTTGAGTAGTGTTACCTCATCCACCCTACAGTCTTAACATCACCTAGACTTTGACTTATGCCGAAAGATGAAACAATCTATGCGAGGACGTCGTTATTCATCTCTAAAACAGCTTTTTGTCGCCGGTGACCGACATATTCATTAGATGAAGAAAGATTACGTATTAGATGGTATTTTAATGTTTCCCAGACGTTGAGAATCAGTCATTGGGAAGCAGCGAGATTATGTTAAAGGATTGTAAAGAGATTATATTAGAAAAATAAATATGTAAGTAGATAAAATGTAATGTTCAATATTTATGGAATGACCCTCGTATAAACAATTCATGAATAAAATTGCTGTGTTTTTAATAACTATTAATCATTGATTAAACTTAATAAGCTGTGATGCATGTGGGCATAAATATTCAAACATTTATGGTTGTATAGTTAGATAATAAATAATTATACACATTTATTCTTCACCAGCGATATACCTGAATTAGACCATGATACGATAGCCACATTTGCCGACGACACTGCTATATTGGCTGCAAACCTCGATAAATAAAATTAACATCTGGACTAAGCAATGGCCAATCAAATTGAATGAGACTAAATCGGTCCACGTCAATTTCACAAATAAAAGGAATCTACATATCCCTGTTAGTATGAATGATATCCAGGTACCATATGCTGATACAGCAAAATTTTTGGGTTTTACACTGGACGCTAAGCTACGCTCGAGAGCTCATGTCAAAAAGAGAAAAGAAGAACTGGACATCAAATTTCGAAAAATGTATTGGCTGCTTGGTCGGAACTCCACCCTGTCAATCTACAATAAATTACTGCTGTATAAACAAATTCTCAAGCCCGTATGGACATATGGCATCTAGCTGTGGGGTTGTGCCAAAAAGAGCAATATAGAAATAATCCAGCGATACCAAAATAAAGTACTGAGTAGTATTGTCAATGCTCCTTGGTATTTCCGAAACAGTGACCTCCACAGGGACTTGGAAATGGATACTGTTAATGAGACAATACACAAATTTGCCGAGAGTCATGAACAGCAACTTCTTTAACACGTCAACATCACAGCCATCCAGCTCCTCGATAACACAAATTTGACCAGAAGACTACAGCGGACTAAACCGTTCGAGTTAGTTTAATATTGTGTTAGTGCAAAAGCAGAGCATAGTGCTAGTGTACACATTAATTAGTGTAATTAAGTTATTAAAATCTAAGGGATACTAATGAGTAAACCCTTAGTATTAAACCTTTAGTAAATTAAGTTATCTAAATATTACTCATTGATCCATTTGTGATCAGATAGTAATTATAGTAAAATACAACTAAGTGTTTTGCAAATAATAAAAAAAATACACATTTATTCTAAATTAATTAAAAAACTGAAACAATTATTATTGATCCCATGCTACTTATATAATTCATGTCAATCTCCCAAAAATAACTTTAAATCCATCCTAATCTTAATAAATACGCGTGAGAAATCCCACATTTTCAGATTTATTTCTCTCTCTTTTTGTGTCCGAACGAATACATCTCTGGATATACACATTTATATCCGCAAATGTATCGTAATTTACGTTCCCTATTTTTCCCCTTAACGGTTTCCAGCATGTTATGCAGTCATTAAGATTTCGTCGATCGAGCGCCGAACTCTATAATGAATTATGCAATCGGACACGGATTAGGTTTCACGTTTTATCGACAACCTCAATTATTGTCGGTATTGTGTCGTTATTAACGCCCTTGAGTTATTATTGTGCTGTTGAGCCACTTAGACGGAGGTAAATCGAAATAAAAAATGCGCCGACTGATTATCTTTATCGATGTATTCATTAAAACTCCACCTAACCTAACTAAAAAATTCAAGAACATAAAAATCTTGTATATTTGTGGATGTATTACAAATATGTTTCTTAAATGAATAATGCGATTGTGTAAACAATTTGTGAATAAAATTGTTGTGTTTTTAAGCAGTACTAATACTGATGAAGTTAAACAAGCTATTGTTATTTTAATAACGGCCGGTTTCATAATAATTGGGTTAACTTGACTTTAATAAAAGTCGAATTTAAGTTAAAGTCGACATTAAATATTGATGCGTTTTATAATCAATTTCTGATCTAACTTTAGTAAAAGTCGACTTTAAGGTAATGAATATAGGTTGGTAGCGACTTTTCATAGTTATTTTTATTATATAATATTACATAACCTTTATTTTGATTGTTTATATTTCAGTGATGTCATTGGAAACGTCACAACAAACAAAAAGTAATAATAATAGCTATATCATTTTTTAAGAAATAGAATAAATCAGTGTTTTTATACGCGTGGCGCATGAAGTAAAATTTCGAGTTGAGAAAAGCCAGAATTTGGATTTGGACGCTGCGCGTCCAAATCCAAATTCTTTGGGATTGTCTCAACTCGAAATTTTACTTCATGTTTAGTATGGGAGTGAAAAACACTCGTTCGACAATTGTCAATAGCTTATTTTGTGTATTTCTGTTTTATATAAAAAAGCGATATTAAGAAAAGTCGTGAAATGTTAAATATTAAAACAAATATTAAATTTATTAACAATGAAAAAAACAAACTAAGATTTTTTTCAGTAAAAACTGACATCAATTTTTATAAAAATCTTGTAAACTCACCAAAAGTGTCAATATTTTAAAAATCTAAATCTTGAAAATTCATGTAAAACGACCTAGAATTTGAAAATCAACAAGAATCTATGAAATTCCTTATAAATCGCCGAAATTGTTACATCTTGGAAATTTGCAGAATATGTCAAAATTTTGAAGATTAACGAACATCTCAAAACTTTCACTCTTTCAAAACTTTCACAAAAAATCGTCGACAATTACCTAAAAACGTGGATATTTATGAAGATCGTCTACGTTTTTAAGTTGTGCGAAAGTTTACGAAATGCACAAGATTCTAAAAATTGGCGAACAGTCATAAAAAGTGTCCAAATTTTTAAAATTAAAGAAAATCATGAAATTCATCAAAATTTGGAAGATAAACTTTAATCTTGTAAAGTATAAAAAACCTTAATAATTTTTAAATTTAATGAAAATGTTGATAAAACGTGTGCTACGATTAACTAAACCTAACAAAAATCATTAACATTAAGTTCAACGTTTTAAATGTTTATTAAATTTTTTTATAATAATGTATAAATAATCTATTACAAATATTTGCAGCTTTAATTTTAGCGTTTTACAGAAAACTGAAATATTTAATTATCCATACATCATTTCTGAAAAAATTATCGAGCTTTAAGGAATAATTTGTTTTTAAAAATCACATGTTGTTAAAGGGGACCCTCGTGGGTCAGGGAGTAGAGCTCCTGCTCTTGGGCCAGAGGGTCGTGGGCTCGAATCCCACCGGGGGGTGCCAGTTTCTTATGGGGAAATTGGCACCCTCTGGAGCCTTGGTTGTGAGTGAATGTGTTGTGCCGTCCATAATTAGTTGCATAAGCATGTAAAGAATTAAATACTTAAATGGAATAAATAAAATTAAGAATTGATGTTGGCCAATAGTCTACGTTACTAAGGCCAGGCAAAAGCCAAACCCCCCCAAAACAAAACATGTTGTAAAAATTAGTTTAAATCATTACAGATTATTAAGACAAAATTATTCTTCATATTGCCCTACAGGAATTTTACGTTTACAACCTGATGATGAAGGTTTTTTAAGTATTTTATTTAATATAGTGATAAATAGTTACATAACACAAATTATAAATGTATAACAAATTATGTTAAAATAAAATTTAGGTCAAAAGCAATATTCATTTGTAACGTTATGTACAAATATCACTAAGAACTTCTACAATTCTTTTTTGTTTTCTTGCGCTATTTCATTTTAAGTTAAGTTTTTTAAGGAATGAATTCAACCTGTTAACGAAACAAAATATATTTAATAAATTAGCCTGGTCGAGTCAAGTGAACTCTTATCCTTAATTTGAATTTGATAATCAAAATGCATGTATAGTATTTTTAATACCCATTTCGAATAACCCCATCCTTATTTATCAACCATGAATCAGATGAATCAAAAAATTACGAACAAAAATGAACGTCGATTACTAAATAGATGTTACGTCAAAAGTTTTATGTCTGTTAATGTCATTAAATAAAGCAAATAACGCATTTTAGTAGTGTATTAAAATGCGATATTCCGAGGAATCCAAAAAGCTAGTACTTATTGTAGTAAGTTATTTTCAAAATGAATTAGGATCTCGATTTAAGGTAATTTAAAAAGCGTCCGAAGTCCTAAAAGTTCCACAAAGCACGTTATACAATCTACAAAATAAATACAGATTAACGGATTTAGAATTTATAAGGAATATGTCTGCAAACGTTTCCTTAACAACCCTTTATCTGGTTTATGAAAAAATCAAAATTGACGGCATACGTATAAAGTTATAAAATATCAAATTTAAAATGAAATATTCTACAGTGTTTATATCGTATGTTCAATTAAAAAGAATCTCTAGTGTGCCATGGAAAATATTATAGGTTGACAACTCTCTAAATATACATTATATTTATTATGTCTGACGTTTTATATGTCAATTCATGAAGTGTGTAGCCATTTTAAATTCGAAAAAGGATTAAATCAGGGCACTCTAGAGGTTTTTTTTTATTAAACATATGATATTATTAAAGAAGAACAACCCTTCATGCGATTTGAAAAAAAATCTCAAAACTGACGGCATACGTATAAAGTTATAAAATATCAGATTTAAAACGAAATATTCTACAATGTTTATTTAATGTTCTGCCATTTTCGTTTTTATAAGAAAAACTATAAATGCGGTTTTAGGTTTCCTTCTTTTTATGTGAGAAAAAAAAGGAACCTATAATCACACATACAGTTTTAATTTTAAAAAAAGGTAAATTGTTAAAATTGCTAAGAGATCATGAGATACGAAGAAATACAACATTATAGTTACTTATCACTAAAACAAATACTTTTTAGCAAGTTAACATAAGTCACAATTCAGACGTTTTGTCAAGTTTTCGTGGGCTATTAAGGACTTTTTTCGATTTATCAAAAAAAAAACAAATAAAAGAAAAACCGAACAACTTGAAAACTATTCCAGAAGAAAGGCGATATGTGGATTTGAAGTATTTCGACGAGATCTACAACTTTCTTTTAAAACATTTTTTGATATTTGCTGATGATAATCTACGTTAAAAATATAAATTTATATGAAGCAATATAAAGTATTACTATTGATGTAAAGACTACTAACAATTTGATTTGTTTAAATTATTATTTTTTCATGTCATTTTAGTGCCTAATTTATTCATTGTTTAGATTTTATTTATACAATTATTTTAACTTGTCTGTTTTTTTATCGAATGTGATTTTATTGCCTAATTTATTCATTGTTTAGATTTTATTTATACAATTATTTTAACTTGTGTGTTTTTTATCGATTTTTTTTAACTTCAGTATTTTTATATACAGGGCGTTTCGGGAGGAATCTGCCAAACTTCAGCGTCATTTTGAGCAAAAAAGTTATATAAACATAGGTTGATATAACATAGAAGATTAGTGAATTATGGTTTGTTAAAGAAAACCTTAAGACTGTAAGAAGTTGGCTTTGGAAAGCATTGCTGTGCAATTATTTATTGCTGTCACTTATAAGTTAACCAAACTGGTAAATGTGATTATTTTGACCATGCATTTAAGGTTTATTAATGAAGAATCTGCAGGTATTCATTTAGTTTACGGCTTTTGTAATAATGTATCGATAAATACCTGTCAATTTGGTAGTGTATTATGATGTGAAAAACGATGATGATATTCCAGCACGGCATGCGCGGCAGCTCTAGCATTACCATTACAAAAGCAGTAAATAAATGTTTTCCAAAGCCAACTCCTTACAATTTTGAACCATTTTTTTTAACAAGCCATAAATAATTAACCTCTTTGAATCGGACCTATGTTAATATAACTTTTTTGCTTAAAATGACGCTGAAGTTTGGCAGATTCCTACTAAAACACCCTATATAAAAAAATATTGAAGTTAAAAATTCGATAAAAAAACAGACAAGTTAAAATAATTCTATAAATAAAATCTAAACAATTATTAAATTAGGCAATAAAATGACATGAAGTAAATTACCTATCCAAATCGGACCTATGTTGATTTAACTTTTTTTGCTTAAAATTAATTATGTAATAAACCCCTGAAGTTTGGGAGATTCCTTCCAGGACGCCCTATATAGAAAGTATTTCTTTCAAGTATGCATATCCCAATTATATGCTATAAATCTTCAGGTATTCACTGTTTTTTTTTTAAGAGTGTTAGTTGCAGCTATAAACGAGGGTTTTCCACTCCCAGGCTAAGCATGAAGTAAGATTTCGAGTTTAGAAAAGCCTGAAAATTTGGTTTGATCGCTCCGCGTCGCGGAGCGATCAAACCAAATTTTCAGGCTTTTCTAAACTTGAAATTTTACTTCATGCGCCACGCGTGTACAAGACTGATTTCAAATCAAGTTCGTATATAAATAAATTTTACAATATTTCAGTGTTTTAAACGCGTGGCGCATGAAGTAAAATATTAGACATTTCTAAACACAGAATATTTCTCCCTGCTTAATGTGGGATTGGAAACACTCGTTAGAAGCTTCAAATTCTTAAGAAAATATATTATCTCAACGCATCTTCTTAAAATTTTTAGCCTAAGTTAATTATACAATAAAATCAATTTTTTTTAGGAGAATGTTTTTATTCATTAAATTAATAATTATTTTATTTCATCTCACCAACAATTTAAATATTGTTCTTAATCTACCATATCGATAGCACTGATATTTACTGCTTTAGTTTTTATTTTCCTGAAGATGTATACTTTAAATAAATGTTGCACACCAACAACTTTTGGCCATATTTAATCATTTTCGCAGAAGGATTTTTAGAAGGACTAACACTCTTAGTTGTCGTTAACTGTTCGTATTACCTCTTTATTATCAGTTTACGAAAATTGAAATACGCAAAATAATAATCAAGCCAAATCGCGAAAGAATGACAGCGATGACAATACCTCATTTATCCATAGGCATGCGAATTAAGTAATTCAACAATTTACAACATCTTCAAAACATATTCAAATTTTGTTTGAAAAAATAATTTATCATTAACTACAGCCTTTTTCAATATATTAGTATCTGCATTCTATCTTTCCTTTTATTAAAATAATATATAATTTTAACCTTTTATTACAAATTGGTTCGCTAATGAAACGTGGAATACAAATAAATGAAAATTATATAAGCGCCTCTTTGAATTTGCTCACGATTTCAACCAATTAGAGAACAATGAGTACACTCTCATGTGAAATAGAGTATAGTAAATTATAATTATTAGATTTTGTTTTACAGAGAAATCCTGTTCCAACTTTTTTTAAAACTTTCATGTACAGTTGCGAGAGAAAAAAACTAGTACAAGTGAGAACTGGACTCACTTTGATTTTTCAAATTGTCAATCAAATTGACAAAACGGCGGAAATGTCAAACTAAATTTAATTAACGTCTACATGCCTCAACTGACTGAAACACAAAAAGCGATAATAACGACCCGTTTAGAGACGGAATTAGCATTAGAGACAAATTTGTTTAACTAGAAAAAAAAAAGGTATTTTAGAAGTGGCTAAAGCTCCCTGCTGTACTAATATTTTTCTCTCGCAACTGTACAATTGCGAGAGAAAAAAACTAGTGCAGAAAAATATTTGGCTCTGTAAACTGGACTCACTTTCAATTTTCAAACTGTCAATCAAATTGACAAAACGGCGGAAATGTCAAACAAAATTTATTAAACGTCGACATGCCTCAACTGACTGAAACGCAAAAAGCGATAATAACGGCCCGTTATTATTATTGTTGGCTAAAACAAAAATTGTTGTTAACCTGTACATGACAAGTTTGTTTTACAAGAAAAAAATAAGATATTTTTGCAGTGGATTAAATTCCCTGCTGTACTAGTTTTCATTCAAACATTCTTCAAACTTTCCATTTTCTTATAGATATCCAACAAGACATTTTTTTATATATTTTTTATATTCGGCTTTCGTAGCAAAATACTCAAGAGAACAGCAGCAGGTGTTCATTTAAAAAAAATGACTGTCGTCTAGTGTTATTAATTTAAAAAATTATAATAGTTCTCATCTCTAGAGTTTCAATATATATATTTTTTTATTTCGGGTAGGAAACCCTGTCTATTCGTCCAGAGGTCAAATTAATCAATTATTAATTTCTCAACATTTAATTATATTACACACTTGTAATTTTATAAATAACCGCTAGGACATTACACAGTCACACTACATCTCTGGACCCAGATCAAATATTTTATTACTTATAACAGACCCTACCGGGCGGGATTATAACCAGCGATTTTCGGGCGTGTGGGCAGGGTCTCTATCCACAACACCACGCCTCTGTTTCAAAAATAACATTATTAAATTTTTTAACTATTGATCTCTTATTTTTAAACAAATCGAGTTTCCATGACCACAAAGAAATCTTACTTCGACGAGTTTACATGATTGACTTTTATTTATTTAATTTACTTTTCAATTATACGGCTCTTAAATGATACACTTTTTCTGACAATAGATTTAAAAATAAGGTTTAAATCTTCTGAATCATATTTATGAGTATAAAACTTTTCTTATTAAAAAAATGTGTAAAGAAAAAAGTGATCCCTCCTTTTTGGTGGTGAAGATGAAATGCACTCAACGTTTAAGGGGCCGTGTATAAGTGTTCGTCGTCGGCTCCAAGATTGCATTGTGCACTTATCCCCTGAGATCAGTTTTCTTTATTTCTCCATTCAGGTAAGGCACTTCTTGCATCCCCCGCGGAATTGGTTCGCCGATACACGGATAGAAAGCCCTCAATTCTGCATAAAATATTAACGACCGCCTAAACCGAAACGCCCTAGAGCCCTCCTCTTTCGGCCCTTGCTTTGCCCTTCTCGCTACCAATTTTACTTTACTTTCCCGTGCGCCATTTGTTCTATAAGATAAGGGTTGACTCCGTTGCGGTTGCTAGTAACTAGGTAGTAGGTATTATTAAAATAAGGGTTAACCTATTTACGAATACCACCAATTATAAACTACTGTTGTACTATATATCACTAAGTAAATAACAATTAGCCGATAACATAGTTTACAATTTTAAGCCAATATATTTAATGCAGTGGTTCTACCTTTTAAGAATCACAGAATAATAACTAATTGGGAGGATTTTTGCGAAACACAGTCGTAAAATAAAACAAACGTTTGCTTTTTCGTAGTTGTTTCTTCTTTAATGTATACTTTTGATCTCAAGTTAATACATTTCACAAATGTTCATTTTGTCTACCCAAATTTTATTCTTTTAAAATTCGAGCTCTTGGAGCAATATGCTTTGAGATAATTGAGATAATTGCTTCAAGCGCTCAAAGTTTGAAAGAATAAAATTTGGCTAGACGAAATGAACATTTGTTAAATTTATTAACTTAAGATCAAACATAAGTAGTATACGGGGTGTCCACAGATTCATTCTCAAAATAGGGCGTGTTTGAACATCTTTTGTAACTTCTTTTTATACGTTTGATTCAAGTAAAGTCTAAACAGTTTTCACAGCGTTCTGTTTTTAATAAATAGTTATTATAAAATAATTGTTCCTTATTCTTTCGGTTTCAGAGTTGTATTTTGAACTTCACAATATTTTAGTGTTTTATACGCGTTCAGCATGAAGTAAAATTTCCAGTTTTAAAAAGCCTGAAATTTTGAATTAGTCCCTTCACTTCTCTACGCAACCAAGCCATATTTTCAGGCTTTACTAAACTCGAAATTTTACTTTATGCTTAATCAACGAGTTGAAACTTGTCTGTGTTGTATAATAAGAAATTAAAGAATACGTTTTCAGTATAAAAAATACAAAACCAAAGAAATACATTTCAAAATACCTGGAATATTTAAGTAATGAGATTTCAAAGTGGTTTTTGTATAAAAATTATAGATTTTCTTCTAGACTATTATTTAGAAGCTAATTATTAAATGGATTCTGGGTTTTCAATCATTTTGATTTAAATAATTCGTCAATTGAAGGGCTCCGCCGTATAACGTTGTCAGCGACTAAGCATGCTTTTTAAGAAATTTCAAAAAAATATATTTATTTTTGATACATAAAAAAATATATGAAAAAAATATATTTTTGATACATAAAAAATATATGAAAAAAATATATTTTTGATACATAAAAAATATATGAAAAAAATATATCTTTGATACATAAAAAATGTATGAACAAAATATATATTTTTAGACATAAAACTAATATTTTCAACATCTTTATTGTAGTTAACTAAAACGTGTTTGCCATTTAAACCCTAGAAAATAATGAAAAATTTAGTAGGATGTTCAGATATTCCGTAAAACATTACTTCACAAAAGTTGGCGCTTACAACGTTATACTGAGGACTACTTTAATTAACATGTATAAAAAACTTACTAAAACTTTAATTTTAAACAGAACATTTTTGTTTTCTGTATGAGATAGTTAATAGTAGTCAGGTTTTAAAGAATGTTAAGTATTTCAAATTGTTCTTAATTTTCTCCACACACAACACGTTTTTTCAAGTAATAAATAATCCAAAGAACATAAAGATTAGTAAGTCTGATATTGTTGTCGACAATATACTGGGATTATAAATTGGGATTATAAATTGGGATTATAAATTGGGATTATAAAAAAATTAAATAAAATACCTTAAATATTATTTAATACATAAAAATTGGACTCATATTCATGTAACTTTTTATGCTTAAAATAACATTCTGAAGAAGATGTCAAAGTGTTTTACAGCATTTATAAATCACCCTGTACAATGCACAATATTTGTGTTTGTTGTAACATTGAATAAAATGAGTATATTTTTATAAAAAAATCAACTCTAGCTATTATGTGTCATACATTTTATCATAAAGAATGATTCAAAATAAGGTCTCGATTTTTGTTTAACTAGGATGAGCACTCCTTGATTAAGCATGAAATAAATATTTTGAGTTTAGGAAAGAGTAAATATATCGATTGGTCTTAGAGATTAACAAAATTATAGAAAATTTCTTCTAGTTTCAGATAATTGTCGGAAGGTAGAAATTGGTCAGGATATTTTCTTTATTGGATAATCTAGAAATCCTAAAAATGCATTTTAAACTAAAAATATAATTGTAGATGTTCCAAGTTCCACTGACAAAAGTTGAAAAACTGATCAACTAATTATATTCATAATAGGCGTACAAAATCTAAAAAAAAAGTTTACATCTGATTCAATAGATTATTTAAGGCATGAAAGTTATATGAGTTATATAAGTTCTAATTTTGTGATTAACACAATTATCAGACTTCAAACTAAACAACTTTAAAAAAACGATTTTTGGAAAAGTTACATAAATTCCCAGTATGTATAGAAAATTTTAGTGGTGTCAAATGCTACCGTCAGGGCCGAATGGGTTGAACAAACAGGTATTTCCTACCTGTTTGTTCAATCCTTTCGGCCCTGACGGTAGCATTTGGCACCACTAAAATTTTCTATACATACTGGGAATTTATGTAACTTTTCCAAAAATCGTTTTTTTAAAGTTGTTTAGTTTGAAGTCTGAAACGAGTATTTTCCACTCCCAGATTAAGCACAAAGTAGTCAGGCTTTTTTAAACTCTAAATTTCACTTCATGAGCCACGCATATAAAACACAGATTTCAGGTGAAGTTCAAAATATTCTACTAAACCAGTGTGCTAAAAACGTGTATTCTGAACATCACAATACATCAGTGTTTAGTACGTGTGGCGCATGAAGTAAAATTTCGAGTTTAGAAAAGCCCAAAATTTTACTTCATGCTTAATCTGAGAGTGGATAACACTCGTTTCAAAGTTTACTTTGAAATATTTATAAAAACAACCAATATCTGAAGATTTACAGCGTATACAGTACATATGTATACTAAAAAGAAAAAATCTCTGTATATCTGAGATAGTAATAGATAATATGCAGTCTACAAAACATTGTTTTGGGCACCAGAAAAATTACAGGGCTGAAAGGGTTAACATAATTGTAGGATGGTAGACATTGGTCAAGATAGCGTCTTTATTTTATAAGATAAAAAAGAACAGTTATTTAAAATCGTTTTAAGAACACAATTATACAATCAATGTATGGTTTTTAAATGAATGAAAATATATTAAAACGTAATAATAATTCCACACATTTTACAGAAAGTTAAAGAATTTAGTTTATTATTATTTTATTATAAACAAAATCGCTCAACTGTAAATGGAAATACGCGTATAATCGCAAAGGAGATATTGCTTTTTTTTATAGAAAACTGTTTTTTAAAAGCATATCTTACAGACATAATTCAATCTATTTTAAACTAATTTAAAAAAATCAGCTAACTCGAATAAAATATTGAGAAATACTATTCGAAGAACACAAAGATTAGTAAGTTTGATATACGGGGTGTCGCAGAACTCGCTCCCCGAAGAAATAAAAAGAAAACCTTTTTTAATTTCACGGAGCACTAATTAATACACCGGGTAAAAACCACTGTTTTAAAGAGACAAAAAGTTTGGATAGAAATGTTCGTATACAAACTCGCACATTCTTTGGTGCAACAGAAGATTTGTTGCTTCTTTGCAAATGCATCTGAGATTTTAATGAATTATTTGTATCAAAATGCATGTTAAAAAAATTAAACCATCTAAAAATTTAGAAAGTTGTATTTTACATCCATTACTTATTAATCGGATAATATAGTTATTATTAAATTTAATTGCAAGTAAGAATTGTTTTCAGAATTGATAAATATCAACTATTATATAGATAATAGGTTGAATCGATATGGCAAACATAATTTCCACATAGTCTAGGGCCTGTGTAGTCCATGAACTAGCACCGGGTGTTCATTTATGCCAGGGTAGTTTACACCTCTCCGATATTGATTTAGTGGCCATTTATTACTACGCCAATGGTCGCCAACTCTTTGTCTATTGTACGTGTATGCTCGTGGGTGGGGAACGGAAACGCCAAAGACCTTTACGAAATAATTAGGAAGTCACGTTTGTTTATTGACGGAAAAAAAACGAAGTAATAATTACCGTTTCCACTTTTATGGATTTTATTGTTCTTGCTGAAGGGATGATAATGGTTATTAAATTTACGATTGATGTGCTTTCAATGAATATTGTATGAATGCAATAATTATACGTTGTATATGTTCAAAACTTTGTTTTCTATAAATATATTATAGCGTTTAGCGGCTTCATATCGCCGTTCCGGTGCAACAACGACGTAACTAAAAAAATATTTGAACCAATTTGTTATGTATATCTATTTATAAGTTAAAAAATACAGAAATAATTCTGCAAAACAACTGCACATTACCAACATAAGACAATAATGTTTGTAATGTGTTGCTGTTTTTCAGAATTATATTTGTATTTTTAAAATTATAAACAAATTTACATTGAAAATTGATTGAAATTAATATTACAGATACGTCGCTATTGCACTGGAGCAGCGATATGTAAACATAAATTTGCGGTGTAGATAAATGTGTAGTTTAAATAATTCCAGCGATTTTTTACAATACATTAATTACAACAATTAATTCGCTTGACTAGAAAGTTGTAGAATTATAATAAATACAAGCTTAAATTCTCTACTAAATCCCTGTTGATCCAATAGTTCGCGTTTAGTAGGGTCCGACTACTTATTGACATTCACTTGTTTATTACATGAGCGAGTGTCTTTTATATAGTCCCACATGACTCATGAACTTACTAAAAAAAGTCTGTAGCATTTCTGTCTACCGAAATAAAATACTATCTTTTCTCATATCCTTTATAATTCCATAGAATGTCAAATGAAATCAAATAAATTTATAACAAAATGATTTCAAATATTATCACATTAAACTGATTTTATATGAGCTGTCGAAATAACTCAAATGTGAAAATATAAAAGGTGACCCTCTCTACAGTTACTTTTAATATTTTGGAGATGTTGATAAAAAAAAAATGGTGATGTGTCCATCATAGCACTTTCCCCGTTGAAGATATGATAATTAGAAATCAAAAATATGGAAAAGTTGCTCAAACTAAATTTATTTTGCTTGTGTTATTATTATTCAAAATCTATTCACAAGAAAAGTAATTCTTCCATTTTTCGCTACATCTCGGTAAATATTGATCACCATCACATCTAAGCGTTATATATTTTTAACTTTACTGTAAATCAGTGGTTTATACGCGTGGCGCATGAAGTAAAATTTCGAGTTTAGAAAAGCCCCGTGACAATTTGTCGAGGGTCGCGCAGCGACCCGAAACAAACGCGGGGCTTTTCTAAACTCGAAATTTGACTGCATGCTTGGTCTAGGAGTGGAAGACACTCGTAACATTAAAATATGTCACAAGTGTTAAAATGTGTATCGTAACTGTCACAAAGAAAAACAACAGCATAGCGATCTCATTACAGTTAAATTCAAACTCGTGTCAAGTTTGCACGACTTATGTCAATTATCATTATTGTTCAAATGTTAGCTACCGTCGACTTAAGTTAACTGTTATTATCTTTAACTTAACTATAAATCAGTAGTTTATACGCGTGGCGCATGAAGTAAAATTTCGAGTTTAGAAAAGCCCCGTAAAAATTTTCTACGCGGGGCTTTTCTAAACTCGAAATTTTACTTTATGCTTAGTTTGGGACTGGAAGACACTCGTTAGTTTAAAATATATTACAACTGTTCAAATGTGTATCGTAACTGTTACATAGAAAAACAATAGCATGGCGATCTCATTATAGTTCAATTCAAACTCGTGTTAAGTTGGCACGACTTATGTCAATTGTCATTATAGTTCAAATGTCGGCTACCGTCGACTTATGTCAATGTCGGCTGTCGCCAACTTGTAGGTTAACTGTCATTATACGTTAATTACAACAATTAATTCGCTTGACTAAAAAGTTTTAGAATTATAGGAAATTCACCCTTAAACTCTCTACTACATTCCTATTGATCCAATAGTTCTCGTTAAGTAGAGTCCGACTACTTACTGATTTATTCACTTGTTTATTACACAAGCGAGCGTCTTTTATATGGTCGCACATGGCTCATGAACTTAATAACAAAAGTCGGTAGCATTTCTGTCTACTAAAATAAAAGACTATCTTTTCTTATATTCTCTACATATCCACAAAATATCAAATTAAATCAAAATAAATTTAAAACAAAATGATTTCATTTATTATCACATTATACTGATTTTATATGAACTGTCGAAATAACTCAAATGTAAAAATATAAAAAGTTAATCTCTCCACAGTTACTTTCAATATTTTAGAGATGTTGATAAAAAAAACATAATAACTGAGAGAGGATAGTTTAAGGATTGATTATATCTCAACTACTATCAAAATTGACAAATCACAAGCGATACTTAGTAAAAATAACAAATCAATTTGTAGTATATTTCATAATAAATATAAAAGCAGCATATTCAAAATACCACACCCTGTAAAACTGGACAAAATTCAATTAGATTTATGTGACTCTTTTTGTAAGAAATTAAAAAAATAATTAACTAAAACTAACATTTTGTCAAAATTTTGTAGAATCAATGATAATCTCTTTCTTATATCCTTTACAATTCCACAGAATGTCAAATGAAATCTAAATAAATGTAAAACATAATGATTTTATCTATTATCACATTAAACTGATATTACGTGAACTCAAAATTTTGTGGAATAAATAATAATCTTCACATACATAACACTTATGACGGCTTAATCGGCGAACAAATGAAAATAATAATGTTTCACATCAATAGTACGATGTATTGTTCTACCGTGTGTCTCCGTATTACTGCCCGGAGTTTAAAACTTTCTTATTAACCATTTTTCGACAAATAGAAATTCTTTAGAAAGAAGTTTTGGATGACTTAAAAACAACACTTTCATCATCAAATCCTAATTTAACCACATAGGGTGCTAAATAATTAAGAAAACAATAGATATGATAAAAGAGAAGTACCTCTAATTATATTTTTAGGGGAAAATGTTATTAGAATAAGTAATTTTTAATCGAAAATTAAGTCTCAATATAAAATTTTAACTAAATAAAAACATTTAATACCTGAGGCTATAACTTGGTAAAATTCCATATCAACACTTTTAGTAAATAACACACTTGTTTAAGATTTCACTTTTTGTTAGTTGACACTGCATTAATTGTTTCGCCACACAGTGGCTTCATCAGGCAGATGAAGATTCATCATTCATCTGCCTGATGAAGCCACTGTGTTGCGAAACAATTGTTGCAGTGCCAATTAATAAACAGTGAAATCTTAACCAAGTGTGTTGTTTACTAAACGAGTTAGTAAAAACAATTTTATTTTTTAGAAATTATTTATTTTTTCAATGTTTTTTCTTATATTTTTTAATAATTATTCGCTGTTAATCGTTCTTTTTTTTATAAAAGTTCAATTGAAAGCTTTACTCGAGTGTTTTCCACTCCCAGATTAAGCATGAAGTAAAACTTCTAGTTTAGAAAAGCCTGAAAATATGGTTTGGTCGCGTAGCGAAGCGGAGCGACCAAACCAAATTTTCAGGATTTTCTAAACTCGAAATTTTACCTTATGCGCCACGCGTATAAAACACTGGTCTTATGTGAAGTTTAACATATACGTTTATAGAATACTGCTTTAGTAGCATATTGCGAACTTCACAGTATTTGATTGGTTTACACGAGTGGCGCATAAAGTAAAATGTAAAGTTTATAAAAGCCTGAAAGTTTAAAACTGTTTCTATTAAGTTCATATTTTGTATGTAAACCCAATTCTCGATTATAAACTACTGCTTCAAATAACATCTTTCTCTAAAATTATGATTAGAGGTACTTTTCTCTAATGATAATTTTAGTTTATCTCAATTTTAGAACGCCCTCTACAGTAAATTTAAGATGTGACAATGAAAATAGTGTTTTCAGGACATCCAAAACTTTTTGTAAATCTAGACTTTTTGTCAAAAAATGAACAATAAAAATGTTTTTCCTATCCGGGCAGTATTCCGGGGACACATGGTATATTGAAAATTATAATATAATTGCAATTTTTACATTTTTATCAGATATTTATAAACATGGCTTGAGTGCCTCAGTAAGGAAAACTTGCGCATGGGGCCAAATATCCAATTGGCGCCCTGAACCAGGTGCGGATCCACAAGGAATGTAATAAAATAATACATTCTTGAATCTTAGAGGCGTTTACTGCTTGGTAGATTTTCAATTTAATATAAAGAAAACACGTAACTTTTGTATACCACTTTAATTTTTATTTTTTGGGGGGGGGGGGGGGTTTTAGTGTTTGCTATTTTATTTATTCCATTTAAGTATTTAATTCTTTACATGCTTATGCAACTAATTATGGACGGCACAACACATTCACTCACATCCATGGCTCCCGAGGGTGCCAATTTCCCCATAAGAGACTGGCACCCACCGGTGGGAATCGAACCCACGACCCTCTGGCCTAAGAGCAGGAGCTCTACTCACTGACTCACGAGTGTCCCCACTTTTAAATTTAAAATAATATCCTGGGTGTTGACTTGGCGGACGCAACATAGGAAATCCCATGTAAGTTTTGAAATGTTCAAATTTTGGCTTCAATATTTATTTTAGAAACAAAATGTTTTACCTTTTTTGTAAGGGAAAAAATTCTGAATTCATTTGTGTTAACGTTTATCACTTAACGTTTCTCTAAGTTAATATAATTAGGAATAAGTAATGTTATTTTATAAAAATAATGACATGCCATGGAATTGAAAAAACAATTGCGGATGTCAAAACGGCAAAAAATATCGCAATCACTTGATTAAAGTAAATGTTTTCGAAATGATTTACACTATACAAGAAAAAATCCTCCTAATAAAGTAGTATTATGCAGACCACAGTTATCACGATGTTTGCGTTATTTTTTTTTGTCGTTAATAAGGTAACAGCAATATCTTGTGCTATTTTGACATCTGCAATTGTTGTATCAATTCCATGGTATGTCATTATTTTTATAAAATCACATTACTTTTTCTTAAATATTTTAGCTGTAAACTTTCTGACATTCGTTGATGTTTAAAAGAGTTCATTTTGAAGCTTTAAACGAGTGTTTTCCACTCCCAGACTAAGCATGAAGTACAATTTCAAGTATATAAAGGCCCCGTGAAAATAAAATTTCGAGTTTAGAGAAGTCCTGTGAAAATTTGTCGAGGATCGCGCAGCGACCCGAGACAAATTTTCTGGGCTTTTCTAAACTCTAAATTTTACTTCATGCGCCACTAGTATAAAACACAGATTTGAATGAAGTTCGAATATACATAAGTTTGACAATATTATAGTGTTTTATACGCGTGGCGCATGAAGAAAAATTTCGAGTTTAGAAAAGCCCATAAAATTTGTCTCGGGTCGCTGCGCGACCCTCGACGAATTTTCACGCGACTTTTCTAAACTCGAAATTTTACTTCATGCTTAGTCTGGGAGTGGAAAACACTTGTTTAAAGCTTTAAATTTAACTTAAAAAAAACAGGGAATATCTGCAATTATTGTATAAATTCCAGGGTATGTCATTATTTTTATAAAATCAAATTACTTTTTCTTAATTATTTTAATTTAGAGAAACGTTAAGTGTGATCATTCATAAATTTAGAATTTTTCCCTCTACAAAATAGTGAAATACATTTTGTCTCTAAAATAAATAGGGAAGCCAATATTTGAACACCTTAAAATTAACATGCGATTTCCTATATTGCGTCCGCCAAGTCAACACCCGGTATAGAAATCATGAAAATATCGAAATAAGACAGAGATTATTAATATTGTCAAGGTGGATTAACACGCTCGACAAATTTTCACGGGACTTTTCTAAACTCGAAATTTTACTTCATGCTTAGTCTGGGAGTGGAAAACACTTGTTTAAAGCTTTAAATTAAACTTAAAAAAAAACAGGGAATATCTGCAATTGTTGTATCAATTCCATGGTATGTCATTATTTTTATAAAATCACATTACTTTTTCTTAATTATTTTAATTTAGAGAAACGTAAAGTGTTAAGTGTAAACATTCATAAATTTAGAATTTTTCCCTCTACATAAAAGTGAAACACATTTTGTCTCTAAAATAAATAGGGAAGCCAATATTTGAACACTTTAAAATTAACATGCGATTTCCTATGTTGCGTCCGCCAAGTCAACACCCGAAATCATGAAAATATCGAAATAAGACAGAGATAATTAATATTGTCAAGGTGGATTAACACGCTACCTGGCCCTCGAAAAAAATCAATACCAGTTGTCTTGATAATTGTTTGTTAAATTGTAAAATCGCTTAAAAAGCTATAGATAGGTAATTTTCTATTAGCCCTGATCTTCCTGCAGGCTTTTTAATTATTAAATTCAATCAATCTGTTTGCAATATGATTTTGTAGAGCAAATTATAATAATGATATCAAAACTTTTGTGTCACGTAGTGACACGCTGGTGGCGAAAGTGTTAAAATGAACGAAAATGTCATTACAAAATGTACAGAACTCGTCGAAAATGTGAAAGATGTGTAAATACCATAAACATTTCTTAAATTTAAAGACAAAACCTACTATTATGATACTGATAAAAAAAACAAACTCTTTAATCAACTAGAAATTGTCACATTCAATAAAATTAAAGAATGTTTAAAATAAAGACTAATAAGTTGATAAAAATCGTCAGAATTGATAAGTTCAAGAATAATACGACGTCATAATTTTTAAAGTAGACCTCCATTCCACAATATTATGTTGTTGCTGTAATAATCTTAATAAATTTAGATTTTCTGTCATAAAGAACAATTTGTTGTTATATATATTCAAAATATATAATACATATTTTTTAATATACTTTACCACAAATTGGTATTTATGACTGAAAATCTCAAATTGTAAAGGTTATTACAGTCAACAACAAAAAATCTCACTGGATTTAATAAAAGTTTTTGGTAAACTGAATTTATATTTAAAAAATGGTGATGTGTCCATCATAGTACTTTCCCCCGTAAATTGCGTATTAAATCACTTTTAAAATATTTGTAGCATTATTATTTTCAAAATATCTTCAACTTTTTGATAACTACAACTTTTATTTGAAACATTTTTCAATTGTATCAACACATACACTGAGACAAACCAGTGACTAGATAAAAGAACATTATTTATTAATTATCTCGAAAACTAAGAGTGCTATGACAAAAAGTGAACATACAAAAAATCTTTAGTTTTTCATCTCCTACAACTTTTATTTGAAACATTTTTCAATTGTATCGACACATACACTGTCACACACCAATAACTAGATAAAACACACAACTTTTGAAATATCTCAAAAACTAAGAGTGCTATGACAAAAAGTAAGTGAACAATACATCTTCATTTTGTTATTATCTACAACTTTTATTTGAAAGAATTTTTTGTTTGATGAACATTTATTGAAAAAATCTGAAAAAACTGAAAAACGCTACGAGTAAAGTACCACTTCCGGTTTTCCGATTTTCACCAAAAGCTTTTCAGTTCTTCCGATTATATCAAAAAGCTTAAGTTTCAAGTTTCATCTCGATATCTTTAGCGGTTTTTGCGGTACAGCGCACACAGACTCACACACAGACACACAGACACACAGGCAGACAGACATTTTTCAAAAATGGTCTTATTCGACTCAGGGGACCTCAAAACGGATATTTCCGCTAAAATTTTTGATTCGAAAATTTTCACGAAAACAATACTTTCCCTTTGTATTACATACGGGGGAAAGTAAAAAAATCATAACATTAAAATTATTTTTTTATTACTGATATTTTGTGTATACCCTAAGCAAAAATAGAATAAGTATAAATAAATTTGATAATTCTGGGTTGCAGAATACTTCAAACATTAAAAGTGTGATTCTTTTCGAAATCTACAACAAGTTAGTCTTACAAAGACTATATCAAACACTCATCGAAACAACTACTCCCCGGGCTAATACCCCGACGGACATTGATTTACACAACAAGTGTTTGCTGTTACATACAATAACCTACTGCATATGTAACAATCTGGGTCAAATTATTCAATATCCGTCGGGGTATTGGCCCGGGAAGTAGTTGTGTTTGATATTGAGTGTTTGATATAGTCTTTGTAAGACTAACTTGTTGTAGATTGCGAAAATAATCGCACTTTTAATGTTCAAAACTAGAATAGTTTGGATTTCCTTCTTCTGACGAGTGTAAATATCTCACAATAAATACTATTATTATTATTATTATGTCAAAATCGAAAAACACCCTATTGATAGTATTTGAGTTATTTGCAAATATACCGGGTGTTGACTTGACGGACGCAACATAGGAAAACGCATGTTAAGTTTAAAGTGTTCAAATATTTGCTTTCCTATTTATTTTAGAGACAATATGTATTTCACATTTTTATAGAGGAAAAAATTCTAAATTTATTATTGTTCACACTTAACACTTAACGTTTCTCTAAGTTAAAATGACTAAGAAAAAGTAATGTGATTTTATAAAAATAATGACATACCATGGAATTGATACAACAATAGCGGATATTCCCTGTTTTTTTTTAAGTTCAATTTAAAGCTTTAAACAAGTGTTTTCCACTTCCAGATTAAGCATGAAGTAAAATTTCGAGTTTATAAAAGCCCCGTGAAAATTTGTCTCAGGTCGCGTAGCGACCCGAGACAAATTTTCTGGGCTTTTCTAAACTCGAAATTTTACTTCATGAGCCACGCGTATAAAACACTATAATATTGTCAAATTTATGTATATTTGAACTTCACTTAAAATCTGTGTTTTATACGCGTGGCGCATGAAGTTAAATTTCGAGTTCAGAAAAGCCCAGAAAATTTGTCTTGGGTCGCTGCGCGACCCGAAAAAATTTTCAGGGAAAATAATAAAATAATTTCTTTTAGGTAAACATACGCCTAAGCTGTACATTTTCCGACATTCGTTGTCTTTTAAATGAGTTCTATTTGAATCTTTAAACGAGTGTTTTCCACTCCCAGACGAAGCATGAAGTAAAATTTCGAGTTTAGAAAAGCCCCGTGAAAATTTGTTGAGGGCCGCGCAGCGACCCGAGACAAATTTCCTGGGCTTTTCTAAACTCGAAATTTTACTTCATGCGCCACGCGTATAAAACTGTAATTTCAAGTGAGGTTCAGATATACATACAGTTCATAATATTTTAGTGTTTTATAGGGGTGGCGCATGAAGTAAAATTTCGAATTTAGAAAAGCCCTCAAAATTTGTCTCGGGTCGCTATGCGACCCTCGACAAATTTTCACGGGGCTTTTCTAAACTCAAAATTTTACTTCATGATTAGTCTGGGAGTGGAAAACACTTGTTTAAAGCTTCAAAAGGAACTTAAAAAAAAAACAGGGAATATCCGCAATTGTTGTATCAATTTCATGGTATGTCATTATTTTTATAAAATCACATTACTTTTTCTTAATAATTTTAGCTGTAAATTTTCTAGCATTCGTTGATTTTTAAAATAGTTCAATTTGAAGCTGTAAACGAGTGCTCTCTACTTTCAGACTAAGCATGAAGTAAAATTTCGAGTTTAGAAAAGCCCCGTGAAAATTTGTCGAGGGTTGCGTAGCGACCCGAGACAAATTTTCTGGGCTTTTCTAAACTCGAAATTTTACTTCATGCGCCACGCGTATAAAACACAGATTTTAAGTGAAGTTCAAATATACGTAAATTTGATATTCTAGTGTTTTATACGCTTGGCGCATAAAGTAAAATTTCGAGTTTAGAAAAGCCCGGAAAATTTGTCTCGCGTCGCTGCGCGACCTTCGACAAATTTTTACGGGGCTTTTCTAAACTCGAAATTTTACTTCATGCTTAGTCTGGAAGTGGAAAACACTTCTTTAAAGCTTTAAATTGAAATTTAAAAAAAAACAGGGAATATCCGCAATTATTGTATCAATTCCATGGTATGTCATAATTTTTATAAAATTGCTTTACTTTTTCTTAATTATTTTAACTTAGAGAAACGTAAAGTGTTAAGTGTGAACATTAATAAATTTAGAATTTTTCCCTCTACAAAAAAGTGAAATACATTTTGTCTCTAAAATAAATAGGGAAGTCAATATTTGAACACTTTAAAATTAACATGCGATTTCCTATGTTGCGTCCGCCAAGTCAACACCCGGAATAGCTACGAGCCGGGTTAAAAAATACATTTATTTTTATGAAAATATCTATGTGCATCGTTTGAATTTTCAAACCCTGATATATTTTTTTGGTTTTCTATATTGATGAATGAAAAATTACTATTTTTATATGAATCCAGAGAATTATAAATTGTTCTATTAAAGATTTTTAAATGATGATTTACAAAAGTAAAACGTGTACTAAAACATAAAAACTAAGGCACTACTTTTATATTATATCATTGACGCATTCTATAGAAACAATCTACAGCGCATTGAAATGATTATTTATTATTCCGAAATCAGCCAGAATCTACCCGATTTTTTTATCCATGACTATCGGAAAACATTTCACACCGCAAGTTGAACAATAATTCTGCTTACATTATTATACCTCAATATTACACCACTATGAACTATTTAGTATAAATTATCCCATAGTTAACTGCAGCAATATCGATCCGGGCAAACTTTTATCAACAATGTATCAGTTCGGAAACTAGCTGGTAAGTCGGCATTCAATCAATATCGGCGCCCGCTTTGTGTGTGTGTGTATTTGCTGTGCACGTCGTCGAGCGGAGGAACTTTATCGCACACACAGAGGCAGGTATTCAGAGTTCTCATGACAGCTTAATTCCGACAATACAACAATTTTAAATGCAGAAAATGACAGCTAATGCCGGGAACTTGACTAACAATGGATTGCTTAGATCCCTGGGAGCGCGCATGCAAATAAAACACGAGGAATGAGCAATTCCGTTGCAGAATTGAACTGTAAGCTCGTAAAGCTCCAAGTTCTCAGAGTGCCCAATCAGCCGAAAGAGGGATGGATTGTTTTGAAAAGAATGTACATGTAAAAAATTACAAGTATATGTACAAGGGAATGTCAGCAAATAGGTCACAATAGGCTATTAGAAAAATCAGGTCTTTGAACCGTTATTTTTTGTTCGTATTACAAATAGAAAATGATTTATATGTATTTCTAAATTTAAATTTTCGACTAGCCTTTAGTAGTTTCGTTTAA
The DNA here is from genome assembly GCA_932526585.2 of Philonthus cognatus. Lineage (NCBI taxonomy): Eukaryota > Metazoa > Arthropoda > Insecta > Coleoptera > Staphylinidae > Philonthus > Philonthus cognatus. Next base: position 62,966,932 of record OW052241.1, on the reverse strand, counting down.
TTTAAAAACAACCTACATATGAAAAAAATATAATTTATTAAGAAATACAAATAATAAATAATTTAGTACTAACAAAATTTCTAACAAAATTCAATCAGATGCTTTTCAACGATTTACTTTGCTGAAATAAGTTTATTTTATTTTTATTTTAATCCTTATACAACAATTATTTTCGTTACAAATAAATAGGTATATGAATAAGTAGTTAAGATGTGTAAACCTAGTGAATTTTATGGTAAATTTATTTTGCACATATTTTGTCCTAATTTTCTTTTTATTTCATGTCAACTGCAGTTTTATTTTTAGTGAAACATATAATTATTTTTTAATAACTTGTTAAACAAAGCTCAACATTAAACAGTCTGTTGTATTTTGTACATGTTTGAAACTTTCGCTAAATGCGATGAAATTTTCTCTTATTAAAACTCATTGAATTGTATGTCGATTAGGTTCTTTTTCTTTTATAATCTGCGAAATTTCGATATGAGCCCGTTGAGTAATCCCCTGCTTGACTTGACTTAATCCAATCCAAGGTGTTAACGCTAATAAAACTGTGGCATTTCTGACAAACGGCTAGTTTTAAGAAATAGTGTCTATCATTGTAACAATTACTTTTGGGTTTTTCCACTAATCCGTTTCACAAATCCGTTTTATGATATAAATACACCGACACCTTTGTAATTTTTGTTAGTTAACTATTGATAATGGACACTCAATGTCCGAAATGTACATATAGTACTTAAATAAAAACAGCAAAGAAAGGAATTTAACCGCTTTTTATTACTATTAAATATTTTAAGTTTAGAAAATCCAACTTTTCAGGCGAAAAGTATTGCACTATTTCTAAAATATCCTATACCCAATTTAATATAATTGTATCCATGTTTTACTTCTTTATTTTAATATAGCGCTATAATTAGTAATTATTATACGTACAAAGAGGAAAATGTTGTAAAGAATACAGCTATTAAACAGCCCATGTTTTTCACTTCATTTTAAAACAATCCATTCTCAAAAGCAATCATTTCTAAAACAAAGGCTGCATTATTATATAAAACACGATATAAGATTCCTTCTTGTAACCCGATTTAAAGAGAAAACGCAACGCATTTATTAAGATAAAACACTTTGCGTCTCGCATAAAGTCGGTAAGGAAACGTAATAGATTTAGAGCCGATTCCGCGCTCCAATTTTTTTCTGCCTCCTTTTTTCGAGGAGCTCCTCTCTCGGTTAGCTTTATGGACTCCGTGTCTGCTCCTCTATGTGTGTGTGTTTTTTGCGTGTAAAAATTTCCGTCGCGTTCGTTCCCCCCATCTATCGACAAACTCCACGCTGAGACGGAGACTTTTTGTACCTCAGTTGACAACTTAACCACAGTATCTACATTTTACTCTTACATTTGTTCGCTGCGCCCTTTTGTTGTCGGGAAATTTATAGCTTAAACTTTAAAAAAGATATATGTGTATATCTGGGTAGGTATGATTTATTCTCTTCCCTTGATTTTCATTTTGTTTCCATTTATATATCTTGATTTTACACTTTTCAGTTCTAGTATTTTAGGTTGAACTTAGTTCAAAGATGACCCCAGTTCAAAAATAAGTCTAGTTCAACATTTTAGATCTTTGAAGGGCTTTGATCCCTAAATCTACATTTTACTAATACATTTGTTCGCTGGCCCTTTTGTTGTCAGGAAATGAATAGCTTAAACTTTAAAAAAGATATATGTGTGTAGTTGCGTAGGTATGAATTATTCCCATCCCTTGATTTTCATTCTGTGTTTCCATTTATATATCTTGATTTTACACTTTTCATTTCAGGGTTATTTGGTTGAACTTAGTTCAAAAATGAACCCAGTTCAGAAATAAACCTAGTTCAACATTTTAGATCTTTAAAGTGCGTCCATCCCTAAATCTCAGGAATGTGTAGAGCCAAAGCTTTGCCCTAATTAATAGAAAATGTCACATTTTTCAAACTTTTTTTCAACTAATTAATAGTTCACATATTTAAACAAAGCCATGCTGACAGACCAAAAGCCCGGATAGTAAATTTTTTGGGATTTTTTTAAAATTTCATTAAATGCTTTATTTTTTGTAATAAAGATTATTATAGAGTTTTAGTTTATCGTTCTACGAAAGACGGTAAAACTAACATCTACGCTAAGTAAGTATTCCAATAAGTATCGATATTGAATATCGATTATATCGTATACCAAAGTATCAATACGGCAAAATATCTTAATGAAAAGTATCGATATACAGGGCTATTCAAAAAGAAGGAACAGTTTTCAATCATTTATTTCTTCCAAACTACAAATGGTAGAATAATTTCTTTTACGATCCTGAACAGACAAAAGTTTTTAAAAATTTAAAAAGTACAGGCAGAAGTTCTAACCACGGCTGCATTGGCGCTGTTGCTTGTCACGTTGGTTGTCAAGACCTCACTCCTTGTGATTTTTATCTGTAGGGTACCGTAAAACACCGTGCTTTTATTACCCCTATGCCTGACACTCTTTATAATCTGCAAAATGGAATTGTTGAAACTGTGAATTTTGAACTCGATAACTAGAGACCAGCTGATTTTTGATATTTTGATATTTGTCATATTGAATGCATAAAAAACTTAACTTTTTTTCTTTCCAGGAACGTTGGAATGGTGTTTCCATCTTTTGTAATTTTAAAAAAATAATTGTTTGAAATCTGTTCCTTCATTTTAAATAATCCTGTATTAACTCCGATATATTTTAATTTTTATTTAATAAAATACACTCAAAAATCGGGAAATTAAAGATTTTTTTTTGCTAAATACGGTAAATGTCCAATACTAAATCTCAAATGTGAAATATGAAATGTAAAATGTAAGACTATTGTTTTATGCGGGTGGCGCATAGAGTAATATTTTGAGTTTAGAAAAGCCCCGAAAAACCTTGACAAATTTTCTCTTGCGGCTTTTCTAAACTCAAAATTTTACTTCATGCTTAGTCTAGAAGTGGACGACACTCGTATTGTCGATTTATAAAATGTTGATGAGATTTTCAACATATCGAGATTATTGTGGATTTATAAAAGTCTCATGAGATCTTCAATATTTCGATTTTTTGTCGATTTACAAAAATTTCATGAGATTTTCAATACTCCAACATATGTTAATTTTTATTTAATAATAAACACTCGAAAATAACGTTTAAAGAAATTTACAATAAAATGTAAAAAAAGTCAACCTGTCTAAATACGGCAAACGTCAAATACTAAATGTTAAATGTGAAATATTAAATGTCAATATCAAATGTCAAATGTAAAATTATAGTTTTATGAGGGTGGCGCATGAAGTAAAATTTCGAGTTTCGAAAAGCCCCGAAAATTTTCTCTTGGGGCTTTCCTAAGCTCGAAATTTTACTTCATACTCAGTCTGGGAATGGACGACACTCGTATTGACGATTTATAAAATATTGATGAGATTTTCAACATATCGATATTTTTGTCGATTTGTGAGTCTCATGAGATTTTCAATATTTCGAGATTTTCGTCGATTTATAAAAATTTCATGAGATTTTTAATATTTCGAGATTTGCTTTGGTATAGGTAGGTAGAACGAATCCCTGTGTATTTGTTTACTTGTTTACTTTTCCTTTTCGGTAACTTCTAAATAGAAAAGCATTTCACGAAATACAGGTAATTCACCATAAAAACATAGGCCTAGTTTTATGCTCACGTAGATTTTTACTTTATATAAAATGTGTTTAATTTCTTACTATTTTATCCAATGGAAGGCATCTATCTAATAAATATCGTATGTAATGATACCGACCCTTCGGTATCGATACTAACAATATATCAAAAAATAAAATATCGATTATTCTGCAAGCAAATATCGATATTCCAAAATATCGAAATATATCGAACACCCCTACGCTAAACTTGCTTGCGTTACGGGACAAAAAGCAAGTTTAGCGTAGACGATAGTGTTACTCCATTTCGTAAAAATGTATAAGCTAAAACTAACTACTATTATTATAAATAAACTCTCTATTAATATTAATATTAATTGTAATATTTTTTAGCAAATGGTTATTTTTAATTAAGTAATTAAACAGTTTTGGGCATGTTCATAGGAGGGAGAAATGATGAAAATTTCGCATTAAATCCTGAATGGTCTCGTTATTAATTCATCGCTATCGCGTCGGAATAAATACCGCCGAAAACTCGCCGCTTGATACGGGAAAAATGAAAATGAGTTAGAGCGCATAATGGAACCTCCGCGAGCGATCCACGATAACGCAAATTGATTTTCGATCGTGCCATTGGAAAAAATGTTTTTTTTTTATTAAGAGAACACGAATATGTTTTTAGACGGCAATAGACCAACCAAATAAAATGTAATGGAAAATTTACCTAAGTCGAAATCAAAAGAATTTTAAATTATAAGTACATACCTACAAAAAATGCTCTCAAAAACTTCTATAAAAATATATTTTCAGCTGAAATACAACAAGTAAAATGATAATTATTGATTAGGATTTTTGAGTTAAAACCTAGCTGCAGATTTATTAGGTGCTTGGGCACAAGTTGATTTTTTTGATAAATAGATCACTTTGCGTATTGTAAGTTTTATATTAAACAATAGAAAAACCCTGCACTAACCCAGAGGTCACTGGCATGAGTCCCGAATAATTTATGAGTAATAAATGATTCCATCCGGATCCATAGATGTTTACTGTATTACTAAAACTTAGCTCTTCCAAAATATGCCAAACTTTAAAAAATGCCATCGACAGCTTAATATACAGCGTGTTAAAAAAAGAGTGTAAAATATTTAAGGGGTATGCACCAAAATACACAATAAAGTCCTAATAAACGTAGGTCCTCAAAGTATCTCGTAGTCTCAAGAATAGAGCGGGCGATAACGAACAAAAGAACACACTAGATACATTCATCGATATAGAAGAAGCCTTTAATAAAGCATCCTTCCAAAATATCAGGGAGGCACTGAATAGAACGGGTGTAACAACATGCTCTGCCCTAGGGGCTGTCCGCAGGGTAGAGTCATATCGCCACTTCTGTGCAAGAAGCACTTATACTTCTGGAGGACTCGTGCATAACCAACTCGTTATCAGTAAACCTTACAAATTGATGTTCACCAAGAAACACAAAGTAGAAACACACACGTTACCAAAACTATTCAGGACTGAACTAAAACTATTAAAAGAAGTTATATACTCAGAAATTTATCTAGATTCTAAACTAAACTGATCAAAGCACCTAGAACATAAAACTAAGGAAGCAGGCAAAGCTTTCTGACAATGCAGAAGAGCCATAGGTAATACCTGGGGACTATTCCCAAAGATAGCGCTGTGTGTATACACAAGTATTATTAGACCGGCACTCGAATATGGAGCCCTAGTCTGGTAGACGCGGACCAATCAACAAGCAATAAAAAAACTAAACCATATACAGAGGCTGGCCTGCTCATGCACAACAGGAGCCTTCAGAACAACACCCACTGCCACCATGGAAACAATACTATATCTTCCACCCCTTGATATGCACATCAAGATTGTAGCAAGACTAACAACAGGAAGACTAAGGGCCATGAACACATGGTCAGATCAAATTTTAAGCGGAGGACACGGAAACATACTCAAATGGAGACCTTCCCTACTAAAAAACAAAACAGATCAATAGAATCCCCAGTACATCTTAGAAAATAAATACATCGTGAACCCAAACCAGCAGACACTATTGGAAGAGAACTGTGTAGTGTTCACAGATTGATCAAAGACAAAGACAGGCTGTGGGGCGGTTATATACTCCAAGACATAGCTATCCGGAAACACATTCCGATGGTAACATATGCCACCGCAACACAGACCGAAATCTACGCGATTTTAGAAAACGCCAAAGTAATAATAGACAGGAAAATCAGTTAACGAAACATAACCATCGTCACTGACAGCGAAGCGGCATTAGCAGCATTAGAAAAGTTCAAACTAACATCTGAAGTAATACATAAATGCATTGAAACGCTGAACGAAGCAGCAGCACTTACCCGAAGGCAACAACAAAGCAGATGAACTAGCACGTGAAGCATCCAAAATTACTACAAATCACGCGAAGATAGGGCTATACCTTCGGTCCTTAGCCAATCAGATGCTAGAGTTTAACACTGCGAAACACAGAGAAAAGTAGAAGAACCTCACAACATGCAATCAAACGAAGACATACTTGTCGGCACCCGACTACCAAAAAATTAAGAAGTTTCTAAAACTCACAAAACAGAATCTTCGTACTATAACCGGCTACATTACTGGACACTACAGCTTCTAGCATCATCTCGCCAAAATAGGAATCGCCACCGATGACCTTTGTAAAGGATGAAATGAAGAAGAAAAAACAGCAAGACACATACTTCACGAGTGTCCAGCGCTGTCAAAGGTAAGGACGGTACTAAGAGAAGAAACCCCAAATCGCAAAGGACCCAGATGGCAATAGTCACCCCAAATTCTGTCAATTGCCGACAGTGCGGAGTGGGACTAACCATTAGGGGGGACTACAATGGGCCCGACTGTCGCCTAAGTGGGTGCGGCTGACACTGCCCTCCCGCCAAACCTTCCTTAATCCTTAAGGTCATCATAGTAACGATATCGGAGATATGAAAGATTATTATCTTTTACCGTTTAGCAGGTGCTGCTTACCTAAACTTTCTGCAGAACACAATGTATGATCTTTTGGATGACATTCCCCTGGAATACAAGCAACACATATTTTTCCAGCATGATGGTGCTCCAGCTCATTTTGCCATTGCCGTTAGAGAGCACTTACACCAAACTCCACGTAGATGAGTAGGAAGAGGGGCCTGCAAGATCGCCTGATTTAAATCTTCTAGATTTATTTCTTTGGGGATATAAATACATTTAAATAGTCTCAAGAAGCTGCAGCTAAGAATTTATCAAAAACGCCAACAAATTTCATCCAATGAGCGTGTTATAGAAAGATTTCGAATATCCTTCAGACATAGATATCGTGCCTGCTTGAAAATGGAAGTATGGCACTTCGAACATTTTCTTTAACTCTGTTCTCTATTTTTGCTAGAAGCTACCTCTGTTTGTTTACCCATTATGAATAAGTAAAAAATAATTGCAAATAAATGTTTAAACAAGAATAATGTTCCATATCTCCAAAACTGTTACTATAAGGACCCATTTTAATTCAGACTTTTTTGTTTATTTTGATTCATACTACTACCCCCTTAATTATATTACACTCTTTTTTACCTATATAACTAAATATATAATAGAATAAATAAGCAGGCAAGTATTAAGAAAAAAAATTGGGAAGTATTTATTAAATATTGAAGTTGCATTTAAAATAATTAAAAGCTATGAATGTATAATAAATTAGTTAACGGAACACCTGGATTAAATGTAAAACCTATAAACAATTTAAACGGTATTAAAATCCTACTTTACAAATATTGTTCAAATTGACTTCCACTTCAAATACATAAATTGCATCTGTTTATAATATCGTCATTGCATTAGCGAAAAAGAAATAGCAGGTAGTTATTAGCAAGCTGTGATTATCCTTTTTCTCATCCTTTTTACTTGTTTCAAGGCACACTATATTATTTGCTAATAAATCATGTAAATAAAATGTTTTTTTTCTGGCATAAATATTAAATTAAAATTAGCTTATCAGGCATAATTGTTTAAAAAAATAATGTCTAACATAATAATACAAAAAATATGCAGCGATTTAAACATATTAAGTTGACTATTATTTAAAAATGAAGTTTATTTGAAAAAGATATATAATTACTGTAATTTTATAGTATGACTTCGATTTTTAGTTCATTCAAATCGTCCAATAAACAAGAAAATTATAGCGTTGGGCGTATTTAATCGAATACCCGGTATAATTAAAAGAAAATTCCCTCTTTTCTTAAAAAAATGTAAATAAAATCAGAAAAGCATAAAATACTTTTAACTTAATTTCGGCATAAAATCCGATTTATAATATAAATATTTAACTTATAAGGTAGATACGTAATGAAAAACTATAATACTATTAGAAATAAAGCAACACAGTTGGGAGGGTTTCACTTTTGTAATAAAAGTGAAAACATCCCAGCTGTGTTGTAGAATTTTAATTGTTTTTACCTAAAATTCACGAATTTATCAAATTGGCTGTTGGTGAGTAAATTCATATGTATGTTATATTACTCTGCTTGTTGCCAAAAGCTTTTACTTATATCATGTTCCTTTGTTATAGTTTATGTTTAGCTCGCCAAGTGCAAGACTATAAAAAGTTAATTGCCAAAACCAAGTACATTAAATTTTAATTTTCATTCAGAATTTCATAACAACTTTATAGCATTCGAAACATTTTCATTCCTACAAAAAATACTCTCCCGATATTGCATTACTGAAATATTTCATAAAAATACCGGCTGATTCGACCTATGCGTCGGTTTATGACGAACCCCATAAAAAATAAACCCAACACAATACCCGACCATTGTCATATCGAACTCGAATATTTGTACACCCATAAAGTGGCCACTCGTACGCTCTTCCACGTTATCTCCTGCATATCATAAGACGTAACAATAAGGAAACACGGAACGGAAAAAGGGGAACTACATCACGCTAGGATTTTGTTCCCCCAAGAAACGATTCGGTTTTCTCGGACGCTCGGCGCATATGAATATCTCGTATTCTCTGATATGTGACATGTCTCTATTAGATTCTGCAAAATTTATGGAATCTCTATAAAAGTGGGGGAGGTATTGTAGGTGCAGTGCAAATTCGCCTATTTATGAAAAGCTTGAGCGCTCGGGTTCTGCCTTATTTCATCAAATTTATTCATGAATTGGACGGAATGGGTCTGTTCAAATGTGGATATTCTGTTGGAGAGAAATGAGGAAAGCTACGGCTCAATTTGAAATGAACTCTATCAATAATATGTGTTGGCATATGTGAACGTTTTTCGTATGTAATACTTTAACATAAATATATGTACAGGGTGTCCCCGAATGGTCTGTACAACGCTCTACCACTTATTCTCTGAAACAAAATAAGATGATTTAACTAAACTTATCTCTATCCAAAAGTGGTTCCTAAGCCATCTACGAGGCCTCAAAGATATAATTTTTTTTTTTTTTCATTATTTTTCAAATATTTTTATTTTGGACTTAGGTAAGAAAACCTAATTTGGCTCATTTAATTACATTGATACCATGCACTTTTTACGATATGTTTCTTTATCCTACGTTTAAAGTAAGTGGTCAAACTAGGACCATCGACTTCTTAAGATACCTAAATATTTTTATTCAACAGGTCAAATCATAAGGAATACTTTTTTTCTGCAAGATCATTCAATTTTACGTATATTTTATTATCTTTATGTTTACGTACAAAAACTAGTCTTTTATAGACATATAGTGGCTATACGGCTTATAAGTTATTATTGATAAAAACTGAGTCAAGTCTTGATAATTAAACACAAATCTAATTTTGTTGTTTGTTCAGTTTTGTATTTAATTTTATTTAAAATTTAATTAGTAGAATCAAGCAGGCCCGGATACAGCCTGTGGAATACCGGGACAATTCCTGGAAAAAATTCCTTCCTACCGGCCCAGTCTCGAGAGACCACCGCTCTCGAGACTGGGCCGGTAGGAAGGTTTTTTTTTTCCGGGCCGGTCTCTTACCTTGCATCCGGGTCTGGAATCAAGCGCGCTATCTTAATAATAATATAATAAACAAACAAAAGAATCTAATGAAATGAGATGAATAAATACTTAAAATAAACAGAATTACAAAAATGTGGCTTTGATGTAATGTAAAACGAAATGTACATTTAATGACCAAGTAATGTCACAATATAATATTATTTACTTATATGTAATACTAGTATAAAATGTGTGTTTAAGAATGTTTATAAAATATTATTTTCTTTGTTTTCAGGTAAGCAATATTGAGTAATTGTGCTGTAAGTCAAGCTGCATGTAAGTAAAAACATTTCGTAGTATAAAGGTAAATACAAGTAAATTTCGAAAATACAAACATGAGAACTAAGGTTAAAAAATAAAAACCTTAGAATATGAATATTTGAATTCATGAACTTTTAATGGAGTATATCATATGTGTGATATATACCTTTCTCGTCATATGTAATTTATTTTTTATTGACGTTTCTAGAGGTACAACTCTTCGGATTCGTATATTATGGTGAATTCATATGAGCTGTAAAAAAATGTAACTTGTACTATTAGATTGTAAAACTCGGCCAAAATATTTAGTCAAATATTCAATTGTGACTAACGATTATTTCAACATGATTAACTATCGATTATTTTAAATGTAAGTAGATTATGATTGATTTTTCGTCAATCAGAAATATACATTTATGACTAATGACTAATTAATTGAACTGACTAACGATTGCAACATTAGTCGGTGGTGTTGTAAACTGGGTTCAGGGGGGAAACCAATAAAATATGCCCACGCATTGATTGCCAACTCAAGACTGATTTATTTTCGTCCGAACACAGGTACACAAAAAAAACAATTCCTTTTTATAAACACCTCGTCGCGCGTATTCAAATGAAATATAAAATAAATATAATTCACATCCTAACATCCTCTTCCTTACCTAAAAATTATTAAAAAAAATACAAATCCATATATATATTTTTTAAATCGCATAATCTATATTTTTACGCGGACGAAAATTGTACGGTGGTTCAATCACTGTTTCCACTAATGATGATGCCGGTTCTGTATTTAAGTTTTCACTATTATTCGTTTTAATTTCACTCGTCGCATTATCACTTAATTTATTATCACTCCCAAAATTAAGTGGTAATAACACTGATTTCCGCTTCAATGGTAAGATATGGTTAGAATGTCTTTTTACGACTTTATTGTTATCAATGTTGACATCATATGACACGTGACCATTTGCATTCGCAATTTTACCTTCTTGCCATCGAGTATCGGTAGGATTCATAAAATCTCTGATTAACACTTTCTCCCTAATCAAATATTTTGACATTTTTTTACATTTGTCAACAAATTTATCATTACTATTTTCAGTAATTCTATCCGTTTCGGGTCTTAGTAAGTGAAATCGGGTTTTAAGTTCCCTACCATATAATAAGATTGCTGGGCTCACCCCTGTACTACTATGTGCTGCTATACGGTAGTTAAATAAAAATTTATCGAGAGCGTTGTCTAAATTTTCTTTTGACAACTGTGCCTTATTAACGCATGTTTAATTATTTTAACTGTAACCTCAGCTTCACTATTACTTGCTGGATAATACGGTGGAGAATGTTTCACTACAATTCCATTCATCTTTAAATAATTTTCAAACGGCAAAGAATTGAATGGTGGACCATTATCACTCACCAATATATCAGGCTAGCCTAGCCGTGAAAATAAATTTCGTAAGCAATTTATTACATCTTCAGCAGTAATTGTTTCTAATTTAAAAACTTCTACCCACTTAGTGTATGAATCGATTACTATTAAATATTTATTATTAAACAGGTAGTCAAGATAGGTAATACAATATCTACAGAAATTTGTGTTACTTCTGGGGTCCCACAGGGCTCCCATTGCGGACCAGTATTATTTGTACTATTTATTAATGATATTGGCCAGTATATTAAATATAGTAATTATCTTCTATTTGCCGATGACTTGAAATTGTTTAAATCTATTAAATGCCTGGATGACCAACACAAATTACAGTTGGATCTGAATAGTTTGTCCACGTGGTGTGAAACTAACAAATTATTTTTTAACTTACAAAAATGCAGCTCAATTTTATTTTATCGCCGTAACAGAATGGAATTTAATTATGCGATATGTAATCATGCATTGCTTTGCGTTGATAACATCAAGGACCTGGGTGTCATATTTAATTATAATTTAAACCTTAGCCATCATATTAAACGCATATCTTACAAAGTACTGGGAGTCCTTGGTTTTATTGGACGCTTTTCGAAAGATTTTGATGTTTCCGTTTTACTTAAATTATATACTTCCTTGGTCAGACCTCACTTGGAATACGCATCTGTCGTTTGGTCTCCTCATACGAGGGTACTTTCAGCAGAGCTGGAGAAAGTACAGAGTCGCTTTTTGCGCTTAGTTTCTGCTAGGCTGGGCAACACTAGATACCAATTCAGCAATAGTACTGTGCATAATATGTTGTGTCTCAGCTCATTGGAAAATAGAAGAATAATAAATGATTTGTGTTTTCTATTTAAGCTTATACTCGCGAGATAGACTGCCAAAGCTTATTAAAACAATTAGACTTTTATGTGCCTGCTAGAGGTCCCAATAGATCGAAATTTGTATTTTATTTGCGCTATCATGCAGTTAATTACGCAAAATTTAATCCAATATGCAGAATGATGAGTTACTGTAACGAATTAAACAATAACAATCATTTTTTATTACATCATTCTTCATTTTCAACATTTAAGGCTAATCAATTTATCCGCTATTGTTAATAATGTTTTATCTTAATTTTAATTACTTTGTTTGTGAACTCATATAATTTTAATTCGATATTATATTATACAATTTAGTCTTTACTGTGATATTTTGCTCATCAATTACTGATATTAATTTCAATATGTTATTTGTACAATTTATTAGTTGTTTATGTATTTGTCTTTGTACCGATTTGTTGATTTTATCTCTAAATAATGTATTCACTCTTTAGTATTTTTTATTATTATCATTTTAACTCGCGTAAAGTAAGAGTAACATGAACATGTCTAATACAATTGTTATTATTCTGTTATCCACTCTGTATATATAAATATACTAATATTATAAATTTATGTTAAAGGAGATTCCGTAAATAAATGAAATAAATAAATATTGGTCCTAAAAAATCTAACTGAATTCGCGACCAAGGTTTTCTAGGTACCGTCCATGGATAAATTACATTTTTTTCTAGGATTTGATCTTAACAAATTACAACTAGAACATTGACCACATAATGTTGCAATATGTTCATCCATGGAAGGCCACCAGAAAAATGATCGTGTAATTGACTTCATTTTATTTATACCTAAATGTGAAGAATGCAAATCTTTTAAAACATTTTCCCTGTATTTTGGTGGAATTATGATTCTATAACCCCACATTAAGCAACCATGTTGAATATGTAACTGATCTTTTCAAATTAAATACGGTTTCATTCCATTATTTTTTAGAAAATTTGGCCAACCATGCAAACAAAAACCATAAACTTGATTCAAAATTCTATCTTTTTTAATTTCATATGCAATTTCTTTATACGAAATTGGAAACATTTCATTTATATAATGGATATGACCAAAATCACTTGACTTTGAATCAGTAAACGGTAAAGGTAATCTTGACAAAGCATCTGCGCAATTTTTATGATGGAACATATTTTATGTCATACTGATACGCTAATATAATAATTGACCACCTCTGCAATCTACTTGCCGCTAAAATTGGTATACCTTTTTTATTACCAAATAAGGCTAATAATGGTCGGTGGTCTGTAAATAAGATAAAGTGTCGTCCATATAAATAATGGTTAAATTTTTTAATTCCAAATATAATGGCTAACGCTTCCTTATCGATTTGTGAGTAACCGTTTTCATGAATTGATAAAGTTCGTGAAGCGAAAGCTATTGGCTTACTTGAACCATCTGGATAAGTATGCGAGATTACTGCACCTAGTCCGTAAGAACTTGCATCACAATATAAAGTGATGGGCATATTTAAATTATAATGTGCTAATACTTTAGGTGAAGCTAACACATTCTTAATTTTGTTAAATGTTTAGTTACACAATTGTGTCCATTTTCACTTGGAATTCTTTTTTAATAATGAATACAACGGACTAAGTATAGAACTTGCATTTGGAATAAATTTAGAATAATAATTTATCAATCCTAAGAATGATTTAAGTTCTGTCACATTCTTGGGACATTTTGCATTTAAAATAGCTTTCGTTTTATCTGAATTCGTATGTATACCATCTCTGTCAATATCGTGACCTAAATACGATATTCTTTTTTGAAAAAACAAACATTTACTTTGACTTATTTTCAGACCAGCATTTATTAATTTATTTAAAACTAATTTTAAAGTATCTAAATGTTCTTTTTCGGATTTCCCCGTTACCAAAATATCATCTAAGAATACGGTAACCCCAGAAATTCCTACAAAAAGTTCCTAGATAAATCTTTGAAAAATACCGGGCGCTGATGCAATAAACTTGTATTAATTGTAACAATCTCTTTAGAATTCTCATCTAATTCTAACTGTGCATATGCTTGTGACAAATCAATTCTTGAAAATAAGATGCCTCCAGATAATTTAGAAAATAACCGGATATTTATTGATGTGCAATTGAGGATTTACAGTAATGCGGAAATCTCCACAAAGTCTTATATTTCCGTCTTTTTTCACAACCGGAACTACCGGAGTAGCCCACTCACTGTGCTTGGTTGCTGATAATATTTCTAATTTCTCTAATCTTTTAATTTCATCCTCAACTTTTTCTTTAAGAGCTAAAGGTAATATTCTAGCCCGACAATATTTTGGGTTAGCGTCAGATTTAAGAATTAACTTTACTTTAAAATTTACACACTTGCCAATTCCTTCTTGAAATACTTCAGGAAATTCATTAATTAATGAATTGACTGTACTTTTATTTAATAATCTTATGTTAATGTATTTCCTGAACATTAAAATATCTATCAATTGATATGGATAACTTCTCAATCCATTCGCGTCCCATCAAGGGTGGGCCTCCCCCAACAATAATAAAAAGTTTCAAATTTTTGATTAACTTATCCCCATAGCAGACACTTACATTTATGTAGCCCAGGGTATTTATACGAATTCCCACATAAGAAGTTAAATTTAAATTGATTTTATTAATTTTACAATTTTTAAAATATTTATTGTAAAAATGTTCAGAAATAGCAGAAATTCCAGCACCTGTATCTATTTCCATAGTACAATTTATTTTATTTACGTATACATTAATTTTAATTGGATGTTTGCCCCCATATACAGGGTGAGTCGGGAGGAGCGCACCAAACTCTAGGAGTGTATTATACACGTAAAAATAATGTAAAAAACTCATTTGTTCTTATCCGATTTTCATTTGTTTTCAAGTTATGGCGTAATTAAAAATGTTCATCTAGCATTCTACTTCTATCTGAATTTTAACATTATCAAAGTATGCCATGTTCGAGGCTATAAACATTTGATAATTCTGACGTTTTGATGAATTGTCAGTGTACGGTGAACAGTAACTGAACGTTTAAGTTCGAATTAATGTGATTGTTAGTGTTGCAAAATGCCACATACTTATTCAAATTTAGAATATGCAAATATGGTGTTTGTATATGGTTTCTGTAATGGAAATGCTACAGCTGCTGTTGAAGAATATCGTGAACGTTTTCCACACCAAAGACATCCTGATAAAAACATGTTTATTACAGTTTTCAACAAATTGTGCGAGTAATTAGTTAAGTTATTCCTTTATTCCTTTTACTTCACTTTTTATTTTAATTCTATATGTACATTTCGGGTACAATGTACCCTTTATCAATAGAAAAAAAAAAAAAAAAAAAAAAAAAAGAAAAAAAAAACTAATTGACATTTTGTAAATAAATAAAAATAGAAATACAACTATTTTCACAACCAAGTGCGATTTATTTGAAATCAGATAAAGGCAGGCTAGTTTAAGGAATTAAATTTAAAAGTGGGTTGTTTAAAGGACTTAAATCAAAATTTAGAAGGTTATTCCTATTTTTGTGCATTTCAATTGCTTCTAACATGTTTAGTTGAAAATGGTTAGATTCTTTTAGTAATTTCAAATTATTTATAATAAATTTGTGTCCCGTGGTTAATGTATGATGAGCTATCGCAGATTTATCTGGGTTATGGTTTTTAGTATGGTAAATATGTTCTTTAAACCTAGTTTTTAAATTTCGTATAGTAATAAATTTAGACCAATTGTTTCTAACATAAATTCTCCTACATACAAAATTGCAAAATGGTTAGTTAATGAATTTAAACAACTCAAAATTAACAATGATTTTTCTATTAAAAACTCTTTTGAACTGACCAAAAAACTAGAAAATGTAATTATACAAGAAGACGACTTATTGATCTCATTTGATGTAGAATCTTTATTCCCTAGTATACCAATTAATGAAACTTTAATTATTCTCGAAAATTTATTAAAAACAAATGGTAAAAATCAAGAAGAAATAAATCATTATATAAAATTAACAACTTTAGTTATGGATTTTAACACTTTTGAATTTAATGGAATATTTTATAAACAAACATTTGGCACTGCTATGGGTAATCCATTATCCCCCTTTTTAGCAAACATTTTCATGAACCATTTAGAAAATATTGCGAAGAACAGCATACAATATTTCCCAAATTTATGGTTAAGGTATGTTGATGATATTTTCACAATTATTAAAACCAATACCGATATTCAACATTTTACAAATCAATTAAATAAATTATTTACTAGCATAAATTTTACATATGAAATTGAGATCAATGGTCAACTTCCTTTCTTAGACCTACTAGTTATAAAAAACCATAACAAATTATCCTTTAATATTTTTAGAAAACCCACCCACACCTTTAATTACATTCACTCAAGTTCACATAGTCCTTTCAAACATAAACTATCGTCTTTTAATAGTATGATTTATAGAGCTATCCAGTTACCAATATCTGAAGAAAATAGAAAAAGTGAGTTTACATTAATTTTAGATTTAGCCAAAGCATTAAATTACGATACTAACATTATTCAGAAATTAATCAATAAACATAAAAGAACACATTCCATTCGTCTAGCATCACGTTTAGAACCAATAATAGAATCTAATACAAATCAAAATTACTGTAAAATTATTCACGAACCAAAATTAACTAATCAAATTAACAAAATTTACAAAAAATTCAATCTTAAACCTGCATACTACACAAAAAACAAAATTAAACTTTTATTGGGGAATACTTTTAAGAAAATTGATGATCATGAAAAGTCTGGGATTTATTCATCAAAATGCAGCAATTGCAACAAAATGTATATTGGACAAACTATACGAAATTTAAAAACTAGGTTTAAAGAACATATTTACCATACTAAAAACCATAACCCAGATAAATCTGCGATAGCTCATCATACATTAACCACGGGACACAAATTTATTATAAATAATTTGAAATTACTAAAAGAATCTAACCATTTTCAACTAAACATGTTAGAAGCAATTGAAATGCACAAAAATAGGAATAACCTTCTAAATTTTGATTTAAGTCCTTTAAACAACCCACTTTTAAATTTAATTCCTTAAACTAGCCTGCCTTTATCTGATTTCAAATAAATCGCACTTGGTTGTGAAAATAGTTGTATTTCTATTTTTATTTATTTACAAAATGTCAATTAGTTTTTTTTTTTTTTTTTTTTTTTTTTTTTTTCTATTGATAAAGGGTACATTGTACCCGAAATGTACATATAGAATTAAAATAAAAAGTGAAGTAAAAGGAATAAAGGAATAACTTAACTAATTACCATTAAACTAACCTTCACGTAACTCAAACAAGAATATCTTAAATTGTGCGAGACTGGTAAGCTTCCCAGTGCTAACATAACATATGAGCGCGCTGCTCGACAAGGTTTTGTAGAAGTAGAAAATATTCTGCATCTAGTAGAAGAAGATGCAACTACTAGGTCACGGAGAATTGCCACTCAATTGGCAATTCCACATAAAAGAGTGATGAACACGCTACACGAGCAAGGCTTATATCCTTATCACGTTCAGAGAGTACAGCACCTACAACCAGGGGATTACGCTAACCGTACGGAATTTTGTCGGTGGATAAATAATAATCATCGTAATGTATCGAGTATACTCTTTACGGATGAAGCTACATTTACCCGTGATGGCATTAACAACACTCGTAACTCTCATGTATGGTCTGATGAAAATCCCCACGCAACAGTCGAAAGCAATTTTCAACATCGGTTTTCTGTAAACGTGTGGTGTGGTATGGTTGACAGTTATTTAATCGGCCCTTTCATTTTGGAGAATCGTCTCACAGGAGGCAACTACCTCAATTTTTTACAAAATGAATTACAAGGCCTGCTAGAAGATGTTCCTATAAATATTAGAATGCAGATGTACTATCAGCACGATGGAGCTCCTGCACATGTCGCTCGTCAAGTCAAGCAACATTTGGACGAACGTTTTCCAGGGCGTTGGATTGGTCGTGGAGGTCCTATTAATTGGCCTGCAAGATCTCCAGACCTCACACCACTAGATTTTTGTTTATGCGGCTGGATGAAAAATGAAGTCTACAAAATAAAAGTGGACACACGGGAATCACTAATTAGACGAATTGAGAATACTGCAGCCCATATAAAAGAAGAAAGAAATGAATCAATTGGGAGAGCAACAAACGCTCTTCGTAGACGAAGCAGAAAATGTTTAGAAGTCAATGGCGATATTTTTGAACATTTGTTGAAAGAACGCTATGATTAAGAACATTTTTTTGTATAATAACTTGTTTATTTGTTAATATGCTATAACTTGAAAACAAATAAAAATCGGATAAGAACAAATGAGTTTTTTTACATTATTTTCACGTGTATAATACACTCCTAGAGTTTGGTGCGCTCCTCCCGACTCACCCTGTATTTTAAATAAATTTGAGTTTGAGTTGCTATCATTTTGTAAATGAGTGTCATTTATGAAATTACAATTTTTATTTAATTTACACACAGATCTTATATGGCCCATTTTGCCACAATTATGACATTTAGCTAATTTAAAACAACAGTTATTCGGCGTATGATTCCTTAAACCGCAACAGACGCACTTTTTATAACCAATTTCATTCGAAAAATGGCTGCGCGCACTTTGATTTCCACTATGTTTTTCACTTGGTTTGTTTACCTGTGCTCTTCCTCTGTTGTGCCGGTCGTCCCTGTCTTCACGAATTCTGCCGAATCCAGCGGATCTGACGTCAGCTGCTGTGTTGCGAAACCTCCCTTGGCCCGCACGTGCCGCACCCGCACCACCGCCGCCACGTTGAATCACATGGGTGAATTCTGCACTTTCCATCAAATGCACTTCTTTTTCCACTTGTTTCATATTAAGGGATATTTCCACTGCTTTACCGTATGTTAAGTTTTTTTCAGAGAACAACCGCTGTTTAATTAAGTCACTCTTCATCCCGAAAATCATTTGATCTCGAAGATTTTCTTCCAAAATATTTTTAAAATTACAGGATTTTGCCAGTCCTTTTAATGCCGAAATAAAATGGGATAGCGTCTCGCCATTTTCTTGCTTTCGCATGCGGAGTTTGTAACGTTCCGCTATTTCGGAAGCAGCCGGCTCCAGGTGATCCTGCACAATTTTCTTTAACTCAGCGTAGTCCATATTTTCCGGCTTCTTTGGGTCACACAAATTTACCATTAACTCGTAAGTATTATCTCCAACAGCCGTTAATAAAATTGCCACTTTTTTATCTTCCAACACGCCATTTGCCAGAAAATACTGCTCAAGCCGCGCGATATACGTCGACCACCTTGAAACTCATAATTCATATTCCACTATTCTGCCAATCGACATTGTTTAGTTTATCACGATATTCCTTGAATATGTACTTAAATCGGTTTATCCTCGTCGCCACTGTTGTAAACTGGGTTCGGGGGGGGAAACCAATAAAATATGCCCACGCATTGTTTGCCAACTCAAGACTGATTTATTTTCGTCCGAACACAGGTACACAAAAAACAATTCTTTTTTATAAACACCTCGTCGCGCGTATTCAAATGAAATGTAAAATAAATATAATTTACATCCTAACAGGTAGTATTAGTCAATAATCGACTATAAAATGCCTTCCTCTGACCAGGGTTGTCGATTTAATAAACAAACAAAAAGGGGTCGTATATTTTTATATTTGATGTTTCCTTGGGGCTCCTATTTTTCTATTTCCCCGCAGCCGCGGTTTCTGCGCCTCTGCGCTATGCTACTACATGAGATCAAGTTGCAAGCGACCAAAACTGCATTTTTGTTTCTTAAACTGGCATGCAATTTATACATAAAATAAGGAAATACTAATCTGATTTAGCGTTATTTCTGATGAAACAATAATGACATTTCATATTTTTTTAACTAATTTTGGCATATTATTTTGTCTTTTGTCCCTCATACTTCTGGAAATATCAGAAAACAATTGGATTTACCTGGTTTTGAAAATAAATTGGGATTTAGGGGTGTTTGATATTACTTTTACTATAATTTATTTTATTTTTGTAGTGTTTAGGTAATCATGTAGTTTTATATTACATAATAGTTAAAACATAATTATATAAAATAGTATTCTTTGAAGGCTGTCTGAACATGTCATACAAAATGGTTCATTATAAAAACTTATATTTTAAAGTATATTATCTGATATTTGATTTTTCTCATAAATTTCTTCATTTTCGGTTTCTTTGTTGTCCCTTTCTTGTCTTCCTAAAGCTTCATATTTTGTGATAAAGTTACAAAAACTTGGGCGAGGTTTTCCTCCATTACCTTTTCCTGCCAGTTCACAGGAAGTGTTTTGATAAGAGTTCATTTACGTACAAAATTGACAAAATTGGATTTTATTACTTTTGTTATATAACTAATACTGCAATGAAGTCTACAATGGATTTAGCGGTTTTCATTTACTAAGTACGTTACTGGACTTAACAGTAGGTATTCAAAATCCCCTGTGCATTTAGGGGTTTTTTAAACCAACAGCGATCTTACACACGTCTTTACAGCAGAATTTAATTCGATTAGATGGCAAATTTCAACCTAAAATATGCCTTTAATTACATACTAAGAGATGGTGACACACAGAGTTTTTCGAAATAGGCGACTCGTTTATACAAAATATTATGGACTTTCATTGCAATAAATCCGGGCAATACGCAGTAATAATTTTACAATCTTCTGCGTATTATCTAACATAAACTAAAACGTTAGCGCGGTTATTGTATAATTTTTAAAATTTCAAATATTCAAGTTTATGGACATTAAACGTTTCCTTCTATTTCCCGTCGGTTATAAAATCGCTATACATTTCCCGATCCGTATATATCGTTCAGTGTGGATTATGAAGTTGCATCTATGTGCCACCGTTGCCGCTATATTTTTTTTTATTGGCCGCCATAAATCCTCTCCCTAAGGGCTGCAAAACGAAATCAATTTGTTATTTAATTCCGACCAATTTGGACGATATTGCTTCGGTCCTCATACCCCCCGCTTTAATATCACACGCCTTGCACACCCCGTAGGCGCGATCGAATCAATTTTGAATTGTCCAAGGTTTATGGGACAGGCAAAATACGTGAATTATTACAGAAATATACTATTTGAAATAATTTATAGAGATAATTAAAATGTTTAATACATATTTTTTCTTTCTAAATCTATAATTAATATATACAGTACCTTTAAAAAGTAATGCATACATTCATTAAAATTTAAATTATGAAGTTTAAAGACAAATCCTTGGTAGGTCGATTTATATTTTCATTTGCACGTTTGGTCAAATACTGAAATCACATATGATGATGTCATCGACCATTTTTTTAAATAGAAGTTGAACATTTTTACCAGACATATTTGAAAGATAATAATTTTTCGCATACAATAAGCTATTTATAAGTATAGGTCGAATGAAAAATATTCAAGAAAAATGACTTTGATTAATCATAATCATTATCATAAATCGGCAAAAAAATTAAATTCTCTTTCGCTCAGTTAATTTAACCATTTTTTATTAGTAAATGATGTACATGCGACGTGGACACTATAAAACTAACGCGCAAATAAAAACAAAAATCGACCTGTTCAAGGATTTTTCTTCAATATTCATAATTTAGATTTTAATTAATTTATGCATTACTTTTGGAAAACACTGTATTATTTAATTATATAATTCATACATGATGAAACTACATGATATAATTTGAAATTAAAAGCAACATTGAGAGGGATTCGCTTTTTAATGTTGAACATTGCAACGTGTTTTTCACTCAACAGCTTCATTAGGCAGATTAATAATGAAACATATTAAACATTTTAATTATATCCACTAATTATCGATGTATATTATTATATTTATTTATTGTGTAACTATTACGTTAGCTTACATAATGTAAGTAAGTAACCTTTAGGTGACTTGATTCGTTAATTAATTTTGAGTAGAAAATCCAATTAAAAATATATTGTATGGTTCTTCATTAACGCTCACGGCGCCATTTAAATTCTAAATATGTCACAAGAAATCAGCAATGTTTTTAAACTGTTTTGATTAAAATTATTTCTATCAACAAGCACGAATGTTTATGTAATGTTAAGTCGATTGTTAATGGCAATAATTTTGTATAAAATATTAAAAACAAATTCTAGCCATATGGTTTTAATATTAATGGCATCGTTAGGCTTACTGAATAATCATACAGTATTTTTTGAGTTTTTTTTATCTATTAATTTTTTATTTTTTTTTTATTTTACATTTTGGTGTATTTTGTTGAACGAATCGCCCTACATAAAGCTTTTCACTCATTTTCTGGCCACCTTGTATAATAAACTAAATGCGAAATTTCAGTATTAACTATTCAGCTATAATATAACAAGTGGTATGATTATCATCGATAATATTCATGAGTGAAGCCGAGCTGCAGACTCAACGAGCTCGAAGGGCGAGTTGAATGTGCTGCTCGATTTCACTCATGAATATTATCGATTATTAATCATACCACGAGTTATATTCGATAAGAGAATATAACGAATAAAACAGCGATCAATCTAATTTTTTAGGCTTTTCTAAATGGGAAATTTTACCTGTCAGATTTGACAAATAATTTTTGAAGCAACGACTACAACAAGGTGCTAGAACTCAATCACCGCTGTGATAGCATGTATCTATGGAAATAAGCGATTCTGATTGGAGAGAATGTAGCCATGTGGCGCATGAGTTATATTCTCAGCCGTAATATAACGAGTGGTATGATTATTATCGATGATATTTTGGAATTGAAATCGAGCTGCAGATTCAACGAGTGCGCAGCACGAGTTGAATGTGCTGCTTCGGTTTCAACGACAAAATATCATCGATAATTAATCATATCACGAATTATATTTAGTGAGAGAATATAAAGAAGAAAAAAATGCGAGTCCCTCAACATTATCGACAGCTGTAATATTGTTGTTTTCCTATTGATTGTGAACTTTTTAACCGCACAAAAGCCGTAAACTGCCTCCACTACGATTCTTTATTTATAACGGTGCTTTTTCGGCGTTGAACTTTTCACTTCTCTATTAATATCACTGCACAAAACTTTACCCCAGCGATTTTCGTCCATTTTGACGTTTCAAGTGACAGGACAACTTATCACCGCTTCTTTTGTTTTTTTATCATCGCGGTGATAGACATGTACCTACGGCTTTCCTTGCATCTCATTGGTTGATAATTCGTTCTAGTAGGCTGTGAGTTGTATTCTCACCCGTAATATAACGAGTGGTATGATTATTATCGATGATATTTTGGAGTTGAAACCGAGCTGCAGATTCAACGAGCCCGAAGGGCGAGTTGAATGTGCTGCTTCGGTTTCAACGACAAAATATCATCGTGTAAAACGTGTAAAAGGTGGCGACCGAGTTAACATCTTTAGATTCAAATTTTGTGAAAGTTTGCCGTTATTGCAAAAATCTACCAAGATCGGGATATATCTGTATAACATGTAGTGCACTTATCCACCCGGGGTGTGCCAAGCTGCTTAAGGGGGCAAGTATTATTAACGAGAAAGAAATTAATTGCTGTCCCAAATCAACCGACACTGATATGTCACCTGTACCGCCCGAAATTGATTTTAAACTAGAGGCATACATGTACCAAAAGCAATTAATTCAACAACTCACCATAAATAATCAATTACTTATCACTAAATATGAACATTTGCTTGAGAAATATGATGCATTGCAATTGGAGGTTAATAAAGGCACCTTTCCCGCCTCATCGATTAGTAAACAAACTGTGACTAATACAGTTTTACCAACAACGACCGAACCACTCAATGCCAAAAAGCCGAAAAAGGTTAGTTCGAAAAGCAACTTAAGTATACACACAAATTTAACACGAGAAGATGAACAACCTAAAACGCCGGTAATGCCCATCGTGGATGAGGAATCTAACGAACCCAACAATCTTAATCCGTGGATCAAAGTCCAGAAAAAGAAGGCTCCGAGGATTAAAATCGCTGGAACGGCAGATGCGACAAAAACCATAATAAAAGGCGTTGACAGAAAGGCGTATTTACATGTTTATAAATTAACGCCGGACACATCAGCGGATGACGTTGTTTCTCACCTGCGCACTTTGAAAGTGAATGCGGAATGCGAAAAACTAAATTCGAAACGCCCCAATGAATACGCATCCTTTAAAATCACAGTTCCTTTTGAGCAACTATGTGTGGCGGAAGATCCGACTGCCTGGCCGACGGGAGCATTTGTGAGACGTTTTTTATTCCGTCGTCAGTCAACGCTGCCCCAGAAAAAATAAATAAAACGGTTAATTATATTGCGCGTCCATTTAAATTGTTTTATATTAATATACAATGTTTGCGAAACAAAATTGATGTACTTGAATCATTTATTATAGATAAAGATATCGATATATTAGCTTTTTCAGAACATTGGCTCACACACGATGAAGCGGAGTATTGCCGAATCAATGAATTTGTTTATGCCAGCTGCTTTAGTAGGCAGATCGCTAAACATGGAGGATCTTTAATTATGATTAAACCTAATTGCGCATATACAGAATTGCATTTTCTTAACAACCTATCAGAAGAATTCACTTGCGAAATGTCAGGAATATGACTTACTAACTCAAGTCTTGCAATTATATCAATATACCGATCTCCTAGTGGAATTTTTCAGAATTTTCTTAATATAATAACAAATATGCTTGAACGTCTCAACTTAATTTCCCTAAAAGTATTTATTTGTGGCGACTTCAACGTACAGTTTAACACAGGCGACAGAAATGCTATAGATTTATGCAATCTATTCGCTTCGTTTGGTTTTCAGAAATTAATTGCGTGTCCAACACGAGGGGCAGCTTGCTTAGACAATGTTTTTACTAATGACTTAATTATCGATAATAAGTCAGTAGTAATCGATATTGGTGTCTCTGATCATAAAGGCATATTAACAAATATCCTTATTGAAAACAAACCTCAGCCCAAAACCAAAATAATTCGTCCCATTACTGATCAAGGCAGCATCAGTCTCTATAATTTACTGAGTGATACGGTGTGGCCTAAGTTGGAAAATTTGGCTGTTAACGAAGCATGGGAGTTCTTTTTACAAACTCTAATTTCTCACGTTAATATATCTTACCCGTTAAAACTAATTAAACAAAAATCACACAAAATTCAAATAAACTGGTTTTCTCACAAGCTTCGAGAAATGAGGAATAACTTAAACCTTATTAGAGAGGCTTGTCGATATTCACCCACACAACAACTTAAAACGCATTATAAAGCGGTCTTAACTACATATAAAACTGCGATAAAGGACGAACAAAAATTAGCAAATGAAAGATATATTAATTCATCTTCCAATCGTAATAAAGCAATGTGGGAAATATTGAACTCTAAACGCCCAACTAACAATAAATTGCAAACTGCTGTGGGCATAACGGTGGAAAATCTGAATGCCTTCTTTGTGACAGCTGCCGATAACATCATCAGCACAGTTACAGATACCGATACGAACCCCATTGAATTAACAGCCAAATCTCTCAACAACCTCTCCGGTAACTATTTGAAATTCGCTTTAGTTTCTTGTGCGAAGGTTAGATTGACCATAATGAAATTAAAATCCATGGGTAGTACGGACATTCATGGAATTAATCTCAAAATAGTAAGAAATATCATTGATGTTATTATCAGTCCATTAACCAAATTAATAAATATGTGCCTCTCTGAAAACGTATTTCCTGATATATTAAAAATCGGAAAATGCATCCCCATTTTTAGAAAAGGTGACCCTTCATATGCAAACAACTATCGACCAATTCTAATTTTGCCAATTTTTTCAAAAGTAATTGAGATGATAATGCTTGAACAAATCAATTTACATCTAGACCATAACCATTATATAAATAATGCTCAGTTTGGCTTTAGACCTGGTCGATCGGCAACGATGGCTGTTGACACATTTGTTAATGACATTATTGATGGCTTTGAACAAAACAAGGTAATTACAACTAATCTGTTAGATCTAAGTAAGGCTTTCGATTGTGTAATGCATGACATTCTACATCGCAAGCTTTACTTCTACAACTTCGATCCTAGTGTCATTAAATTAATAATGTCATATTTGACTGAGCGTAAGCAAATTGTCCATCTAGGTGATGTCAGGTCAGGAGTAGCAGATCTAAAGCATGGGGTACCTCAGGGCTCTGTTCTTGGGCCACTGCTTTTCCTACTGTACATCAATGATCTACCATCTAGTACCATACACTCCTCTTTGATCATGTATGCAGATGATACGACTGTATCTGCCAAGGGGGTAACACCTGAACAAGCTTCTGCAGATCTACTGGATGACAAAAAGCTTATTTTGGACTGGTTTAATTCAAATAAACTAAAATTAAATCTAAGTAAAACAGTCGAGCTTACTTTCTCATTAAAGCCAATTCCACCTTCGCCAGTCAAGTCTGCAAAACTTCTTGGTATAGTCATTGACCATAAATTAACATGGGAATCTCACGGACACGAACTAAAAGTAAAACTATCAAAGAATATGTTTCTTCTCCGAAATCTCAAGGATACGGCTTCACTAGCAATGGTTAAATCAGCTTTCCATTCCTTAGTACAATCTCACATACTATATGGCATTATTGTGTGGGGTCACTCAACAATAATGAGCGATATTTTCAAGCTCCAAAGAAGAGCAATTCGTATAGTAGCTGGATTGTCCTACCAACAAGAATGTCGTGAAGCATATATTCAACTCAAAATCTTAACTGCACCTTCCCTGTTCATACTTGAATGTTTATCCTACATTAAAAGAAATGAATACTTACTCTCGAAAAATAAAGCCATCCATGAGTATGAAACCCGCAAACGAGAGGACTATCGCTACAAATCGTTCCGCTTATCCAAAGCAAAAACGGGACCGCGATTTCACTCATTTCGGTTATTTAACGTCTTACATTGTAAATGGCTTGTCCGTTAATAAAGAATTATTATTATTACCTGATAATTTGAAATGTCTGCCGCTTAAAGCCTTCCAATCTCGCATGAAATAAATTCTGATTGACAATGCTTTTTTTTTCCTTAGATGAATTTATGCATACAATGAGTATCGATATCTTTACATGTTAAAGGTTATTAACATAAGATTATTTTAATTTTCTATGTATTATAATATATTCTATGATGTAATTATTTAATTGTATTATTTTTGACGGGTGTAAGACTGTTATTGTTATTAGCACGAATAAATATTTCTATTCTATTCTATTCTATTCTATCGAAATTAATCATATCACGAGTTATATTTAGTGAGAGAATATAACGAATAAAATAATGTGAGTCCCTTAACATTATCGGCAGCTGAGATATTGTTGTTTCCCTATTGATTGAGAATTTTTTAACCGCACAAAAGTTTGTAAACTGCAGCCACTGTGATTCTTTATTCATAACGGTGTTTTTTGGCGTCGCACTTTTCACTCTTCTATTAATATCACTGCACGAAACTTTATTTATTGTAAACTTTTTAACCGTACAAAAGCCGTAAACTGCCGCCACTACGATTCTTTGTTTATAACGGTGCTTTTTCAGCGTTGCACTTTTCACTTCTCTATTAATATCACTGCACAAAACTTTACCCCAGCGATTTTCGTCCATTTTGACGTTTCAAGTGACAGGACAACTTATCACCGCTTCTTTTGTTTTTTATCATCGCGGTGATAGACATGTACCTACGGCTTTCCTTGCATCTCATTGGTTTAAAATTCGTTCTAGTAGGCTATGAGTTGTATTCTCAGCCATAATACAACGAGTGGTAAGATTATTACCGATGATATTTTGAAGTTGAAACCGAGCTGCAGATTCAACGAGTCCGTAGGACGAGTTGAATGTGCTGCTTCGGTTTTAACGACTAAATATCATCTGGTATTAATCGTACCACGAGTTATATTTAGTGAGAGAATATAACGAATAAAATGTTATAATCTTACTTATCTGAAACTTCCTAGCGGCACATAACTCAGAAAATTGTCGCCAATGCGACTCTCTATTTCGCACTGTGTTTTTTGGTATCGTATTTTTCACTACTTCACTTATATTGCTGCTAGAAGCCGTACCAAAACGATTTCCAACGTCTATTTTAATATTTGGAATTCTAACGTCTAACCACTTTGACGTTTAAAAAACAATTTATGAACACAACAAACTTATCATTGCGATGATTTTTTATCATCGCTGTGATACACATACTGCTACGTATGTACTTGCATCTGATTGGCTGAAAATACATTCTAGTAGGCTATGAGTTGTATTCTCATAATAATATAATTATTCAAATATTTTCCATAAAAATCACCTGACAATTATTTCTGTATTTTAAATAAGTTCATCAATATAAACAAATGCACACATGTATGTATCAGTTTAATGAGTATTTGTGAAATTAATTTTGACAAGCATATTGTGCGCGTAAAATAAACTGTGTAACTAACAACTGCACTAGTAATTGTTTATGAATAAGGCCGTTACTTCAGCGTTTTGTTTTCACGTTCAATTATTTCCAAATCGAAAAACGTTTTGCATTATGACATGATTTATATCACAAAATTTATAATATTAATACAATAAATCTTTTGAAAATTGGCTGTGATAAACAAAAAACCGATTTTTATTTTATTTTTATTACACCTTGAAAACATATTTTAATCATGAAAACATTAAAAAAATTGTTGAGTTTTCCTATTATTTTGAATAGTTTTGTAAACAAATAAACATACAGCGACCATTTGCTTATAGTCATGTTCACGAGAGGTGTCCTATGGCGTTTGAAATAAATTAAAATAACTTTAGTAATACCAAAGGGAGCTAATGCTTATCGGTGAACTAGAAATCGAGTAAAAAAGGAGAGACTGTGGTCAGGAAATGGGGTAAAGATACTTGTAATCGACTAACTACACAGGGTGTAGAATTAACCGACGCACCATAGGGATTTCAGTGTATAAGAATTAATCTTCGATTATTTGCTTCCCTAATTACACAGTGCGACAAATGCAAACTTTTTTTTCTGAATTGAAATCTGAAAACAAAAATAAAAAATTTCTTTGAAATAGAAAAACAACATCTAACTCTTTTTTGCGATATTTCGAATATTAGATATATACCAAAGAGAAGTTTTTCATTAAAAAAATCACCTAAAATGGCCTATATAAAGATCAGATTTGCAATTAGACACGTAATTGTAGGTAAAAGTAGTTAAATAATTTTAGTTCGATTGGTTTTTCAATGTTGGATAAAAAAAGGTTCAAAAAAAAACGTATGTAACACGATTTTGTGGCAAAAACGTTCACAATAAACTGAAATCTTTCTTTTTAATAAAGTTTTAAAATTAAAATTTGTATATTGCTAGCACTTAAAACATGGCGCTGTTCTAAAGTCATATTGTCATTTCGTCGTGGTCTTGTGATACTGTTATTTGATTGACATTTGCTGTTATAATTTATAAACTCTGTTGAAATTGTGCTGCGAAAAAGTTGTGTTACATGCGGTTTTAATAAATGTTTGTATTATAAATTGAAAAACTAATCGAATTAAAATTATTTAACTTCTTTTACCTAAAATTAGGTGTCTTATTGCAAATCTAATCTTTATATAAGCCATTTTAGGTAATCTTTTTAATGAGAAGCTTCTCTTTGGTAAAAGGATGTTCGATTTATATCAATATTTTGGAATGTCGATATTTTCATGCAAAATAATCGATATTTATGTCGATATTTCTTCTTCCGATATATCGCTAATATCGAAATCAAATGGTCGATATCGTTGCATTCGATATTACTTATTCATTGAACGCCATATACTGCATTAAATAAGAAATGGAAAAATATGTTCTAGTTTAAACTTAGCAAAACGAAAAAATTAAAAAAATACAGAGAAAAATCCCTGTAAATTTTGTTATTTTTTGTTTGTTTTAAGTTCGATCTAAATGAATTGAGGCTCTTGAGTTTTGAATGATTTGATAAGCAGTATATTTTAAATTTCACTTCAAATTAGTGTGTATACGCATGGCGCATAAAGTAAAATTTCGAGTTTAGAAAAGCCTGAGTTTGGATTTGGACTGTACGCATCCAAATCCAAACGCTCAAGCTTTTCTGAACACGAAATTTTACTTTATGCTTAGAAAAGCTTAAAAGAGCCTAGTTTCGCTCAGGCTTTTCTAAACTCGAAATTTTACTTCATGCTTAGCCTTAGTTTGGATTTGGACGCTACGCGTCCAAATCCAAACGCTCAGGCTTTTTTAAACTCGAAATTTTACTTTATGCTTAGCCTAGGAGGAAGCTTCAAATTTAACGAAACTCATTAAAAAACTTTTTACAAAAGAAATCTATACCTACTAAAATATATAACTCATAAATCTGTTCCTTTAATAAATCTAGAGGTTTTCTATAAACAAACGATTTAATTAATCTTGTATATAAATTTTGTGAAATTTTTACAAATAATGAAATGTTAATAAAGCAGATTATGAAATAATTTTATTTTTCATTCACAATGTATGATAGCTTTTATAATACTTAAAAAAGAAAATATTTAATTTTGTTGGGAAATAAAGAGAAAGAATATTTCAAATATCTTTCTTATAAATTATTTTTAGTATACATGTACTATTTATATTATTAATGTTAGTAATAAATACATGATTATTATTATTATAAAAAGAAAACACTAAATATTTGTATACTACTTTTACTATAAGAGTGGTGTAAAAGATCACCTAATGTTTAAGAGTCGTATTATTTTTTAGAGTTAGATATTTTTGCTTCAATTGAGAGATTTTGGCAATTTATGTATATAAGGATTTTTTTAATTATACATGTCTCAATGTACAGGGTGGCCCAAATTCTATGTTTTCATAGGGTATCTCGGTAACCTGAAGAGTTAAGAAAAAAATTGATATGCACGTCATGACCTCTTTTTCTGAGATATTAATAACGGCATTAACAGATTATGACTAACTTGACTAGTTTCGAAGATATCAGGCGTTTTTCAATTGTTGGCTATTTTAAAACATGTCTTTATCTTAACAACTATAAGATATACAAAAAACATTTTAATAATTATTTATGTAGTTTTAAGAATAAAATGCAGTAGCGAACTTATTTTTTTATTCGGGCTATTAATTTCCGAGTTTTGATATAAAGTAGCATTTATTTTTTCAACGGAACACCCTATTTATTTGTATGTCATTCAAAATCACATTAAATTAGCTTTATTTTTATATACAAAAATAGCTTTTTTTGTAAACAAATGTGTTTCTAATTCTGAAGCGTTTTGTTAGATAAATATTTGAAAATACATACTATTTTAATTACAGAGATGATAGTATTACTTGTTAATAATAAAGGGGTCTGTGGATCGAGTAATTGATCGCAAAAGTCGTGTAAAATTATAAAATTAATACTTAAAGTACATCAATATAATCGTTTTTTTGTAATTTTCAGGATTTTTTGTCACATATGTATATCAATGTAAAGCTAATTTAAAATTCTATTTAATGACAAAAAAATATACAGTGTCTTTTATTTAAAATAAAGAAACTTTGTGTCTGTTGCGGCATTTTTTGTGCATAATTAGTCGAACTTTTATTTGTGTTTTTATTTTAGGAGTTAAATTCATGACCATTTATTTTCTATTATTATTCTAGCGTTTCATATTTTTACTTGGATATTTTCTTCGAACACATTTTATTCTTTTACATTACAATGCCTAGTTTAAGTGCATATTTGGAATATTTCTAGCAAATTAGTTAACAAAAGCCTTAAAAAACTCATTGAGTTTATTGGGCTGTTGCAAACTGTAGCAGACCCTTTTTCGCACTACAGGGGGTGTTGTTTTAGTCCCAGCACATTTCATGGAAAGATAACCGTTGAGCCATCTGTGATATCTCAAATTTGGTCCGTTGCAAGTATCAGTTAATTCTAAGAAAATCGTTCCTTTCTCTAGACGAAGGAAGGGGTGCAAAAATCACACCCACGAAATATGTTTGACAAGTAAGAACGCTCCCCCCTCTTAATACTAATTTAAATTTTCTTCTATTTTTAAATATGAAAACCACTCTTGTCAAAAACTTAAAACTGTTAACATCAAAAATTTAAATCTCTAAATTCATAAAAATTCTTACTACTACAACGTTATTGTAAAGATATTTGTATATAAAAGTATATATACTTGTACATTGATGGTGAATAGAATTATAAGTGCAACGAAGTATTTTATTTCATATTTATTCACCTGCATCAGAAAACTATTGGCGATTTCCGAACCAGTGCAAAAAGAAATCGTCAAAAAATCTCCAATACAGTGTCATAACTCTAAAATCAAAAGTTGAAATTAAAAAATAAATACTCCACTAAATTTTACGTTATAAACTACACAAATAACTATTTAACTATATATTTGTATATCTCATTGTTATTGAGAATACGACGTTTTTTAAAATAGCCGACAATTTAAAACCGCCCGATATCTCTCAAACTAATCGAGGTAGCCATGATCTATCATTGCTATGTTATTTTCTTAGAAAAAGAGGTCATGGCTTGTATATCATATTTTGTCTAACTATTCGGGTGACTGAGATACCCTACAAAAACATCGAATTTGGGTCACCCTGTATACACTGTACATATTCAGGCATTTATAATTTTTATAAAAGCGTTCAATTTGAAACTTCAAACGAGGGCTTTCAATCCTTAGTTAAGCATAAATCAAAATATAGAATTTAAAAAAACCCTGCAAATTTGGCTTAGTCGCGTAACAAGCCAAGCCAAATTCATTACACTTCATAAAAAAACGCCTGTACATTTGATGAATCAAAAACACAATTACATAATTTTCTGTTATTGCACTAAAGAAGTTTCTTGACTTATTATTATTAGTATCCTCTTAAAGTTTTAACATTTCGCTGGGAAATGTATTCAATTACAGCGCCCGTTTCTTAAAACAAGCAGAGTCAATGTGTTTTATAGATATTACACAACTGAATAATTAATTTTCATGGCGCTGCAGTCAAAGGAAGTTCCTCCAGCTTTTTAGTGCGAGTTCGCCGAAAATTAGATTCCCTAATTATATGAAAAGTTTAAACTTCATTCCACAGAATATCGCGAATTCCCTTACTTTTTTGTATTTAATGTAATTATATTTTGGAGGTGTACTAAGAATTAAAATTCAATGAAATGTTTGAATTAATTGGTTATATAAAAGTAACATCCCTTCATTTTCACTCGCCCCAGTTTTGTGCTGACGGAAGTTTTTGTGTACCTGTTTCAACGACACACTTCAACATTCCTGTAAGTTTTC
The DNA here is from genome assembly GCA_932526585.2 of Philonthus cognatus. Taxonomy (NCBI): domain Eukaryota; kingdom Metazoa; phylum Arthropoda; class Insecta; order Coleoptera; family Staphylinidae; genus Philonthus; species Philonthus cognatus. The sequence continues at coordinate 62,933,231 of OW052241.1, read as the reverse complement.
TGTTTATTTTAATAATGTTTTTGTATTGAAAGTCTAAATAAAGCATGGCTATACTGATAAGGTATAAATCTCGAAACGCGTCTATAGATAGCTTAAGACAATTAATATTTATTCCCTGTAATTTTTTTATTTATTCCAATTTCCTGTTGGTTTATTTGGTTTGGTGAGAGAATAATTTGACCTAATGTTGCATTTTGCATATAAATTATGCACAGAACAGTAAATCTGTCGTGTAACTCAAATATTCATTGTATAATTCAATATCTGTCGGGGTATTAGGTCGAGAAGTAGTTATTTCAATGAATATTTGGAGACTTGTCTCAATGAGACAAAATTTTTGCCTAAGAGTCGATATTAATTTCAATTTGTTTTTATATACTTACATATATCCATCAGAAATGTCATAGTATTTAATACACATCAAAGTTACCGCAAAACACTCAAGTTTTTTTTTATGAAAACAAAACTTAACCTCTTGTGGTTTTGTTTATGAGAAAATTCTACTACTATTTATTTACATATACCGGGTGTTGACTTGGCGGACGCAACATTGAAAATCCCATGTAAATTTTGAAATACTTAAATATTAGCTTCCCTATTTATTTTAGAAACAAAACATATTTATCTTTTTTGTAGAGGGAACATTTCTAAATTCTCTAGTGTTAACGTTTATCACTTTACGTTTCTCTAAGTTAAAATAATTAAAAAAAGGAATGTTGTATTATTTCTATGGCATGTCATTATTTTCATAAAATCACATTACTTTTTCTTAATTATTTCAGCTGTAAATTATCTGACATTCGTTGATTTTTAAAAGAGTTCAATTTGAAGCTATAAACGAGTGTTTTCCACTCCCAGACTAAGCATGAAGTAAAATTTTGAGTTTAGAAAATCCCCGTGAAAATTTGTCAAGGGTCCCGAGACACATTTTTTGGGCTTTTTTAAACTCAAAATTTTACTTCATGCGTCACGAGTAGGGAGAGATAGCCGATTCTAGAACCTCCTCCTCCTCGCGGAGGAGGAGGTTCTAGAATCGGCTATCTCGTGGGAGGAGGAGGAGGAGGAGAAGGATGAGGAGGATGAGGAGGACGATGGGGGGGGGGGGGGGATGAGGAGGAGGTTTTTGAATTTGGGCTAAGAAGGAAGAAGAGGGAGTACTTTTTTTATATATTTTTTTTTGATTGTAGAAATGTTTCATGAAATAAAAAAAAAATATTTTAAATTAATTAAATCAGATATTTAAAAGCAGTTACCTGGGGAAATATTTATAATGGATAGTGGTTTTATAATAAAGTAGGCAAAAGTAATATTTGAAGCAATATATTTAAAATAATACAAATATACATAAAAATAGAATTAAAATTATAATTGTTCAGACATACATTTATTAAAGATACAAATAACCTTATAATAATTATAATTCAATTGTATCGAAAGAGTAAGGGTGTTTTTACCCACGTTTATGAAAAATCAAAATATATTTAAAAGTAATATTTAAAGCAATATTTAAATTATAATTGTTCAGACATACATTTATTAAAGATACAAATAACTTTATAATACTTATAATGTAATTGTATCGAAAGAGTAAGCGTTTCTTACCCAGGTTTATAAAAAATAAAAATATAATTGAATGTTTAATCAAGCTCTTGAATTGCATCGTTAATCATTTTATCCAACACCTTTTCGTTTTCTAAATCCGCTATACGTAAATGGCCCCATGCTAATGTATGATATTTATCATTTAAAATGTATCTTTTGTCGTCTTTTGAATTCAATGCAATTTTGTTTTGAAGTTCTGTAAACATATTATGATAACTGGATCTAAATTTGTACATTTTTTTATAAACTGCACCCCCATTCTCCACTACAGTAATGTAATCATTTACCGTTAAATGTTTTTTTATTACATATTTTTTAACACCTTTAGCTTTTTTAATCGAGCTTGAATTGAGTAAATTTACACAATACGCCTTAGCACCAGTTCCATAAAATGATTCAATGATCTGACCTTTAAATTCGTCTTTCATTTTTCCGATGTAAGATTTATTTGGAATGATGCAATGCTGATTGTCAACTGGATAGTTAGATGTATCAAACTTATCAATATTAATTTTAATATCATCGTAGACATTTTCTGTAAAAACTTGAAGAACTAACGAATCTGTATCTGTGTACAATAATGTTACGTTGTTATCGTACTTTCTCTTAAGGAAACTATAGAAAAAATCGTACATTACAGTTTTGGATAATTCTAAAATAGAAAATCCTACATACAGTGGTTTTGTGTACTGCACTTTGAGAACACCCATTTCCACAGCCACTAAATTATTACAAAATATTTTTGAAGATTTAAAATTTGGTTTCGATATATAAAATTCTGCACCAGGTTTCCTGAAATGAGAATCCCAATGCGTACATAATTTAATATCAACGCGATTTTCAACATTTTCCATCGTTTTTCCAAATACAACATTATTCATACTTTTGTAATGATTGCGTTCAAATTCATTTTTAGATTGTTCTCTCTTACTAGTATTGAAATCAATATATTTTTGCATCCAATTATCTTGTTTAAATTCTAAAATTCTATGTATCCGTCGCAATTTTAAGCCTTGTGTTAAACATTGTTTTAGATTTTTATAATGAATAATATATTTTTCTTTGTCATATAAGGTAGGAATTAATTTAGAATATTTTGAATTTGGAGGTATTGCCGATTCTGGGCAAAAAGGAAAATCATTATGATAATCCTGTAAAGCTACTGGATATTTTAAATCAACTTCTAACACATAACCCATCTCACCATCATCTTCCAGTGATGCGATATCAAACTCGAGAATTTCATTTTGATCAAGCCAGCGAAACTTTCCAACAGGAAGCTTACATCTCATAGCATACCCATACAAATTTGTAGCATCTAAATAAAGAATATATGAAGTTGGTTCAGAAGCATTAATATTTGGTAAAAACTTATTATTTGCTTCAGCTTTTCGTTGAGTGCACATACTTAATCCACCTCTGATACCCTTTTTAAAAAAATGTAACATGTCAATGTCTGTCAATAATTCCAATTTTACATTTGTCATCCTTAACAAAGCGTCCCAAGCAAATCCTGGCGCTGTGAAATAGTGTGCAGGGTCGAGTTTGTAGAAATCTAATGACATTTTTCGAAAATTTTCAAATACGTCAACAAGCAACAACACATCAGATGTCAAATAAGTGTTTACGTAATCACGTAATGAATTACAATTAAATACGTCCCACACTTTACAAGCTCTCTCATAGTTTTTTCTGGATATTTTTTCTTCCGTTAAATGATCATAAAACTCATCCTCACTTGGCAAATGATTGTAATTTAATTTTTCAAATGAATTCATAAAACTATAAGGAAAAACGCCTTTCTGCCGTATTAGATTAAATTGTTCATCCTCCTGAAACCTTTTTCTTACTTCAACACACTGATCATTGTCCAAAAGTGATCCCAATGTTTCTAATGATTGTGATAAAAATTTAAATGAATCTACAAACCTTAGTTTTATAAATACTTTTCTCTTTTTTCCGTTACCATTAATATATTCACCAACGTGCACATTTTTTGTAAAAGTTATATACTTTTCTTTGTTTTGTGCAATAACATCAACATCTTCCTTGTTTAATGCAATATTTTTTACAAACATATGACTGTCATAATTTGAAAGATTATGAAAAAATATTGGAATATATTTTGGAATTTTATAATTAATATTGCAAACGGAATGGGCTGGGCCACGAAACTTTCCTGTTAAGTGATCATGATCATATACTTTATCATTTACTGACAATGTCCTTTCGCAAATATGACATACATTTCTTTCATATATTAGTTTTTCTTCCGGTGTTAATGGTAACATTTCTTTACGTACTCCTAAATAATTTTTATAAATAATTTTAATATCGTCTTCTAATTTGTTTACAAATTCTTGTGCAGCATTTTCTCCATTATATATATTAAACTTTGAAAGACTATCATCATATGAACATTTTATGTGGTATGCAAAAGCATAAGGTTCATGACGAAAACATTTAACTGTGTACGGTTTACTCGAATCTGTATAAGTAGTATTATTGTTAACATTTACTAACAATGCCTCAAAATCAGCATAAACTACAAAAGGAATTTTCATTTGTTTTTGATAATTTTCAAACTCTAATATATTTCCCAGAACTTCTTCACCCAATTTATTAATTTTTTTACTACAGTTCGGAAGAACAGCTTTTACATTTCCACAATCTTCTTCTTGATGTCTTTTTAATTCATCTTTTTTAGAAAAGTAAATTAAACAACCTTCGCATATAAATTTTTCATGACCATGTAATGATATTTGAGTTCCAATTAAACGCGACAAATTTTTAATCCAGCAATAATGATTCTGATTGTCTATTGAAATATACAACAAGTTTATATGAACTATTTTCTTATTCTTTGATATTCGTAATGGAACGAATTCATAGTCCATTTTATTTTCGTTAAAATATTCATTAGCGCCATAAACGTTTATTGAAATATTATTTTTACCTTCAAATATATTGATATCTTTTATTGTAACTGGAAATTGTAAATTTGAAAAGTCACATACTGTTGAGTAATGTGGATATGAAGATGGTCTCTGTGCCAGTCCTGTTGGAACCCGAAGTGCTGAAGTTATAGCCCAAGCAAAGCATGCATTGTCGGTATTGTAAACATTGATTACTGCACGTTTTGCCTTTATTGAAGCAGGTAACTCGATGTAACTAGATGCTCTCATTGGATTATATACATTGAAATTAAGTTCAATGCTTGTAATTTGAAATAATGTCCAACCTTAAAAAAAAGAAAAAAAAAAATAATAATTATAACATTAAAAATCACCAAGTTTCTAACTTTACCTGAATCTTTCTCCTGAAATTCTGACATCTTGGTTTTAATTTCGTCGAGGAAGTGTGCGTATGTCTCATATAGATTCGTTGCAGTGGTGATAATTTTGTTCGACGTGTTAAATGATTTTATTTCAACATTTTCTTTTGCTGTCAAAAAGTACAATGCAAAGGATTCCATGTTTAATTTAAAATTTCCAATAACCGCCAATTTACTTTCAATGAGAGTAATAATTTTCTCCCTCACTGAAATGGAAAACTTGTCTAAATCAACATAGTGTCCAGGTTCGGTGATTCGGTAACTTGTTATTTTGCCCCCATAAGCTGTAGATATTTCCTCTACTCCATCATCAACAATAATAAATGCATTACTTTTGTGTAAATTAGTTCTCAAATGGGCGGCAAAACATGCGCTATCTACTGTTATGTTACATACATCACATATTCTGTGTTTTGATGTTGATGCAAGTTTTTGTCGTTTATTTGGAATTTCACAAACTTGTTTCGATGTGGATGGATTTTCCAAAGATGTTGATGGAAGTGGATTTACCATTTTGATATCTCCCTGTTGTGCGGATCGGGGTAGAATAAGTTTGATTGTTGGCTTTTCTCCTCTATTGCTTACATATGAGTTTTGCTTGGAAACACACGAGTTTTTTTCGTGTCGTTTTAAGTTGTCTCTTCTTGTAAAATTTTTACCACAATATTCGCACAAAAACATGCTTTAAATGTAATAAAAGAGTAAGTTGCTTTACACGTCAACACACGATATGATGCTTGGGCCAATACGTTACCTTTATATAGTGAACTTAATCAAGAAAAGAAAAGGAGGAGGTTTAACTATGAGGAGGGGTAAATTTAATATGACGAAGAACAACACATTCACTCACACATGCACACACTCACACAGAGAAAAAAACATTTTACAATCATTTTAATCCTCTTCTTCATCCATGTCAGTCGATGTGTCCCACACTGATGAAGTAGAAGATGATGATGAAGATGAACTATCTGTTCGTTTACGTTTTACAGTATGTTTTGTTAGCTCGAATAACGGTGTGAAGAAACAAAATTCACAATAACGTTTTCGTTCTAATATCCATGTATGCAATTTGTCTTTTCGAAATAAAATATTCTTTTCGTATTTTATCCTGAATAATTTTGTATTAGGTTCTAAATTGTAAATTTTTTTTCTACACCAACGGCAATATCTCTTTCCCTGTGTATCAATCCAAAATCTTTTTTTAACTAACACTAAAAATGGATTTTGTGGAATGTTCATAATTTTGGAAATATTACCATTAGGATTTAATAAAAAATCCACTATATATTTAGGTAATGGATTGTGACATGTAAATGGTCGGCATTTACAAAGAACCGAATACATATTTGCTTGTCGTAAATGTCCAAATGTCCAAACATAAAAACACCAGTTGTCAAAAATTGTCTTACCCAAACATTTTGGTATTTCTGCTAGGCGTACCATTTTTTTTACATCTAACCGATCTTCTATTACATTTAAACACACTTGTTTTAGAGCGATTGCTTGTAAAGTATTAACAAAACTCATTGTAGATAAACTTTAATTTGTGTTCTTATATTTGACAATGCAAAAATTGATTTGATCTATGGAAAAATAGCCGGTTATTTTATATTAATATTGTAACCTTATTGTAACGGTCAAAAGTATTGCAATTTAGCTCCGCCTTATAAATTTTCAAAAAGTGTTGCAATTTTTGCCCCGCCTTTTAATTTAACCACACCTTTATGAGTAAAGGTAATTTTAGTCCCACCTTTTAATTTTACCACACCTTTATGAGTAGAAGTTAACTCAAAATCTTTTAAGAGGTGTTTTACTTTAAACCCCTCCTCCTTATACATCCTCCTCGGTTTACAAGCTATTTAAGCACCAACACACTAAGTTGAGAGGAACAAACTGAACAGCGGTTTTAAAGTGTTAAAGTGAATCATGGGTGAGTAATTTATTTTAAATAAAACAACATTTAAAAAAATATGTTTTGTATTTATAAAGAAACATTTACATTTGTATTACATATATTTTATGTTTTATATTTTTTTATTACAGACCGCATACAAATCTACAACGAAATTAGAGAGGAATATTGCAGGCGATTCAACAACAAGCGAGTAAACAAGTTAATACGTGCATGTAAATAAGAGAAAATTGAGATTATAATAATTTACAGGTCACCATAATCGAGCTGGATGACTCGATACCGCCAATTCCTCTACCCCGGGCAAATATCATTCTCCAGAGGGCAGAGTATACGGCCATTATTTGCCCGGAGGATAACGCGCTCGTGTGGTTGCGGATCCATAACACATTATAATTTAATAAAAGACTAAATATTTATAAAACATTTTTATTTGATATCCATGAATTATGTGAATCATCCAAACCCAACCATTTTACTAAAACTTTATTCTTCATTCTTTTAATAACTTTTTCGACGAGATATACATCCTGATGTTGAACTTTTTTTAATTCTTCCTCATAGAATCCTCCAATTATGTCCTGGTTTTTTATATCTCGTAGTAGATATGTTCTGGGGTTCGTGTTTTGAACTTTGGATACTGTGAAGATTTCGTTGGACCAATTTGGGGTGTAATTTTTATCAAATGCTTGACGATGTTTGCTAATCCTTACGTGGTCACTAACTTTAAATTTCTTCCTAAATCCATCAAAAACTTTTAAATTACTGTACACAGAATTTAACAATAATTTTTCCTTATTTTTATTTACTTGTTTTGGTTTCATACCAATTGTTCTATGTTTTGTATTATTATATTTATTAATTATATTTTGTAGAATACTAATCCAATTATAATTGCCTTGCATGCTAAATTCCTTCCACATCAGTTCTTTAATAGTTCTATTGTACCGTTCAACAATTGAACTTTTTAAAGATGAAAATGTGCTGTAATGATTAATTCCATATTTTTCACATAGTTTTTTAAAATTGTTGTTGTAAAACTCAGTACCATTGTCTGTTTGAATATTTGCAGGTATCTGCCTCTTTTTCAACAATTTTTCCATTTGTAAGGCAACTTCTTTTCCAGTTTTTGTTTTTAACGGTAAAGCCCACCCAAATTTAGAAAAAGCATTTATAACCATCAATATATATTTGTATCCTTTATTTTCCTTGGCATAAGGTATCATTTCAACTAAATCCGCTTGGTATAAATCATTTAAACTCTTCAATATTACTCGACGTCTACGAAAATGTTTCCGAACTGGGGCGTGAATTTCATCAATTACATCGCGTTTAATGTTGGGTTTCATTAGTATTTTGTTCGATTAATATCTCAATGCAAAACTTCTTATCGACACCTTCTGGAGTCGCTGCAAATCTGCGCTTAATTTGTATTGTATCATTCAATTTAAGGTTTGTTAATTCAGACAATACATACTTTTCATTAATAAATAGAATTACATTTCCCAGGTAATTTGTTTTAAGAACTTTTCCAGCGTATAATGTGTTTTTATATAATATATCACCCCCCTTATTATCAATTGTATAGAATCCATCGGAAGATACGTTTCCGTTGCCGGCAAGTGTCAAAATTAACCTATATCTTCTATCTTTATCTGTTTCATCGAATTTAAAATACCTCTGAATTATCTTGTCTAAATTGTTAGATTTTTTAATATAGCTCGAGACACTATGCCCATGTACATGTTTTCCAAATTTGTCAACAGTCATTGCACCAAAAATAGAATTTCCAAATTTGTCTAAACTCATTTTATACACCGGTTGCTCGTCTGGTGTCTAATGAGATAATAACATATGTTTATTTCAGGAGCCACACTTATATTACTTTATAATGTTTGCTTCCTTCAATTCTTCAATTATTGAAATTATTTCATTTGTATGCGCATTATTGCCAGCACTTTGTGAAGCTAATAATAAGCGTAATCTATCTACAAGTTCATTCGGATTATCCCAATATTGCAATTCTAAGGAAGAATTGGGAATAATTTTTTTTTGCAAACCGCGTCCAACTTTCCATTTTTTAGTCCACCACACTTTTGGAGGTTGACCATTTAAAATTGGCTTAATAATGTTTACATATTTCAAAGCTTTACTACCAATACGTTTTCCGCTTGGATCATAATTAAATCGCGTCGCAGATGTTTGCTCTAAAATACGTTTATAATTTCGAACATCGTCAGGTTTAAAAGTGTAAGGGTCCTTTTTGAAAAGTAATTCGTATAGACCGGTAGTGCCCTTATATGGCACATCGTTAATAACAACATTTGCTCCATCAAACTTAAGTGCCGCGTTTCCGATATACAAAACACCATCAAATGTTTGACGAACTCCATAACGAGTATCGAATTTATCTCCACGATCTAATTTAAAGTCAATCAAATATGCGCGAGGTATATGATGAAATTGTTTCAGGGTTTGTTGTAGGACTGACGAAGTATTAAGTTCGTCTACCAGTCTATCATGAGCTTCATCTAAACGTGTGGTAGCAGTCCGTAGGACTGTAGCGTCATCATCAGAATCTACGATCTCTTCATCATCATCATCATCCTCATCATCATCATCGTCATCATGTGTGACGTTTCCTGTTCTTGGCGGTGAAGTTTGATAAACTTCTTCAGTGTATCCTGTTGCAGTATCCTCAATCGGTGTTGATGTAATAATATCTTTTTTCAAATGCAATTGATGTCTCGGTCTTCTGGGTGTTGATGATGACGTTTTAATGGGTGTAAATATTCGTTTGTGTACTTTAATTTTCAACGGACGTTTTCTAATAGTTTCCTCAGATGAGGTTACATTGGATTGCGGTGTAGTAAATATTTTTCTGCGTATTTGCGATTTTCTACTTGAACCAAATCCCGTTTCTTTTTCTTTAACATAACTAGAATCAATAGGAACAAATTCTTCATTGAATTTACTAGCGATTTGTTTCAGTGGTTCACTCAAGGGTAATAACGTTGCGGCAAGATGTTCTTTTGAGTCTGCAATATCTGTTTTTAACGATCGAATTTTATCACGCAAAGCACTACGTGCTTCCACGAGTTGCTTTGCAATGTCTTTATCCATGTTAAGAACGCAAAGTGTCTGTAAACACTGATAACATCTGCATCGTTACAGCGCTTTTTAAATAGTCAGAAATTTATCGAAACCTTTTCGATAACGACCATTCGTTACAGGACAATCTAAATCAATTACGAATGGAGAATAAGGTTGCTTACAACATTCTGTGCAAGTTTCTAGAAATGTATTCAATGTCATGTCACCTATTACGTGATCATTGAAAATATGCTTTAAATTTGTTGCATCTTGCTTAAATATTACCAATAAATTACAATTGTCTCGAACCAATTGCTTTTGAATGGCACTGTAACTTTGGCATATTTTAAAACAATCAACATTTTTGTGTCGACCGTATGAAAAAAATTCCTTAATTACATTATGACCGGTCGGTGGAATATCATCAAATATAACAATGGAATATTCTTTAATATTTTCAGGCGGTCCAAGTGATTCAACATCCGAAAACTCAAAATAACCACATTCTGGCACGTCTTTTACTATTGATCGTAGATACGCGTATTTATTTTGAAATAATGATTTTGAACACAAGTATATGTTTTTAAAACGTAAACCGTTGGTTGCAAGTAATAATGATAGCATTGCATTTGTTTTACCGCAGCCAGAAGGGCCTATAATAAGACCTCTTTTGCAATTTCCTCCAAATAGATCACTATGTCGTTTATATCGAAACTCGTTAAGATCAAAATTTATTATTGGTAATGACAAGCAGTGATTTTCAACATTTTCCGACATAATAATGCTATAAAAAACCCAACCCTGCGTACAACTTAATTTTTGAAGGGTGAATGAAAAGAAATTGAATTGTCAACAGTTATATATTACAAATAATATTAATAATTAAATATAAAAACTAATACTAAATAATAACTATAAAAAAACTAATACTAAATAAGAACTATAAAATAATTCCCTGACAGATGGTAACACACATCCAAATGACTAGGAGCGACACACATCAACCACACACGACTAGCAACAGACAATGACCACAAAAGCAGATGTAGCAATCAAACACCTCATTACAATTGTTTGAAAAGAATTAGACTTGAAACAAATTGACAAATTTAAAAAATAGTTACAAAAATGTAATGTGCTTTCACAATTAAATTTCTTTTAAACGTTTTTTTAAACTTGTCAATGAATAATGCTCCTCTCGTAGCTGATTTCGTTTTGCAGCTAAGTAATTACTAACGTCAGGAGTGTTAGAATTAGTAGATTGCACAACGAACTCAACCACATCAGGCTTTGAAAAACTATTCAAATTATCGATTATACTATCAATTCTTTCCAATCGATCATCAATGGATGTCATGAAAGAGTCTTTGCGAGCTTGCATAGAACGAATTGTTCCTTTATCACAAATGATGGCTCGCATAAACAGCTTGCATAGAACGAATTGTTCCTTTATCACAAATGATGGCTCGCATAAACTCTTCGAAATTGTTAGTAGTAGTGGTTAAGGGAGGAATCTGGTTGGGTGGTATAATTGTCGGTGGAGGAGCGTTAAGATTGGGGTTAGTTGCTCTTACTACATCTGCTGATGAAGATCTTCCAGGTAAAACTGTATTGGTTATTTGCAATTCACGGACAGAAGATCGAACAGCACCGTTATCTTGAGAAAGTGTAATTTCTTGTGATAACCGCACTGATTTAAACAAGCCACCCAGCTCACTGTCTCCCATATCCGAAACTGCAAATCGACCATCAGTATTATTTTCCGACTCGACTTGGCTGGAAGATCTTTGGCACCCACCTGCAGGCCACAATCGCAACGGAGACTGAGTCATCTGAGCTGATTGCTGTGGCCCAGGTGTGCTCGATTTTGTCCCTGCAATTAAACAAAAAACATTGCAATTAATAAATATCATTAAATATTACAAAAAATACAGGACTTACCTCTCACGTCATTGGTTGCAAGTGATGCATCAAAACCTGGCTGGGAAACCACCAAGTTTACCAATGACTGAGGAAATGTATAATTTTGCCCAGTCGGTACCGCGACATAATTTTGTCCAGTCGGCATCGCGTAATACGTGGAATCGTTTTGCACGATGACAAACTGGTTTGAGGGTTGAGGTTGTGCAATAATTTGGAATGAGGATTGTTGTGGTGGTTGGATTTGCATATTTTGTTGGATTTGGAATGAAGGATTTTTTGTTTGCGGTTCGACTAGGTGTATGCTCTGAGGGCGTTGTGGTTGATGTGTGCTGCTGCTGTATTTGTTTTTTTGGCCCTGCTTGGATAATGTCGAAGGTTGGTGGTTAGAAGGCGATCCAACAAGTAACGGCATTGAACACATAGGATTCGTTCGCCCTGTACACAATAATTATGCATTAAAATTATAATTAGGAATAGAAAATAATACATAATAAAATATCTAATCAACCCGGAAATAACCTTTAGTCTTTCGTTCCTTTTTCGCTTTCAACGATCGATCAGTTGCCGGTTCGCCTTTCTCCTTCGAAAGCAATTTATTTGATGAATCATCTGCCACTGATTTCTTTTTGTCATTTGTAAACAAATCAAAATCATCCCATGATTCATCAAATGAAACTGAAAACAATAACAATAGATAATCTAGAAACATTTAAATAAGACGTGTTTTAAATACTTTTTACATCAGGTCCAATTATGTTAGGATGTGCATCTGAATTGGTGGTGCTCGTTTTCTCAACTTCACCTTAAAACAATAGACAATAAATAAGATACATTTGATTAAATAGAATTAAAAAAAAAACAAAATACCTAACATATTCCCATCCATGCTGGAGTTCAGAAAATCGTCGATACAAATGATCTTGTTACCTAAAAGCAAAAACAAACACACAAAATAAGAATATCCAAAATATGTTAAAAATATTCAATCACCAAAATATAAATAAAGACCACTTACCTTCCATTTTAGAGTGGAGATGTTGTTCGTTCCAAAACTTGCACTGGATGTGATTTCTTGGTTTGTTCTGACTTCTTTTATACCCAATTTTGAGGTCAGTAAACGGTAGCGAAAGTAAAACAAGTGAGGGGGAATCGAGGTTAAATTTTTTTTCGGGGGGTGGGCGGAGTAGCCAACTGGGGCGTGGGGGAGGAGCCAAGGAGGGGGCGGGGCGGGGAGTGGCCAAGGGGGCGTGGCGTGGGAGGAGCCAAGGAGGGGGCGTGGCAATGGGCGTAACTGGAGGGGGTAATTTTATTTTGACGCCTCCCCGCTGCCGAAGGGGGGGGGGGGGGGGGGACGAACGTATTTTTAGACGTTTTCCCCACTCCTACCCCCACTCTTCCCTCTCTCTTTGTGGGAGGAAAGTAGGAGGAGAGTAGGAGGAGACTAGGAGGAGATTCCTTCTAACCATCATTCTCTTTTTTTTCTCTTTCTTTTTTTCTCTTTCTTTTTTTTCTCTTTCTTTTTTTCTCTTTCTTTTTTTCTCTTTCTTTTTTTTTCTCTTTCTTTTTTGTTTATTTTTTTAGTTGCCGCAATTAAAACAAGTTATATTATAAAAAACATTTTTTTATTTCTTAATCATGGATACATTGAATATTTATTAAACAATATACATTGAACAATAACAATAACAGCAATCACAATTTACGATACTCTTGCAAAAGAAACAATCCTTCTTCATTGGTGGTGGTCCATCGACATGTGTCATCCAATTAGCCGTGTTGAAATGTTCATTGCATGGCAATCTTCCTTGTAAACATTTCATTGTGCGTATGTGGTCCGGTAATATGGGCCATAAAGTAGCGAGTTCCAATGGTGTCATTCGTTTTAGCAAATAAATTAATGTAGAATTAGTAGCACGTTGATCTTCTAGAAATGGTGTCCCGTCTCTACCGATATATTTTGATAATGCATTGTTAATCCTTCTTAAATAATTAATAACATAATACTTTAAGTTACAAGTATACTGTCGAACTGTTTCCATGTTAACACAGTTGTGAACCAATGCCGTCTGATATTATTTCACTTTCCGACTCAATTATATGCATTCAAGTTTGCTGTACATTTGTTCTTTTTTCTGTTCTACTCCATTTGCTGAAGGTTGTTTCGTCGCAACCTCTTTTATAAAATTGTTTCTTCTTCTTCATCATCTTGCATGTAATAATTGATAGGATTTGACATTTTATCGTAGATATAATACACATTTGTTAATGCACACATTGTATAATCTGTATCTTTGTGATACGTACACTTTGGGTGAGACGCTGACAACTTTATATCCAATCTTTTAATGTCCTCAATTGGCCGATCCAATATTTTCTGTAGATATTGTGATTTTTGCTCACCTCTCACATAAATGTTTTTAGCTTTTTTACTAAACACTCGAATAATTTTATCAATTTTATTGAGTGGTACATTTCCACTAGTCCATTCCAAATGGTGGAAATTCGAAGTTAACCAATGTGCTGTTCGACGTTGCTTAGCAGGTAAACAATTTACAGAATGGGGAGCCTCAAACAAATAATGGCTAATTCGACGTTCGCTATCACAAATAGCCACTTCTTTCGGTAGTAATTTATCATTACTATCGTAAAAACCTTGAATGTCGATTATGATATAGTCCAATGTATCCATAATTTGTTTGTGTACTTCTTAATTCATTCACTTCTTGTACTTGACTGATGTGTAAAGCAAATTACACTACTTTTATAATGACAATCGCCCCTCCTTGTTTTATAGCAACAGGGAATTGCAGCAGGACGGGTAACACCTCTTTTACAACAATTCTTTTACCACTTTTGTTAGTGGTGCATAATAAAACGCCTTATCGTGCAAAATTAAACAGTATGCTGTTGTATTAGCCGGAACTGGTTCTTTTGAAGTAAATTCAATTTTAATTTCAACGCCACTTTTGTGAATAGTGTCTGCCTGATACGTACAATCGATTCCTACTAATGGAATTTTCTCTTTAAATTCTGCTGGTGAAAACATTGGTTCACTTTCTGGCACATAGTAGTATGATTGTTGGAATCTGCTATACATATCGTACACAATAGCATATTTATTGTTATCAAAATCAATATTTAAATTATCATACGGAAATCTTGTACCGTTCAAAAATACACTTAGGTTTGTCAACTTTATATTATCAAATAGAGCCATTGAAGACTTCATCTGGCCTTTTCGATTGGTTTGAAAACCGAAAATAATATATCTGGGCGTTTCGAGTTGCGGCGCCGTCTTTACGGCCCATGTATGTCTTGTTGTTTGCGGCAATGACGGATACTCATGAATCTCCCAACTTCTAAACCATAAATTGATATTTTGATTTTTGTCAGTTAATTTTGTCAAGGCTAACTGTTCTCGTAGACCGACTGCAATTTGAGGTATTCTCCAAATAATTTTATCTATTGTCAATTTTACTTTTTCTTTTTCAGCTTCACTTTGAACAATTACATCGTTATCATCGTTATTCCGAATGAGTACCAACTCTTGTCTACAGTTTAATACAACTTTCTTAAAATCTTCCGCAAATCCTAAAATACTTTTAAGCGGTACACTAATTGCAAAATGTCCATTGTCATCGACTATATCGCAGAAACCTTTTTTCTCAATGTCCCACCCTGCATTTTGTAATTTAATCATTTCATTTTTATTATACGAAAAATATCCTTTCATACATGATGTCACTCCCACGTTTCTAACGGAATCCACTTGAACACCATTCATTAAATACCGAAGATCGCTAATCATAAAGCCTGCTGGGTTGTTGACTAATTTTGAATTCTTACTGGCCTCGTTTTTAACATTCCCATCCTCACCAACTTTCCGTAGAGTACCCTCTACATATAAATAACTCTCTCCTGGTAATGTATAATTGTCAGTTTCAGGAACCGTTATCCTAATTTCATCATTATTATCAAAACTTGCCGATCCATAAGGTTGGTATGAATGATACTCGTAACTTACTATTGCATTGTTAGATTTAACTTTGTCGGTAACATTTAAAATGTCCATTATTTTAGTAGTTTATAGCCCAAATCTTCTAAGAATATACGATTTTCTGTTGTTAACTTCTTCACTTTTTTTAGGCTACTGCACACATTTTTCATATCGCTACCCAATTTATAGGCTGACCGGATTGCTGTGTTCTTCTTCTTCTTAACAATATGGTTCCTCTTTCGATTCGACGTTTTTGAGTTATATAACTTCATCTCATTCAACCTTACGCAAGTGTAATCGTGTCGTTACTTCTTCACCTCTAAAATTGATCAATTTCCCTGATTGATCCAACACTCTTACCACAATTGTACTGATAATATCTCCAGTAACAGATAAATATATAGGTAAATGTGGCGATTCTACCATCTTATATCCGGCCGGCACTTTAGGAAAAAAATGATAAAGCACGTGTACCGGTTCACCGTTATTATAAGAACCGCTCACTAAATTGCAATAAATTTGAATTGCATTGACTGTGTGGATATTAACAATATTTTCTGCTTCATAACTCTTTCCGCCCATTAGTACTTTCTTATCAAATCCCAATAAGGTTCCTATACTTTTTTCAGCTGTAAAATCGATTTCTACATCGGTTTTTATGTGCACCTTCTGAGTATTATTATTACCGCGTATACGGACCAATGCCGTATTGTCAATGTCCCCTTCTATTTTAGTCTCTATAAAATCAGCAATATCATCTAAACCGTAAATTCCAACGGGCAATTCTACTATTTTTTTGTTGTTTCCTATTTTGTAGTGAAATAAATTATTTGATATGTCAACGTTTGGAATTGAATTGAATGACTCAAAATTGAGTAAAGCCAACTCATATTCTTCATCTTCATCTTTGCTCAAATAAATCGGTGGATTAAAATTGCAACTTAACTCGGAACTGATTCCGGTCAACGTAAACGTAAGCGAATGAGAAGTTTTCACCATTGCGTTTAGTCTTCGACTGATGTTTAAATTGTTTTCTTAATTATTTATTAAAAACATTAAACACAATTGTCCACAGTTTAAATCATCGATTGTCTGGTAGCGTTCATAGTTATAACTTATAACATTATTCTTATCATCTGATCTTAAATATTTTTCAATTTCAATGGAAGGTTTTAAATCACCGAAACTGTCAAAGTATTTTACTCTACTGCCACTTTTTTTATAAGCTACCCAATGCGTTCCTTCACTTTCTTTATTGTCTAAATTGATAACTGCACTTTCATTTTTTTTAATTTTTTTCGGTAATGCATTTCTCATATAGACACCTCTAAACGATGGTATTTTCAATAATTTTGCTATTTTTAAAATTTCCAAATTATTTAGAGGTCTTTTATGAAGGAACATTATTTTCAGTTTTTTGAATATTCGGGAAAATATAAACCACATCCTCTTTTATATGGTTTTATGTAATAACCAGAACCCACTGATTTGGCTTCCATAGCTCTATTGTGTCGCTCAGCTTCTTTTTGTTGTTCTTTAGCTGATTTTGCACTGTTTACTGCTTTCACTATAGCGGCTGCCCCTCCTCCAAGGGAACCCAATGCACCTAAAGCTGCAAATAATGGAATCAACGGAAGAAATCCTCCTTGTTTCGGTATAGGAATGACTCTACGTTTTGGAAATTTAATTTTTCTCTTATATTTTTTCAAAACATTATATGCAGCTTTTGTAGCATCAAATACACTTTTATGTTTTCTTCTACTGATAGCGTTTCTGGCCAGTCGAACTGCCTTGTTAAACGTTAAAGTACCACCCCGACTCATTCTTTTGCGGTTTCTACCCTTGCTTTTTCTCTTTTTTAGACCCATTCCAAATGAAGTTTTCCCTTTCATTGCTGCTGCAACTCCTGCCGATGCAATCTTTTCTCCGGCACTTGGACCAACCTTCTGAATTATTTTTTTTGCAGTTTTGAGTAACCTCTGATCGGCTAAGTGCCTTTCTTTTAAATTATTTGTATTATCGTACACTATATCGTGCTCTTTACAAGCTTCGTCGAGTTCGTTTATTCCTTTATCGCCTCGCGCTAATCTCTTTTCTAATTTTGTTCCAGGCCCACAATAATTATATCCAGGTAAATGAATTTCAAAAGGCAGCTTGTTTATTAATTTATTTAGTAGCCCCCGACCGATCCATTTGATAGTTCTTTTACGACTGACGGGATAATAGACATACATTTTATTATAAGGTATACAAATAAACTGTGGCAACTTAAAAACTATTTATTGATTTTTATAATTTAATTTTAACAAACATTTACCACTTTACCTAATACTAACACATATACTAACTATGTTCTACTTAAACCTTGAGTTATATACATTCTCCCTAAAACTACTTTGTAAACAAAAACTTATTGCTAATTCGATTCTTTTCATTTTTTCTTTGAATCTTAAAGAATCATAATAATATATATGCCATGCACCTTTCCTAGCTTCTTTATACGCAAATTTCCATACATACATATTATGAATAATATTTTTACTTTCACACATTACTACTTTCTTTTTACTTCCCATTATTATAAGAATCTAACATTATATGTTGCATATCAAAATCAAACAATAACTTATCATTACCATAAAGTAACAATTCATCAATCATACAAGCATATTCATTACATTCGCCTTGCATTATTTTCGAAAAACGAGTTTTCATATCCCCATCCAGTTCATTTAATAAACCCAAGCAAGAATAGTAATATTCACTAAACTTAAGATTTTTTAAATATTCCAAACGAGACGAAACAACATCAACCAGTTTCCACAATTCACGAAGACCTTCATACGATAAAAATACGTGATTTCCACCGATATCAATTCTTGCAACTTTACGACAATTATTCATTAAACTAAATGAAATGTTTACTCCATTAAAGCTGATTGTTTGATCCGTATCTACATAAAAAAATGTTTGGTTGATATTCACTTTTTGTTCTAAAAATACTGTCCACATCTGTTCATTCAAAGAAATTCCTTGCCCACCCTTACCCAATATTCTAATAACTGGTTCAAGATTAAGATCTATGTCCAAACCTACCGACACCCATTTAGAATTACTTTTATTTAAAAAATACGTATTCGACGACAGTAAATTTTTCATAGCGTTCTTCTTTTGTTTTACAAGTTGATTGTTGTGGTTGGCATCATCGTTGGTATCGTTGATATTCCATGGAACATCAACAGTAGTAGTCTCACCATGATTCGGTAGATTTATGTTCGAAAAAGGTTCTTCACCCTCTTCAAAAAATCCCGAGTCATTTGCTGAATTCGCATTATCAATTGGCCCATTATTTTGAATATGTGCTCTAATAATTTGTTTATTACTCGGGTTTTGTCGTTTCACTAAAATTTCACTTCAATCAATAAATTAATTTATTTTCAAAATAATTACAAATACTTACTTATTATTCAATTTATTATTGACAACAACACTAATTAGTGACACAGTTCTGGCAGATGTATTCTTGACAACAACACGTGTACTGTAATAAGTTACACCCATCCGGCAGATCTTATATAGTCCCATAATATTATGTTGGGGGGAGGTTCTGTATATATTTTTACATCACAACGACCTCACATACTTCTCCTCTGAAAAGGACTAACTACTTTATGTTTTTCCCGCCTAAAGGAGGTCGTTTGTCCACTCATTAGAATCCAATTGAAGGCATTCAATACCTTTAATCATCGATGTTGCTAACAACACTTTAACCGCATTGACAATATTTATTAATAGATTCATATATGACATCTTATGTATTATTCATCAGTCGCCCTTGAACCATCGAGATGAACACATCTTGTCTTGTGCATGGTCCGCCTATAGCGATACAGCGCATAAAAGCTGTAATGTATCGGGTGAAAATCTTAAGGGGGTAAGGGCCCCTTTGGATTTTGATTAGACACATTATTTGTCTTTAATGGATGCTAGACAATACGTTAGACCGTGGACTGTAAGCACTCAAGGGTGATATTTTTAGCCGATTCTATGAACCCTACCTCTTCTATTTGGTGAAAACTATCTTAAAATTATTAAGAGTATATTGCCTCTTTAGAATCAATAAAACCGTAAAGTAACCTCCTCCTCCTCCTCTTCATTTTATGAGGAGGAGGAAAGAAGGTTCTTTGGAGATTCTAAAAAGACACCTCCTCCCTACCAGGAGGTTTTAACTCTTTTAATCATTTTGAGGAGTTTCCTCTCAAATGAGGAGGAGGTTCTAGAATCGGC
The DNA here is from genome assembly GCA_932526585.2 of Philonthus cognatus. Taxonomy (NCBI): domain Eukaryota; kingdom Metazoa; phylum Arthropoda; class Insecta; order Coleoptera; family Staphylinidae; genus Philonthus; species Philonthus cognatus. The sequence goes on along the minus strand of OW052241.1, from coordinate 62,913,080 downwards.
TGTAACCCTCTACTGTCACGCGTATAAAACACAGATTTTAAGTAAAGTTCGAATATAAATAAATTTGACAATATTCTAGTGTTTTATACGCCTGGCGCATGAAGTAAAATTTTTTCACGGGGCTTTTCTAAAATCGAAATTTTACTTCATGCTTAGTCTGGGAGTGGAAAACACTCATTTATAACTTTAAATTGAACTTTAAAGAAACAGTGAATATCGCAAGATTTACAGAAAATAGGCTGAGTTTGGAATAAGTATAGTTTAAAGAAAAAACTCTCAGTATAATGTAAATACATATTTAAGGAAGGTGCGAAAAGGAGAAATAATATTTAAAGAGCAGACCACAGTTATCACGATGTTTGCGTTATGTTTTTCGTCGTTAATGAAGTAACTGCAATATCTTGTGTTTTTTTGACATCCGCAATTGTTGTATCAATTCCATGGTATGTCATTATTTTTATAAAAGCACATTATTTTTTCTTCGAGAAACGTTAAGTGTTAAGTGCGAACATTCATAAATTTAACATTTTTCCCTCTACAAAAAAGTTAAATACATTTTGTCTCTACAATAAATAGAAAAGCCAATATTTGAACATTTCAAAATTAACATGCGATTTCCTATGTTGCGTCCGCCAAGTCAACACCCAGTATATATAAAACTAATTACATACGCTTCATTTGTTTCAATAAAATCTGCGTCTAAAAGTGTTTTTAAAAAAGCTGTATTAATTCATTATATTATACTCCGATTAAATGATTTCTGAAAACTTGGATTTTGTTTTCGAAATTTGCAGTAGCCACAAGAAATAAAACGGAATAATACCAAAGTAGCTGACTAAACCAGAAATAAATTTAGGCAATATCGTTGTGAATTTTCGCGGGACGGTCCCTTTTCCTGTAACGTGTTGAATAGCCTAAACTGCTCTAGATCTCAGAATTTATGATATGCTTATAAATGCAAACAGTAAATACGAAAAAAGGGGAGGCCGCACCCAACCCAATAATATATAATTTTCGTTTTTTCTTCTTAAATGTTTTTATTTTTTAAGAATAATACATCAAAAGGCGGCTCGACTTTACATTACACTCGTGGAATAACATTATAATATATAATATAATATGGATTCACACTGTATTGATATATATCACCTATTAAAATCAATGATAAAAAAAAATGATAAAAGTTCACTTTATTCAACTTTGAAATGTTGACTAGAAACTTCTATAAAACCTCACTGATTGCTGTTAACCATTGCAATCCTTACTGGAGACATTGGGGAAGTCGAAAGAAATGTTTTTTTTTAAGTATGTAATCTAACTTCAACTTAAAGTTAAATTTAACCGGATGGCGATTATAACACATTAGCACATTACACTTAGACTCATATGGGTATATAGAATAACTAGCATAAATTAATACACTCTTGGAAATTTATTTGGGCTGAATTTTAGTTTGTGTCAATGGCTATATTTTGCCGAAAAAAATGTTTGCTCACGTTGAATATTCCACATACTTCTAGGTTAGGTTAGGTTAGAAGAAAGGTTTGCAATAGAATAAATTGCGTAATTCTCTTTGCGCACGATGATTATTTTACATACTGCTAGGACTCAATATTTTCAAAATTTTCAAACAATTTTTTTTATTTATTTAACATTTTCGGTCGAAATTAATTGCATATCTAGATATTACTTGTCGAGTACTTTCAAATAATATCATTTTTATCTATAATACCCACGGGGTGTATAGTAAATTCTTACCTCAAAAGGCAATTCAGGATTCATTGATAGATCCTTTTAATTAGATCATGCATAAGTTATGCATGTTCTAATTAAAAGTGATTCATCAGTGAATCCTAAATTTAAGAAAACTCGATTTAACTATAGTAAGACCTAGATTATTTGAGCTAATGTAAATAAGGATTGTAAATTTGTCGACTTTTCAATTATCGGAAATTTTGTTAATTTGTGAATTTAAACCGGTTTACTGATAATTTAACAGTGGTAAAAGGTCATTTAATATATGCAAAATTAAGATTTAAATTACTTACCTTTAACGACGGTTTCTACGCCTTTCATGTTTATCAATCAATTTTTACGATTCACGAGAGGTGTAGTGCCATAGATTCCTTGATTTGTAGTGCTTTCTGCACCAATACATGTAATACGAAAATAGTTTCATGTCATCAGATTACGTGTGTGAAAAGAGACAGAAAACTTCATAATATGTCTGCTATGGTTTTTAGATGGAACATGCGAAAACGTATGTTCCAGTATGCAGCTTAAACATTTTATGGTTAAACGTTACATTTTGACAATGTCTTCGTAAAACTAAATCTGCAAAATCCCAGCTACAAATCATTTTGATTAATGTGCACAATCATTTTAAATGTGAGTTTAAGTGGTATAATTCCAATTTCCACATCTACTAAATAGTTAAGGTATTTACAGAAATAAATAATGCATTTATGTTGATTTTGTGTAAGCTCAAACGAAAATGTTAGTTGAATTGAACGCGCATCCAGTAGGTTTGGCAAATAGTCACCGAATTAGTCTGTTAATACAGAGCATGTTTTATTTTAAAGTATACATACAGGGAATTTTCTATTAGGTATACAAATGCATACGCTTTTCTTAAGAGTTCAATTTGAAGCTTAAAATGAGTGATTTCCCCTCCCAGACTAATCATGAAGTAAAATTTCAAGTTTAGAAAAGCCTGAAAATTTGGTTTGGTCGCGTAGCGCGAAGCGCGGAGCGGCCAAACCAAATTTTCAGGGTATACTAAACTCGAAATTTTACTTCATGCGCCACGCGTATTAAACACTGAAAGCACTGAAATATTGTGAACGAGTAAACTTCGCTTGAAATCAGTGTCTTATACGGGTGGCTCATGAAGTAAAATTTCGATTTTAGAAAAGCCTGAAAATTTGGTTTGGTCACTCCGCGCTTCGCGCTACGCGACCAAACCAAATTTTCAGGCTCTTCTAAACTTGAAATTTTACTTCATGCCTAACCTAGGAGTGGAAAACACTTGTTTAAACTTCAAATTGAACGCTTTTAAGAAAATAACGAATATTTAAAAATCTACAACACGTAATTGGGATATGGATTCTCAAAAGAAAAATTTCACAAGGAACTATCATTTAAAGCTTTTCTAAAAAAAAGAACACTAATATGCTCCCGATCTAAACAGTATGACATTGTCATGTAACGTCAACATTTGACACAACTAGAAAAAATCGTTGCAGCTACATTTGTCGACATACTCTCTAAAAAATTTAAACCACACATTCCACATTCTGTCATAGGACATCTCTCCCGAATTCCACTAAACCAGCGAATCACGATATCGTTGCTTTGGGGGGTAAAAGTCATTAAATATATGCAAAATTAATAGAATTAAATTACTTACCTTTAACGGCGGTATCTACGCCTTTTATATTTATAAATCAATTTTTAATTTTATTGAAAAGTGACGTATGTGTCATTTCCTATGTGATTATTTACACAAAAATGGATGATTTATGTAAAAATATGAGGGGTTTTTTGTTAAAGAAAAAAAAAAAAATCGAAAAAATTATGGATCCCGGAAAAATTTGTATAAATTGCCGAGAAAAAAATTAAGCAAATTGTGAAATTTCACCCAAATAATACACTGGCGAAAGAAATTAACGCATCACATTAATTTTTTTAATTTAAAAATAAAGTTTTGATGTTTAAACACAAAAAAAATAACAACAAAACCAACTGAACTATAATAATGATTTTCAACACATTTTCTTTCATTAATGACTAAAATAATGTCATAAATAAAATGAGGAAAAAAGTTAACATGTGATTATAAGACTTAATATCTAGTGTTTCCTCCTCTTGCTCGAATAACTGCCTGACAGCGATGGCTCATACTGTTAATTAATGATCAAATTTCATCCTGGTTAATATCTTCCCAAATTTCCTGCAATCTTTGTCCAAGCTCTTGTTGATTGCTTGGACGCCGAGGAAGTGCTCTAAGGCGTCTGCCCATCGCGTCCCATAGGTGTTCGATCGGATTAAGATCGGGACTCCTGGCTGGCCATTGCATTGTGTTGATACCCACTAGGTCAAGATACTGTTGTACAATTCGGGCACTGTGTGGTTTTGCATTGTCATGCATAAACAAGAAATCGTTTCCTCCAAAGGGAGCAAAAGGCATTACGGATGGTTCTAAAATGTTTGCAATATAAGACGCTGCCGTGATGCTTCCTTTTGGTATGACCACCAACTCCGTACGAGCCTCTAAAGTGATACCACCCCACACCATAACAGAGCCTCCACCAAACATAACAGTCGGAACAATGTTACACTGCGCATAACGTTCACCTGGCCGTCTGTACACATGCATTCGTCTGTCACTGCCGTAAAGACAAAATCTGGACTCGTCGCTAAACATAACATTAGCCCAATCGGCCTGTAACCAGTTTACATGTTCTTGCGCAAATGTTAACCTGGCTCTGCGATGGTCTGCGGTTAATTGTGGTCCTTTTACCGCTGTTTTCGGAGTTAAATTAAAACCACGTAACCTTTTTCTGATGGTAACGGAACTTACATGAACATTGTGGATCTCTGCGAGCATATTTTGTAGCCTAGGAGCCGTAATAAACCGTTCGCGTAACGTCTGCATCATTAAAAAACGGTCTTAAACAGCAGTTGTAGCCCTTTTTCTCCCTTGTCCTGGCCTTCATGAGTATGCCTGAGTTTCCCGATGTCTCTTCAAGACACGGGATACGGTCGATTGATTAACACCAAGACGCTGACTGATGTAACGCTGACTCCTACCTTCTTCTGCAAGTGTAACCACAATCACAGATTCTTCACTGCTTAAATTAAGATTCGGACGTATATCCATATTCATTCTTCACTATTTAGCACTTAATTTTAACAATTACTTGAAAACAAACTCAAAAAGACATTTTATATGAACCTTTCTTACAGTCAGAATAATGAAAAGTGCTTCATTTTATTTATTGACAGAAAACCATGAGAACAAAAGACAAAACACAACATGTAAAACAGCATGCTTGATAAGATTTCTTATTGTAAAAATATGTTTGTGTTCAAAGAAAACTCGATTCCAAGATATCAAAAAAATCACAAATGATGCGTTAATTTCTTTCGCCAGTGTATATGCGACTTATATCGAAAATTTTAGGAATTATTTTTCTTAATGTGACAAAATAGAAAATATACCTGAAATAATGTAAATTGATTTATTTGACATTATTTTCTAAAGCAACTGAAATTGGGTCACGAAATAAAAAAAACCCATATTTAGTGAAACGTCACAAATCTAAAATAATCAATAATAAAGGCGGAAAGAACTCTGGTCGATAGCCAGTTATCAAGAGGAATTTAGGTTTATTTGTTTATTGTAAAGAATTATATATTTATTTATTTTGTAACTTCTATATTCGTATGTTTTATCAGTGAGTATGGGGAAAGTCAGAAATAAGGTTACAAAAACTAATGTGCGAAAACTAAAATTAGCAGAGCGCTATTTCCAGAAATGTTATTAGGTGACAGCACAATGCAGGTTGATGATGCTAAGTGGAGACTGTTGAAAAATTAAACCTAATATTAGCTAAGTATTTCACTGAGTGTTTTTGAATAGCTTTTAACTTACACTTCCTCGCAGTGTGGTATTTTTTTTTAGCTTTACACTTTGCTTCGCCCCGGCAAATCCAAATTTTCATGCTTTTCTAATCTCGAATTTTTACTTCATGGTTAATCAAGGAGGGAAACACTCGCTTCAAATAAAACGCATTTTTAAAACCCGAGAATACCTAACAATATTAAATTTCAAACTGTATTATATTCACCGTGGGGCATTAATTATTAACACAGTAATTTAATTACAATCTCATTAAATTCATTTAATTAGAATGTAATAACACACGTTCACTTACAAAGAGGTTGAAAAATAATGCAAGTATAAAGTAATATAATTACTTTATAATCCTGGATATTTCTAACACTTGGTTTGTTTCACTAGTTTATATTTTCTCCTACTAGTTTCGACAATTGGTCATCTTCAAAATGATATGTACAAAAAATATCTAAGCAACAATATATATTTATATATTTTTGTACATTCCTCCTTGAAGATGACAAATGGTTGAAACTAGTCGGAGAAAATATAAACTAGTAAAGCAAACCAAGTGTTTTAAATATCCAGAATAGAAAATGTTTCACCACGGGTTAAGTGAGAAATTAATTAACATTATTACTTTTTAACTGAATTTTAACTTACTAGGAACATTTTATTTAGAAATTATTTTTATTTTCAATGTTTTTTTGTATATTTTTTAACATTTATTCATTCAAAATAATTGCTGTTTTATTAAATTTCTTTTATTTTTTTTAATTAAATTTCAATCAAGTTATGTAGTATATAATTGGGTATAATTTTTGTATTATCAATTTTTGAAAAAAAGTTATTCTTATAAAACGTACAATTTTTGTATTATCAATTTTTTAATAAAAAGTTATTCTTATAAAACGTTCATCCTTAAATGTTGGATTTAGAGAAAAATGTTATAAGATAAAATCATCAAATTCATGCCTAATCGATCGATTACATCTAATCTATTAGAGAAAAAACAGTACCTATCAAATGCTTTGGAGTTGCGATGTCAAGTCGACACGATATATACTGACTTCTCCAAAGCATTTAATCGAATCGATTATACATAATCTATTATTAGATAAATTAAAAACGTATGGTTTTGAATTCAGTACTGTAAAATGGCTGTTATCGTTTTTGTCTAATCGAATTCAACATGTTCGTATAAATAATTTTATATTAAAACCGTCTTCCGTAACTTCAGGTGCCCCCAAGGGTCACATTGTGGTCCCATATTATTCAACTTATTCATTAACTACTTGCATACAGTCATCAAACATTGCAGGTTTTTACTCTATGCTGACGACCTAAAACTATTTAAAATAGTCAATAATATTGATGATTGTGAGTTATTACAGGAAGAATTGGTTCATATCAACGAATGGTATTTTAAAAATTAATTACATTTAAATATTAATAAGTGCTTTTTAATGTCCCTTACGAAACGTAAGACTCGGATCAATTTTACCTTTAATATTGGATCATCTAATATTGCAAGGAATAATTCAATAAAGGATTTAGGTATTACCTTCAATTCCAAACTATAGTTTGCCTCACACATTCATAATATTACTATCAAAGCTTTACGAATGTAGGGTTTCGTGAGGCAAATTGGAAAGAACTTGGATATTGAATGTATGAGGACCATATATTGTTCGCTGGTACGTTGTCACTTGGAATTCGGTACTTGTATCTGGACACCATCGACTTCTCGATTAATTGAATCGGTACAAAGGAAATTCCTTTGCTTCATGGAGTACAAGAAATGTTATTAACATGTCAATGGTGAATACGAGATTATAATGAACGAGCTAAATATTTCGAAACTCTGCGATCGCCGGATAATGTCGGATATGTGTACATTATATATGATATTGAATGGATCCTTGGAGTCTCCTTTTCTGCTGGAGCAATTACATTTTTTGATCCTAAACAGAAAAACCAGATCAAAGAAGTTATTTTATCTCGAAGCACATAGAACTGTTTCCGGATCTCACAATTCAATGACTCGCTTAATGATTCGCAAGAAATACTGTATTCATCCTTGGTTCGACCTATTTAACGAATCGCAGTCTAATTTTAAGTTTAAGTTTAAACGTAACTTATAAATGTTGTTTGGTCATCATTATTGTATTATTGTTATTATAATTTCTTATATTTTCTTAAATTTATTATATTACATTGTAATTTTTATGTACAAATGATGTTTACCGTTAATAAATTTACTTTACTTTACTTAACATTATTGAAGAAATTCAGTTGTAATTTTAAATTTATACCGGTTCCTCAGGGAAGGACGAGTTATCAAATTCAGAATAATAATATTTTTATAATTAATGAATGATCATGTGTTGTTTTTATTAAATTATTGCCCGTTTAACCTAATCAGCGGTTAGTACTTAAAAACACAACTATTTTATTCACAAATTGTTTACATAATCGCATATTCATTAAAGAAACATGCTTATGATATTTTGGCAACTTAGAATATTTTTATATTCTAGAATTTTTACTTAAGTGTTCTTTCTATCTACAACAATAGTTGATATTGCTAAAAACTAATCATTTATTGATAAATGCGTTAAATTTAAATTGTCTAACAAGTGTTTCCACTTCTTGATTAAGCATGAGTTTAGAAAAGCTATGTTTTAAGTTTAGGAAAGCTTGAAAATTTGCCTTGGTCTTGTAGCCAATCCAAATTTTTAGGCTTCTCTAAACTCAAAATTTTACCTTATCGTCCACGCGCATTAATTGGTAATTTAAAATAATAAAATATCCGTAAAAGACCAAATCGATCAACCGGAATACCGGTATTACATTCCTATAATGTAAAAGAAAAGTAGGAACATCGATTGCACGAATTTAGTCGCTCAGATGCAATACAAGCCATAGGTGTTTTGATAAACTTGTGATAAAATGACAAAAACTGATTTTGCGGCGCCTTTTAAATAAATGAAAATAGTGTCTAATATGCATTGTATCGAATGAGGACAAAAAAAATATGTAAAACTAAGTAAAAGGTGGCAGGTTTTGCAACTGAAAAAATATGCTAGCTTTTGTAACCGAGAAATGTAGCAGCCTTAGCATTTTACAGGATTTTTAAAACTTAAATTTATAGGGTTTAGGATGGGTTTTGAAGGTCAAATAATTTTGATAATTGTAGCCTGAGACGAGTAGAATCCAAGTATACCAAAATCTCAAAATCAAAAAAAAAGGGTATGGCTGGTGTTGCATCTGGGCGAATTTAATATAATATAACATTATTTTTGAGTATTACTGAAACTTTCATTTGTTTTAAGTATATTATCTATAAAACATAAATGTTTTTGTACATTCACAATTCCTTTGATAAAACTAACCTTTTGATCTGCAAACACTCGTAAACATATTCATCCCCGTTTAAACAAAAACAGAAGCACAAGCGGAGAAGAGGTGAAATAAATAAAAAAACAAAAAAAACGAGTGATTTATCTTGAAGCACACATGAACCCGTTTTGCTCTCTCCCTCGGAATAAAGAACAGACCGTAAGCTGAATGTAGCACTTACAAAGGGAATTATTTAAATGGTTACAAAAGCCGTGTGTGTCTGTATCTGTATGTGTATCGTCCTTTTTAGAAGTCTACAACAAAGTTCTGGGCGCGTGACGATTACAACTAACGTAAACGTCCTCCTACTTTGTGACGAAATAGATAACACGCACCTAAATAGGCGTTTTGTCGACTAATCTTATTTCTTTATCTTTTTTGCTTTTGCGTAAGGACAATGATTTTGCCGTGAGTTCTATGGAAATAAGGGCTTATCGCTGTAATTACTATCTTTGTTGATGGTTATGGTTGATATCAGAGAAGGTTTTTTTACCTGAAGACTTCAGGGTTCGTTTTATATAATACTTAGAAGGATTAACTCACACATTTCAAAGGGTAATCAACATTTTACCGTATACCTTTTTTAATGTTCAGATCATTCGGATTATTCGGATTGCAATTTATCAACGCCTCAAGTGATTTAATTTACAATAAGTAGAGATGGGCGACATTCATCGATACAGACGGGCACCAAGGGGGTGAATCGCAGGCTTGAAACGAGTGAATTTATTATAATATATTAGTATTATTAGTAAATTAACCCTTTCGGCCCCGACGGTGGCATTTGCCACCACTAAAGTTTGGTAAACATACTGGGAATTTTTCTTTTTAATATACATACATACCGGGTGTTGACTTGGCGGACGCAACATAGGAAATCGCATGTTAATTTTAAAGTGTTATTGGCTTCCCTGTTTATTTTAGAGACAAAATGCATTTCACTTTTTTGTAGAGGGCAAAATTCTAAATTTATGAATGTTTACACTTAACACTTTACGTTTCTCTAAGTTAAAATAATTAAGAAAAAGTAATATGATTTTATAATAATAATGACATGGAAATGATACAACAATTGCGGATATTCCCTGTTTTTTTTTTTAAAGCGTAATGTTAAAAAAGAATTGTCGAGGGTCGCACATTATAATATTGTCAAATTTATGTATATTCTAACTTCACTTAAAATCTGTGTTTTATACGCGTGGCGCATGAAGTAAAATTTCGAGTTTAGAAAAGCCCAGAAAATTTGTCTCGGGTCGCTGCGCGACTCGAGACAAATTTTCACTGGGCTTTTCTAAACTCGAAATTTTACTTCATGCTTAGTCTGGGAGTGGAAAACACTCATTTAAAGCTTTAAATTGAACTCTTTTAAAAATCAACGAATGTCAGAAAATTTACAGCTAAAATAGTTAAGAAAAAGTAATGTGATTTTATAAAAATAATGACATACCATGGCATTGATACAACAATTGCGGATATTCCCTGTTTTTTTTTTTAATTTAATTAAAAGCTTTAAACAAGTGTTTTCCACTCCCAGACTAAGCATGAAGTAAAATTTCTAGTTTAGAAAAGTCTCGTGAAAATTTATCAAGGGTCGCGCAGCGAACCGAGACAAATTTTCTGGGCTTTTCTAGACTCGAAATTTTACTTTATGTGTTCGAACTAAACATAAAATCTGTGTTTCAATCGCGTGGCGCATGAAAAATTCCAGGACTAAATGGTTTAAGCTATTGATAATGAGCACATAGTGCTCAAAATGTTCATTTAGCGTAAATATAATATATAACATATATATAACATATACACTGGACAAAAAGTTTTTTCTAACAAGATATTAATACACAGTGTATTTTTATTCAAAAATATATCAATTTTATTTTTATAATAAATTTTACAATAGGGAAAACTTCAAAATAAATTTTCTTTATTTGTCTAATGAGGGTTTCGCACTCCTTCATGAAGCATGAAGTAAATATTTCGAGTTTAGACAAGCCTGATTAATAAGGATTGGTCGTTCCAGTTCGCTTTGCTATTAATCCAAATATGCAGGCTTTTCTTAACTCGAAATATTTACTTCATGCTTCATGAAGGAGTGCGAAACCCTCATTAGACAAATAAAGAAAATTTATTTTGAAGTTTTCCCTATTGTAAAATTTATTATAAAAATAAAATTGATATATTTTTGAATAAAAATACACTGTGTATTAATATCTTGTTAGAAAAAACTTTTTGTCCAGTGTATATGTTTAAGTCAACTTTTAACATTTACAATTTTGCTCCCAATTGACCCATTTTCATTTTGACACCGTAAAATTTTAGTGGAATTTTAAACGTCTGCAATTAAATTCTGAGGTAATTTAACCGAAAATCCTAGTTTGTTTTATTAAAGTTGTGAGACCCCAAAGACGAAAATATAATAGATATAAATCAAGAATTGATATTTCTTATAGATATTCATTCGCCAAAATCGTATCGATAATGGAATTTATTTAAAATTATAAGTAACCGTTTCTATTTAACGATATTTTATTATTCAATACAGAATACTAAACAACTCTTTCAATTGTCAAAGTAATAGATCCTAAAAGTCAGAATATAATATTGTTTGAAAATAATTTATTATCTTGGAGATATTAATTAAATAATTATTTAAAGAAAGTTGTGCATTACAATTTGTTTAATAATTTTAAAATGGAATATTTTTCATTATCCAATACAAAAAACAAAAAGATTCTAAAATGAAAGCTTTAAGGACCCGTAAGCGTATATTTTGAACACATAAGATGTTCTTGTTCTGTATGATTTTATTTAAGAATTCGCAAGTCAAATTTATTGAAAATCTCATCCTATTAAAAAGTACCATCTTGTTATTATACAGCACAGAAAGCCAATTAAATTGCTAACGTGTTTAAATTATTTGGAGTCCACTGGCTTTTATATGAAAATAATTGAATTTCTTGCAGACTTTTATTCAAATACAAGAGTGAGTTGCCCTAATTCAAGCACTCATTAGTCTTGCTAAGACAAATTTATTGAGGATTTCGAAATGAATCTCACATTTCATATTTTTGAAATAATCTAGAACCAGATTTTGGCAATTTCATTTACACTTTAAAATTAAAAATATATTCGTATTTAAAATTATTTGAAACCAAATTAATTTTTTTATTTTTTTATTTCGGATTACAAATATTACAGTTGACAAACATAAGTAAACTTTATAAAAATAAAACTATATAATTCTAATGTTAATTATTATCAAACTTTTCAAAAATAGATATAGGTATATTAATAACATAAAACAGAAGCACAAAAATACCCAAAATATTCTGATTTAAATTAAAATTATTAGTTCATAGTGTAAACTTGTACTTAAAGATTCACCACAAATTTATACATAGGTATAATTATTTGCAATCTCCTCAAAGCAAATATTTATACTAAAAGTTGTGATTTGAAAATGTTTACAAATACAAATCTTTTCAAACGTCATTGATTTATTTTACGACTGTGTTCCAAAAAAATCTTGTAAAATTGTAAAACTGATGAAAAGTTTAAATATCAAAAAATGTTGAAACAATGTCAAAAAGTGATGAAATGTCAAAAAATATTGAAATTTGACAACAGTTTGAAGTATGTCGGAAAGGGATATTCTGTAATAAAACAAAAATATTTTAAATATTTTAAACCTAACAATTAATCAGTGTTTCTATGCGCGTGGCGCATGAAGTAAAATTTCGAGTTGAGATAAGCTTTTCGTAAATCTACTTCATGCTTAGTCTGGGAGTGGAAAACATTTGTTAAAAATAGTCACTGGCTTTTCACAATTTTTTCATTAATTTCCAAAATCTTGAGAGTTTTCAAGTTTTTGTAAATTTTTTAAAATCTTGTCAGTTTTCGTGAACTTCAAAGATTTTAATTAATTTTCAAAATTTTGACGACTCGTGAATTTTTCAATACGTTCGTTCATTTTTAATCTTTCTTTTGGTTTCTAAGATCTATAAGAATTTTTAAAATGTTGACAAATGTCAAGCATTATTCAAGATTATTGCCGTTTTTTTAATTCTTAACCTCTTTCGTACTTTTTAAAATGTTGACGCTTTTCATGAATTCCCTAGGTTTCGTTAATTTTAAAAAAATGCCAGTATTCATGAATTTTTGAGAATTTCGTTAATTTTTTGTTGGCAAATTTTAAAGAAATTCGTTTGACAAAAAATATGAGGTATTCATTTATAACGTATATTGATCGTTAACGATTAATAAAACATCTCAATAAATTAATCGATGCTGAAAAATCCATCATAAATTTTTAATATTATTGAAAATTCATAATAAATTTTGATAACTTCTTGGTAATTTACACTTATTTAAAAATGTTGAAGATTAACAAAAATCTTTGAAATTCTCGATTTTAAAGATTTACGAAAATCATGAAATATTCATGAATAGCATCAACATTTTAAAATATTTGCGAAATTCACGAACACCGTGAGAATTTTGGAAATTAACGAAAATCTTGGAATTCTATGAAACGCGTCAAAATTTTAGAAATTAATAAAAATCTTGTGGAAATGCACAAAAACTGGAAAATTGACGAAATGTATTAACATTTTTAAAATTACCGAAAATCTATCTACAATTCAGAAATTTCAAAAATTAAAGAAAATCTAGGAAAAAATACGAAAAGCGTTGAAGATTAACTTACATTTTAAAAAATCATAAAACTTTAAAAACGAACTTAAATCTTCTAAATTCACGGCCCCCCTTGTATGTGTTCCAAATTAGCTCCACTCTCTAAAAATATAAAAAACACAAAATGTACTCTATGTCTGAAGGTGTTAATTTTAAATTTTAGTCGATCTATATTACGTATTCTTTAAATAGACTGAATTAACAAATAAATAAATGTATAGTTTTCAAGTTATTTTCACTTGAATTTAAAATTCAGCTACTTTGGGATAAATAAAACAATGATATATTTGTACCAAATACTACATAAATCGAAATTTTATAACATTGTATTTTTTTAGTAATTATCAATTTTTACAAATTATCTTGATTTTTATGATGCTTGTTTTTATAACAAGTCGCGACAGGGTTTGGGTTAGTTAATATTTCTTTGATTGCTAACATTTTTTAATCATTTATGACTTATAAAAAAGAACACATCTTTGAGATTATTTTAATAATAATACTATATTTACGGAATAAACATTTTTACATTATTTTAATTATAATTTTACACACTTATAATATATATTTAACAATTAATATCACTGGTCTGCAAACAAATTTTTTTTTTCGAGCCCTGACACTATTCCTGCTGATTCTTATGTAAAATGACCTCCTGAATCCGAATAAGACCTCCGTTTTCCCCCATCACCCACTGTTTTCGGGGGAGGCCCCCCCCACCTATTTTTATCACTTTTCGATAATTTGGAGGGATGAAAAGGATTATTTTAGCCTTTACATTTCTTCTGAGGGGCTAGAGAGGTGAAAAGTTCCAAAACATGAACATTTGTAGCAAGTAGGTAGATTTGAGGGGGGGATTTGCCCCCTTAAATTGTAAAAAAATCATTAAAAATGATCAATTTTTTCCGTTTTTTTCGCAGTTTTTTCACTTATTTTCTACATATTCCAGCTTCCATTCCCCCTCATCCTCCCCCAAATACCTCCAAATAATAAAAATATATTGCAACAATATATAGCAACAATAATAAAAATATATAGCAACAATAATAAATATATATAGCAACAGTTCGGAAAATTCACTGTACCACGCTAGCGCTCTCAATACTCCCCCCGTTTCCTCCATCCATTGGAGGGGTGAATAGGATTATTTTAGCTGTAAAGAATAATAAATAAAAAGTAAAATAATAAATGTAAAATAATAAATGTAAAGAATAATAAATAACTAAGATAAGTACCTTCATTTGGTGCTTGCTTTCCTTTTGTACCCTGAGGTAGAAGTTTCTCGTATCAAAAACCAGCAGTACTCTGCTAACATGCTCGCATTCCACTTCCCCGAAAATCTCCTCTCGAACTTAGAGATGTCTTGATGAAACCGTTCCCCGTGTTCATCCAAAACTGCTCCTAAATTTTCAGGGAAGAAGTCCAGGTGTGAGTCAATGAAATGCACTTTAAAAGACATGTTAAACCACATGGCCTTGTACGCTGACAGCAATTCCTCGACATGAGCGACATAATCATCACTTTTGTTGGAGGGGGGATGGAAGCTGGAATATGTAGAAAATAAGTGAAAAAACTGCGACAAAAACGGAAAAATCGATCATTTTTAAGGATTTTTTTACAATTTAAGGGGGCAAATCCCCCCCCCCCAAATCTACCTCCTTGCTACAAATGTTCATGTTTTGGAACTTTTCACCTCTCTAGCCCCTCAGAAGAAACGTAAAGGCTAAAATAATCCTTTTCATCCCTCCAAATTATCGAAAAGTGATAAAAATAGGTGGGGGCCTCCCCCGAAAACGGTGGGTGATGGGGGAAAACGGGGGTCATATTCGGATTCAGGAGGTCATTTTACATAAGAATCAGCAGGAATGGTGTCAGGGCCGATTTTCATGCCGTCCAGTGTTAGTCAACTTCTTTCAATACGTGAGAGTTTCATAAATTAATAAAAAAACTTACACTCTGTATATATACAGAGAGTTTTATGTAACACCGAACATGCTAGAATCTACTCAATGTAAATTTTCCTATGTTCGATGTGTACTGGGACGCATCAAAGCATTGAGTGCGATGTGATTGGCTACGATTTTTAATTGTAATATAGTCAACCCAATGTACACCCTTCCCTTTAAAAATAAATTAAATCTGTCAGTTATCTCAAGCAAGTGATATTTGTTGTTCTGGTATTTAAAACAGACTCAGAAGAAGAACGGATAGTTATACAATGTATACAACGGAGGAAAAGATTTTTCTGGTGAACTTGTATCATGGTGGAAACAGTTTTAGAAATTCCCTAGATTTATTTTCTGTTAAATTTCCTGATCGCCCAATCCCATCCATTTCAACCATTTCGGACCTTATAATACAATTTAATAGAACCGGCTGTTTAGATAAATTTCCCAAACGAAGAGTAAGAAGACGGTGAATATTATCAAAAGAGATGAAATTAAACATTTTGTGTTATGTTGAAGAGTGTCCAATAGTATCTTTAAATACTATTACAAAATCACTTCATATTTCAATATCCTCCGTACATAGAGTTCTACGAGAATTAAATTTTAGGTCCTACAAATTTCAAAATCACCAGTTGCTGTATGAAGATGACAAAATTAAGCGATCAAATTTTTGTGAAATTTTATTTAATATGGTTAATGAAAATAACGACATTTTACGAAAAATAGTGTTTACTGACGAAGCATCTTTTTGTCTGAATGGATCAGTAAATTCTCAAAATTGCAGGTCAGTTATTCCTATTTAATTGTATCTTTTCTAGACCCATTATTCCTTTTCTTTTAGGTATTGGTCTACAAGTAATACCTACCTTCAAAATTTAACTCATACTCAGTACAAGAGAATTAATGTATAGATTTGAATTATTGACACGCACTTGATTGGCCCATTTTTTATTAACGGACATCCTAGTACACATCGAACATAGGAAAATTAACATTGAGTACATTTTAGCATGTTCGGTGTTACATAAAACTCTCTGTATAAACATACATATTCGATATAATTAATTACAATAAACTCTCTGCCCTGTAGACAAAAGCAATTAAACATGGTTATTTAAAGATGGATCAATCAGCTTTAATCGTTTCATAAATGATTTAAAAGATATACCGTACAGCTCAATATGTGGTGATTATTTTACATTTTTTGATGCCATGATTCATAAGTGTCTCTGGTTTTAGTGCCCTAATTTCTCCGAATGTTTTTCTTTAGTTGTAGAATCGTCTGAGGTTTATTCACGAACACTCTTTCTTTCAGGTATCTCCATAAGAATAAGTCAAGGGCCGTGAGATTTAGACAAATAAACGGAGAACGATATCGGGCCATGCTTGAGAATTGTGTAAGACCTGGAGTCAAAAATAGACCTGGAATGTCGTTTAAGCAAGATGGTTTGACTTACCATACCGCTGAAGCCACCTGCAAGTTTTAAGGAAATAATGTGCAGTGGATTGGCCGCGGTTTTCAGGTCTCCCGGCCCTTGACTTCTTTTTATGGGGATATTTGAAAGAAAGAGAGTTCGTGAATAAACCTCAGACAATCACACAACTAAAGGAAACCATTCGTTCAGAAATTAGGGCAATAGAGGCACAGATACTAAGAGTTGTTATAATTCATCCCATCGAAAGAGCTCATCAGTGTGAAGTCGAAAATGGAAGACATATAAAAGATGTCATCTTTCATTTATAATGTAAAAGAATCTCAAAGATGTGTTTTTTTTATAAGCTATAATTGTTAAAACAAATTTGAGAGTCAAAGAAATATTAACTAACCTTAACCTCGTCGCGACTTACGGGCCACCCAGTAAATTTATACTTTTTTAGTGTGCAAATATAATATGAATTTCAGGGTAGGAATAAGAAAACTAGTTTTATGCGTCTTTTACAAAAATAAACATTCCAAGATGTCATATCTTGATTTTTTTGGAATATCTCAATACTCTTTCATAATATATATATAACAATAGAATAAATACAATTAATAGTATTTGAGATATTTGCAAATGAATGTAATATAGTGTTTTGTGTTGTAGGCATTCACTTTGTTGCACATCTTCAATACACGTGTAAATACAACATTTTAAACTATTTAATTCGCTGTATCTTACACTAAATTAATGTGACAATAATTTCGATTTTCTAGAAATAATTCTCAAAGCAAGTCCCTAAAAGTCTTACCTAAAACCATGCATTAAAGAAATTTGATTAAAAAGAAGAGCCCGTGTGGCAGTTCGTATCGTGACATCCGGGCCTTTTTGGAATCGGCCTCTCTTGGAAGCCAATTCCGTGACAAGAGTCACAGTTGTCGCTTCTTCTCGGCAACCGCGATCACACCTATTGCTGCGTAAAATTTTGGTGAATGCGCCGGGCACAGCTCTTGGTTTTTTTGCAAAGACAATTTGAATGCGTGGTTCAAGTTTACTCGTTCACAATATTTCAGTGCTTTTAGTATTTAGTACGCCTGGCGCATGAAGTAAAATTTCGAGTTTAGAAAAGCCTGAAAATTTGGTTTGGCCGCTCCGCGCTTTTCAGGCTTTTCTAAACTCGAAATGTTACTTCATGCTTAGTCTGGGAGTGGAAAAAAGAGTGTTTCTCATTCCCAGACTAAGAATGAAGTAAAATTTCCGGTTAATTAAGCATCAAATTAAACTTTTATAAAAAAGCGTATGCATATGTATACCTAATAGAAAATTCCCTGTATGTATACCTAAAAGAAAAATTCCCGGTATTAACAGATAAATCTGATGACTATTTGCCAAATCTACTGAATGCACATTCGATTCAACTAACATTTCCGCTTGAGCTTACACATAAATGCATTATTTATTTCTGTAAATACCTGAACTATTTAGTAGATGTGGAAATTTGAATTATACCACTTCAACTCACATTCAAAACGATTGTGCACATTAATTAAAATGGTTTGTGGCTAGGTTTTTGCAGATTTAGTTTTACGAAGACATTGTCAAAATGTGAAGTTTAACCTTAAAATTTTAAAGCTGCATACCGGAACATACGTTTTCGCATATTCCATGTAAAAACCATAGCAGATATATTATGAAGTTTTCTGTTTCTTTTCACACGTAATCTGATAACATTAAACTATATTCGTATTACATGTATTGGTGCAGAAAGCACAATAAATCAAGGAAACCATGGGACACCTCTTGTAAATCGTACCTTAAATTTGTTTTGAAAATAAGGACGTGAAGTTGTAGAACCGATTAGTAAAAATAAGTTTTTTGCAGTAACGCACAATTTAATAAATGCCAAATATTATCAGAAAATATTTTTCAATTACCAGATTTGTCGAAATAAATCCAGCAATAAACCTTGGCACATACTGGTGCATTACAGAATCCGAGACATGAATCCGCAAAACTAATCCCCCGATTCCTAAATAGAGTAAATCCGGTGGAAATAGTGGAGTTTGATAAATGCTGGAAATGCAGAAAACCGCCTCGAAAATTTTAAAGCCGGCCGTGCGGATCGAACGTCCGGATCCTCCGAATATCCTCAAAGACTCTCGAGGAGAGATCCGAAAGCTGGCGCACGTAACTAATGGCTCCGCCACACGTCAGCAGTTTTTGATTGCGGCGAATTTGCACTCGGACAACATATGTAATATCGCTCGCATCACGGACGGACAACTTAATCGCCCGGAAGCAAAATATAAATCCGCGATTCGAAATCATTTTACGGCTACTGGAATATTCCGAATACGTGCACTCAAAGTCATTTTACGACCTCATGTTTTATGGAAAAAAAAAGAAAAACGGATTTACTGGTATTTAGGAAGGGCTGTAAATTATGTGGACATGCTATATGAAATAAACTTTATGGATTGTCTTTACATTTTTATTTGCCCATTCACGGAAGCCATTAAGTCTATTGTAGCGATCTTGTAGTCGGTAACTTTAAAAGTTTCATTTGATATCGATTTATGTATTTATACTGACTGACTCGATTTATATATAGGTAAGTAGTTTTAAAATATAAAAGCTTATAATCATATTTATAACAAAAACACATTTATTTTCGTTCAGTGGCGGCTCGTCCATTAAGGCTTTATATAGCATACAATTTTCTAGCTTAGCATGAAGGAATTTGTCAAAGTTGGTAGTTTGGGTACCTATTTACATTATTTATACATTCAGGGAAATTTTATTTTACGCATTCGTTGTAAAATTTCAGACATTTTTTTTTTCTTTTAAAGCGTTCAATTTAAAGTTTCGAATGAGTTTTTCCAATTAAACATGAAGTAAATTTTCAGGTATTTCTAAATTCGAAATTTTACTTCAGGCGCCATGCGTTAAAACACTGAAATATTGTGAAATTAATAATGTACTGCTAATTCAGTATTTAAAATAAATTCCTAAAGCAAAATTAAATAATATACTTCGAAATAATAATATTTTAAATTTTACATAATTTCAGTGTTTTATACGCCTAGCCTACACATGAAGTAAAATTTCGAGTTTTTAATAAAATAGAACTTATAACTAAACAATACAGATTAAAATATTTGTATAAATGAAAGAGCTCATTTAATTAACAGACAATTTCTTGAAATTCTATCGAATAGTATTAAAATTATTATTTAGTTTGACGTTTTTCCAGTGATTCAGACTTTATTTTCTAAGTAAACATTTTTACGTTAATTAACGATAAATTAATATACAATAATGTTAGCAGATGTATCCATTTAGAGGCCCCCCGAGTTGATGAAGACCATTTTAAAAAAATGCCTGTCTGTCCTTCTGTAATTCTGTCGCCACGATAAAGTGTAATCCGATTAAGGTGACACTATAAACTTAAGCTTTTAATTACAATAGTAGTATTCGATCAACTTTTGGTGAAAATGTGGAAGCCGGAAGTGGCAGTTAACTCTTGGCATTTTTTTAGATTTATCTTTAATATTGATCATATAGAAAATTCTTGTTGAGAAAAGTTGTAGATAATTAAAAAATTAGCATTTAATGTGTACACGCATATATCCGAAAATTTTATAAATCGTTGAAAATGTATATTGTTACAGAATTATTGCAATTTAATTATTAATATATAATAAATACCATAAGCCCAGTATATTTTGTTTTTGTCTTGTAATCGGGAAATGTTTTCTGATGAACAATATTGGAATAATATTCTAAAATCTCATGAAAGTTTTTAATATATTAAAAAATCTCGAAATATTAAAAATCTCATGAAAATTTTAGCAATATTACGAAAATCTAATAAATTTACAAAAACTGTCAAGGATTTAAAAGTCGACTGAAAATTTAAATATAAAATGAGCAGTATATTTTGAGCTTAACACTAAATCAGTGTTTTATACGCGTGGCGCATGAAGTAACATTTCGAGTTGAGAATAGCCCGAATTTGGATTTTGTCGCTGCAGTATATTTTGAGCTTAACACTAAATCAGTGTTATATACGCGTGGCGCATAAAGTAAAATTTCGAGTTGACAAAAGCCCTTAGAATTTGGATTTGGACTACGCGTCCAAATCCAAATTCTTATGGCTTTTCTCATCTCGAAATTTTACTTCATGCTTAGTCTGGGAGTGGAAAACACTCGTTTTTAATTAATTTATTAAACCTCGATTTTTTTCAAGATTTTTCTCAGTTTTAAAAATGTTTTCCCACATTTCCATCATTATTAATTAAATTAAAAAATACGCTTTTATGAATATCAAACATTTTCCTTTTAGTGAATTTTTAAGAATGAGTTATCGTTAGTTTAATACATTTTCGACTACTTAAAAAATAATAACGCCTTCCGCAAATTTCGCAAGATCTTAGTAAATTTTCAAAATGTTTTTGTTTTCTTGTATTCGTAAAATTTTAAGATTTCCCTTGATTTTCAAAATATTTTATAGATTTCCTTAATATTCGTTATTCAAAAAAAATATAAAATTGGAAAAATAAAAAGATTTAAAATTAATGTTGGTTTATTTTTTTATAATTTTAACCCGATTTCATGAATTTCCTTCAATTTTACGAATCTTGACTGTTTTCATGTGTTACCTAAATTTTCTTTAATCTAAAAAAATGATAATATTGTAAAAATAAAAAGAAAACTGAATACATATTAAAACCATTGATTTTTCGACATTTTAAAAAATGATAAAAACAATAAACGTAAACAGTTAAGATTTTGTATTTCAACTGAATACCAGGAAGTTTATGAAAACCGTTTAGGATTTTGAAAGTTAACGGAAATTTAGGATAACAGTCAATGTTATGATAATTAATGAAAGTCTTGAAATAATTTGATAACTGTCAACATTCAAAAAATATACAGAAACTCACGAAAAGTGTAAAAATTTAACAAAAATGACCGTTAACATTTTGAAAATCAACGGAAATCTTAATATTTTACGAATACAAAAAAACGAAAATATTTTGAAACTTTACAATAATTTTGCGAAATTCACGGAAGGCGTAAATATTTTTTAAGTTGAGAAAAATACAGGAAACTCACGAAAACTCATTCTTGAAAATTTACTAAAAGGCTAATGTTTGATATTCATGAAAGCGTATTTTTTAATTAAATAATAATGATGGAAATTCAGGAAAACATTTTAAAAACTGAAAAAAATCTTAAAAACAATGGAGTTTTAAAAAAACAATTAAAAACGTGTGTTTTCCACTCCCAGACTAAGCATGAAGTAAAATTTCGAGTTAAGAAAAGCCCTAAGAATTTGGAATTAGACGCGCAGCGTCCAAATCCAAATTCGGGCTTTTCTCAACTCGAAATTTTACTTCATGCGCCACGCATATAACAGTGATTTAGTGTTAAGCTCAAAATATACTGCTCATTTCATATTTAAATTTTCAGTAGACTTTTAAAACCTGTTAATTTAGGAAAATTAGGGAAAATTAGGAAATTTATGAAAACTGCCAAGATTTAAAAAATGGGCAAAAATTATTGAAGTGCCAACATTTTAGAAATACACGAAAATCTGCAAAAATCTGAATTTTGAAAATAAACGGAAAAACCTTATAATAGTAAAAATCTCAAAAAATATGTTTAATTTGACAAAAACCGAGAAATATTAAAAATCTTACAAAAATTTCGAAATATTGAAATCTTATTAAAATTGTATAAACCGAGAAAAATCTTGAGATATATAAAATCTCATAAACATTTTATAAATTGACGAAAATTCAAAATATCGAAAATCTTACGTAAATCTCGAAATATTGAAAGTCTCATGAAACTCGGATTCTTAATAATTGTTTACATTTTTTTTAAATAAAACTGTCAAGAAAACTAAGCTGTCAAATCGCGATAACTTGCTTATGTTGACAGGCAGAGAAAAACTTTTTAAACAAAATATTGACAGACTAATGTCACGATTGTCAACTGCCGAATTGACGAGTGAAATAAGTTTAGTATGTCATTTTTCATGAAGATATTACGCCATGCTTAATTTATTTAAAAATGGTGATGTGTCCATCATAGCACTTTCCCCGCCATTTAAATAATTATAGAACTTTAAATAAAATAACACTATTGTATTATTTTTAAGGAAACTATCGTATGTTCAATAAAAAAAACCCTCTGGAGTGCGATGATTTCATCTTTTTTACAATTTAAGTTGGCTACACGGTTTGGGAATTGACATATAAAACGTCAGACATAATAATTTTAATATATAATTTCAGAGTTGCCAACCTACAATTCTTTCCGTGGCACTATAGAGATTTTTTTTAAATTGAAAAAAATACTAATAGCTTTACTTAATTAACAAAGTACCGTAATTGTAGAGCCTTTTTTACCATTTACTGGTTTACCGTGACAGTCACATTTTACGTCTATGCATTCTTTTAATTTCAAATTAAACTTTACCGCCCTCTCGTATGCTAATATAGGAGTTCGGGTTAATTAGGAAGGCATACGTTTTTTGCTAATTGTAAGCATGCCATTTTACGTTGTGCTGTTGAAGGTGAAGGAGTGAATTGTGCATCTGGTGGTTTGTTAAAGTGCATCTGGCTGTTTGCTAAAGTGCATCGATGTTTCTATCGCGAGTTCTTCTCAGCCAACAAAACTAGCGGGGCCGCACAAGATCAAAGGTACCGTGTTTCTTTAGTCCCTTAATAACCCCCTAACTTGTGGTCGTGTTAATTTTTGTAGGTCCCTTTGCCTTGTCCGATGCCGTAGCGTAACCGGCGTCTGTTCCGCTAATCTCCCGATTTGAGTTGGGGTGGTAACAAACCCCCGTACAACCCAACATATTGCTACATAATTCAGTTCTGGGATTTCGTTGGAGTCGTTCTGCATCTCGCGCGCCAAGAACGGCGCGGGTCCATTGATAAGATTCTGAGGATCCTGAGTGGGGTGCGCGAGCGCGGAAGGAGACGCGAACAGGACCGCGCGCACTGGCTTGAGAACCGCGCGCACTGCAGCGTGACGTGAGACGGGCAGTGGTGGAGCGCCGGCCAGTGACCGGATCAGCTGTTAGCAGGCATTCAACACGGAACTAAGGCCAGATATGCTGTTTGTTATTTGTGTTGTCCTTTTTTGGTGATTTATATTAGTTTCGCAGTATATGAGATCTTGACGTTATTATTGCTACGATATATTTGGGGATTACTTTAATATTCGTATATGAATTGTCTGAGAAGTGTAAGGTTTTTGTGTTTAAATGCTAAGAGCAGTAATTTTGAATAATAATTAAGAATACATATTGTGATCGGCGTCTATTTCGTTTAAGTCGCGTTAACGTACTTTTATTGGAACTATCCCGACTTCCGTTCAAGAGCCATTGCGACTCCGTCGGAAATATTTACATGCGTTGTGTCTTCCTCTAACTAGCATTTTTAGTATTTTTCGAAATAGCCGCGCAGGTAATTTTTGCTGTTTTGATTTCTCGCTTCACATTAACCATTCAATTTATTTCAAGATAATATTGATTGTTTCGTCTCTTAACGCTATTATTAATTACTATTTATTAACTAAAACTAAGAATTTTATTAAACATCTTTATCTACTAAAATTTCTGTTATTTACTATATACCCGGGTTTATTAATTTTCCCTTGCATAAATCCCTTGATGGGCAAATAATTAAAGATTACTTGGCGCCCTAAATAAATTGAAGTGCCCCCATCCACTAGCTAGCTTTGCATCCGGGATTTTTTGCGCATTTAAACAGCAAACTAAATAAATACTGTAAGAGTCGAAGAAGAGGCGTCATGACCGATATTAGCGGTATTGCAATTCCTACTCAGGGATAGAATGAAGCATAAACAATTTAAAATCGTGCTACAGAAAAAGAAGTAAATTTAAAACAACAAAACCAATTAGCACTCATACTTTGCACAACTCATATAAACTCTATGCATCCATATAAATATGATTAAATTAATTCCACATTAAATCGACAATAACGTTTTAGGTGGCTGTATGTATGTATGCGGTCGTATTCCGAGAGTAACCATTTTGTTATTAACGAGCAAACTCGAAATTAATTAGCAACTGTGTAGATTCCGTGTATATTCGTAATTATTAAACTGTGTACGTATCAAAATAACATAACAATCTAGTAAGCGTAATCTCAGTTTGATAATTACACGACTGCACTTTGGACCCTTGCATGTGCTCTACCTGCAAGACCCTTATTATTTCTATATCAGGGCTTAAAGACGCCTCCGGAACATAGGGCTCACTTTCCGAAGGCTTATATTATTAAACGTGCGTTATCTAAAAGAGATTATTTCACAGACTGATGGAGATTTTGTTTTAATTGTGTAATTTGTCAGTAATTGCCAGAAAATTGGTGTATTTTTTACATTAAAAGAAGCATAATACTCACTTTATTTCAAATAAAATGATAAGAATTTATATCTTACACTAATTTATAGCTTAACTCATGGTAAAACATATTGATTAACAGTTCATACTTTATTTTATTTCAGAGTTCTTTGGATAATTACAAAAACACATATTATAAAAGAAAATACCTTGTTTTGCTCCGTAAAAAAGTAAAATATCATAGATTTGACTTTTATACGGAATTTTCTACAAAATTCAAATACCCATTTTTTGCTATGAAATAAAGTTAACCGTCACGAATATTTTTTATAGAAATATAGTGAAAACAATATTTGAATAAAATTAACAATTATGAAAACTTTAGAGGATTAAAGATAATAAATCGTAAAAAAAGTAGGTTTTAGTTTTGTTAAAAAACGCTACCCAAATTGTAATTATGGGTGCCACGAATGATATGTTGACCCAAATTTTAGGAAACTAGATTCTGAGAAACAAATTTCTACAATTTTGATTAGTAATTTCTTTAATAAATATTTGGAATTGCAAAAAATATATAGGACCTATTATTTTTTGTTCCTATAAACTTATATTACATATTATTTATTCTTAAAGTTTTCACAATTGTTTAATTTTTATTACTTATATATTGTTATGTTGTTGTTTTATAAAAGTATTGTATTTTACTTTTTAATTTTTATAATATTTATTGCAAATAAATTCATGGTTGGCGCTCTTTGGTCTTTTTTCCTATTGAATCGAAAGAAAATATGAACGAAATATCACCTGCAGTATAATGGAAATATTTCTCCGGCTCGAACTGCAATTCCCCCACGACTAACGAACAAAGCTCCCAGATTCCAATAAGCAACGGTCCGAGACGCGGGAGAGGGCATGAATTTTAAAATTGTCCCGTGCTTTAAAAATTGATAGAGGAGGAGAACGCCAGACTGGAATTCCTGAACAGTTTCTGGAAGGTGGATAAATAAAGTTTTCAAGGGAATTTCCAATTAGGTCTAATAACAACACAATTGATAATTCAAAGAGATGAATACAGTGTTTTTCAAATTAAGTACAATGCAATTTAGAAAATAAAAACTAAAAGTGTACTATAAATTTAAATAATACAACGCAGTTCTGTATTTTATTTATCATTTATTGATTTGCTGCTGAATTATTTACTACGATAATTTTCTTACGACTACCATTAAGAGTGCGCTCCACGCTGTAAAAACTAAGGATACTGATTTTTTTTATTATTTTGAATTTTTTAATTCTTTCTATACACATCTGTCTAATACTCAATTGCAGAGGGCATGATGATTTGATTCAAGTATTTATTTTAGTATAGTAAAAAAATAAATTTAAAAATGAAAATACTCTAAAATGTGATTTCATCATGCCCTCCATAATGATTTTTTGATTATATAATTCTAATACCATTTTCTCATAAAATGTATACTTATCCAAAAATCCACTTTTTCCTTTCAGAAAAGAATCGTTCATAATATCATTATAGACCATTTTAAATAAATAAAAGAATTGTGAGTTACGTGAAGATCAAATTAATTTGACGAATAAAGCACTAATAACCTTTCTTCGCACTTTTACTTGAATTACCAAACGTACATTTCGGACACAATGTGACCATTATCAATGGATTAACACTAAATACAAAATAGAAATTTTAAACTATATATAGACAGGCAGATTCTAATACAAAGGCGGTGGGAGTGCAAACAGGAAAAAAACGTAAATTAAGAGGTGAGCCGAAGGAATGAGGGGAAAAAATACAGATTAAGGCGGTGCAATTAAATCTAATAACGTATTGTGAAGTGAACTTAAATCAAAATTCAATAATTTATTTTCATGTTTTTTTCATTTCAATGGCTTCTAACATGTTTAAACGATAATTTGATGATTGTTTTAATAATTTTATGTTCTTTATTGTGATTTTGTGGCTGGTTTCTAGTAAGTGGTTAGCCACTGCAGATTTTTCGTAATTAAGATATTTGGCGTGTGCTAAGTGTTCTTTGAATCTGGTATTTAGATTACGCTGTGTTTGACCAATATAAACTTTATCGCAATTACAACAATCGATTGAATAAATACCAGATTGGTCTAGTTCATCTGGTTTGTTGAATTAACATAAAACGCGGGGGTTAAGTTGAATTTTTGTATAATTTGTTAAAATGGTTTTCTGAATTGTGGGAATAAATTAATCTAATGAATTGTGCTTCTGTGTTAGGGTTAATCGGTGAAAGAGAGATGGTATTATTAAGTTTAATTTTGAGTTTATGAATATTAATTAATTTGTGAATGGTCTGGGGGTTATATTTGAGATTTATCGCGATGCTATGGATGATGTTGAATTCCTTTTCCCTATTTTTTGTGGATAATGGTATGCTGAGAGCTCTGTGGATGAGGTAATTAAATGATGCTAGTTTATATTTCATTGGTGCATAGGAATCAGCATGGAGGTAATTAAAGGAGTGTGTATGTTTTCTAAATATTTGAAAATCTAATTTATTATTATTTCTAGTAATGAGAAGATCTAAAAATGGTAAGGATTTATTCTGTTCTATTTCATATGTAAACTTAATGCTAGTGTGGAAACTAATAATGGATGTGATAAAGGAATCAATATTAAAATCACTTTTAATAATGGCAAAAACATCTTCAACGTAGCGAAACCAGATGTTTGGAAACTGCGCTAATGTATTTTTAGCATTATTTTCAAAATGATTTAGGAAAATATTAGCTAAAAACGGTAATAATGAGTTTCCCATGGCAGTGCCAAAGGTTTGTTTATAGAACTTGTGATTAAACTCAAACACATTACAGTCCATCACAAGTTCTGTAAGTTGAAGATATACTTAAATATTTTTAGCTGGAATTTCATTTTTAACTAATATTTCCCTAAGAATTAATAATGTATGTTTGATAAGAATGCTAGGGAAAAGGGATTTAACATCAAAAGAAATTAATCCTCGTTATCTAAAATGTTTAGAATTTAAAATTTTTAACGGCCATATTATTTTCGAGTTGTAAACCTTGAAATTGACTGACTAATCATTTAGCTATTTTGTAAGTTGGGGAATTTACATTTAAAACAATGTTAACTTCTTTGTGAGTTTTAGGGAGGCAATATAACTGTGGAATTTAGGATTTTTATGTTTTAATTTCAAACTGAGGTTTTTATCGATTAAACATGTTGATAACTTCAAAGTTTCGTTGATTTTTCGAATGTATATCTTGAACAAGTTTCTCATCTTTCACGTGGTGAAACATATTTAACTATGATTTAATAAAGAAAACACTTGGTTAAATTTCACTAATATTAGTGAAATTTAACCAAGTGTTTTCTTTATTAAATCATTTCGAATGTATGTTTTGAGTGGGTTCTTTTTTTAAACTATATAAGGGCCTGACTCTAATAATTCGTGAACACTATTTGTATAATCAGTTTTATGGATAATCACTACGCTATTGCCTTTATCAGATTTTAAATAAAAACACTCTTTTTCCTTTAACTTTTTTACTATTTTGTGTGCACTGATTCCTTCCTGTTTGTGGGTGTTCCTGTTCTTGTTTTTCTTCAAAATTTCCTTAGCTGCTGACCGGAATTCTATAGCTTGATCAGGTGGTAGTCGGGCTGAAGCGATGTCAATATCATTAATGATATCCTCCATGGGGAACCTCGTGGGGCTTAGGTGTTTTAAACCGTGGCATAAAGTATTAAGTTCTTGTTCGGTGATCGTCATGTTGGTTTTATTATTCACTAATGTTTGTGTGAGTTCCAGAGTGTTTTTATGGGGGATTTGTTCTCGATGTTTTTCAACAACAGAGATTTTAGCTTTATTGTATGATGATGGCTAACCACTTACTAGAAACCGGCCACAAAATCAGAATAAAGAACATAAAATTATTAAAACAATCATCAAATTATCGTTTAAACATGTTAAAAGCCATTGAAATGAAAAAGCATGAAAATAAATTATTGAATTTTGATTTAGGTCCACTTCACAATACATTATTAGATTTAATTGCACCACCTTATTCTGTGTTTTTTCATCTAATCCACTTTACCTAGTTGTACCGCCATCCTCATTTCTTTGGCTCATCTCTTAATTTACGTTTTTTCCCTTTTTGCACTTCCACCGCTTTTGTATTATAATCTGCTTGTTTATATATAGTTTAATATTTCTATTTTGTATTTAGTGTTAATCCATTGATAATGGTCACTTTGTGTCCGAAATGTACATTTGGTAATTCAAATAACAGTGTGAAGAAAGGTTATTAGTTTTAAACCACAAGTTCATGTCCCTTCATATTATTAAACGATTGTAAATTGAAACGAGAGTACAGATTGAGCACAGCCTTAAAGTGAAAAGACATTTTCAATAACTCTAAAATACCTTGTAATTGCGCTTGACTACATTTTTTTGCGAGCGCCTTACGTCCTATCTGAGCTTCATTCTAATTTGTATTTTATAAATAGAAGGTAGATTTTACACAGCCATTGAGTTCCTACAAATAGAGACCTATTATATACTCTAATTTACCTTCAGGCCCATCGTCAATTAGTTCAACATTCGTTCTGGTTTATTGTACATATAAAATATACCCTTATATTGGGTGTCATACGCAAATTGGAAATATTTAGACATTTTTAAGTTTTTAAAGAAATTAGTAATAAACATGAAACGTGTATAATTATAAATTGACTTGAAAGAAGAGATTGTAATACCGGTAAACTGGCTTATTGATTTACCGGAAAGTATAATAACTGCTTTGCTTCGCCCAGCAAATCTAAATTATCATTGATATAATATATAAAATTCACGAATAGTTTCGTAATTTTATATATTATGTTTAAAGTGTGCAAACTATAAGAAGCGTAAGCTTATTTTCTCGAATTCAAATAGTTTTGAATTTGAAGTTATCTTGTTTTCAGGGATTTCTAAACTCGAAAATTAACTTGTAACTTACATTTTCAGTAATATTGCCAAAATTACACAATTTCAAATATTTTAAACTTTTGAAATAAATAATACACTTAACATTTCCGGGTTGAGCATGAAGTAATATTTCGAGTTTAGAAAAGCCAGAAAATTTGGTTTGGTCGCGTAGCGCAAAGCGCGGATCGACCAAATCAAATTTTCAGGCTTTTCCAAACTTATTTTTTTCTTCTTGCGCCATGCGTATAAGACACTGATTTCAACTGAAGTTTACTCGTTTACAATATTTCAGTGCTTTCAGTGTTTAATACGCGTGGCGCATGAAGTAAAATTTCGAGTTCAGAAATGCCTGAAAATTTGGTTTGGCCGCTCCGCGCTACGCGACCAAACCAAATTTTCAGGCTTTTCTAAACTCGAAATTTTACTTTATGCTTAGTCTGGGAGTGGAAAGCACTCGTTTTAAGCTTCAAATTGACCTCTTAAAAAAAAGCGTATGCATATGTATACCTAATAGAAAATTCCTTACATTTTCAGTAATATTGTCAAAATCACACAATTTCAAATATTGAAAACTATTGAAATAAACAATACACTTAACATTTATAGATCCTGTACACAGACACAATAACTAACTTCTATTTTTTTTTTTATTTGAAAAATTTACAACTTTCAATAATGCAGAAATGTCCCTATTCAGAAATAGCGTTATGCGCCCGTACGAGTGGAAAGAATAAGTAACTAGCAGTCCCCCCCTTTGTGGTGAAATGCAGCATTCATAAATAGACCTCGCTCGCATTGTTATCATTGTTTTCCATTACACGAGCACCGGCTCTTATACTGGCGCAAGAACGAGAGTTAAGAAGTAAACAATATGAAAGAAGTGTGCAACAAAGTGTGCTGAACGTGTGCACAGAAACAAATTGCATTTATTAGCCGCGCGCGGCTAAGTGCATCTATTTAGCGCACTTGCCACCTATGGCATGCTTTTAATTACTTTATTAAAACGTTTACTGGCGAACTATAGGAGGAGTTCGGAAACTTATTCGGTTCGATCGTTATCTAAGAGTAAACTTAATTATATATATATATATATATATATATATATATACATATATATATATATATATATATATATATACATATATATATATATATATATATATATATATAATAATAATTTTATTACAAAATATTAAACCTTATTATAAATGTATTGTATGTTAAAAGTATGAACTATAATTAACAGATGATTTTATGAACAAAACAGAACCAATCCTTGAAACTGCCTATAAGGCAGTTAATGGTTATTTTTATAAAGTACGACTTTTGAGCTTGATTTCTTGGTAATCAAAAATATTTGATCTACGGCCTCACCAAAAAAGCGTTATTAACGTATCGATTAACATGGTCGAAGTAGGGATGTTCCGATCCTAAAATATATTGATATTGAGTATCGATTATATCGGATATCGATACAGTAAAATATCGTAATGAAAAGTATCGATCTTTAAAATATTAATAGTTTTTGATACCAGATATTTTACTGTTGATATTTATTATAATTTAATGGTGCAAATTAATTATTAAAAGACCTTCACCTAGAAAACTCATAAAAACTGTCAACATTTTATTTTGAAATTGACGATAATTTATGAAAAGTATCAATATTTTTAAAATGGAGAAAAATCTTACAAATTTAGGAAAACCTTGGAATTGTATGAAAAGAAATATTCGTCAATTTTAAAGAGGTTCGAGTCTTTAAAATTGACGAATATTTGGGAAGTTTACGAAATTCCCAAATTCTTGGCAATGCTCGTAAATATTTGTTAATTTTAAAAATGTAGAAGATTCAAAATATCAAGAAGTCATGTAAATTATCAACATTTTTAATACAAACAAAAATAAATATTGTCAGGAATAGCTCAATGAAGCTTATGAAATTATCAAAGTTCGCCTGTTTCAAACAAAACAAAAAAAAATAATTCAACGTTTTATACGCGTGGCGCATGAAGTAAAATTTCGAGTTTATAAAAGCGTGAAAATTTGGATTTGCCGGGGCGCGACTCGCTTCGCTCGCGCGCCCCGGCAAATCCAAGTTTTCACGCTTTTCTAAACTCGAAATTTTACTTCATGCTTAATCACACTTGTTAGAAGATATGTAAGTAGATAAATTCCTTTGTCTTCACTGTTTTATTTTACTTCTATATGTACATTTCAGGCACAATGTGCCCTTTTTCAATTGCTTAACGTTTTTGAAAAATTAGTAAATAAACATTCAAATAAAAATTATTTGCGCAATCAACTTGTAAGAAGCTTTAAATTAAGTGCTTTTAGAGAAACAACGATTATTTCTCATAACTTATTCATTAGGATACGTTAAGTTAAAAAAAATGCATGTATGAAAAACTAGTTAAAATATTTATTTTCTTTGCAGAATATTAAAATTGATTAAAATCTCTATAAATTCAGTAAATTTTATGACTGAATAATCTAAAATTTTGCTAATTATTTTAATTCGTATATTGTCCTATTTTTTTTAAATTCACTATCAACATATCAACTTTTTAATGATATTCTTGTTGGAGTTACGTGAAGTGTTAGTTAAATATATAGTAGTTAAATTCCTTTATCTTTACTGTTTTATTTTAATTTTAGATGAACATTTCAGGCACGATGTGCCCTTTCTCAGTAGTTTAACTATCTACACTGTTTTATTTTAATTCTAGATGTACATTTCAGGCACGATGTGCCCTTTTTCAATTGTTTAACTATTGAAATGGGGCACATCGTGCCTGAAATGCACACTAACAATTAAAATAAAACAGTGAAGATAAAGAAATTTAGCTACTTACATATCTATATCAACTTTTATATAAAAATGGTCGTGTCGAGATATTTTAATTATCTATAAAAAAAAGTCAAAAATACAAAAGTGTATTTGCAAACGATTTTTTTATTAATAAGACTTTTCAAAATATTCATTAAAGCAACTACTTGAATATTTTAAAGAAGCCTCGGTAAAACAATAAATATTTTATGATAAAAAAGTTAAAGATTAAATTATTCGTCGATTTTAGTACAAACTTTTTTTTAAACGTTACACATGATTATTTTAGCAGGCTTCGATGTTACAATAAAACATTTTATATCCAAATTTTGCAAATACATTTATAACTATTTATACATTTTCTGCTGGTCAACGTCAAGTTTTAGTGAAATGATAAATATTTAATTATTTTTGACATGAAACTGTTGATTATTTTTATCTGCCAAAAAATATCTAAGAAAAATCGTTCTATATCTATTGGCACCTTTTCAATGGCATGAATATTTCAAGATAACTTTGATGTACATTAATTTAATAAGAGTAAAATTATATCTTACATAGCAAGAAAAACAAATCATTTTGTTTTGTATTCATTTATTTCGATAAAAATTTGTACATGTTTAAAATTGTAAAACCGATTTATTTGTTCTTTTGTTCATGATTATCTATTATATAAGAATAAATTAGAACGTCTAAAACAAAATTTTCTATTTCTCGATTTACAATAATATAATTTCATGAATATTTGCATAACACAATGTTGAACATCTGCTCTTCGCTTTGCCATTGCTTTGTATATTAAATTTGCTATAGTTTTGATACTTTACCCGCTTTCTATAATAATTAACAAAGGTATCGATGAAATCTATAAGGGAAACTAAAAAACACACCCTGTATTCATTTATTATACTTCAAATAATAAATCTACAATAAAGTATTTAAACAGTAGTCTGTGCTTAATAATAAAAAGTGCCGCTATAGAAAAAGCATAATCACCCGAGAAACGCAAGAAGCTGTTCGAAATAAAAACGTTTTAAAGATCTGCTGATTTTTACGAGCGCAGAGAACAGTTCACATATTTTTTGAATGTTTTTTTAATGTATGTATATAAAAAAGAGTTTGCGTGTAGCTGGTTTATTATTTGACGGTAGCGATGTTTTTGATATTTTGAAAACTCGTGCTTGAATGGATAATTGAAACGATATATGAAGAATAGGCAATCCTCTTTAGTGAGCATATTCTCAACACCGATGCTTTTTGTAATTGATGACTTATCGTAATGAAGTGACCATTTAGAGTAAAATAACCTAATTTTAATGAGAATGACAAAAACTTCAACTTAGTTAAGTGTATTTCAAATGAATCTTGTCTCTTATTCGGTCAAGAGTAAAATAAAATTAAACAATTTACTATTTAAAACTAGAAAACAAACTAGCACAAGTCCGAGAGTAAAGAAAACAAGAAGGAAAAGATATTAAATATGATTTAATAGAATATAATTATCATAATTCCATAACCTGAAAATCGAGTTTACATACTTAGCCTGTCATTGTCTTAAGAATATGTTCATGATTGTATATGTATATGAAGTAAAATTTCGAGTTTAGAAAAGCCCCCTCAACATTTTCTGGGCTTTTCTGAACTCGAAATTTTACTTCATGCGCCACGCGTATAAAACACTGATTTAATGTTACCTTAAAATATACATAAATTTCACAATATTTTTGTGTTTTATACGCGTGGCACATGAAGTAAAATTTCGAGTTTAGAAAAGCTCAGAAAATGTAGACGGGGCTTTTCTAAACTGGAAATTTTACTTCATATACATATACAATCATGAACATATTCTTAAGACGCTGCGCGACCCTCGACAAATTTTCACGGGGCTTTTCTAAACTCGAAATTTTACTTCATGCTTAGTCTGGGAGTGGAAAACACTCGTTTAAAGATTAAAATTGAACTCTTAAAAAAACAACGAATATCTAAAGATTTAAAGAAAATAAGCTGAATTTGAAATACGTGTACTTTAAAGAAAAACTCCCTGTATAAAATACATTCATGTAATTCAGTAATTGCATTCAGATTTGTTTTTTGTTAGCTTTAAATCTTTAGTATTTGTTGTTTTTTTGTAAACGAGTTCAATTTTAAGCTTTAAACGAGTGTTTTCCACTTCCAGACTAAGCATGAAGTAAAATTTCGAGTTTCGGGGCTTTTCTACCCCGTAATAATTTGTCGAGGGTCGCGCAGCGACTCAAGACAAATTTTCTGGGCTTTTCAAAACTCGAAATTTTACTATGCGCCACGCGTATAAAACATTGATTTCAAGTAAGGGTCAAATATACATAAATTTTACAATATTTGAGTGTTTTATAGGCATGGCGCATGAAGTAAGTTCAATTTGAAGCATTAAACGAATGTTTTACACTCCCAGACTAAACATGAACTACAATTTCGAGTTTAGAAAAGCCCAGAAAATTTGTCTCGGGTCGCTTTTCGAAACTCGAAATTTTAGTGGATGTTTAGTCTGGGAGTGGAAAACATTCGTTTAATGTTTCAAATTGAACTCTTTAAAAAAAACAACGAATATTTAAAGATTAAAAAAAAATAAGCTGAATTTGGAGTACGCATACTTTAAGGAAAAACTCCCTGTGTATTAGAATGTAAACATTTTATAATTTTATGGAAGTTTTTAGAAAATTTAAATTTCAACAATTCATATCTTGATAATTTTTTGTAATATCATCATGAAATTTTGTGCTTATTTATGAAACATTGCTCTTTCAAAATATAGAAAAATCTAAAAATACTCCATCAACAGCTATTGAGTAATTTTCAATTGAACGTAAAAATTGAATAATTTTATGCAATTTTTTCGGAAATGAACATTTTATTGATTCATATCTTGATAATTTTTGACAATATCTCCACGAAATTTTATGTGGATATTTAGTAAATATAGATTTTTCGAAATATATAAAAATCTAAAAACGCTCTATTACTACTTTTTGAGTAATTTCTGATTAAACGTAAAAATTGACTAATTTTATGCGATTTTTAGAAAGACGACAATTTCAAAGATTCTTATCTCAATAACGTTTTTGAATATCATTCTAAAATTTTCTATATATATTGAGTAAACATTGCTTTTTCAAAATATATAAAAATCCAAAAATACCCTATTAATAGTTTTTGAATAATTTATAATTGAAAGTAGTAAATAAATAGATTAATTTTATGCCATATTTGGGAACAATACAAATTTCGAGAATTCAAATCTTGATAATTTTTTGGAATATAAGTATAAAATGTTGTATGCTTATTAATCAAACATTGCTCCTTCAAAATATTTAAAATAAACTTAAAATAAACTATCAATAGCTTTTCAGTAATTTTGAATTGAACGTAAAAGTTTAATAATTTTATGCAGTTTTTACGAAAATGAAAATTTCAGATTCATATTTTGATAATTTTTGGCACTCTCTCCACACGTTACTATTATTTAAATAATTTCCGTTACTGTTTTTTGAATTATTTTTAAATGAACGTGAAAATGAAATAATTTTATGCGATTTTTGGGAAGACGACAATTTCAAAGATTCTTATCATAATAATTTTTGGGAATATCTTTGTAAAATTTTCTGTGGATATTAAATAAAAAGTGCTCTTTCAAAATATATACAAAACAAAAATTACCCCTTTAATAGTTTTCGAGTAATTTATAATTGAAGGTAAATTAATAGTTTCATTTTTGCGACTTTTGGGAAAATACAAATTACAAAGATTCATATCTTGATAATTTTTTGAAATTTCCTTATGAAACTTTGTATGAATATTAAGTAAATATTGCTCTTTCAAAATATAAGAAGTCTAAAAACACTCCTTTAATAGTTTTGAGTAATTGCCATCTCAATGTCAAAAAGTTCGTTATTAAACCCAATTTTATAGATTACACAAATTAAAAAAGAAAATTATTATATTCAAATTTGGAATGAAATCTTAATAAAATGTTGAGCGTATATTAGAGAAATATTGCTTCTTTCTTTCGGAATACGTGAAAATTAAACACTTATTTTTATAAATTATACAAATAAACAATAATATACATTTTTTGTATTAAATTTGGAGTGAGATATTTATGAAATTTTGTAAAAAATGTTACTTCTACAATAAATAAAAATAAAATATACAAGGTGATTCTTGACTTATACGCATAATTGCGAGAAATTATAGTTCGTGATGTGTATTAATTGGAAATAAACAAAGTGTAGTAAAAGTTTTAAATTAACAGAGATAACGAATTAATTATGTTGAGATAAGTGAACTTTGTATAAAAATCTAAAACTACACTATTAAAAGTTTAAGTTTTCTAAATTATTGTAAAAAAGACTGATTTTATAGAAATATCATTAAAGTCTCTATAGAAAATAGTTTTAGTTTACATACATTTCATAGAAACCTCTATTAAAAATAATAATATCTTGAACTTATCTCGTTTATAAAATGGTTATTCAAATATTATTTTTATTATTATTAATAATATTTAAATAGCTATTTTATAAACGATTTATTACGAAAATACCCATTTTATAAAGAAAATACAAAACTAATTAAAATTACATTTGAAATAAATAACATAAATACGAACATAAATTACATACTTATATAAAAATTAAAATCATCTCGTTTTGAAAATAGTTTTTTAAACATTATTTATAACAATAATAATAATAATACTATATTTCTTATGAAAATCCCTATTTAAAAAAATAGATACCAAACTAATTATAATTTACATGTGAACGAAAAACATAAAAACGAAAACAAAAAAAATACACACTTATACCCTGTATAAGTAATCGAAATGCCCATATTCGGAGATATCGAATGTCAAGAATTTGTATACAGGGTGAGTCATCAAAATGCCCGTCTTCGATTTCTCCCTTGTGGTTAGAAATTCAGCATAAATACATACATTACAAGGAGCATAATGTAAAACTATAGGGTGTTAAATAAAGCGAATCAAATTTACTCCACTTCAAATGACTGTAACTCGTCATTTTCAAAGGGAACAACTTATATTTTATGAATCTATTGTGTGTCATTTTGTATTACCTTCATATATTATGCTATGCCTAAAACCAATAATTTATTAATTCAATTAAAAATTAAATCTAGTGTGCAATGGATATTGTTTTGTTTTCATTTATTGTTTTGTTTTAAATTACAAAAGGTTTTTAATGTAACCGCCATTCTCACGGAAAAAAAAATTGCAGAAGGTTTATAAATGAGTAATTTACTCTTCGCAGTATATTTGCGTTGACAGTTTCAAAACAGTTACGAATTCGCTCCATCATATCTTCTCGCGTAGTTGGTGCTCTGATAAACCGACTCCTTTGCATAGCCACAAGATAAAAATTGTCACGGAACGATTTATATGTGAAAATAATTTTACGTTATGCTCCTTGATCAGAGCTGGGCAGGATTCGAATCATTCAGAATTCGAATACTGGATTCAAAACCTTTTAGATAATTTAAAAGAGGTATTCGAATACTTCAGTTAAACTGGATTCGTGATCCGGATTCGTTACATTTTTTTAAAAGGATTCGTATTCGAATCCATATGGGGCTGTTCAAATCTTTATAAAAGGACTCGATTATTTATAAAAGGATTCGAATACTTGCAAAAAGATTCGAATACTTACAATAAGATTCGAATACTTACAAAAGGATTTGAATTATCAAAAATAATTCAAATGAATTGTGAGGATTCGCATAAACATTTTGTTTGAGTGCGTTTAACCTTCAGGTTAAATTAGTGTTTTGTACGCGTAGCGCATGAAGTAAAATTTCGAGTTTAGAAAAGCCCCGCGTAGAAAATTTGTCTCGGGTCGCTGCGCGACCCTCGACAAATTGTCTACGCGGGGCTTTTCTAAACTCTAAATATTACTTCATGCTTAGTCTGGGAGTGGAAACACTCGCCAGAAGCTTCCAATTATATGCGTTGATAAAAACATCAAATAACTGAAACATTTAAAATAAATAATGATAACAACTAATTGATAAAATAACAAAACTAATTTCGCTAACAAAACTAATTGATAAAATATACTAGAAACAGGATTCTTGAAAATTGAATATTGCACAATTATTATTCAATTTTATTGACTATATTTTCCAGATTTTTTTAATTATTGACGACATTAGTATTTTTTTATGATGTCCTATTACTCTGCTGAATACTTTTTTATTGTTTAATTATGCTTGTTAAACGTCAATAATTTTTATATTTTTCATAATTTCTCTATATTTTGTTACTTTTCACAAATTATGTAAAACGGTTTTTTTTCTAGTGTTTTGGTCAATTTGAATAAAATTCCATGACTTTTCTCCGGTTTTACGAATATTCAGTAAATTTTTATTTTACATAATTTTCAGGCATTCGTTGATTTGCTACAAGAGTTCAATTTTAAGTTTTAATCAAGTGATTCTACTCCCAGACTAAGCATGAAGTAAAATTTCGAGTTTAGAAAAGCCCCGTGAAAATTTGTCGAGGGTCGCGCAGCGACCCGAGACAAATTTTCTGGGCTTTTCTAAACTCGAAATTTTACTTCATGCGCCACGCGTATACAACACTGATTCCAAGTGAAGTTCAAAAACACACAATTACAAGTTTAATCAGAGTAATCAGATATTTTGTCTGTTATCTACGATGTCCAGTGTTAATAATAAATAATTAGGTTTTGAATATTTTTGTTAAAACAACTGATAGTAATATTAAAATGTCAATGGTTAATGTACTAAAATCACATTTATTTTTGAAGGATTTGTATTCGTAATTCGAAAAAACAGGATTCGAATCTTTGATTCGAATCATATTTATCTCTTACGAATCCTTTATTCAAGTATTCGTGATTCGAATCACATTAGGTGATTCGGATTCGTGTTCCAATCATTTTTTCGAGGATTCGTCCCAGCGCTGTTCTTGAGTGGGCGAATAAATTCTGTTAATAAATGTATTTTGAATTTCTAACACAAGGCAGATATCGAAGACAGGCATTTTGA
Source organism: Philonthus cognatus (assembly GCA_932526585.2). Lineage (NCBI taxonomy): Eukaryota > Metazoa > Arthropoda > Insecta > Coleoptera > Staphylinidae > Philonthus > Philonthus cognatus. The sequence goes on along the minus strand of OW052241.1, from coordinate 62,872,739 downwards.
TGACTCACCCTGTATACAAATTCTTGACATTTTTTGTTCGTTTGATGTTAAGCGTTTTTGTCCTTTCAAAATATACAAATTTCGAACGAGTGTCTTCCACTGTTAGGTTAAGCATGAAATAAAATTTAGAGTTTAGAAAAGCCTTAAAATTTAGTTTGGTCGCGTAGGGCGTAGCGCTACGCGATCAAACCAAATTTTGTGGCTTTTCTAAACTCGAAATTTTACGTCATGAGTCACGCGTACAAAACACTGATTTATTTAAAAGTTCAGAAGCAGATCATTCTTTTTTTATTGTTGTCAAAAGTGGAGTTAAAGATGTCAAATAAATAACAACCCTGGCTAGCGATTTATTTGGTTATTAATTTTATTTTATTTCCATCTAAGTAAAAAATGAAACCATTTTGGTACGGCGCGATCGTTTAAATTATGATTTTGAGTAAGCGGCATTTTTTTTCTGTGCGGTTGCTTAGAATGCTAATTTAATGATGGAATTAATTTGAGGTTATGGTAAACTATGTGTTAACACTCAGTAGTGCCAATCTAATTTAAAATTCTAAGCCTACTCTGAATCATATTTTAAATAATTGCACGGTACTTGTTTTTAAGAAACTCCAGAAAAATAAATTTATAAAATATATTACTAAGTCAAATACCCCCAGCTATCTACCCCACTGAAACAATCAGCTTTATAAAAATGGTTATAGTTCCATAAATAATGATTTTATTTTGGCTGTTTATAATTTTAATCATTAGCGCGTTATCATTTCTCGTTAGCGTACCACCATAATTAGCGCCACTTGTAAGTCCAACTGGATTATCACAGCCCTTCACGCACACAAATGGATTATCTATGAAGTCATGTGCGTAGCAAATACTGAATTATCTGAAAAGTTCACTGTGATTGTGCTTATTTTCACAATAATGTTTGATAGATGAACATCTTTATAATTTAGACGATTAAAAACGAGTTTTCTGTTTGTAAAAAAATAAAATTGTACGTTTTATGAATGAATTTATGTTCATAGTAAAAATAGTAAACCGGCGCCGCTGTTTCCAGCGCAACGCGTCCTCGGAAAGAGCGACTGGTCGGCGTTCGGCTACTGCGCGCTAGAGGCGCAACCTTCACTCCGGCGACCCACGATGGCATATGGCCGCCCGAGCCAGCGCTAACGCTCCTCCAGTGTCTTCGCGGAGTTAATTTTAGGTGTTTTTGTATGGATTTACAATAAAACCGCGCGCGATCGCCGTATTTAACATGTGCTTGTGTGTGTCCTAAAGTGCGTTTTATCAACCCTTCGCATAAAGGACTATTTATCCTAGGTAACGTTAACATGCTTATTGGTTATGTACATACAACTTTTTTGTTGTTGTTTTACACACCATGTGTTTCCTTTACTAATCCGCAAAAACACCGAAATTAAACAATTCCAGCATGCAAAAATAAGGGAGCTTCCTTTTTCCGTCCTGCAAGAGTAAGACCGAAAGGTTTTATTGTATCTATCGTGTGGGATTTAAATTGTTTGTTTTTGTTTGTTTGTTTACAAATTGTCAGAGTTGCTCGAATCAATTTTTTTTGTATTAAAACAAACACCGTGAATTATTTATATAAATTACCTAAACACGAGAAAGTGCTAGAATGGCATATACATGCACAATTAATTCGCCCACATGGACGTACTTGAACTCATTGTTTAATTGGTAGGATTTACATCTGTTCTTGTAAATTATTATTAACAATGAAAAACGTTCTCTTTCGACGTTTTCGTACCGTTCATATTGTTTGGCTATATGTAAATTGAATTTTAAAATTTGTTGATAATAATTTACAAAAATAAACGTCCTGTTTTACTGTTTTGCTTTAATTTTGTTTATCTACTATAGTGTAAATTGTGTGCAAGAATAATATTTATCGAATAAAAACTGTGTAAGCTTTCTTTTTATTCTCTCAAGATCAAATGATAAAGATTGGTGCTAATTATAATCTATAGAAGTTGTTTGAGTGTCAATTTAGGTTTAAAAATTGTTCATAATAGTGAAAACATAAGACGTGTAAATATTCCGATAAATAACAGTTTTCGCAAATATTCATATAATACAAACATCTTTATTCAGACAGTACAATATACGCTACAAAAATTTATATAGCTATCATACATCTTAGTGTTAGTCTGTCCGGGCTATCGACCAAAGGTCTTTCTGCATTCATATAATATCTTCTTAGTTTTATTACTGTCACGAAATCAAATTATTAATAAATATTGCATTTATTTAGCATGAGCATTGAAAGAATAGATTTAAAAATTGTTCATAAAACTGAAAACAGTTTAGTTTATCTATATTGAAGTGTGTATAATTTAACACTTCAATATAGATAAACTAAATTGTTTTCAGTTTAATGAACAATTTTTAAATCTATTCTAATTATAATAATAATATATAATTATAAGTGCAAATTCTCACTATAAATATTTTTCAATTTATTTAGTAAATATTTTTTTAATTTTATTACTCACTCGATATCAAGTTATAAATAAATATTACATTCATTTAACATAAGCTGATTTATATTTAAGTGTGAAAATTGTTGCTAACAATACATAAACCTTTTGTTTGTAGTATTTTGTATACTTAATGTTGATCATATATTTGAGTTTAAATTAAATTAGTTAAAAATTGAAACGTTATGCTATCCTGGTCTCTATCCTGGTTTTTATCACCAATTAACCGGCTACTTTTATTTACTTTTTAACTGGTGCTTAATGTAAGATTATTCAATAACAAAGTAAATAAAATTGGCCGGTGAATTAGTGATAAAAACTAATATCCAAATAAAATAAATCTGTAAGATTATACCAGGTATAAAAAAATGAAGTGTGATCAAATTATTATTTTTTAAATTTATTTATGACATTTACATGAAATAATGTGTGCTTCTTCGTTAGTGAAATGTTTATCTTAAAAATACTTTTCATATTCACATTTTTATCCTATTCATCCATTAACTGTTGAGCAATTATAAAGTTAACCCATTAAGCGCCATTGATGCATAAACGCAACATAATTAATTTTTTGTTAATTAAATTGCAAAATAAGTTAATTTTATATGTGACCTGACTTGAAACTGTGTGAAGAATAATGTAAATATTTTGTTATATAAACATTTCGATGATAACTGATTAAAAAAAAGTGTTCAGTGTATTTCTAACTTCACAATAATTCAGTGTTTTATACGCGTGGCGCATGAAGTAAAATTTCGAGTTTAGAAAAGCCTGAAAATTTGGTTTGGTCGCGTAGCGCGAAGCGCGGATCGACCAAACCAAATTTTCAGGCTTTTCTAAACTCGAAATTTTACTTCATGCGCCACGCGTATAAAACACTGAATTATTGTGAAGTTAGAAATACACTAAAAAATTCTTGAATTTATTTTTCTAAATGAGTAATAATCGTAATATTTAAATAACAAAATATTCATATTTTTTCTCACACATTCTCAAGTCAGGTAAAATTATGCAATGTTTTAAATTAACTTATTTAGTTAGTAATTTAAAAACAAATAATAATGTTGCGTTATTGCATCAATTGCTCCTAATTGATTAATAGGCTTTAACAGAAATATAATATACACACTTATATAGTCGGGACCAGTGGTTTCCAAAAATTACTAAATTCACAAAATAATGAAATTTGTGAGTTATTAATTAAGAATATTTAGGATTATACTATTGAAAATTAATTAATTTTTTCATATATTAGATTACTAAAATAAAACCGCCTTCAGCTCAAAATTACAGATAAACCGTGTGAGTTATTTCAATATTCTTTATTCGCTATTCGTGTTCAAACAAAGTCTGTCAATTTTGCAATAATTCAAATAATAATAATAATTCAAACAAAATCTGTCAAATTTGCAATAATCCAATAAACTACTTTTAAAATACATATCTTCATAAATTGCCTTTACTTAACTTTGGCTAAAAATTATAGAAAAATCGGCTAAGGTATTTAAAATATTGCAAATATTAAATTATGAACTGTGGAGGCTTCTACTTCGTTATACATGTTAATTCAATGAAATAAAACACTTTAACTTTGTTTGTATAACACACTATTTTTATTTTCGTGACTGCAGTTTCGGCAATTCAACTTGCCATTATCAAACAGAGTCACTCTGTTTGATAATGGCAAGTTGAATTGCCGAAACTGCAGTCACGAAAATAAAAATAGTGTGTTATACAAACAAAGTTAAAGTATTTTATTTCATTGCAAATATTGGTTATTTAAGTGATTTTGAATGTTGAATGTTTACGCATTTTTTAAATCAATTGTAGGACGATACAATCAATTGCAGGACGACATTGATCGAGAACTTTTGAGCCAGAAGAGTCAAATGTACCCCTTATAACAAAAACAACAAAAATCAAGAGCCATATTTTTTTATTATCCATAATATACACACCGATTAGAATTTTATTAGCCACAAATGCCCTTTAAATTTTGTCAATGTAATATTGCAGGAAAAATGGCTCATATTTAAGCTAAACCACCTTTTATTTATTTGAAAAGAAGTGGTAAATTCGCTTTATAACTTCACTATAAAATAATTTATAAATATTTACCCTTAAGAAAGCACTACAATTTTATTAGCCACAATTGCGTTCACACACTTCGCTACAAGAAAACCTCCTGCAAATTCAGCTTAATCAACTTTTTTTTATTATTTAGGAAAATAATCCATTACGCGCCATTGGTGCAATAACGCAACATATTAGTTTTTTTTATTAATTAAATTACTAACGCCGAGTTTCACAAACGTCAATTAAATCGACCAATAGTTAGTTATTCATCGATTAAAATCTAGTAATAGTTAAATACACGTCAAAAAATCAAACAATTCACATGACATTCATGTTTATGACATGAGGAATGTCTATTCCAATCGACAAATACATTTAATCAATGATTTAATTGAAGTTGGTAAAATTAATAAATTAATTTGATACATTGTATTATTTCACCTGACTTAAAAATGTGTCAAGATACATATTTTATTATTTAAATATTTCGATTATTACTTATTTAAAAACATGTTTTTGGTGTATTTGTAACTTCACAATATTTCAGTGTTTTATACGCGTGGCGCATGAAGTAAAATTTCGAGTTTAGAACAGCCTGAAAATTTCGTTTGGCCGCTCCGCTTCGCGAAGATTTCTGACAGATTAGGGAAGCATGTTATAATTCTTGATACCAAAATAATATGGGCCAAATCTCGATCTATGCAGCCTTAATGAATTGAAGCATTTATCTGTATTTCTCGTATTGTGCTGATGATACGACATGTGAGTTGAATAATTATTAATATTTTTTTTAGATATTTAAAACTTTCATAAATAATTATGCAGGCAAGTGTTAACATATTTAAAGATCGAAATTTCTCCCGCCAGTCGTCGCTATATCCAATGCCAGAAATAATTCGGATTGCTGTACGTTGCAAAATACAATGAATCGTTCGTAGAAATTATTAAAAGAAGAGTAGAATGTTATCTAAAATCAACTTTTAATCTTAAAATCGCTCAATCAACATAAAATCTATTTTAAAAATACTTCATTAAGACGGCATATTTATTGCTTTGTATGTTGTAGTAAAAGAGCAGCAATTAAGAAAACTTAAAAAATAAGTATTTCTACCAATAAAATAAATATATGTTTATCATTTTATATCAAAAGTAAATGATCTGCAAAAAGAAAAAAAATGTTTTACATTTGTAAAAGTTATGAAAAATTGTCAAGTTACAAATTTCTGGTTTTATGACAAAAAATATCAAAAATAGATCGAATAATTCTATTTAATTGTTACTAGTTTCGTATGAAAAGAAAAATAAATAATTTCCAGATTACTTCGGGAAATTGAAATTTAATATTATTCTATTTAATTTCCAAATAAATAAAATATTTGTACGTATAAAGAGCAACAAAACGTCCAATATGCCAAATTTAGTTTAAATCTTAGGACATGTCCATTACTATTATGTTTTAGTCCTGAAGATAGAGAAAAAGAGGAAAAAAACAAGAGAAACTCGTTCAACGTTCTAAGAAAACATACATGCTTCCTTTTTAAATTCTCATTGAATTTAGTATTATTTAAAATCGTTCATTGATTCGTTCTTTATATAAAAACTGATGATGAATGATTTTTCCTTTCAGATGATTTTTTAATTGAATGCCCTTTTTTTTGTTTACAAATTAAACATGATATTATAGAAAATTTTAATATTTAATTAAAGATAAATAATTGTTTTGCATAGGTAATAGAAGTTTGTTACCAAATTATATCATGAAATAATCAAAATGTACATATATTCTGAAATTTGGGAAAAAACTAGCTAGATTTATGTGGAATTTAGTCTTCGTTTCAGTAGATAAATCAAATTTGTTCCAATTGTCAAAACACATAATTCATGACTTGTGGCTAGTTTGCTTTTAAAAAGCAAGTTTTACTCGAGACTTAGCTTTATCTTCAATGTACAGTGTGATTTACGTAACTTTTTTTTAAATCAAATCTAATAAACAAAAGAATAGCGAAACGAACGATAAAGACGATTTTTTTTGTATTGCTACTTTTTTTATCAAATCTAATAAACAAAAGAATAGCGAAACGAACAATACATACGATTGGTTGAATTACATATAAAATGTCATTTTTGACACAAGACGATTTATTTTTTATATTGCTACAGTTTTGACATTTTACTAGTCACTTTTAATAAGCTATAATCTTTACAAATTATTTTTTAAATTAAACAATCGAATAACATTAAATGTAGAAAATACTTTAATCGTGTTCAGATGAGCCGCTTGCATTAGCCCAAAGAGCCGGATGCGGCTCGCGAGCCGGGGTATGCCGACCACTGGTCTAAACCATGTTAGGAAATAGCGATATAGAGCCGTAAAATATATTAATAGACCTAAGCAGAGATTGTATTTATAGACTTTAGTAGAAAATTGTAAGGCTCTAAGTAAAGTGAGTAAAAAATAGTAACATTTGTAAGTCAATTGCACAAACATTTTGTCTGAAATTCAAAGATGAATTGCTGATATACATGGACTCTAATCAACATGTTATTACTGTAGAGTTGTGGAATTTAAGATCTGTTATAATTTATAAATATTTAATTAGAAAACTATTCTACAATAATGCATTAAGCAGTGCCGTTTAAATGAATAAATTATTGATTCGTACTTTTAAACATATATAAAGGTATAAATTAACTGTCATATGTACCTTATGACTTTTAACTTTAATATAACGATTTTGAAACATTCTATTACTAAACTTTTCTAAAATAATGATCTAGCAGTAAACGATAATACAGTCGTAAAAAAAATCCAGCAGTGTTTTAATAAATAATAAGTTATCTCTAATTGTTTATTTGAGTTATGTGGAGTATTTAATTACAATAAAAACACTTTTTGTTCCTTACTTTACTTTTATTTTTATTCGTTAGACGTACATTTCGAGTGCTAAGCACTCATTATCAATAACTAACAATTAGTTATTGATAATGAGTGCTTAGCACTCGAAATTTACATCTAATGAATAAAAATAAAAGTTAAGTAAGGAACAAAAAGTGTTTTTATTGTGAATAAGTTATCTTTTTACATTCTCTATTATTTCTTTTATTGTAACGTCTTATAAGTTAATTAAATTGATTGTATTTTAGATTGCGACATACCGACAATCTCTAACCATTCTCTTTATAATTTATTCCATTTTGCAAAAGATTAAAAGAAAATCCATTATGATTCATGCAATCGCACATATACTGTTTACGATTGTATGTAGAAATTGCCTTCTGAATAAAACAAGCATCGATTATAAAACAAGTTAAATGTGAAGTGAGACTTCTGATTCACTCCATTGAAATTTTAATTATTCGTTAGGAACGTTTACCATATTAATGCTTGAGTGAAAAATAATGTAATGATTAATAGACTAATACGCTAGGCATTTTATTCAGTCCTTAAATGTGTGTTAAAATTGATTGAAATGAATTCTGAAATAACTTAGGCCCATTTGGGGATCCTATCAAAACATCCACACTATTTTTGGGAGCCGTAATGCTGGCCTTCTATCTACTTGTTTGGCATAATTTTGATAATCTCTTGTTTAGGTAAAAGTACTTATTCGTATGTAATAACTTTTAGAAATTTAAATACCTGTAATATTTTGCAGTATCCCACCCCTGTGAAGTTGGCCCCCCAACTTTCAAATTTCTTAAAAATTATTAGAGTTCTGATTGCCCCCCATATAGTTCTAGAGTTCCCTATACATATAAAAAATAGTTCTGCCCTTTTAACCTCGCAAAAATAAAATTAAATTAGAGGGGGGCCAACTTCACGCTCATGTTATTTTAGAACGTTATAACTACTTTATTATTGACTTTACAGCAAAAATGCATCTGAATAATTGATAGAATTCTTTGGGGGGCAACTAGAACTCTAATCAAATTTGAAAAAAAACGAAAAAAAAACACCCCTCTCGGACTTGTAAAAATTAAATATAAAAAAAGTTTAAGCAATCAGAACTTTTCTGTTATTAATAATAAATAAATATTTCATCAAAATAATCTACAAAACTCGTTAGAGGACAACCAAAACTCCAGTCAAATTAACAAAAACTTAAAAAAAAATCATCCTCTTAGGACTTAGTAATTTTAATATTACAAAAGTTTAAGTAGCCAGAACTTTTTTATTAATGATAATAGAAAATTAATTTATAAGAATAATCTGCAGAAATCGTCGGGGGGCAAGTAGAACTCTGGCCAGATTTATAAAAATAAAAAAAAATCATCCCCTTAGGACTTTATAATTTTAATATTATAAAAGTTTGAGTAACCAGAACTTTTTTATTAATGATAATAGAGAATTAATTTATAAGAATAATCTGCAGAACTCGTTGGGGGGCAAGTAAAACTCTTGCCATATTTACAAAAATAAAAAAAAATCACCCCATTAGGACTTTATAATTTTAATATTATAAAAGTTTGAGTAACCAGAACTTTTTTATTAATGATAATAGAGAATTAATTTATAAGAATATTCTGCAGAACTCGTTGGGGGGCAAGTAGAACTCTTGCCAGATTTACAAAAATAAAAAAAAATCATCCCCTTAGGACTTTATAATTTTAATATTATAAAAGTTTGAGTAACCAGAACTTTTTTATTAATGATAATAGAGAATTAATTTATAAGAATAATCTGCAGAACTCGTTGGGGGGCAAGTAGAACTCTGGCCAGATTTACAAAAATAAAAAAAAAATCATCCCCTTAGGACTTTATAATTTTAATATTATAAAAGTTTAAGTAGCCAGAACTTTTTTATTAATGATAATAGAGAATTAATTTATAAGAATAATCTGCAGAACTCGTTAGGGGGCAAGTAGAACTCTGGCCAGATTTACAAAAATAAAAAAAAATCATCCCCTTAGGACTTTATAATTTTAATATTATAAAAGTTTGAGTAACCAGAACTTTTTTATTAATGATAATAGAGAATTAATTTATAAGAATAATCTGCAGAACTCGTTGGGGGGCAAGTAGAACTCTGGCCAGATTTACAAAAATAAAAAAAAATCATCCCCTTAGGACTTTATAATTTTAATATTATAAAAGTTTAAGTAGCCAGAACTTTTTTATTAATGATAATAGAGAATTAATTTATAAGAATAATCTGTAGAACTCGTTAGGGGGCAAGTAGAACTCTGGCCAGATTTACAAAAATAAAAAAAATCATCCCCTTAGGACTTTATAATTTAATATTATAAAAGTTTGAGTAACCAGAACTTTTTTATTAATGATAATAGAGAATTCATTTATAAGAATAATCTGCAGAACTCGTTGGGGGGCAAGTAGAACTCTGGCCAGATTTACAAAAATAAAAAAAAATCATCCCCTTAGGACTTAATAATTTTAATATTATAAAAGTTTGAGTAACCAGAACTTTTTTATTAATGATAATAGAGAATTAATTTATAAGAATATTCTGCAGAACTCGTTGGGGGGCAAATAGAACTCTTGCCAGATTTACAAAAATAAAAAAAAACATCCCCTTAGGACTTTATAATTTTAATATTATAAAAGTTTACGTAGCCAGAACTTTTTTATTAATGATAATAGAGAATTAATTTATAAGAATATTCTGCAGAACACGTTGGGGGGCAAGTAGAACTCTAGCCAGATTTACAAAAAAAAAAAGAATCATCCCCTTAGGACTTTATAATTTTAATATTATAAAAGTTTAAGTAGCCAGAACTTTTTTATTAATGATAATAGAGAATTAATTTATAAGAATAATCTGCAGAACTCGTTGGGGGGCAAGTAGAGCTCTAGCCAGATTTACAAAAATAAAAAAAAACATCCCCTTAGGACTTTATAATTTTAATATTATAAAAGTTTGAGTAACCAGAACTTTTTTATTAATGATAATAGAGAATTAATTTATAAGAATAATCTGCAGAACTCGTCGGGGGGCAAGTAGAACTCTGGCCAGATTTACAAAAATAAAAAAAAATCATCCCCTTAGGACTTGATAATTTTAATATTATAAAAGTTTAAGTAACCAGAACTTTTTTATTAATGATAATAGACAATTAATTTATAAGAATAATCTGCAGAACTCGTTGGGGGGCAAGTAGAACTCTGGCCAGATTTACAAAAATAAAAAAAAATCATCCTCTCAGCACTTTATAATTTTAATATTACAAAAGTTTAAGTAACCAGAACTTTTTTATTAATGATAATAGAGAATTAATTTATAAGAATAATCTGCAGAACTCGTTTGGGGGCAAGTAGAACTCTGCCCAGATTTACAAAAATAAAAAAAAATCATCCCCTTAGGACTTTATAATTTTAATATTATAAAAGTTTGAGTAACCAGAACTTTTTTATTAATGATAATAGAGAATTAATTTATCAGAATAATCTGCAGAACTTGTCGGGGGGCAAGTAGAACTCTGGCCAGATTTACAAAAATAAAAAAAAATCATCCCCTTAGGACTTTATAATTTTAATATTATAAAAGTTTAAGTAGCCAGACCTTTCTTATTAATGATAATAGAGAATTAATTTATAAGAATAATCTGCATAACTCGTTGGGGGGCAAGTAGAACTCTGGCCAGATTTACAAAAATAAAAAAAAATCATCCCCTTAGGACTTTATAATTTTAATATTATAAAAGTTTAAGTAGCCAGACCTTTCTTATTAATGATAATAGAGAATTAATTTATAAGAATAATCTGCATAACTCGTTGGGGGGCAAGTAGAACTCTGGCCAGATTTACAAAAATAAAAAAAAATCATCCCCTTAGGACTTTATAATTTTAATATTATAAAAGTTTGAGTAACCAGAACTTTTTTATTAATGATAATAGAGAATTAATTTATCAGAATAATCTGCAGAACTTGTCGGGGGGCAAGTAGAACTCTGGCCAGATTTACAAAAATAAAAAAAAATCATCCCCTTAGGACTTTATAATTTTAATATTATAAAAGTTTAAGTAGCCAGACCTTTCTTATTAATGATAATAGAGAATTAATTTATAAGAATAATCTGCATAACTCGTTGGGGGGGCAAGTAGAACTCTGGCCAGATTTACAAATATAAAAAAAAATCATCCCCTTAGGACTTTATAATTTTAATATTATAAAAGTTTAAGTAGCCAGACCTTTCTTATTAATGATAATAGAGAATTAATTTATAAGAATAATCTGCATAACTCGTTGGGGGGCAAGTAGAACTCTGGCCAGATTTACAAAAATAAAAAAAAATCATCCCCTTAGGACTTTATAATTTTAATATTATAAAAGTTTGAGTAACCAGAACTTTTTTATTAATGATAATAGAGTATTAATTTATCAGAATAATCTGCAGAACTTGTCGGGGGGCAATTAGAACTCTAGCCAGATTTACAAAAATAAAAAAAAAACATCCCCTTAGGACTTTATAATTTTAATATTATAAAAGTTTAAGTAACCAGAACTTTTTTATTAAGGATAATAGAGAATTAATTTATAAGAATAATCTGCAGAACTCGTTGTAATGTTAAAATTATTAAGTCCTAAGGGGATGACTTTTTTTTTACTTTTGTAAATCTGGCAAGAGTTCTAGTTGCCCCCCAACGAGTTCTGCAGATTATTCTTATAAATTAATTCTCTATTATCATTAATAAAAAAGTTCTGGTTACTCAAACTTTTATAATATTAAAATTATAAAGTCCTAAGGGGATGATTTTTTTTATTTTTGTAAATCTGGCCAGAGTTCTACTTGCCCCCCGACAAGTTCTGCAGATTATTCTGATAAATTAATTCTCTATTAACATTAATAAAAAAGTTCTGGTTACTCAAACTTTTATAATATTAAAATTATAAAGTCCTAAGGGGATGATTTTTTTTATTTTTGTAAATCTGGCCAGAGTTCTACTTGCCCCCCGACGAGTTCTGCAGATTATTCTGATAAATTAATTCTCTATTATCATTAATAAAAAAGTTCTGGTTACTCAAACTTTTATAATATTAAAATTATAAAGTCCTAAGGGGATGATTTTTTTTTTATTTTTGTAAATCTGGCCAGAGTTCGACTTGCCCCCCAACGAGTTCTGCAGATTATTTTAATAAATTAATTCTCTATTATCATTAATAAAAAAGTTCTGGTTACTCAAACTTTTATAATATTAAAATTATAAAGTCCTAAGGGGATGATTTTTTTTTATTTTTGTAAATCTGGCCAGAGTTCTACTTGCCCCTCAACGAGTTCTGCAGATTATTCTTATAAATTAATTCTCTATTATCATTAATAAAAAAGGTCTGGTTACTCAAACTTTTATAATATTAAAATTATAAAGTCCTAAGGGGATGATTTTTTTTATTTTTGTAAATCTGGCCAGAGTTCTACTTGCCCCTCAACGAGTTCTGCAGATTATTCTTATAAATTAATTCTCTATTATCATTAATAAAAAAGTTCTGGCCACTTAAACTTTTATAATATTAAAATTATAAAGTCCTAAGGGGATGATTTTTTTTTATTTTTGTAAATCTGGCAAGAGTTCTACTTGCCCCCCAACGAGTTCTGCAGATTATTCTTATAAATTAATTCTCTATTATCATTAATAAAAAAGTTCTGGTTACTCAAACTTTTATAATATTAAAATTATAAAGTCCTAAGGGGATGATTTTTTTTATTTTTGTAAATCTGGCCAGAGTTCTACTTGCCCCCCGACGAGTTCTGCAGATTATTCTGATAAATTAATTCTCTATTATCATTAATAAAAAAGTTCTGGTTACTCAAACTTTTATAATATTAAAATTATAAAGTCCTAAGGGGATGATTTTTTTTTTATTTTTGTAAATCTGGCTAGAGTTCTACTTGCCCCCCAACGAGTTCTGCAGATTATTCTTATAAATTAATTCTCTATTATCATTAATAAAAAAGTTCTGGTTACTCAAACTTTTATAATATTAAAATTATAAAGTCCTAAGGGGATGATTTTTTTTTATTTTTATAAATCTGGCCAGAGTTCTACTTGCCCCCCGACGAGTTCCGCAGATTATTCTTATAAATTAATTCTCTATTATCATTAATAAAAAAGTTCTGGCTACTTAAACTTTTATAATATTAAAATTACTAAGTCCTAAGAGGATGATTTTTTTTTAAGTTTTTGTTAATTTGACTGGAGTTTTGGTTGCCCCCTAACGAGTTTTGTAGATTATTTTGATGAAATATTTATTTATTATTAATAACAGAAAAGTTCTGATTGCTTAAACTTTTATTATATTTAATTTTTACAAGTCCGAGAGGGGTGTTTTTTTTTTCGTTTTTTTTTTAAATTTGATTAGAGTTCTAGTTGCCCCCCAAAGAGTTCTATCAATTATTCAGATGCATTTTTGCTGTAAAGTCAATAATAAAGTAGTTATAACGTTCTAAAATAACATGAGCGTGAAGTTGGCCCCCCTCTAATTTAATTTTATTTTTGCGAGGTTAAAAGGGCAGAACTATTTTTTATATGTATATGGAACTCTAGAACTATGTGGGGGGCAATTAGAACTCTAATAATTTTTAAGAAATTTGAAAGTTGGGGGGGCCAACTTCACAGGGGTCAGTATCCCCTTTAAAATATGCAACATCCAATAAAAATAGTGTGCTTAATGTTTCGCGAACAAAAAATATTTTTTTTAAAACCTATCGTGTTGGTTTTATTTCCAAAGCTCACTTTAGTTAAATATAAGAATTAATTTTGTACAAAAAATCGTTGCTCTTTAAAATTTCATTCTTAGGCATTCCCAGAGAGACTGTGTGGATGTTTTGATCGGGTCCTCCCATTTGCACCCCGACTGATTTTAACTTTTATCATCCACTAATCATTTATTAAACCTCTGATTAAGTTAAATTTCTAGAATATAAGAAAATTATAATTTTTTATGATATTCTGAACATGTCTCTTTTATTAGTATGCAATTATGTCACATTTTGTACATAAAATTGTTGTGTTTCTTAAGAAGTAACCTGAAATGTTTTATTGTTTAATTGTTATTTATTTATATTAACAAAATGCAATTTTTTGTTCGTATTAAAATACAAATTTCACGAAATGTTTTTAATGCAAAATTTTCTGTTGTTATTTAAATTATAATTGAATAACATAAATATTTATTGTTTTTTCCTTTTGTGTACTTATTAATATACAGAGAGTTTTTCTTTAAAGTATACGTGTTCCAAATTCAGCTTATTTTCTTTAAATCTTTAGATAATTTTTGTGTTTTTAAAAGAGTTCAATTTGTAGCTTTAAACGAGTGTTTTCCACTCTCAGATTAAGTATGAAGTAAAATTTCGAGTTTAGAAAAGCACCGTGAAAATTTGTCTCGGGTCGCGCAGCGACCCGAGACAAATTTTCTGGGCTTTTCTAAACTCGAAATTTTACTTGATGCGCCAGGCGTATAAAACACTAAAATATTGTGAAATGTATGTATATATGAACCTCACTTGAAACCAGTGTTTTATACGCGTGGCGCATGAAGTAAAATTTCGAGTTTAGAAAAGCCCAGAAAATTTGTCTCGGGTCGCTGCGCGACCCCCGACAAATTTTCATGGGGCTTTTCTAAACTCGAAATTTTACTT
This sequence comes from Philonthus cognatus, assembly GCA_932526585.2. NCBI lineage: Eukaryota > Metazoa > Arthropoda > Insecta > Coleoptera > Staphylinidae > Philonthus > Philonthus cognatus. Next base: position 62,857,572 of record OW052241.1, on the reverse strand, counting down.
CATGCTTAGTCTGGGAGTGGAAAACACTCGTTAGAAGCTTCAAATTGAACTCTTTTTAAAAAATAAAGAGTATCTAAAGATTTAAAGAAAAAAAGCTGAATTTAGAAAAGGTATACTTTAAAGAAAAACTCCCTGAATTTTTATAAAAGAGTTTTTTCATTGTAAATATGAAATATAATTGAAACGAAATATAACTGTAAATATTATAGTTAGATATCTCAGTTTATTAACAATATTTACATAATACTTATTTGAAAACCTTTAATTATATTCTGCCAGGGTGATTCAGAAAGAGGATAAAAAACATCACATCTTTTCCAATTGATGGCAATTGGTTACATGAAAATAGATCCGACTTTTTATTATTTACAAAACCACAACTGATTTTAAGTTTCTAAAATAAATAATAATTATTAAATACAATTTATCAATTTAAACGAAGCACGAAATAAACATTTGCAATATTTGTTAACGTGAGATCAAACTGTATATTTTGAATCTTAATTTAAATCAGTGTTTATACGGGTAAGGTATAAGGTACAATTGCGAGTTAAGCGAAACCTTGGATTTATATCTCCTCTTCGCTACGTGACTAAGCTAGATTTTCAGGCCTTTCTAAATTCGAAATTTTACTTAATGCTTAACCAAGGAGCGGAAACACTCGATAGAAGCTTATGTGAAAACTGTATGTTAATGACTTTTAACATTAAATGCAGAATTATTCTTAGAAGATTTTAAAGTAAATTAGAAAAATGTAAGATCAAGCGTTAGCTATGATGTATAGTCACTCTGATTAATGAATTAAGTGCATTTCTTGACTAGTCATAGCCAGCTAAGCTTGACCTTATAGTTGATCTGATGATAGTATGCAATAATACCGTGCGATCATTTAAAACATGATTTAAAGTAGGCTTTGAATTTTAAATTAGATTGGCACTACTGACCGTTAACACATAGTTTACCATAACGTCAAAATTATTCCATCATACAATTAGCATTCTGAGCAACCGCACAGATAATAAGTTAAGTGATCTCGTGGTAGTTGCATTATATTCATAGGTAAATAAAATCTATGTATATTATTTCTTAGCCTCTCATACGATATCTGAGTAATCGCAGAAAAAAATGCCGCCTATTCTAAATCATAATTTAAGGGGTCGTCTACCGTACGTATCTTTATAGTTTATAGTCTTTATAGTTAAATAAAATCTAGTGTATATTATGTCTTAGCCTCTCATGCGAAATACTCTTGTTTTATCTGTAAGTTGTTTACAAATTCCAACCTTTAACAAATCGCCGATAACCTATCAACGAGAGTCAGACTCCATAAATTTCCCGCCACAAAAATGCACCGTCTGTTATGTACAAGTTAATACGTCCTTCATATTTAAAATAAATTGCACTCGTGAAAATAATTACAATTTACACCTTTTCTATAAATAATTTGTAACCTGAGAAAGTAGGTACTTACTACTCGAATAAACAGCTGACACAATTATAACTTCCGGAATCAGCAAAATTATTAATTAGACACTTAAATGCAATGACCTTCTTGTATACTGGACTCCTTGATGTGGATTACTAACAAAAAAACCTGTCACATTGATGTATGTTTAACAATAGTTTGACATAAAGAAGTTTAATAAAATTGTTAGAAGTTAAAATATGCAAATGCAAAAGTTAAGGTTATTCAAATACTGTCGTATTTGCAGTACTTAAAGTTCGTTTTTACTTAAGACATAAGCAAAGATTAACGTCAAAAATAGTCTTTATTTTGAAATAAATCAATTTTAATTGGCACGAAAAGCCATACCTTCTCAAAATCACAGCCTCATCCAAACTTATTCATAGGTTTAAAACCCTTTACGTATATACGAGATGTATTTACAGTCAATCATTTAAATTGTAGTGAACGTAACATGAGAATATTTCAAAAATTATTTTTGATGGCAGTTTACATGTTTTGTTCTTTGAAATTTATTGTAAAATTTAATTATTCTTTGACGAATTATAGACTAATGGAGAAATAAATGAACATTTTAATGATTATACATATACCGTGTATCTTGAATTTTGATCAAATTTTCAGAGATTGCTAAGAAATAAATTAACTTAGCTTTGACTTTCGAAAATAATAATCGTCGTTGGACACACATTTTTTCTTTGGATAAATCCATTAAATATGTTTTCTGAAAAACAATTATAATAAATTATTTGTATGCGTGTCTTATATTTATAAACAATAATGATGTAAGAGGACATTCACATGTCTCAATTAATGGACAATTCAAAAGAAAATAACACTCAAAGTCTTAAAAGTATCTGCAAATCTATTGTAATTTTAATAATAATAAACTAATTTATGAAATATTCCTTTTTTTTAATTACGTAAACTATTAGATTTAACAAATAAATGTATAATTGCTTAGCCTAATTACAATTATAAAAATAAATTAACATGCGTCATTAAATTCTATACAAAATTTAATCGTAACACATACCAATAACTTTGTTTAAATACCCTGGGTATTAATTTGGTAAAAAAATTATATTGAAATGTAACTGCCTTATTAATAGGCATTAGAAAACCGCGCCTAAATCCGGCCAAAAGTATTTATACATATGGAGGTCGAAAATGTCTGAAATGACCCAAATTAAATATTTAATATTTTTTGATATTTTATACCTTTCTGTAATTATTTTAAATTTAATTTCTTGTCTAATACCTTGTTGAAATATATTACCCAATATCGTTCCTAATTTGTGTGAAATATATATATATATATATATATATATATATTTTTATAAATGTTCTAAATTACTAGGCTTGCTACCATTTTTTTATTCGTAACTTCTCATTCGATTTTTAAAGTGCCTAATGGAACAATAAAACATTATTTTGATGTTAATGTGAGTCTAATTCCGCAATTGTGTTATTAACAGATATTTAGAGACGAGATAGTTTTAGTACCTGTTAATTAGGATAGTGGGAGTTTTTAAGCGAGCCATTGTTTATTTTATTTATTGCCTAGAAAACACCACTATCCTTAATTAAAAATTACTTTTACAGAGTCTTGTTTTCTAACCAATAAGTAACATATTTAGTTGAGTTATATATACAGGGAGTTTTTCATTTATGTATACATATCCCAATTACAGCGTATAATGAGTGATTCATAAGCCTCTTTACAAACTTTGGCAATGAAATGTAGACTTTATTTCATGAATAAATGTTAAATAAACGCAGGTTCTATCTTTCTTTGTTAAGAACTTATGGCGCATTTAAATATAAATATTGTTTCTATGAACACTAATAGGGTAATCATAATTTAAAAATGTATTGTAATAAACAGATATCACAAACATTCATTGTAATAGACAGAAAGCAATATTTAACTACATTAAATATAAAAAAAATTGGTCCATTTTCCTGAATACATAATTGGCATTGATGAATTAAACTCTCTGGCGCGCGTAACAAATGCACACATAGTAATTGAAGCTATTAACATAACCAAACTATTTCTGACAGGTGATTATTTAAAATGATAGTTACTAAATTTTGTTTTGCTAAATCATGACTACTACGTTTTTTCTACTTAAACATTTTAAACGCGCTATAACTTCTAAACGATAAAAGATAGGACCTGCGTTAATATAAACATTTCTTATAAAATTTAACCTACTCTTCATTGCCAAAGTTTGTAAAAAGGTAATGAATCACCCTGCATACTGTATCTTCAAATATTCGTTTTTATAAGAGTTCAATTTTAAGCTTTAAATTAGTGTTTTTCACTACCAGATTAAGCATGAAGTAAAATTTCAAGTTTAGAAAAGCCTGAAAATTTGGTTTGGCCATTATAGAGTTAACTCTAAAAGTTGATTTTATGTAAAATTCTGCATTTCTTTTTATTATATTATAATACATACTAGGATTCTTTTTTTAAAAACATATACACAATGTATACGCTGTTCATTTCGAACGAGTGTTTCCACTCCCAGACTAAGCATGAAGTAAAATTTCGAGTTTAGAAAAGTCTTAAAATTTGGTTTGGTCGCGTAGCGCGACACGCGTGTAAAACATTGAAATATTGTGAAATTCAAATAATATACTGCTAAAGCAGTATTAAAATGAAACTGCTGAAGCAAGATTCGAAAATATACTGATAAACATGAATTTTATCAGTTTCACAATATTTCAGTGTTTTATTCGCGTGGCGCATGAAGTAAAATTTCGAGTTTAGAAAAGCCTGAGTCGCTCAGGCTTTTCTAAACTCGAAATTATACTTCATGCTTAGTCTGAGTAGAAAACAATAATTTTAAGCTTCAAATTGAACTTTTTACAGCGTTTGCATATGTATACTTAAAAGAAAAAATCACTGTATATATTAACTGTGGCTTAGTCTAAAACTAAAAATCTTTGATAATCTTACATTTCTCGAATTATTCGTTTTTGAAGAAGTCGAAAGACATTATCTCTTATAAATATAAACTTCCTCGACAAAATTACCACCGGTTATTAAACAATGTTCAACGATAATTATTACAATAATGTAACTGGATATTTCATAATAAATGTAATTGTAAATTAATTCCGACTACATACTCCGGCCGCCGGTTTACCTCAAATATTTAAACCCTGCATAAAATGTAGCACCAGTAACAGACAGTACCCCGGAATAGGAAACTATTTACAAATGAATAGATAATGAGTAATTTATGTAATTATTATAGGCTGAGAACATGTTTTATTGACACCAATTTTAATTATCGAATATTTAATCGCACTTTATCAATGAAAATGTAATTTTTAGACGTTCATTTACACTTACTATGAGTAGTTATTAGAGCCTAATTAAGAAAAGTATCGTTCATTTAATCATTATGAACAAATAATTATGATATTATTTTTAGTTTAACAATATATTAAAAGTAATAGTGCTAACGTAACATGGAGAAAGTTGTATTAACGATTTAAATATGGGAAAATCGGTTTACCAATTTACCGGTAAATCGTATTAAATCCTTATAGACATGTACCGATAATTTGTCGTTTATTTCCGGCATTTCGTTAAATAAAAAAAAAACTATTTCGTCGGCATAGTCAAGTGTAATAAAAAGCATAACAAGTGATTTATTGAAATTGTAAAAAGAAGTGCAGAGTTTTACTTTACCTAAAATCAACTTTTAGAATTAACTTTATAATATTTTCGGCCGTTAATAGGTTTATATTCTATTTCTAGGACAAGAAGTATTTATTAAATATTAAAGTTTCATTTAAAATAATAACAAACTGTGAATGTTTAATAAATTAGTTAACGGAACACACAGATTAAATATAGACCAATAAATAATTTAAACAGTTCACGAGGCCAATTTTTTAAGACACACTACATTTATTGATACATTATTTGACATACACATATTTTCAATATACAAAGTTCAACATTGTTTTACGGTGCATTACGAAAACTGTTTTTTCCAAATACAAGTGATGTGGTTATGAAAATAAATGTGGCTACGTTATAAATTATTCTAAAATAGGTAGCACTTGATTTTATATTATTATAAAATACGAAATGTGTTTACTGTTATTATCCAATTACCATCGTAAAATCAAACAGTAAGTTTCATTTATGGCTCTTAACCTTTGTTTTATATCTTTATATACTTCTTGTGTTTTGTCTTTTACTCTTACAACTAATCATAAATGTCCTTATTTATTTATACATTAGTCTATAATGACTACAAGAATAATTAAAATTTACAATAATTTTCGAAGAACGAAACAATTTTAATTAGAGCACAATAATAGAATATTTAATAATAACTTTATTCGTTTGTATATTATTATTACTTTAAGTTAGTGTTTTCTACGCCTAGCGCATAAAGTAAAATGATGAGTTTAGAAAAGTCTGATAATTTGTATTTGTCTTGCTTTGTTCGCGCCGTTTTTTCTATTTTTTTCTAAACTCGAAATTTTACTTAATGCTGACATAAAGGGTGAAAATCCTACTTAAATCTTATCCATCGAATCCCATTCATTTTCCACGTGTGTAATTACTTTTTTCCCTTAAAACAATGATGTTGTGATTTTCCGGTAAAATATCGATAAATGAATTTGCCAATTTACTGGTAATTGAAATAGTAGGCAAGATTACAATCCTAAGTTGATATCATTGTTCACTAATATAGATAACTTGTTTTAGAATAGTTCACAAATCTCTATCGCAAAGAACTGAATGATTTTTTCATATCTTATATTATGCCATACAAAACGGTGAATCTTGGAAACGTCAAATACATTAAATTATATGTCATTGGGTAGTGTCACAGTGCTGAATTTAATTACGACATATGTTTCTGAAGTCAGAACCTACTGGGATGCCGACAATTTATAGACACTCGTTATAATTCTGTTAAACATAAATGCATTTATCGATTAACTTCAACCAATTGACGTTTTTTGTCTCTCTTTCAAAATTGAATAGTCTACATTTCCGATAGTTATATGGGTCATTAACTCTCCTGAAAAAAAAACATGTGTACGATGTAACAATAAAAATGGTAAACGCTCAATGTCATGAGAATGTGAATATGGACTAATATTGCCATGAATAATGGATTAGCGTCCAGTAATAATGGTTTTATTTCAATCGTTAAAGTATTACATAATTTTAAATGAATTTTGTATTAATGCCGAGTGAAAAACTGACGTGGCCATTATTGATGATTATTATTTAAAACTGTTTTGTTTAATTAACACGCTGCGGTGTGAATCATATACTATGCATGGTAAATGAAAATCTACACGTGTAAAAACATTGCAGCAGCCAACGTGTTAAAGTAGACTTATTCAACTAAATACATTATAAATCATAATTACATCTATTTAAAACAGGATGGTTGATATTTATTCTTTAATTAAAATATAGCCCTTTAACTGAATAAATCGTCCTAAAATACTACGAATAATACCCAGAGAATTTATTCATATCCCGACAAATCAGCGTGTATGAAACATACAGAAATCCGTTGTTTAAATAATCGCGGTCAATTTAAAGGTTCAAACGAGTGCTTCCACTCCTTGATTAAGTATGAAGTAAAATTTCGAGTTTAGAAAAGCTTAAAAATTTTCTTGGTCGCGTAGCGAAACGAAGCGACCAATCTAAATTTTCAAGCTTTTCGGACCTCGAAATTTTACTTCATGCGCCCGGCGTATAAAACACTGATTTAAAGTGAAATTGGCAATATACTGTTAAAGTTTGATCTCACGTTAATAAATTCGAAAGCAATTTGCTTTCGGATTTTTTCTTTAATTTATACTTACATATTTCAAAGAACATTTCTCCAATTATGAAAGGGTAACATAATTGAATATTTAAAAAATGTATTCACGTGAGATCAAATTTAATTTATAGAGCTTTACTATACATCAGTGTTTTATACGCGTGGCTCTTAAAGTAACATATCAAATTTAGAAAAACCTGAAAATTTCGCTACGCGACAAATCCAAATTTTCAGACTTTTGTAAACTAGAAATTTTACTTTATGCCTAATCAAGGAGTAGACACATTCTTTATAAAATCAATTAACGCCTGAAAATTTACTAGTAATCTAGTAATTTAACTAAATAAATGTCCCTAAATCTTGATAATTTATATTTATAATATAATTGAACTAACTATTTATCTAAATAAACCAGGGTTCGGAAATATCGTGATATTTATATAAATATAAAAATATCGGATATATATCGATATTTATCCGATATATATCAACTGCTTGATAATTATTCTTGTTCATATATATTAATATTTATATTATTTGTTGATTATACAGGGAGTTTTTCTTTTAAGTATACATCTCGCAATTACAGCGTATATGCTGATAATTTTTCGACATTCGTTGTTTTTAAAGAGTTCAGTTTTATATGTATTCCAAATTCAGCTTATTTTCTTTAAATCTTTAGATATTCGTTGTTTTTTTTAAAGAGTTCAATTTGAAGCTTTAAACGAGTGTTTTCCACTCCCAGACTAAGCATGAAGTAAAATTTCGAGTTTAGAAAAGCCCCGTGAAAACTAATCGAGGGTCGCGCAGCGACCCGAAACAAATTTTCTGGGCTTTTCTAAACTAAATTTTACTTTATGCGCCACGCGTATAAAACACTAAAATATTGTGAAATTTATGTACATTTGTACCTCACTTAAAATCAGTGTTTTATACACATGAAGTCAAATTTCGAGTTTAGAAAAGCCCAGAAAATTTGTCTCGGGTCGCGCAAATTTTCACAAAAAAGCACAGTTGGGTACAAAATGGTCAAAAATATAACAATAATGCGGATTTTTATTGTAAAAATACTTAGCATATTAGCGTAATTAATGCCTCATCGTCGGAAGAATCTTTGATGCTTAATTCAGGTATAGGAGCTTCTTTTCAAATCCAATTTAAATTGCAATATTTAGAAACATTTTATCAATTTCAATTTTTAAATAAAAAATAAGTTTGGCAGCCTTCTAATTTCCCAATCTATTTAATTTTGATTACACCAAGCCAAATGATTAAAAATGTCTCTCTAGTGCCGCTGTCGTTTGCATTAACCGTTAGCAATTCTTCAATTGGTTCAAAAACTGCAACTGGGAATATTCGAAAAATGAGCGAATGCCCGTCAACGAGTAATTTAATGATTTTGTGCATTTAATTAATATACATAAAAAATACTGTTATTCCTTACCTAACCTTTTAAACTCGATATTTAATATCCATGATAAATGTCGTAGTTTGTAAATATTGATATATATCATGATAAATATCGTGATAGATATCTGATGATAACAGTTTGTCGAGATAGTAGACACGCAATACCTCATAAACGGTTAATAGTACAAATATGAAATTTGGATCATATAAATGGCTCAGAATGGTAAATAATTCTGTATCGTTAGATTTTTTTTCAACTACTTATTTTCGAAATTAACTATAGAAATATTCACCAACATGAACCATTTAAATGTTCCAAATTTCATGTTGGTACTAATAACCGTTTATGAGATATGTTTTTTCAGTTATCTCGTGGGACACCCCGTACATTGTCCATACCCTGAAATAAACCGACGAGCTAGTTGTTTAATTATGACCTAACTTAAGCTCAGTGTTAATCTGAGTTTAAGTTAAGCTTGGTTTTAAACACTTCTGATCAAATAGCCCTAAAACATTAAACTTATTTTGTAGAATTGATAGTTTTATAATCTATTTAATCTCAATTTTTTCACTCTGATCAACTAGCCCTAAAACATTAAACTTATTTTGTAGAATTGATAGTTTTATAATCTTTTTAATCTCAATCCTTTCAATCTGATCAACTATCCCTAAAACATTAAACTTATTTATAGAATTGATAGTTTTTCAACATTTTCTAATTTTGATTATGTTTCTTGAAGTTAAGTTGATTGTCTCTTGAAATACTCGTTTGTTAATCAATTAAATTCTTAGATCACAAGTCCATCTCCCAACGGTAGTAAAGGCAAAAGATAAAAGGACATCACTATACGAGTCCCTAAAAATAATGCAAGTAGGAGAAACCTACTTTTTTTTAAATAGTTTAATCTAAATACAAATTCAAAACATCCAGTTCATTTCGGAGAAAATCTAATGAATACTAATCAGAGAAATGAAGACATACTTGTATGCAAAACAATCATTTGACTCTCGGGCACGAACTTGTGCTAACGAAATTTACATAAATAAATATTGAATTCCGCGGAGAACAAAAAAAACCTGACTGCAAGGTCGGAGTTTGACCTCAGGTTGCGTAGGATCAATAAATGAGTGTTGCCAGGACTTTTTTTTAATAAGTGCATCTCCTCTACATGTAAACCAAGAAGCGAAATAATTGTGAAAGACGTGAAAGTTAATTATTTAAATAGCATTAATTTCAATTTTATGTAGTATTTTATTGAAATATGTTTGGTGGAAATTATGCGCGAATGCGATGCTTAGTTAATAGCAGGAATTGCTTATCTGCGAAGGAAATATATTTTCAGTTGTAGCCGAATTTGTTTTTTTACGTGGATTATTAATCTAAATGAATATTAATATTTATGTCTAGCAAAATATTTGTTTGTGATTAAATGTGTATGATACAAGGTCCATCTAAGAAAACTGAAAACTGAAAACTGTTTTATTTTATAAATAAACATTTATTGTCATTGTCATATTCAGGGCTATTCTGGAAATGTTAAATTTAACGTACATGTTACCCGTAACATCACAGTCTAAGCGAATTTGGTAATTAATATGTATACTTAGATTGCGACGTTGATATTTCTGAAATTTGATTACTGAAATTTGACTTCTTTCATTTCTAATTGGGTTGTTTTTGTCAGTAGCTATGAATGGTAAGTTTCATTTACCATTCACTGAACAGTAAGTAAAATTTGAGTTCCACTTACGGATTTGTTATTTAAAGATGTGTTAGGTAATAAAAATGGATCAATGATGCAAAAATTTCAATACTTTCATAATGTTAGTCAATATAATTATATGAACTAGAAGTTTGGTTATTTTAATCACCTTTATTTCTACTTTATTTCCATGTGATTTATATGGCAGGGAAAGCAAACATTTGCTCCTACTGTTTAGTTAATTTACATTGAAAATGTTCCCCTGTTTATTTAATTGTGTTCTTCTCTAGGGGTGGATTTATCGATTTATGTTACTTTTGTTTGGGGGCGATAGTTTCGGCACATTCACTGTAATATTGGTTCAATATACACTTTTTAGAGAGACAGTTTAGAGAAAATACTATAAAGAACCTGTATTAGTAAAATAAAAGCAAAAGTATTACTGCTTTACTCAACCCGTACAAACAAAAATTGATCAAATTTTAAGTAATTTAGCTGTTATATTACAGTGTTTATTGTGTTTGTTAACATAATAATTTGTTTGCTGAATTATTTAATAAGGTACAGCTAATAAGTGTTGCCACTTCTTAATTAAGCAAGAAGTAATATTACGAGTTTAGAAAAGCCTGAAAATTTGGTTTGATCGCTGAAACCAAATTTTCAGGCTTTTGTAAACTCTAAATTTTACTTCATGCGACAGGCGTATAAAACACTGATTTCAAGTGAAGTTCAAAATATACTACTAATACACACTTATCATAATTGATTATAATAACATAAAGAAATATCGTATGTTCAATAAAAAAACCTCTAGAGTACCATGGAAAATATTGTAGGTTGGCGACTCTGAAAATGTATATTATAATTATTATGTCTGACGTTTTATATGCCAATTTCTAAAGCGTGTAGCCAACTTAAATTTAAAATAAAATAAAATCATGACACTCTAGAGGTTTTTTTTTATTGAACATATGATACATTCTAAATAACTCTATTCTGCTATGACCATGAGGTTTTGTATAACGCGGATCTCGTACCGTAAACTACGTTAACTAGGGGTTCCAAGCTATTAAATTATTAGTTGTAAACTAATAATATTAATCTACTAAAATGTTTTTTAATACGAATATCATCATTTTATCCTTTGAACCGTGTAGCTGTATACTAACATCTGTTAATAAAGCTGACTTTAGTAAACAGTTTTGAGGCAATTGAATTTTAATTATGTCTTAAACTATTTTAACCCATTTGCTCCCAAGTTTTTTTAAAGACGTTTACTTTAGTAAACAGTTTTGAGGCAATTACATTTTGATTATATCTGAAACTATTTTAACCCATTTGCTCCCAAGTTTATTTTAAGGGCGTTTTTGAACTCATAATGACAGTTTCTAATTTAAAAAGGGGGATGTTCCTATTTTCAATGCACTACTTTAAATACCTAAATCCCAGCTTAGGTATTTAAAGTTGTGCATTGAAAATAGTAACATCCCCCTTTTTAAATTAGAAGCTCCATTATGCTAACTGGTATGACTTGATAAGAACTATGGAAATTCTTACAGCTTTTAACAGTGAATTTTGGCCTAGCTGTGGATGCGACTTAGTATACATCATCTTAAAGTTCTTTACTAAATTCTTTTAAAAATCCAATTTCAAAATGGAAATGCGAGTAAATATAACATTTTTTTTAAATCCTAACAATAAATAAAATTTAAAAAATTCCCTACAACTTTCATAAATTAGTCGAACACTAAGTGTGCTGTTTATTTGTCATCATTTCTTGATTATTCCCATAAGTGATATTTTATATTATTATATATAGTACAGTTAGAAATTGTAATAATTATCAATTATTATTCTAAATGAAGTACCACGTAGTAAACGTTTCAACGCTAGCGATGCTAGAAATTGTTAAATATTTTATTTTTTGTAATATTTTTTTTTTCATATCGTTAACTTGTTCCTCATTGATCACTTGGTAAAACATTTCTAATAATATATAGGTTTTTTAATTTAAATTCACTTGGTTTGTTTTACTCATAAATTTATTTATTAGTAAAAATTTCTCTTTCTTGAAAATTGATGCCATTATCAAGAAAGATAAACTTTTACTAATAAATAAATTTATCATTAAAACAAACAAAGTTAATTTAAATTAAAAAACCTATATATTAGTAGAAATGTTTCACCAAGTGATCAATAAGGAACAAGTTAACGATATTGAAAAAAGAAATTACAAAAAATAAAATAAGTAACAATTTCTAGCATCGCCATTGTTGAAACGTTTACTACGTATTACTTCATTTAGAATAATAATTAATAATTAATACAATTTCTCTAGCCAAAACTAGTCGAAAAATAAATTTATTAGTAAAACAAACAAGTGAATTTAATTAAAAACCTATATAAATGTTTTCCATTTTTGCGTTGTTATTTTTTTCTTTCAGAACTTTGTTCCATTCGTGTAGCATTTTACACAAATCTTTTGAGGCCGTTGGGTGACACCCTAAACGGGCACGTTTTTTTATGGCCAGTGGGAATTGGGATTTCGGTGTATTCGGGGATCTGTTTACGTGCGAACGGATCAATGCGTTGTTAGCGGTAATATGTCAACTGTAAATCTACATTATTTCTCGAATAAAACTTCTCAAATTAGTTTCGAGTAAAAAAAAGTTGTCGCAGAGAATTTTTCTTAAAGTCGAAAGTGACAAAACTTCGTTATCCACCAAAGTATTCTGAAAATATATATTTTTCATGAACTTCTCAACTAATGCTTGGAGGAATAAATAATCCTTAGGTTATTAATATAAGCCAGTGGAGAATTTAAAATTCCATTAATGATTAAGTAGCATGATTAGTTCTTCTTTTTGCGACTTTAATGGACTTGGCTTTTCAGTTCTGTTGCACGATTAGTTGATTATTACTCTTGATATCAATGACATTCACAACCTTGTGCAAAATGCTTCATTTTACATTATTCTTAATCTAGGGTTGGAAACACTTTTAAAAAGTTTGTACAGCATATAAACTCTGTTTTTTTTTAATATAACCAAACTTAGGGTGTATTTACTGCGAACAGTTGCAGTCCTGCTTTAACAGTAGGGTATTTCAATCATCAAATTTTGAGATGTTGGTAAATGATTATTAATGTGACAAATAAATCATAATTTGTCAAATAAATTGTCACGATGCAGAGAGTTTCAAAAAAGAGAACTCTACAACTTGCAACTTTATAACACATACATTGATTTTTTCTTTTAAGTGTACTTTTACATATTCCATATAAATTTTTTTTAAATTAATGAACTATAGAAAACTAAGTCGAAGTATATTTTGACCTTCACTTTAAATCAGTGTGGCGCAGCGTGGCGCAGGAAGTAAAATTTCGAGTTTAGAAAAGCCTGATTTGGCTTTTCTAAACTCGAAATTTTACTTCATGCTTAATCTGGGATTGGAAACACTCGTTAGAGTCTTCAAATTAAGAGTTTTTAATAAGATCACGAATATCTAAAAATATACATTGAAATATCGTAGCATGTATACCTAAATGAAAAGGTCCTTGTATTTAGATCTTTTTTTTTAAATTGAACATATAAATGGGTAGATAATGAAAAAGACAGATATTCCTGAGCAAGGAGCATTTACCAGGGACAATTTATTAAATTGGTAGTAAATAGAAATAATTTGAAGCTGTACATTTGTAATCGTAACCTTTGTTAAATGAATTATCTATTTTATGAGTTAAGTGAATTTTCATATTACTGTCAGATTTTCCTTCACATAACCTACAAATGAAAAGTTGTTATTGATAATGAGCAGTTTGTTATTGATAATGAGCACTTTGTGTCTCAAAATGTATATCTAACGATACAAATAAAAAGTAAAGTAAGGAATAACAGTCTTTTTTAGTGAAATGAAAAGTTGATTTACAACATAATATGTGGTTAATTTTGTCCTTGCCTAAAACACACAACCTGTATCACACCACTAATTCTTGAAAGGTCAAATTTGATTGGTCATATTAAAAAAAACAGATTATACATGGGGTTATGTACTTAAATTACAATCATGTATTTAGATTAACTTTATTCCAGATCTTAAATCAATCATGGAAATATTTAAAATAAACTATTAATTTTTTGTTAAAAAGTAGGCCAAAATTGAAACTACAAAATTAATTCAATTCTTAGTATGGGTGTTATAAAACAAATTGTTTGTGTTTAATTCGAATATTATCGTAATTTTATATTTTATTATTTAATGCAGTCGAGTAAGACTTTTCTGTGAATTTATATTAAAACTTAATAATTACTCAATAATCTCTTCAAAATTCAATAAAGATTAAATAGTATGTGTTTATTATTTTTACAGAACTAATTTCGATGTAACTGCGTCATTTGCCAAGGATTTTCATTTATATATACACACAAAACTTACATGCATTGTAAACTTTTTTGCAGAGATAAGCAATAATCTAAGCATTTAGCATAATCTTATCACCTTTTAATGTAAAGAAATTTGCTGTGCGTTCCAAAATAAATATATGGATAATTTTGCAGTCGTAAAAGTGATTGAAATTTGGTGAATATGTATAACTTGCATTAGGATTGTTTAAAAGTAAAAATCATCAAGTGCCACTGACTTTCTATGTACTTTAATTATGACTTTTAGATTTACGCCTACGATTTATCTTTCGTATGTTGTAATTAGAGAATAATACCAATAATTGCTATAAAAATTCAACACTAAGAATATAGCATAAACGTTATTTAGCTTTTTATTACATGAAATGTGACTAATAGTTGAGAGCAGTCAAATTAAATTTTACAAATTTATATCTTCACAGGCCTTACCTAAACTTGTTTCATTAAGATTATTTTGGGGCTATTACAAAATAAAATGAAATAAGCATTCTTTCTTAAAATAATTGCTGCAAATTATAAAAACATGTATATGGAATTTATAATAATTTAACATTACAGTTCATTACACAAGAAAGAAATGTAAATATTTCATATTTTGGTTAAATAACGTAATATCATAAGTACTTTCGTGAACCTTTACTTTCATTGTGCTTTAACCCATTAACGGCCGAGCAATTATAGAGTTAACTGTAATAGTTGGTTTTATGTAAACATTTTGCACTTATTTTTATGATTTTTATGAATGATTTATTATATGACATACTGTAAATTTATCTTTTAAATATACATAATGTATTCGATGTAAATATTTAGGCATTTTTCGATTTTATACAAAAACGTGCAATATAAAGTTTAAAACGAGTGTTTCCACTCCCAGACTAAGCATGAAGTAAAATTTCCAGTTTAGAAAAGCCCCGCGTAGAAAATTTTCACGGGGCTTTTCTAAATTCGAAATTTTACTTCATGCGCCACGCGTTTATAACGCTGAAATATTGTAAAGTTGGAAATACATTGCCATTTGTTTATTATGAGGAATAATCTAAATATGTAAATAACAAAATATTTACAGTTTTCCTTATACACTTTCAAGTCAGTTCAAATAACATAATATATCAAATTAACTTATATAGTAATTTATTTAAAATTACCTTTGATAATTATGGAACATAAATATTTTTTACCAAATTACAAAATAAACAATTGAAAGGCTCAGTGAAAAAGTGGCATATGTGCGATATTTTTTAAAATTGATAATAGTACAGATATCTATAAATGAGATTCATATTTAGTGATAGAAAAAATGGTACAATTGAATACCTGTATTTCTTAATAAAATATACAATGTTATTGATTAAGCGATTAACAGTTTTTTCTATAAAAGTTAAACTATATCTCCAATTTACACAATTTCATGCCACTTGTACTGCTATTACACTCAGCCCCTCAATTATCAATAAAATATCAATATGTAAAAAATTTCTATAATTTAATTCACTGCTTTCATTTTACTTTTATTATTTACAAATTTATAAAACTTTAATCGATGATTTCAAAAATTCAATTTTTGTAATACTTTGAAAATGATGTTAATTAAATGCATGGTATCGTGTATAGTCTTTTCAAATTTGATTCCCTTGGCAAAATGTAGACAACTTTTATAAACCATACATTTTCACTAATACCCATTTCCATTTGATCATTCGTTCCCCAGCATTCCACCCTCACCTACATAGAAATTAGATCCGTTTTCGCACATTCACCCCCTTAGAAATACTCACGTACCCCCCGTCACACGGGACCACTAAAAACAACACCGAACGAAAGAGAGCTGGCCAACTATGACCAATCTTGAACTTCCCTTTCATATAAACATAAATCCTTAATCACGCTCCACACTCTCAAGCCAGGGTTAAATAGTACATGTACAGGTCCTAAACATCCCATACGCTGCGGAACATATTCACCTACCCTTCTTATAAATGAGTCAGGGGTGCAGCGAGGGTGGAAATTCCCATGCGGACGGAGCGCGCCGCCATTATTCCCATGCACGCTCAAAATTCTGATTTATCGCACTGTCATTCGCAGATTCATGCACTATACGGCAAATATGGCCACCCTCCGACAATGCTGTTCACTCTCGGATGCGCATAATGTACACGATTCCAGAGATTTCATTTACAATGGTAATACAAATGTTATTAATATAAATCATTCTGTTTCGCAAAATGTTCATAATTGAAGGATTATACAATATAGGGTGTTTAGTTTGTAGGCATTTGGATACTTTTGTTTTTTTCATTTTATTTCTGGAATACACGTATTTAATCTTTAAGTTATATGGTGTTAAATTAGATCGGTATTTTATTGCTGAGTTTAAATTTATCAAGGGGAAATATTTATATCTAAGCGTAGTCACTCTACCAGGAGTTCCCAAATACAAATACGGACTAAAATATGGTCTTCGAAATGTTTTCTATGCATTAATTCATTTGAATATTCTTGAATTTTGGAGGCCTACACTTCGTGGTACATTTTCAATCTGATATAAAGAAAACACTTAACTTTTTTATACCACTTTTATTTTATTTTTGTGACTAGTTTCAATTGCACGGTAATCATTGTCAAACTAAGTACCTTAAATACGAGTTACCCAGGTATATATAGGTTAAATCTTCGAAGAGAGGGGTGTACATACCAGGTCAACCTGGTCGTTAAGGATGGAAATTTCCGGATTCATTTCGGTGAGATGGATTACCGAAAGTACATCCTTGCCGAAATTATGGTTTGTTTCTAACAAATGATTTAAATGTGAATTGATGCCCAAAAATAAAATTTCCAAGAGCGGCGATTTATTCCATAAAATTGATTGTTAGCTTTAGTGGGTTTTTAAAAATAAAATCAACACGATAGGTTTTAAATAAAATAT
This sequence comes from Philonthus cognatus, assembly GCA_932526585.2. Taxonomy (NCBI): domain Eukaryota; kingdom Metazoa; phylum Arthropoda; class Insecta; order Coleoptera; family Staphylinidae; genus Philonthus; species Philonthus cognatus. Next base: position 62,839,822 of record OW052241.1, on the reverse strand, counting down.
GTACAGTTCGTATAACATCAAGCACATTAACTTAAATTTAAATTTCATTTCTTAATGAAGAAACTGCGAAATGTTAACAGATATTTAAATATCTAAAACTTAGTATATAGGAGTTAGTACTTTAATTTTTATTTATTAGAAATTGTCATAATTATGTAAAAAAGTGGATGAATACCAGCATAACATGTGGCAAAAATTGTGTGGACGTTTTGAATGGGTCCCAATTGATGTTTATGACACTGAAAATGTGTATTAAAATCAAATAAATTTATTCTACGAATAAGATTTATTTGAAGTTGGAGAAAACAACGTTTAGTAAATAAGAATGTTTTATTTATAATAAATAAGCTGTAATCGTTATGAAAATATCTTTATCAATTTATAAGAAAAGAATAATCAAAATTAAAAGATTTGTAGTACAGAGTACAGTCTACAAATCTTTTAATTTCGATCATTCTTTTCTCTTAAATTGATAAAATTATTTTCGTTGATTGTGTTAACCCGACCTGCTTAAAATAGAATCAGAACGATGATTTGAGAATTCGCCAATGCGCACTTGAAAACTTGTCGAGGGCAGCGCCGGTAATTTATATTATCGGGTCGCATCTGGTGCACAGGTCGTACAATAATTATGCTCCTCGGGGGGATATTTATTGGATTCATCTGTCAATATTTGGTTTAACTCGAGGATTATCTGTTCATTAAAAAATAGCCAGAGCGTACAATTGCTTAATTAGTCCCGCGGTAATTGAATCAATTGAACAACGCTTACGGTTATTCGCTTTATAGGAACATAATTAAAATTGGGGATATTTTGTTGCATTTTTATGGTGTATTTTATGGCGACACAAGTAAAAACAACTTAATCTTATCATAGTTTATGAATATGGTTTGCTTTGCACATCCAATTGAAGCATTTATTTAAAATAAGACCACACAATGAATATTTAAAATGAGGAATAATTATCGGGAATTATAAAAAAAAGTACTTTCTACCGACCGCACTACTATGCAAGGGAAATATCGTTTTGGGGTACCAGGAATCCCAATCAAGTGTTACCTCAATGATGTCGGTCTGACGGTCTACCTAGTCAATTTGTGGACAGATTTCAGTTGAAAAGGCTCATGGGGTTTTCATTAAATTTTGTATTTGGGTTCTACTCTATAATATTTCGCGATCATCAACTGTTTGGTGAAAACCGCTTACTTCGTATCTCGTAAATTATTAACATAATCGAAAAATATTTCAAATAAAAGTAAAGAATAAAAAAATAAACATTAACTGAATATACTTGTTGTCGTAGCTATTTTAGATATATGGTTATCTTGACAGTAGTGATTTTTTAATTTTATTGCTCTATCACAGTAAGCATTATTAATGCTTATTAATGTAATAATAAGTAATTGGAATAATCAATTCAACCTTTTTATAGATTATTCAGTAGTTGGGTATTATTCTTATTTATTTAGATTCAAATATAAATCTGTTGATTTATTAAAATTATGATAAATGAATCAGTGCTATAATAATTTAAAATCGAGTGATTTGTGTTTCAATTCTAATAAAAAATAATAATTTTCTATTAAAATCATGCTGTTCTTTTAGAAATTCCTATATTTTTATTTATGGTTAAATCAATTGATTTTTGTTGAATTATAGGAAATAAATATTCAATAAAAATGATGCTGTGTTTTTGCTTTAAAATATTCTTTTTATATATCCAATATTTTTATTCCCATATTTACGGTCAGTTCTAGAGAAATTCCCTTGCGCATCTAGTAAAAATCCACTCCTGCATTTATGATACTTCCCAAAATATCTTATTATCCGCTTTATATCAGGTGAAACATTTTTTATGGAGAGATAAAAGACGAGGACCCTAGACTATCTCCCAAACCATAATACCATACACATTCCTGGCATTTTAACCCATAAATCATACAACATGTATCTTTCGTTTATAAGAACACACCAGAATTAATTATATGAACGCAAACAAATCTAGTATAATTAGATTTTTACTATTTGAGGCAGAAACCTGCAAATAATTCTGAGTGCATTTATCTTTCTTTATGATTTATCAAAACTTTTAGTTTCTTAATTTAGCAATTTTATTTGTGATTATTTAAGAAAATAACTTTATAATTAGGTATTGTAAATTATAATATGTGGTTTGCCGAAAATTCGAAAACCCCAAGTCTTTCTAGGCCAAAGTATACATTGTAACGGACAGAGCTGAGCAGAATCCTCAGAAAAAGGATTCGAATCACGAAATCGAATCCTCTCATTTAATATGATTCGAATTACGAATCCTCGAATAAAAAAACGATCAAATATATACAAGTCCTTTTTAAAATCTTTTTTTGTTGTTAAATAAATAACATCGACAAATTATAATCTTAAATAAACCTAATTACAGAATGAAATAAACTTATGATGATGTGGATGTATATTTAAAAAAATGTTTGGGTGAGCGCCTGTTTGTTATCGTGTATGTTTAATAATAACCTTCAAGAATTTCCCTGTCTTTTTAATATAAATTCATTTTGTGGAAAACCTCCATTTTGATTACTTTTAAAGATTTGTCAACTGCTGTCAATATTAATTAAATTTTCTAAATTTTATATGCAAGAAAAATTATTATTTAAATATAAAATATTGGTATTTAAGTCTTAATTAATATTTTGTCAGTTTCTTTACGATAAAACAGAGAAATCGGAAAAAAATAAAATAATGTTTTTTTAGTTGCAAGTGTTGACAGTTATGATATATTTAAAATTAAATCCCCCCAGTGAATACGCCCATGACAGTTGACATTTAGTCTGTAATGTCACTTTAATTTTATATGTTTAATGTTTATTTACGGAAATTTCATTTAAAGTATATAATGCTTAATACTAACAATAAATTAAGTGTTATAAATAAGTTAAAATATAAAATCACAATCAATATACAAATAGAAAAAACAGATGCCATTTTAATGTCAGATTTATCTTATAATGTCATATGACATTTAGATAATTATGACAGCTAGCATTCGTGATATTTCATAGTTTGAAATGCCAATATCTTCACTTTAAATTAGTGTATTGTACGCGTGGCGCATGAAGTAAAATTTCGAGTTGTGAAAAGCTCGAATTTGGATTTACGCGCTGCGCGTCCAAATCTAAATTCATAGGGCTTTTCTCAACTCGAAATTTTACTTCATGCTTAGGCTGGGAGTGGAAGACACTCGGTTAGATTTTTTAATATGTTGATAAAGTTTCAATATTTTAGTTAATTATCACAATTTTTCATGAATTTCTAATGTATGAGTTAATTTTTTACGCTTAATGTAAATTTCTAGGATTTCCCTTAATTTTAAAACTTCTGACGGTTTTCCTGAATTTCCGAAAATGTCGATACTTTTCATAAGTTTTTAAAACTTTCTTCAATTTTCAAATTCTTGACAATTTTCGTGAATTTACTAAATATTCTTTAACTTACATTTTTTTGAAAGTTATCGTGAAATTCCAAGATTTCCGTAAATTTTCAACATTCCAACGGTTTTCTTGAATTTTTTTAATTTTCGATAATTTTGAAATATTTTAATGTTCATGAATTTTCGTTGATTTTTTTTAAGTCTTGCCAGAAAATTCTCTTAATTTTTGTTAAATTTATTACTTTTCATGAATTTTCAAGATTTTTGTCAATTTTTATTTTTTTCATGACTTCTAGTTATCTTTTTTAAATCTTAATAGTTTTCGTACATTACCTAAGTTGCGGTACATTAAAAATGTTGACGCTTTTCATGAATTTATCACAATTTTGGTTAATTTTAAAAATTGTGACGATATTGTTATCAATTTTCCTAAATTTTACTTGCTTTTACAAATCTTGATAGTTTTTGTAAAATAAACCTAAAATATCTCTAAAATTAAATAAGATAGACAGTTGCAGTTTTCGTCATCCTCTTGAGCATAAAGGGCCCTGTCGCCAACGTTGTAAAGTTGCCGCGATGGAGTTAGGTGGCTATTAAATAAAAACAGTTGAATTTATACATTTATACAAATAGTTAACATTTTCAGTTCAGCTTACAAGATATTATTATTTTTTATTGTGAAATTTTGCCGCCCCCAAAAAGTGCCGGCAAGGGAACATAAAATATCATAAACAATAAATAAACAAAGCAAATATTCTCCTCATTTGGTTTGTACGTGTATTTCAAGATATTTCAGTTAACCTGAAAACATGTAACAATAAATAATAAAGATGTACAACTGATGAAAAGTCGTTTTTTTAAAAATTTTAATAAATCGACAAAGCATGATATGTATATTATTTTCACTATCATAATTTTCATAATATTTAATTTATCATAAAATTGAGTAACTATAAGTAAATGTTTACATAATGTACATAATGTAAGTCAAATTGCAATTGTTCATTATTAGAACAGTTTAAACAGTTAGATTGCCTAAATTTTCAATAATAGGCAAGACGAGACAATTTGCTTGTGAAATCAAGTGAAGTATTGAAACAGTAATTACATTACAATTAAATCGCATAACCAACGTTAATTACAAAGGAAATTATCGATTATTTTCGTTTTATGTCTATTTCCCCATTTCCTTACAAAATCACAGAGCGAGAGAGAATAGGTTGCGCAGATTCCATCTTATCTTAATTGCTTTTGCGGGATTCATTCTGCACATTATAAATCACAGGGGATGATCTGTTGCGTAATTTTCGGTTTTATATATATTATTTTTTCTTTTTTTCAGTTAGTGATAATAGGATCAATTAGATTAGCGCTGTTGGTGGTGTCACGGAATTGATGGCGCTCTAATCCGGTAATATTTCTTAAGCCCTCGGTTAACTCCCGGCGCCGCTTAAAATTTGCGGCACTTTGAATTTTATTGTAAAACTTTTAACGTTTCTCGCTTTATGAAATGGATGGGCGTTTTCTGGAATTTTCGGTCGTTTTAATTTATGCACTGCATTGTCGAATAAAACACAGTGAATTTCATTCAGCTTTGCACAAACATTTTTAATGTCTTTTATTTTTTCCCCTTTTTACCTTTATTCTTACATAAAAAAATACCGCAAAGTGAATGCCAACAAAAACAACGAATCTTCATATTTATTAAGAATATTTTAGGAAATAAAAGCGAGACACAACGGGTGGGCTTAACGTAATGAGAATTGTTAATTTATTTAAAATAAAATATAATAACAAAACAAATGCAATATATTATAAATTTATCAAAAATTACATATTTTTAGAAAACAAAGACATTAGCAGAAGATTGAAAAAGGGTAACAAACATCTCTTAACTTCAAACGAACCTTGTCTAACATGGTTTAGACGACGGTTTTAGCGTTTTTCACCACATTGTTTTGCTATTACTTGCATAAGATCGGAGGTCTAGCTGTTTTTGGGAGCGCTTTTGCAGTCAAACCTCTCTCCTTTCCTATAACCCGAATTGTACTATCTCGCCTTTAATTATCAATAATTTCACTTTTGGATTTTTTAAGGAAGAATTAAATTCGTTCACGAAAATGTTCTTTAGATTCTATACCGGGAGTTTTTCTTTTAAGTATACATATCCCAATATACTATATACGCTGTAAATCTTCAAATATTCTATATTTTTAAAAATAGTTCAAATTATGTTAAAGCTTCAAACGAATGTTTTCCACTCCCAGATTAAGCACGAAGTAAAATTTCGAGTTTGGAAAAGCGACCCAACCAAATTTTAAGGCTTTTCTAAACTAGAAATTTTACTTCATGCGCCACGCGTATAATTCACTGATTTTAATTAAATTTCAAAATATACTACTAAAGCAGTGTGCTAAAGACGTAAATTTTAATCATCACAATATTTAAGTGTTTTATACGCGTGGCGCATGAAGTAACATTTCGAGATTAGAAAAGCCTGGAAATTTGGTTTGGTCACGTAGCGCTACGCGACCAAACCAAATTTTAAGGCTTTTCTAAACTCGAATTTTACTTCATGCTTAATCTGGGAGTGGAAAACACTTGTTTAAACCTTTGAATTAACCTATTTTAACAAACAAAGAATGTAAGAAATTTACAGCATATGCTTATGTATGCTGAAAAGAAAAACTTCCTGTATATTGACAATGAAAACTAACCTAACAGCAATTGCACCGTCTATCAAACTAATAATAATTCTCATTCATTTCTCAGCTGGCTAAGTAATAATACACTTAATTGAACTAATTAGGTTACAAAACGCCATCGACCTTAGTCTTTTAGCTGAGAAACATGATTTGTTTCAATTAATTTTATTAAAGATTTCTTCTTTACCATCTAATTATTTGTGATTTTTTAAAATGTATGTATGATAAAATAATTTAAATGTAAAGTCAAACATAAAACATGCTTGTTACATTTTGGGGATACTTAATTTTGTTTAGAGAACTCCACAAAAGTTACATATCTAAATACTTTGAAATACAATGTTATTATCGATCAGAAAACTCTTATCTTTTTTGCATATACAACTCCTAATAAAATGCTTGCTTCACTCTGTGTTATTGATTTATATCTATATTATAAAGAAATATTGTGTATCTTGTTTGCTTGTATGTTGTGTGTTTTACTTTCCATGTTCAACGGTATTTCTTCAGTGTGTATGTAAATGAGTTCACTTATTTGCATTTGGTTTTGGTCAAATGGAATAATTTCTAGATATACACCAAGATAAGATTAACTAATTAACGCCATCGTTAGATATATGAGTTCTTCTTATATGTATATGTGTTTACTACATATAAATTTGCTTAAAAGAGGATCATGTTTTGTTAGTCTGACGGCGAAATTCATATGAATGATTTATTGAAGGAGCTCCAAAAAATTAAACTATATTTTGGTATGCACAGAAAAGCAAGTTATCTCAAGAGCATAAAACTATTTAACAATATAGTAAATTTAAACAAATAATTAATTATTATGTCTTGACAATATATGAAGACCCTAGAAGCCAAGGGATACAAGTGCATAAAACTTGATTTTTAGGAAATGTATTTCAAGCTTGATAAAAAATAGTCATTTAAGGAAAATGTTCATTTGATGTTTTAGGTTCAACTAGTTTTACCTATTATCTAAGTTGCCTATTTCCGAAATCCCCTAAATCCATTGTTTTAAAATGGATTTAGGGGTTTTTAGAAATAGGCGACTCATTTATCAATATTAGTAACATCATGTTGCTAACAAATGAGTTAATGTTAAAGGGAAAAACCAAATGAGTCACTATTTTGAAATTTTACAAGGGAACAAAATGAAATGTCAGAACTCTGTATATTTTACAGATTATTTGGTTTTCTTTCGTCGTGAATAACTAGTGACCTATATGTTTGTTTAAAGTGAAGTTTGCTCATGTGAAAATACTTGGTCTAAACTACACAATGGCGTCAAAAACAATTTTCGATACATTTTGGACTCCTTTGATTTTTCCCCTTAACCCCTCAAATGCTTTCTGTACATTCCTTGAAAATGGTCAGCAGCCGAAACTAGTCTAGCCTAAAAATTTGAATTTGCCGGCACGTACACTTCGCTTCGCGCCGGCAGTCAACATTTATATTTACTGTATTTATAAATTAACATATTTTCGTAAACGTCCTATCTACATTTACCAAGCAAATTAATAAATATATATACAAACATCTTTATTGTGTAATATTACATATATCTACATTTATTAATATTATAAGCATACATTTTAAATAAGAGGCTACCGTTGGTCTTTCAGCCTGAGTCCTTGTCAATGATTTGGTTCTTTGTCTGTCTGTTAGTCATGATTCACCTGAGATATTAGGAATTGATGAATGGTGATTTGTTGATGTGAGAATTTAGGGGGGATGTTTGGGTTTCGTGTTAATCATAGATAGAATTTTTGGGAAAGTTGGAGAATTCGTTCTTGGATAGGGATAATTTCTGTTTTTACATATAAAAGGGTGTTGGAGGGGTTGTGGAGTGGGTTGTTGGGGTGTCTGATTTTGGTGAGGATCCTAAGGGCGGATCGTTCTGCGACCTGGATATTATTTAGGGTTAGCGGACGGGGATTGTGGAATAGGATGGAAGCGTAATCCAGTAAGAGCCGGCAGATCATTTTATAGATATGGACGGCTGTTTTTCTTGTGATCCCTTTATTTTGAAAAATTAGTGATCTGAAGTGCTGTGCTATTTTGAATTTTGGTTTTTAGGATTTATGAGTGGAGATTAAAAGATAATTTTGGATCGAATGTGAAACCAAGGTATTTGCAAGAAGGGGATGGACGAATTAATTCGTTATTTAGGCTAATACTAAAAGGGGAGTTGTGTGATCTGTGATAGGGAATAAAAAGCTGGGATTTATTAGGGTTAATGGAAATTCTCCGTTTGGCAAACCAAAGGGAAAGGGTCTCGATTAGTACTTGGAGAGTGGAAAGGGCTTTGGGTAGGGTTTTTCGTGAGTTAGGGCAGTGTCATTGGCGAAGATAAGAAAATAAGCCTTTCTATTAAGGTATTGAGGATTAGGGTTGTATATATGAGAGGCGATAGAGATGAAGGAACCTTGTGGTACTTCCTCTTCAGGGATAGAGGAAGAAGAGGTAGTGTTGTGGACACGAACATTTAGGAATCTATTGGTAAGAATTGGGAAATATATACACCGAAAAATGTATACATTTACTTGTTTTCTACTTTTCTCATAAATTAACATTTTATTTGATTAGTCACAGAAATAAATCATTTAATATTATTTCAGCATTATTTTGTACATTCATACACGGCTATGTAATTAATTTATGTTACACATTGGCTTGTAATTGGAATGCAATGTTCCTGCTGAGCAATAAAAACATATTATTATTATTATTATTATGTTGACATTAATGTAAAACCGAAATTTCAACGCTAAAGTAAACATTTATTTAAGTAAATTTAAAATAAAGTAAAGTAGGTATTCAGTTTGTTTTTTTTTACTTCATATCTTTATATTTATTTATGTGTTCAATAATATTGAAACGAGTGGTTTCCACTCCATTCTTAAGCATGAATTAAATATTTTGAGTTTGGAAAGGCCAGACAATTTGGATTGGTCCTGTAGCGAAGCGAAACAAACAATCGAAGTTTTCATGCTTTTCTAATCTCGAAATATTTTCTTTATGCGCCAGGCGTTTAAAACACTGATTTAGTGTGAAGTTCTAAAAGCCATCTTAACAATAATACAAAACAAACAAAGAAAGTATGAAGAGATCGATATTTTTCGAGTTTATAAATAGACAACTTATTTCGGCTATAATTCATAAAATAAAATGAACAATACAAATAATATTCGCATTAAATTTGGCGAATACTAATATAGAAAAGTTCGCTTAGTCGCTTAATCGGGTACGAATACCGGGTATTAGAAACATCCCTGATATGTACAATAAACTTGGAAAGCCACTTGCAATTTTCGTGGTAATAATTTCAAACTCATTTATTGAATTTTAATATTAAGCAGACGATATATACGACCCTTTTCTTTTGAAAGCAGCTTGTACATTTTATTAAGTGAATTACATTTAACAAAATATGTTTTTTTATTAGTATTTTTATTAATTTTAAATTACATAGGTGATTTTTAGCGACTTCCGTTATGTTTGTTTCGGCCACAACATTTTGACAAAGAAACAAAGAACAGACTGTATATTGATTTTTTCAGGGCTTCGAACCGTTATTTTTTGAATTCCGGTTTTTATTCCGGTTCAATTAAAACAATATATCGGTTCGGTTTCTGTTTTCATTCCGGAAAAAAAGAACGGTTTTTTGCCGTTTTTGGTTCAGTTCCAAGTGCTGTTTTAATTTAATGTGTCTATCATAGCGCTGTCCTCGTTATAATTATGATGATTTAAAAATTAAGAATATGAAAAATTTTCTCAAACAAAATGTTTTCTACTTTTATTATTATTATCACATTTACGAAATATTCACAAAATAAATGTTTTTTGCATTTTTTCGCTATATGTTAGTGAATATTTATCACATTTCAGCACTATATATTTTCAACTTTACTTTAAATCACTCGTTAGTTTAAAATATGTCACAACTATCAAAATTTGTGTCGCAAGTGTCTTAGAGAAAAAAAATATGACCATCTAATAACATATCGTGTGTTCAATTAAAAAAACCTCAAGAGTATGATTTATTATTAAAAAAAATGTAAGTTGGCACACATATTAGGAATCGACATACATACATCAGACATTGCTCTTTGGTTATGTTACATGTGAAACGTAAAACATTTAATTTAAGTCAATTTAAAGATAATTACATTTAATTTTTCACTTTCAAATTATAGTAAATGTTGTATGTGCCTTCCTTCTTCTTGAACACAAGCCTGAACTCTTCGTCGTACACCTTCCATTACGGTTCGCAACAACACTGGATTATTGTTAATTTCTTTAAATTTATTTCGAATTTATTACTGGATTTCTTACAGATTGCGTACTGGTTGTGCGTAAATGCAATATTTTAGGTATGGCTACAAGAAAAAATCTTCTGGTATTAAATCGCATGAATGCGACGGTCAGGGAATCCTTGCATTTCGACTTATGATTCGGTCTTTAAAAAATTCGTCTAAAATGGCTAAGTTGTTCAGTGTGGAATGAGTTTGCTCCATCGTGATGAAAATAACCACTTTGCCGTTCGTCATCATGAAGTTTATTTATAAATGGCAATAACATTTCTGTACGGCAACGGCATTTATTGCATTTATTCTACCTAAAATGTACGCATAGTTCTAGATTTTTTTTATTAATAATAAAAATTATGATTTTACCTTCATAGAATATCGTTCCAGCTAATCTTCTCCTACTAATTGCCGCCTAAACGCCAACTTTCTCGGGATGTAATGGTTTCTTTCGATATGTACGAGAATTCTGATCCGACCAAATGCTCATAGTTTGGACATTAATGTACCCATTCTTGTAAAACCATGCTTCATGGGTAAAATAACTAATTTGTAAAACATCCTAGTTTACATTTTGTAAAAACCACTGACAACATTCCAGTCGTTTGGGAGTAATCAATGGGTAATAACTCTTGTACCGATGTTATGCGATAAGGGTATACTTGCAGATCTTTTCGTAGAAGCTTGTGGCATGTTCCTACCGATACATTAATTTGCTGTGATTAACGACGCAGAGAAGTCGTAGGTTCATCATCCAAAATGTCTTAGGCCGTGTTAATGGCATCCTGAGTGCGTTTAACTGGTCTACCACTTGTTGGTTTACGAAAAATACTTTGTTTTACTTTATTTTACTTATTTCACGAAATAATGTAATTGATCGTAATAATTTATTTTTAAATTCTTTATAAATAATCGGAACGTTGGGAAATTATTCCTAAAACTCTGTCAAAGCTGCGTCCAATTAATATGCCCAATTCCTATCAACTATAGTCTCATTTCGGAAATAATTTTTAACTAAAAACGTTTTTTGCTGGTCGCTTTTAAAAAGATCTGATGTTTTGTAAGTCAATTCATAACATGTGTGCCAACTTATTTTTTTTTTAATAATAAATCATGGCACTCTTGTGGTTTTTTTTAATTGAACATACAATATTTCAAATAATAGTTGTCACAAATGGACAATAGTCGGCTGACGCCGATTTGTGTCAAGTTTGATACATTGGACTGAATGTCATTTCAAGTTGAGAGGACAGACTAATGTTGGCTGACATCGACTGATGTCAAGTTGACACAATGGACTATCGTCGTCTTAAGTCAAGTTGACACGATACACTAATGTCAGTCAATATAGTGACCTACAGTTATAAAGTCACAATCGTGAAAGTACAGTCGCCATAGTGATTTAATGACAAAAGCATAACATAATCAAAAGATAGTAAACCAAGTGACTCACAGTCATAATATCGCAATAGTGAAAATACAGTGAATTAATGACAAAATCCGAATAATACAGTCGATAAAGACATAAAATGACAAAATCCTAGCACAGTCAAAAGACCAACCAAGCGACTTACAGTTATAATGTCACAGAAGTCAAAATATAATCTATAAAGACATTTTATGATCAAATCCTAGCAATTCGCGACCAAACTAAACGTTGAGGTTTTTTAAACTCGAAATTTTACTTCCTACTTAACCTCTTCTAAAAAAAACAACGCATGTCGGAAAACTTACATCGTTTGCATATTCATACTTTAAAGAAAAATTCCTTGTATTTAGATAATTAGATTGCACATTGATAGGTTTGTGAAGTAATAAAATCAAACAAAAAGGTAGACAAGCGCTTGTGATGCTGTGTTTTGTTTTTTCTGACGTCAGGGTAAAAGGGTAATGTGTTTACTATACTTATAATCTGTTTTTTTTAATATGATTAATCAAATTTGACATTTCAAGAATTTAGTGGTGTGATGCAGGTTGTGTTTTAGGTTAGGACAAGATTAATCACATGTTATGTTGTAAATAAACTTTTAATTTGTAGGTTATGTGAAGGGAAATCTGTCATTAATATGACAATTCAATTAACTCACAAAGATTCGATTACAAACGTATTTACCTATTACCGCCTCACATTATTTATACCTACTACCAATTTAATAAAGTGTCTCTGAGGATCAGGTAGAATATGAGGATCAGGTAATATTCCTTCCTCAGGTATATCTGTCTTCTTTATTATCTGCCCATTTATATGTTCAAATTTTAAAAAAAGTTCTAAATTCAAGGATTTTTTTTTTAGGTATACATGTTACGATTTTTCAATGTAAATTTTCAGACATTCGTTATCTTAAAACGAGTGTTTTCCACTCCCAGGCTAAGCATGAAGTAAATTTCGAGTTTAGAAAAGCCTGAAAATTTTGATTGGTCACGTAGCGCAGCAGAGCGACCAAGCCAAATCAGGCTTTTCTAAACTCGAAATTTTGCTTCATGCGCCACGCGTATAAAACACTGATTTAAAGTGATGTTCAAAATATACTTCAACTTAGTTTTGATCACATGTTCATTAATTTTACCAATAATTATATGGAATGTGTGAAAGTATACTTAAAAGAAAAAATCCCTGTGTGTGTTGTAAAGTTGCAAGTTGTAGCGTTCTCTTTTTTGAAAATCTCTGCATTGTGACAATTTATTTGAAAAATAATGATTTATTTGTCGCATTGATAATCATTTACCCGCATCTCAAAGTTTGATGTTTAAAATACCCTACTGTTAAAGCAGGACTGCAACTATTCGCAGGAAATACACTCCAAGTTTGGTCATATTAAACAAAAAACAGAGTTTACCTTTTTAAACAGTTTTTATTATATGTCATTTATGACAGTTTATGGGCCACTGATAAAACATATTCGAAATCTAAAGAGATATAATTGTTGCAGAATATACAAATCATAGCAAATTCCAGTGATATTAATAATTAATAATGATATAAAATAAATAAATACTGAAATAATATCCTATTTAAATTCTATTGTTATGATCCTAGCGCCGACGAGGCTGCTCGACCTCAACTAAACGGTAATCAGAAATTCTAAACTAACTTTTTAAATAACTATTTATTAAATAAGCTACTTTACCGTTGCTGTAAATATTTTTTATTCAGTCATGAACTAAACATTTCACGCAAGTTTGTAAACACAGACGGCAGTGTTGATGAAATTCCGTTAACACGTGAAATCGATTCGAGCATCCGTAAACTTTATCTCTTTTTAAAGACCCTATTTAAAACCAGAATTAGATATTAACCTACCGCTTTACAACCACACCGAAAAAAAGTAGATTTCAACTAAACGAAGCATATGTTCGCTTTAAGCCTTTCTGTCCATGTGCCGTATGAATAAGCGGGCACGCCGATCGGAGTTTATTGACTTGGGCATTATCGTAAAACCAATACACGAAGTCCGTGTTCGGATAATAAATCATAATCCGTTGTTGTTTTGTGTGCGCGGTGAGGTTTCGAAATGTGTATCTGCAAACGAAACGGGAGGGATTAACAATTGTATCATTAAAATGGGAAGTGGGTGAAAGTTCCTGGAGGTCAGGAAAGTGTTTATGGGTATGTTAATTGCGACTTTCTGTGATTCTGAGGAGGATATAATTTCTGTTGTGCGGAGTGAATTTGCGTGTGCATATTTACTTCGAGCGAATGAGGAAATGGCTCTTTTGCATTCTTCAGAAATATGTGTGGTTATGCAATCTAACCGACTTCGTAATTCTTTGGGTATCAGATATAGATCATTATTTAATGAATTATAGTTAAGGAACTTAAATAAACAAAAATAGTAAAAAATACTAACTAAAAGCAGAAAGACCTCAGGTTGATATCCCGTTTAGCAACTAATAAATATAAACACTTTGAAGATGCATGGACAACTAATTGCTAATAAAGATGTGAAGTAGTGGTAGTAAACCGACGATATGTTGTAAATGTTGATTAAAAATTCACCAAAAGAAATAAATTGTCACAAACATAAACAATACCACTGTAATATAACATTTAAATAATTACAAATGTCGCTAGAGTGATATTGGTATAGTAGAAATCACGACACTTAAGCCCTGTCCGAATTCGCGAAGACAAACATCACCACTAAACATATTAATTTTAACAGGTAAGGAGAAAAAGGACAGATATATATTCGGATATCTATTTTTAGATCTTGATTTGACTTACGTTGTACATACAATTTTGACATTGATAGTTGGAACATTTGGTTTGTTTATGTTTTAAAATAAAATATTTTATTGTATAACGACCATATAATGATAACTATTAATCACGAAAACGAGGTTTGCGGAACGAGCCGAAAGCGAGTGGAGCAAGTCGTTCGAATGATTAATAGCCATAATATGCGAGTTATACACTATACTTTGTTCACGACAACAATAATATATCAGTCTTAATGGTCGGTTTTATGATGACAGATTGCGGTATTATGATTTGAATGTGTAATAGGGTTATTTCTACTTTAAAACAAATATGAACAATCATTCAACAATAAATAATACTCACACAGTCTACCCTTTCGAAGTCTTCCGTTTGGATGGAGTTTTCACGGTGTTAACGTTTGTTCCGCTTTAAAAAAATTGTTTAACCGATTTAAGAATGATTTGTGTTTACAAACTCGTCTTACGCGGGTTAAATTAGTGATAATGGCGGAAATGTTGACGCGTTACTTCGTACTTTAACAAAATGGCGTCGACGACGTCATCACCACCATGGTCAAATGTAAGACAAAGAAGAAGCTGATTTCACTAGCACAGCACTGTTACTGCATAGCGGCAAAAAATCGAACTAGGCAATTATTTGTATACGTGTTAAAAAACCACATTTATCATGCACATCCCGTGTTTAATGTGCTTAAGTGTTAAATGCACCCCATTTATGCTGCCCAAACAATTAAATAATGCACATATTATAAGATTCTCGTGAACAAAAACAAATCAATTGTGATTGTTACAATGTGCGTGAAAGGTAAAGGATTGCCATCCCGGTCCCAGAAGTTTGTAGCAATTTTATTAGATTATTTTATAAGAGAGAAAGAAAATGGAGAAGCTTTATCCTCATTCAATTATGTACAGAAGGTGTCTACAAAACAGAATTATTGCAATTAGCGATTAACAATAATCTTGATAATTCACGAAAGGAGTCAACATATTTAAAACTAACGGAAGTCTTGAAGATGTATAAAGAGCGTCCAGATTTTAATTAAATAATGAGAGTTTTTTAGAAACTCTGAATTTTTAATAATTGTTAGTTTTTTTTTGAATTCTACGAAATACATCAAGATTTTTTTAAATTACCGGACTAATTAATTAAAAAATAATAATTTTGATAATTAAAGGAAATGAAATGAAAAACTTAGACATTCACAAAAAATATTCGGGATTTCGGAAATTAATTAATACCTTAGAGAATTATGAAAAGCCTTGACATTATTAAAAATTTAGGAAAATTATAAAAACTGCTGAAGATTTTGAAAGTTCAGGAATGAACGTTAGAATTTCAAGAAAAACTTCAACATTATTAAAATTAACGAATATTGCTATAAGAGTTTTAAAATTAACTAAATTCTTGAAATTTCATTAGAGGCATTAATATTTTTGAATTAAACGAAAATTTAGAAAACTCACAAAAACTGCCAGGAATTTAAAAATTAACGAAACTCTCGAAAACTGTCGAGTTTTTATAAATCAAGGAAAAATGACACATCGAGTGTCAAAACTGTTGAAATTGTCGATAATGTTAAATATGTCAAAAAATTCTAAAATGTAAAAAACTAGATTTATTAAAAAGTGTGAAAACTCTCAATATTTTCGAAAATGTCAGAATTGTTGGAACGTGATGAAACGTGATGAAATATAAAATAAATGTTAAAAAATTCTAGAATTCTGAAAAAGTATTAAGAATTTTTAACAAATGTGATTATTTTTTATTAAATGGGGAGTATATTTTTAACTTCACTTTAAATCAGTGTTTTTATGCGCGTGGCGCATGAAGTAAAATTTCGAGTTGAGAAAAGCCCGAATTTAAATTTGGACGCTGCGCGTCCAAATCCAAATTCTTCGGGCTTTTCTCAACTCAAAATTTTACTTCATGCTTAGTCTGGGAGTGGAAGACACTCGTTCGACATTTATCAATAACTTATTTTGCCTTTTTCAATTTTATACAAAATACAAAAAATCAATATTGAGTAAAGTCGTAAAATAATGAATATTTAGAAAATACATGATTAAAAAAAATAAAAACACCTGCCTTTTCCACTCAAAATTGAAATCTTAATTTTGATTACAAAAAAAAACCTTAAAAATCTTAAAAAGCAACGCGAATTAGAAAATCAACGGAATTCTTGGAAATTCGCGAAAAATAAAAATAAACGTAAATCGTCAGTATTGAACTGATGATCTTTATCCTATTCTGACAATGTGCGCTTGAATTTCAGTGCTTTGTTAATGATTACATTTTATAACTTTCAATTCTAAACTATTCTATTTCGAATTTAAAATAATATTTAATGATGAATTAATTAACCACATAAATTATAGGAGTATTTCTTTTCTAATTATAGGGATTTGTTATTTTAAGTTATATTTTAATTTATAAATTTTAGACATTTGATGTTTTTGAAAAGCGTTTATTTTGAAGCTTCTAATGAGTGTTGACAAAAATTTTGCAATTGTAGTATTTGAAAAGTGAATACTCAGCCTTAGTATTTAGCCTTAGACGTTATTTAATAATCAGAGTAAATGAAATTGTTATTAAATCTTCCGATTACACATCATTTAAATAATATATCTTTAAATGATTATTTTCTTCCTCTGTTAATTATTTTTTTTTTGTAATCTAAACACTGGGCTATTTACTACTTTGGATAATGTATCTTTAAATTATGGCTCTCTATCTCTATTTTTTATTCTTTATAAAATCCTCACAATTCGATGTAAACTACTTCTTTTTAACTGATAAGTGTGTCAATAAATAAAAACTTACTTGAGTCACTAGACCGTAGAGTTTCCTCATTTTTCGCAGTGTTATAAATCGGGACACGTACCCCAAATATCCATTAACACCTCGACTTTTAACAGGATCGATATAAAGTGATTCTCTTTCCGCTTCAAAGGGAGCCTAATAAATTATCAATACGATAAAGCTTTCTGGGAGGAGGGAAATAATTTGTAGGGCGGCTAATTTACTGAGGCAATTTAAGTTTGTGCTGTTTATTTGCTTCAATAGAAAGCGAAGGTGAAAAGGCACGGCAAACTTTTATTTTTTGTTTGATTTATCGAGGAACTTTAACGGGAAAGAGACCCTCGTGCCCTTTTGTTAAACAGCGAAGACTTCATTTATTGTTTTAAATATGAATATGATGAGTTTAAAAGTTAGCTTGAAATAGTGGAAGAGTGCATAACTAAAATGCGGATCAATGTTGGATTTTTGAAAATGTGTTGGTGAAATGTTGTGAATCGTACACATTCAATAATGTGTCGGCTATTCAATAGCAGAGCTAGGTAGAATCCTCAAATAGACGATTCCAATTACCGATTGGTATTCTAATTTGAATTTTTTCATTTAATTTGATTCGTATCATAAATCACCGAATCAAAAAACGATAAAATATGATTAGATCCGAATCATAATTTTCTAACAACGAATACAAATCCATTTTAATAGTATTATTATTATTTTGTTTGAATAAATTACATTGATCAATCATAATTTTAAATGGATCTAATTGTGATGTGACAATTTTACCATGGTGGTCACATTTGGGTGTTACTATAGGGAATCTCTGTTAATAGAAGAACTGATGGCGATCTGTTTTTTCAAGACAAACTCAACGGTGAAAACAAAACTCCACTATCGTCTTTTGTTTTTGAGTTATACCCAAAAACTCATTATTTTCTATTTTCGTTTTTTTTTTATTATTATCTTAATTATTTATTATTTTACTAAAATAAGATTTATATGCTCTTTAGGGCACCTTTTTGAGGGGAATTAAATGAGATTAACAGAATATTGATATCTTTATTAATAAATAAGATACAACATAAAGATATGTTTTTTTTTGTAAATGGAAGACATAGTTAGCTATGTAATAAATAAATAGATTATATTTTTCTCTTTTCAATGATGTATCATATGAGTGTATTATATTTGCGTTTTTTTTTTTTATAGAAATCTATAATATTCTCTCAAAACATTTTAAATATATCTCATTGATTGTAGATGGCTTGTTAAAATCAAATTGTTTATTCTTAGATTAGAACAGTTTTAGTTAGAATGATTTATAGCTAATAAAAATTCATATATTCTTTTTAAACACATTTTAATTGCTACAAAGAAATATGACAGCTGAATAAATCTGTGTTCAAAAGATTAAAATAAAAATAAAAAAAATGTCCAAATTGATTCCCATTGCTCAAAATGCATATGTTGCGTCTCTTTATGACACTCCTAAGTGCATTATAAATATAAATATTTAAAATTAGATTTATACAATCAAAAACATTTTGTCTTAAAATATTAATATTATAATTTCTCACATTACATACCTTATCCTTAAATGCCTCCAAACAAAGTCGCTCACTGCGATCTATATACAAGCTATAATAAAGCATACTCGCAATAATTAAGGAGAATTTTAATAGATATTAAAGAAAATGCAAATATATCCTCACTATCATTGAAAAGAGAAAAAACAAATAACTGAAATCAAAGCCAACTATGACTTCTATTTAAAAAAAAAGAACACAACTTTGTATTGTATCTTGGTTATTAATGAAGATATCAATAATCTATTCATCTCATTTAATTCTCTTCAAAAACGTGCCAGAACATGCAACTTTTATTTTAATAAAATAAGAAATAACTGAGATATTAATAAGAATCGAAAATGGAAAATAATGAGTTATTGGCTATGATTCGAAAACAAAAGGCGATAGCCTATTTTTGTTGAGTTTGTCTTGAATAATGAGATCAAGGATTCGCTATTCGTTTTTTTCGATCTCTACAAGTAACCGAGATTTTCTATAGTAACGCTCAAATGTGACCACCGTGTATATGTAGTACTGTTTATGTTATAACCTAAATTTTAATTTTCTGCCAAATAATGCCATCTGCTATAAATGGTAATATAATATCATAAAACTGTTTGAACTGATGATCTTTAACTTACTCTAACAATGTGCGCTAGAATTTCAGTGCTTTATTAATGATTATATTTTATGATTTTAAATTCTAAACTATTCCATTTCGAATTAAAATAATATTTAATTATGAATTAATTAATCAAATACATTATAGGAGTATATCTTTTCTAAATATAGGGATTTTTTCTTTAAAGTACACATATCTTGATTTATAAAATTTCAGACGTAGCGAAGCTACGTAGCCAATCCAAATTAGCTTTTATAAAATCGAAATTTTTCTTCACGCGCCACGCTTAAAAACACTGATTTACAGTGAAGTTTAAAAAAAAAAACACACACACACAACAACGATTTAGGCAACCTAATATACGTTATAGTTATTGCGTTGCCTATAATCTCTGTTATAAACAATTTGTTCAGCGCAGAATTTGACTCACGTTTTATTCATATCTACATATTAGATTGCCAAAGCCGTATATTTTAACGATATTTCAGTGTTTTAAACGTGTGGCGCATGAAGTAAAATTTCGAGTTTAGAAAAGCCTAATTTGGATTGGCCGCTTCGCTTCGCTACGCGGCCAATCCAAATTTTCAGGCTTTTCTAAACTCGAAATTTTACTTCATGCTTAGTCTGGGAGTGGAAAACCATCGTTTAAAGATTCAAATTGAATCCTTTCAAAAAAACAATGAATCTCATAATATTTACAGTGTATGCATATGTATACCTGAAAGAAAAATTCCCTGTATTTAAAATTCACATTTAGGCACACATAGTTGTGAATTTTTATTGTAATAAAATGTTACGTTTAATAACGTAATTTAAAATATCTTCAAAAATTTAGCTAACATTTAAAAACGAAAACAAAGACAAACACAAAAAATCTTAATGAAGTAGTATAAATTATAATTTAGCAAATTTTAGATAATAAAAAAACCATTTTGAACAAATTTAACGTATAAAATATGTTTTAAACAAATTGAACATTTAAAACATGTTTTTAAACATGTTTAAAACAAAACCGTTTAAAACACGACGGCTGTTTTTAAACATGTTTAAAACAAAGTGTTTTAAACATAAAAATACATACAATGAAAATGTACAATATATATATCGAGGTATGTGTATTTAAAAGAAACATTTGCAGTATGTCGTGTCTAGTAGCTTTAATATGCTTTCTAAACTTTTCAACTTATTAATAATTTAATTGTATTGATTATACATCTTACAAAAGCTATTCCATAACAGCGTATTATTTGAGAAATAGCGATGATTCAAATCCTTTGTGAGAGTTTGAGTCCTTTCTGATGATTCGAATCCTTTTTGAGGATACGAATCCTTTTTAAATAATTCGAATCACCTAGATTTGAATTCGAATACGAATCCTTTAAAAAGTGGCAACGAATCGGGATCACGAGTTCTTTTTCAAAAAAGTATTCGAATCCCTCTTTCGAATCCTTTAAAAGGATTCGAATCCTGAATGATTCGAATATTACCCAGCTCTGTTCAACCTAATCTTAATTAAATTGTTTCAATATAATTTTAAACGAGTTAGGTTAAACTTGTTTAGGAAAACGACCACTTTAAAATTTGAGTTGTATTCAGTTATATAAATATACTGATGCATTTCGAAGTTTCTGGACCTGATAGGTGTGGTCTTAACCAGTACAAGAACCAGTGCAATTTTAGAATGGAATACGTACAACTTTTCTGTCTGATTATTTTTGTATTTATTCATAACAGAGCTGGGCAGGATTCGAATCAATTAGGATTCGAATCCTTTTAGAGCATTCAAAAGAGGAATTCGAATACTTAAGTTCAACTGGATTCGTAATCCGGATTCGTTACATTTTTTTAAGAGGATTCGTATTCGAATCCAAATGCGGGTGATTCGAATTCTTATAAAAGAATTCGAATATTTATAAAAGGATTCAAATATTTATAAAAGGATTCAAATATTTATAAAAGGATTTGAATATTTATAAAATGATTCGAATACTTACAAAAGGATTCGATTACTTTCAAAAGGATTTGAATCGTCAAAAATAATTCGAATAAATTGTGAGGATTAACATAAACAATTTCTTTTGTGTTTTTAAATTTCTCGTTGAGTCACTGTTTGATACGCGTGGCGCATGAAGTAAAATTTCGAGTTTAGAGAATTCTAAAAATTTGGTTTGGTCGCGTAGCGCGTAGCGCTACGCGACCAAACCAAATTTTTAGGATTTTCTAAACTCGAAATTTTACTTCATGCTTAGTCTGGAAGAAACGCTCGTTCGAAACCTCAAACTGAATGCTTATACAAGAACATTCAATGACTGAAAATGTTTTAAAAGATATTCTAGTTTTCAAAATTTTGTTTAATATTATTTGAAGTAAAACTGACAACGTAGCTACAATCTGAAATATTACATTTTTTCCGACATTTCCCTGATTCAAGATTTGCTTCCCTGACCTTTTAATATAACTTTATTTTGTGCGGAACCCCTATTTTGTTAAATTGTTTTCATTGTTTTTGTCAACATTTAAGTTGGTTTTGTAAATTTTTACGTGTTTTGTAATTTTTATGATGCCTGGTGATTTTGACAAATTTAATAATAACATTTGGCTTTTTTGTTAGTGTTTTGGTCAATTTGAATATAATTCCATGACTTTTCTCTGACTCTCTCGGTTTTAATTATATTCAATGACATTTTTATTTGTGTAATTTTTAGGCGATTTCATAATAGAGTTCAATTTGAAGTTTTGAACGAGTGATTCCACTCCCAGGTTAAGCATGTAGTAAAATTTCGAGTTTAGAAAAGGCTGAAAATTTGGTTTGGTCGCGTAGCGCTACGCGACGCGAAATTTTCAGCCTTTTCTAAACTCGAAATTTTACTTCATGCGCCACGCGTACAAAACACTGATTTAAAGTGAAGTTCAAAAACACATAAATACATCTTTATTCAAGGTAACACGGAATCAGATATTTAGTCTGTTATCAACGATGTTCAGTGTGAATAATATATAATAAGGTTTTGAACATTTTTGATAAAACAACTGGTAACGATATTTATATGTTAATGGTTGACAAAATATTGTAACCATGATTCGAATCATATTTATCTGTTACGAATCCTTTATTCGAGTATTCGTGATTCGAAACATATTAGGTGATTCGGATTCGTGATTCGAATCCTTTTTACGAGGATTTGTCCCATCTCTGAATCATATTAATTTGATGTTCATTGTTATATAGTGAATTTACGAGTGTGGTATACGTATTTAGTTATATATATAACATCTTTATTTACAGAATACATAGTAACATAAAATAGTTTACAATAAGTCTTTGTCGATTCGATTTCGATATTAATAATATGGTGTATTCCAAATGTCACTGTCTTTAGAAGTCGTTATCACTGTTACTGTCAACGTGAATCGATGATATGAATTTATGAATTGTGTATGGTAGATATTTAACTTTTGGAATTTTATTGGTGTTACGAGGAATACATAAAACGTTCATAATGTCCAGGGAGTCGGGATTAGAGGCAAATTTAAGTGCTAGTTATTGGAGACGTTCTTTAATAGGGATAATTTTAGTTTGTTTGTAAAGTAGTGTATTGGATGGATTATAAAGTGGATTAAGAGAGTGTCTGATTTTTGTAAGTACTCTGAGGGCTGATCGTTCTGCTACTTGGAGGTTTTAAACACAATGGGTGTGGAATTTTGGAAATGGATAGAAGCATATTTCAGCAGGGGTCGGCAAATCGATTTGTATATATGCACAGCTGTCAATAGAAATACCTTGTTGCTTATAAGCTAGTGTTCTGAAATGCCTAGCCCTGCTTTTACCTTTTTCTTTTATGATTTGGGAGTGAGGTTTAAATGTGAGTCTTGGATCTAGAGTTATACCTAAGTATTTACAGGTGCTAAATGGAGTTACGGAATGGTGATTTAAATGGATTCTGAATTAGGAGTTATCTGGGTTATTTGTATTTTATTACTCCTATTATTGATTGAAAGAGTTGATTGTCACGTCCTTGACTTTTATTGTGTCAGATTGTTTTATCCTCTTTCCGAAATTGCCCGCCCAATTTAACATTATTGTTGTTTTTTTTTTGTTCAAGTTTGAATGTCCCGGTATTCAATAACGTCGAGAAGATAAGGGCGAAAGGGCGAACTGCAAACAGTGACGCAACGCAAAACAGAACACGAGAGTCCTTTCAAGCGGAAAGCAGTTAGTGTGTCAGTGTGTGTACGATTTCTGCAATTTCGCGCATTTTCCCGCAGACGTCCCTTAAAGGGTTCAGAGACAGCGGTCTATTTATATTGGAAATTCCCCTCCTCTAATTGAAAAGGACAATGGAAAAAGTATCGATTACCTTGTCGGAGTGGCGACATATATCACCCCCCGCGGCCGATTTATTGACAGGGCCCCGTTTCCAGTAAGGATTAGATTTAGGTTTTCTGAACCGTGATTCCGTATTAGTACGGTAATTCATCGTCGGAGAGGAGAGGAGGAGGAGGAAAAAGGGAAAATCAAAAAAATCTTTGCCGATTTCTTACGGTCGGGCTGATTTATACGAGGCAAAAATTGATTCAATCCAGCCTGGCCATTTACTCCCATTCAGAGTCCTTCATTCAAAACTAATCCATGTGATCTATAAGCGATAAGTAATCCATTTTCAAGCACACTTCTATATCGCTATTATACCCACTTGTATTAACTTTTGTTATAAACTATATCTGAAATACTGAATACTTCAAATTAATAATATTGATGAAACCTTTTAGCTTATATTAATGATACATAATTAAAGGGCGATCTGCCCTAAAGTGGCATTCGAGGTCGTTAAGTGAGAAGGATGCGAAAGGAAGGCGACTGAGCGAGACGGAGATCTACTTCACGAATGCCACTTTATCCTAGATTCAATTGTATATGAATAGTTTTCAGTTTTACAACGATTAAAACATTTTTTCTCAACGCATTAAATTATTCCAGAGTTCTGAATTTGCACTGGGCACGGCCATAATTTTAAAATCGGAATCTTTCGATACACTGGGGGAACACAGAGTGAGTGTATCATATTGACTTTCTGTCAACTGTTAACTAAGAAACGAAACTGTATATTTGATCATAGCTGTGCGTTTATATATATTTTCAGATGTAAAACATGAACATTTACAAATCATCTTCTAATTGATGAACACAGCTTCATATTTCCATATAGTTTTTAGTAAATACGTTACCAAAATCGCCTCTTCTGTAAAATTAGATTAAGTGGAGATTGACAGGTTTGCATTTAAACTATCATTAAACAGGGTGGCGACCAACCGGGAAAGTCAGAGGATTTCGTTCATCGGGAAAAGTCTTAGAAAAGTCAGGGAATTTTTTAAATAAATAATAATAGTAAATATGCAAATAACACGATTAAAGAATTGACTAGTTCTGTTTGAAGCACGAATTTGACACATTGAGTAATATTAAACAAACAAAAAAACAACATGCTAATATTGAACAAATCATTCAAATTAATTGGATCAACAAAAAATTATCAAGATTGATAAATTCAAGAATAATAAGACGTCCTAATTAAAATAGTTAAAGAAATCACAATAAATAATATTCTAAAACTTGGCAAAAATCATAAATTTTATATAAAATCGTCAAAATAAACAAACATTGGCAAACACGTTAAAATGTACAAAATTAGCAAACAGTAATGTATTTTCGATTTCTGTATTTTTTAAGTAAAAAACAAAAATCACAATAAATGTTTAAGAATCATATTCTTTAAATAATAATAATTATTAATATTATTAAAATAAAATAAGAAATAATTGCCAAGTTGAAAAAAAGTTTAAAAAAATTAGAAATAAACACCAAAGAGAAAATTAATCAATTTTAACAAACAGAACAAAAAATGGTGATGTGTCCATCATAGTACTTTCCCCTTGTCATACATATTGATAGTTAAATACTGCCAAAAATGTCAAAATACATGAATTGTATCAAAATGCAATGGTTTAAATATTATACAGAGAGTTTAATGTAACACCGAACATTTTCATAACGAGAATTTTTCTTTTAAGTATACATTAGCATGCGTTGTACATTTGCCGACGCTCTGTTTTTAAAAAATTTAATTTGAAGCTTTAAACAAGTGTTTTCCACTCCCAGGCTAAGCATGAAGTAAAATTTCGAGTTTAGAAAAGCCTGAAAATTTGGTTTGGTCGCGTAGCGCGAAGCGCGGAGCGGCCAAACCAAATTTTCAGGCTTTTCTAAACTCGAAATTTTAATTCATACGCCACCGGTACGATACACTGATGCAATGTAAAGTTTAGCGGTGTGTTTTAAACTTCGTAATATGTCAGTGTGTTGTACCGGTGGTGCATGAAGTAAAATTTCGAGTTTAGAAAAGCCCGAAAATTTGGTTTGGCCGCTCCGCGCTACGCGACCAAACCAGATTTTCAGGCTTTTTTAAATTCGAAATTTTACTTCATGCTTAGTCTGGGAGTGGAACACACTCATTTCAAGTTTCAAATTGATTTTTTTTTAACAACGAATATCTAAAGATTTACAACTTATACAGTGTAATTGGGACATGTATACTTGAAAGAAAAACTCCCTGTGTGTACACGTTGAGGGATTAATTGCGATTGATTGGCTACACTTTTTAATGGTCATATAGCACATAACTTAAAAAATAAAGGTGTGAAATAGTATTGGATGCACATGTTCGGTGTTACATAAAACTCTCTGTATATTATAGTATTTGTCATGTTTTGTCTAATTTACAAATTTTAAATTCTTATGTAATGTCCCATATACAATTTTAATTGTTTTGTTTTGTCTAATTCACAAATTTTAAATTGTCTTGATTATTACACTATTTTTTATATTTATGACATTTATTTTCTAATCATTATCAAAATATCTATTCAAACTTAATTAGTAAGTACTTTGTTTCCACACATACACAAACGCAAACGCAAATACGGCGAGTTTAATTAAGCGATGTCAGCATAAAATTCCGCAAAATTATTGCAGTTAACTGAAGTTCGCGTATTCAATTATCCCACCGGAACAACTAAATGGACACACTTGAAACTTCGGTGCGCATTCCAATTCATCGCACACCGTGTGAATCCGTTTTGTCATTTCGTCCGGATTAACATTTGCGAAATAAAAAAATAAAATTTAAAAATACATGTTTTCCGACTGGATAACATTTCAACATACGGCTTTATTCAAATTGTTTACGCACGCAGATAAAAGGGATATTTTTTAAAAACGAATCCAAAAAATGTGTTAGCACTTTCAATCCCGATAGGACATACATGTATAGTGGAATTCGGGAGAGATGTCCTATGACTCATTGATGTGAAATGTGTGGTTCAAATTTTTTAGAGAGTATGTCGACAGTTGTATCTGCAACGATTTTTCCTAGTTGTGTCAAATAGGTCACGAGTATATTAGTGTTCTTTCTTTTAGAAAAGCTTTAAATCAAAATTTTTTTTCGATTTTTTTTATCCGAATTACATGTTGTAGATTTTTAAATGTACGTTGTTTTCTTTAAAGAGGTCAATTTGAAGTTTAAACGAGCGTTTTCCACTCCCAGGTTAAGCATGAAGTAAAATTTCGAGTTTAGAAAAGCCTGAAAATTTGGTTTCGTCGCGTAGCGCGAAGCGCGTACCTGCCAGACACTGATTTCAATCGAAGTTGACTCGTTCACAATATCTCAGTGCTTTCAGTGTTAAAAACGCGTGGCGCATGAGGTAAAATTTCGAGTTTAGAGATGCCTGAAAATTTGGTATGGCCGCGTACCGCTTTGCGCTGCGCGACCAAATCAAATTTTCAGTCTTTTCTTAGCTCGAAATTTCACATCATGCTTAATCTGGGATTGGAAATACTTGTTAGAAGCTTCAAATTGAAAGCTTTCATGAAAAGAACGAATGTCTGAAAATGTACATCGAATAATCTTGATATGTATACCTAAATGAAAAATTCCCTGTAAGTGGCGAGGCCCAGATACGGCAAAAATAGCTAAACTGGAATATCATCAAAGAAACGACTATAATTGATTAAAAAAAAATCAAGATCGGAAAAATCGTCAAAATATAAAAAAAGAACATTTGCGGATTTTGATACATCGATGCGCTCGTAGATTTGATAAAAAGATAGTGATATTTAATAAAATTACTAAAATGTAATCAATGTCAATTATAATACATTTTCTAAAAGTTGTTGAAAAAATAAATGAAATTGTTAAAAGCAACACACATACAAATATACCAATCAATAAAATTCGTTAATATTTACAATTTCAACCAATGAGAAAATGTAATTATAACTTTTTCGATGTCTGCAATTTTTCGTACAAATCGATCAAATTAAATTTATTTATTTATGAAATTCATTTACAATATACAGGATGTCAATTTGAAAACAAGCCAGCCACAATATCTTTCGAACCGTAACAGTTAGAGAAAATTTTCCAAAACCGTTCCTAGGATATGGAGGGGGAATCATTTTGATCCACATAACAATCTTCTGCAACCAACCCCTTAGGCTGTAGCCACCCTTGCCCATTTTTTTTAAATGGCATGACCCCACTTGTGATATATTATTACAAAGGTCTTTCAAAATGCTAATCAGTGGTACCAACTAACTTTTTTATTGTTACATAAAAAATGTAAAAAAAATAATTATTAAATTATAGTATGCTCAAAATTATTTTTTTTATATTGCGGACAGGTTCAATATACACAATTAATAAATGTATTCCATTGAACCAAGTTTTGTTATTATTTTAATATTTTTTTTAGAGTTGTCCATATTTTAATAAAGCAATATTTATCTGTGCTTTTTCATTTGAAATTTGTAAAAATAAATTGTTACAATACCTAATTTGACAACAATTTTAAAATCAAATAAATTGATTGACATTTTTTGCATTTTTTATGTGACAATAAAAATTTTAGTAGGTACCACTGATTAGCATATTGAAAGACCTTTCTAATGATACATCACAAGTAGGGTCGTGCCATTTAAGAAAAATGGGCAAGGGTGGCTACAGCCTAAGGGGTTGGTTGCAGAAGATTGTTATGTGGGTCAAAATGGTCCATATCCTAGAAACGGTTTTGAAAATTTTTTTCTAACTGTTACGGTTCCAACGATATTCCGGCTGGCTTGTTTTCAAATTGACACCCTGTATAATACCACAATGTTATTGAAAATAAGTATTAGAATTACAAAATATTAATAAAAATAGTGTAGAAATATTGAAATCAACAAAATGAAAAGATAATTATTAGGAATTTGTCTTTTAGATGCGGAGCGACCAAACCAAATTTGCAGGCTTTTCTAAACTTGAAATTATACTTCATGCGCTACGCG
Source organism: Philonthus cognatus (assembly GCA_932526585.2). NCBI lineage: Eukaryota > Metazoa > Arthropoda > Insecta > Coleoptera > Staphylinidae > Philonthus > Philonthus cognatus. Next base: position 62,810,795 of record OW052241.1, on the reverse strand, counting down.
TATAAAACACTGATTTAAAGTGGAGTTCAAATTATAATGCTTATGTTTCATTGTTGTTCATTTACTTTACAAATGTTTAGATGGACAATGTCAATGCATACTTAAAAGAAAAAAATCCCCGTATCTCGATATTTACGAAAAATCATATTTTTAAATAATTATTAAAAATTAGGACAAACTGACAAAAAATGTAAAAATTTACGAAATCTGCAAAACTGTAAATTCCAAAGTGGTATTTAACCTAAATTTAATATCGTTTTTGAGTAATGCTTGGTGTCTACTTAATTCAGAATGTCCAAATAACCAAACTTTGTAAACATTCAAATTGAGTCAGTTTATTTTCTATTGAGTGGATTTCGGTTTTATGCCACTGGTACGTTCATAAGGGTTGACGTAGTTGGATTAAAAAGAAAACAAAAGAAAATTAAAACATTTTGATTTTTTTAAATGAGCAGTCCCGCGCTTCTGAAGGGCTTCAGAAGCGCGGGGCCGTGTGCGGTCGAACCGTTCGCACCGCCGCACAGTGGGCCAATGCATGCTTCAAATAGGTTCCTATACGGTTTTTGGGGTCGCTGATTACGAATATATTTAATACCTCTATTTTTGAAAAAGTTTTATTAAGGACATCTTAAAGTTGAAATGTAATGATGATAATTTTTTAATTAGCTCTAATAACTTTCCTAAATAATTCCAAGAAGAAATCTGTATGTAATTTAATAAAGGGATATGATGTTATTTTTGTGTCAAAAAATAAGAACGATTACAAGAGACTAAGCTAAAAGCTAGATGTTTGAACATGATGTAAATTACGCGCGCCAATTATGTGTTTGTATTAACTGATGCGCTAATAGAAACAAATCAATTATTTTCGGGGTCGAATCGATATAAATAAGATTTCTACATAGGGTTATAAAGGAGATATTGGCCGATTTTTTGCAGGTAATACCCGACCTCTACTTATTTAAAAATTTATTACGGCCCAACTAAAGTTAAAATTCAGTAGTAAAAATTACCGGTTATAATGATTTCTCAAAACGTTACTAATTATTTAAATCAATCAAACTACATGTCATTTAGTTGAATGATATAATGTTATCGTTGTATCAAAAAATTATGACGATAGAACGTGTGGGCCTAAATTTCTGATTTTTTTAAGATAACGCTAATTCTCACCGACCGTCTTTCAGAAATGTTCTAACTTTGAGAGTGAATTGTGCTTCATGGATTTCATCAAAAAATCTGAATTTTTAATTTTATGAGTTTTGAAATGTCCTTAATAGAATGCCTCATTAAGATTAAAAGGAACGCGAAATTTTTCGAGATATATTCAATTTATTCGTGTGTATACCTGTTAAACTTACCTTTCAGAGTACAATCCATTATTGTAAGACGCGAATCGAAACCAGAATTGCAAATTATTCGCGCAATTGCAGCTTTCAAAGCGGCCACTTTTCACTATTTTGGTTTCACTTGTCAGCATTGAATCAGTGTACACTAATACCATCTACATCTAATTTTATGAACTAGAATTCGGTCGGACAACATTTTTTTTTATTTTGCCCAGGTTTTTTTTATGCTTGGGCCCACTGTGCACCGTCCGGCCCTGCCTGTATATATACATAACGGACGTTTTATCTGACTAACTGTTTTTTACATAACCATTTTAGAGCGTTAATGTTGCACTGATTATAAACAGTTAAATGTAGGAATTTCAAAATTTCAATGATGCTTTAGATCACATATGGGCAACCCCCGGCCTGCGGGCCGGATCAGGCCCGCTGTAAGATATGATCCGGCCCGCGAGACATTTTGAAAAAACCCAATTAAAAAAATATTACATTAGGTACTTATACTCACGGAAGTGACAGTGAGGCGGCAAACATTAAATTCTTTGATGTTTGTCGCCTCACTCTTTGATAATCGCCGCCACTCGACTTGCTCGATCAAATTCTTTGAGGTTTGCCGCCTCACGGGCGACACATCAAAAGATTTATTGCTTCTCAATTATTCTAAACTAGTTTATTCCAGATTATTCGTTCATTTTGCCTATATAAGCGGGTGGATGGCCCGAACGTTAGTTCAGTTCTATTTGAGCTACCGAGGTGATAACTTGGACAACCGAACTGCTCGAGCCGTCAACTTGCTTTGTGACTTTGTGTGCATCTTGAGTAGTTACTAACTATAGTTTGTTATTAAGTTTATTGAACGAAAAGTAAACAAAAATGATGTCTGGTGGAAAGAAACGAAAAGTAGATACAGAGGGTCACCATTTTCAAGAAAAATGGACTGAAGAATTCTTTTTTATCTTGCACAATGGTAAGCCTATTTGTTTGCTGTGTAATGAATCCATTTCAGTAATGAAAGAATTCAATATAAAGAGGCATTACTCAACTAAGCATGCTACGCTGCACTCATTGACAGAACAATTGAGAACAGACAAAATCCAGAAGCTTACCGCAAATTTGGAAAAACAGCAACAAATATTTCATAAATAAAGAACACAACTTGATAATATTGTGAAAGCTAGTTTTATAGTTAGCTCAAAATTGGCAAAGGCATTAAAACCATTTGCCGAAGGAGAATTTATCAAGGAGTGTATGTTAGAAGTTCGCGGTATTATGTGTCCTGAACAGAAAAAAGAGTTTGAAAAAATTAGTTTGTCAAGACGAACTGTTGTTCGACGTATAGAAATGATAGCTAATGATATAAAAGCAACATTGACTGACCGTATGGCTGCAATGCTGGTTTTGAATCATTTTCCATGGTATTAGACGAGAGCACCGATTTGTCTGATACAGCTCAACTGGCTATATTTATTCGAGGTGTTGATAAGGAGTTCACTGTTACTGAGGAATTGCTTGCTTTACAGCCGCTAAAAGGAACCACTACAGGAGAAGATATTTTTATTGAAGTTCAAAAGGTATTCACAAGTTTTGGCTTGCCATGGTCAAAATTAATTGGAGTATGCACTGATGGTGCACCTTCTATGGTCGGCTTACGTAAAGGTTTCATCGGAATTATGAATGAAAAAGCAACAGAATTAAATGTACAAAAAGATGATTTGATAGTCCTTCATTGCATTATCCACTTATAGAACTTGTGTTCTAAGTCCATTCGACTCCAGAATGTTATGAATGTGGTAGTAAAAACCATCAACTTTATTCGATCCCGAGGGCTTAACCATCGTCAGTTCAAGGCGTTTTTGGATGAAATATCAGCTGAATATAACGACGTAACATATAATTGTGAAGTCAGATGGCTGAGCAAAGGAAAAATGTTGAAACGGTTTTACGAGCTTAGAAATAAGATAGCAGACTGAAAATAAAAGATAAACCACTATCTGAATTAAGTGACCCAAAATGGATATGTGACTTAGCATTTCTGGTCTATCTTACAGGCTATTTAAATGATTTAAATTTGAAACTTCAAAAACAAGGACAGTTAGTAAATGATTTGTACAGCCATTTAAAAGCGTTTCAGATCAAACTACGCTTGTGGGAGTCACAGATGCTGTCTGGTAACAGTTACCATTTCAACACGCTCTCTGCGTATGAAAATATTGCTTATGCTCAATATGCTGAAGAACTCAAGTTACTGTCGGAACAATTTTGCGACTTCAAAAACATGGAAGACTGTTTCAGTTTATTTGCTACTCCTACAACATATATTGTACAAAATGCTCCAATACACTTACAAATGGAGTTGATCGAGATTCAAGAAAACTCACTCTTAAAATCCAAATTTGAAGACGTAGAGTTGTGCGATTTCTACAAAAAATACCTAGAAGAAGACAATTTTTCGCAGTTTAGAAAATTCGGAAGAAGATTAATTTGTGCTTTTGGCAGTACTTATAAATGCGAATAGTTCTTTTCATTGATGAAAGTTAATAAATCAACACATCGTACAAGACTGACTGACGATAATTTGGAAAATTCTTTACGTCTTTGTGTCAGTGGAATTAATCCAAATATCGATGGATTAGTTTCCCAAATTCAAGCTCAAGTGTCTCATTGATTTCGGTGTATTTAACTTTCGTAGTTTGTAACAATTGCAAATTTAACGATTTAATTATAATGTACCATTTTTTCATTTCGTTATTTTAATAAATTGTACTACAATAACATTGTCGTATTATTTCATGTCTAATATCTATCGCAAAAAATATTATCACTACTTTAAAATGCACTAAATACTTTTAAACGCGGCCCGCGAACGTATTTGCACGCTAAAGTTTGGCCCTCAACATGTCAAAGGTTGCCCATACCTGCTTTAGATGCTTAAACTTTAATCTTAAAAAAACGCTTGTTAATGAAAGAGTGTTTGAAATTGTCAAAGAATAAGTCTTACTTTACTTGCAAAGCGCTTTTTGAAGTATTACATATGTAGTGAAAATATAAGATTTTAATCTTCAACATTATCAATTTCTCTCCGTTTAACTCTCTATTTTTTGTTTTCGTTTTAGTAATTAGATGCATTGGTAAATCGAATCTATCTGCATGCGAAAATGATTTACAACATTTGGGCGTTGCGTCTAATATCGTGAAAGCGATAAATTCCGTAATCACATCCGCGTTTTGCACGTTCCATTGGGATGCATTATTAAATTTTATGCGCACGTTTCGGAATTGGGGCAATTAGCGGAAAATTATGAAAAACACCCGGTTCAGCGCGCACCGCTTTTCGGCGGGTCCTCCCGGATGAAACATTTTCATTTACGGAAATTATAAATTAATAACGGATTTTTTTAATTAAAATCGCTCGCGGACGCTTCCTCCTTTTTTTCTCGACCAGGAATACACAAAGCTCAAAGCTCAAAGTTCCCGGTCATTACATACACCCTAGTACTTAATTCTAATAAAATAAAAATAGTAACCATTAAGATAACTTTATATTATAACTGTACCAGTTGCAATTAATTTTAATTTAATTCATGCCTTTACACAATTTCTTAATTAGATTATTATATTTTATAAGAGTATAGCGTAACACATGTTCACCAAACATCTTGCTACTCTGAGCGTTCTATTAATATCCTAATTTATATTTATAATTTAAAAATAGTAGGTTTCAAGAAATAAAAGCAATATAAGTACATAGGTAATTATTGACATTTATTTTTAATCCGACGAAGTATGCCATTTAAAAAAGATTTCTAACTAGGCAACGTAATCTGCAAAATGAAAATATGTTAAGTAACTATGCAAGTTAATTGCTTATATAAATAGACTCATATATGAAGTGTTTATGTCATTAAAGTTTTCATGGTACGAGTAGGTATTGATTGTGCATTTTTCTGACCAAACTTAGGGTGTATTTACCGCGAACAGTTGCAATCCTGCTTTAACAGTAGGGTATTATATATATCAAATTTTGAGATGTTGGTAAATGATTGTCAATGTGACAAATAAATCATAATTTGTCAAATAAATTGACACGATGCAGGGATTTTCAAAAAAAGAACTCTACAATCTGCAACTTTACAACAGACACAGGGATTTTCCTTTTAAGTATACTTTCACATATTCTATTTAACATTTGTAAAATTATGAATAGGTGATCAGAACTAAGCAGTGTATTTTAAACTTCACTTTGAATCAGTGTTTTATAAGCGTGGCGCATGAAGTAAAATTTCGAGTTTAGACAAGCCTGATTTGGCTTGGTCGCTCCGCTGCGCTACGCAACCAAGCCAAATTTTCAGGCTTTTCTAAACTCGAAATTTTACTTCATGCTTAGTCTGGGAGTTAGACATTTTAAATTGAAAGTTTTTAATAAGATCACGATTGTCTGAAAATTTACATTAAAAAATCGTACCATGTATACCTAAAAGAAAATTTCTTGTATTTAGAACTCTTTTATAATTTGAACATATAAATGGGCAGATAATAAAGAAGAAAGATATTCCTGAGCAAGGAATATTACCTGATCCTAAGAGACACTTCATTAAATTAATAGTGGGTACAAATAATTTGAGGCGGTGATAGGTAAATACATTTGTAATCGTAATCTTTGTAAGTTAATTGAATTGTGATATTAATGTCAGATTTCCCTTCACATAACCTACAAATTAAAAGTTGATTTACAACATAACATGTGATTAATATTGTCCTAACCTAAAACACCCAACCTGAATCATACCACTAAATTCTTGAAATGTCAAATTTGATTAGTCATATTAAAAAAAACAGATTATAACTAGGCAACTTAATGTACAAAATACATAGTTCTGTAATCAGACACGCTCATAATGAAGTAATTATATCATCAGTGATGTATTTATTATGTATAATTTTCTGAAGAACTTTTTCCTAAATAACAAACCGAAACTTTAATGCCACACGAAACTCTATAAGTGAGCATAATGATTTCCATTGTAGGCAGAAATCTTAATTAAGGCCGGACTCTCTCGTACGAATATAATAAACATTACGTGACATGAAATGAAACACTTAATTCCTAAGTCCTTGTGTCGCAGTTAAAGTCTTGCACTCGTGACGAACAAAACCACCTGGACCCAATATAATAATAATAGTGTTGGAAATGTAAAAATAAAGTGTAAATTATACAAATTATGTAAAAACAAGAGAGGTGTGTTGAAGTGTAATTTTTCAGTCAATGAAAGTAGTAAATAAAAACATGTAAATATCTTCACAATGGAAAAGCAATAGTAAAAATATGTTTTAATCTAAGAGTTGTAGTATTTCAATGCGGAAATCAAATGTACCTATTTCCTTTTAGGACAGTTGTCTAATTTTCTGGTAATTTTATGATCAATACTACTTTTTTAAAGAAAGGAATATGTTGAGAATCTGGTCCACCGTATCTATGAATATTACTCATTAAAAAGTTATTTAGTTTAAAATTAATTTAAGTTATACAGGAAATGTTTGTTTTAAGTATACATATCCTGAATTGAATTTGTGTTCAGTATTCCGGCAACAGGTACCCACAGACGCGTTTCGGACTTCAAGGTCCTCTTCAGTGTGGTCCCGACCCAGTGCTGAGAAATACTGAACATTTCTGACTATTTCAAGCCAATATGTGAAAACTATTAATGATTTCGATAGCTAACGCCATCTAATGCTTCATAGTGGCATCGTCAGTGACACGAATGCACAAAGTGCATATACAGGTCACTGTTTCGTCCACGAGCGAGCAGAACTCTGTTTGTGAAACCAGAAAACAAATATCAAAATATAATTTGTGTTCAGTATTCCGGCACCAGGTACCCACAGACGCGTTTCGGACTTCACTGGGTCGGGACCACACTGAAGAGGACCTTGAAGTCCGAAACGCGTCTGTGGGTACCTGGTGCCGGAATACTGAACACAAATTCAATTTTGATATTTGTTTTCTGGTTTCACAAACAGAGTTCTGCTCGCTCGTGGACGAAACAGTGACCTGTATATGCACTTTGTGCATTCGTGTCACTGACGATGCCACTATGAAGCATTAGATGGCGTTAGCTATCGAAATCATTAATAGTTATACATATCCTGATTTGTAAATTTTTATTCATTCGTTATTTTTTTTTTTAAATGCGTTCAATTTGAATTTTTTATAAAAATAATAAATGCCTAAAAATGTACAGCGTTTACATCAGGAGTTTTTACTTTATAAGATCGAAATTGTGTTTTTCAGTTTTCTATTGAAGTCTAGAAAATAAAATAAAAATACCATGAAGTACTAATGTTTTTATTTTCATTTATTTAATTTTTATTCAGGTCTTTCGATTTAAGAAATCACGAAAACCATTTTTTCAGTGATTGATTCATTTATTAGTTGTTGAACGTTGTTTAAAAACTGTTCGTAGATAACAAGTGTTTTTTCTTCAATTATCTAACTTAAAAATAACTGCTAATAAGAAAAGATTAAAAATTACAAAAATAATCTCTTACAAGTTTTAGAATTTCGTTGTCAAAAGCACATGTTTAATCTTTTTAACTATTCATATTCAATATAAGTACTAAATAGAATCTGTTAACAATTTCAAAGAAATAATATTTACGATATCATTAGCTGCACACATATTTTACTTTTTTGCGTAATAATCCTTGTCTTTTCGGTCAGAGGTCAAATTAGGCAAATACTGAATTCTATCGATTTAATTATATTAACTTATAATTATATTAACTTATATATTTGTAATTTATTCGATACTAGTTCTGCTCCTTTCTTGATGGAGCCAGATTTTCACATTGGGTAAAGTTAAACACTTGTATTGTTCCATGTTTTTATTTTCAGTTTTCTGACACGTTTTTAGTTTAGTTTTAACTTTGAAAATGATCGTAACGGATCGAAACACGTTTCAGCGAACTGAAAATAAAAACATGGAACAATACAAGTGTTTAACTTTACAAAATACTTGTAATTTTATAAATAACACATAGGACATCACAGTAGATTCACATCCATGGACCCGGATGGAATCTTGTATTACTTATAAAAGACGGATCGGGAATCGAACCCGCGATCTCCGACCTTATGGACTTCTACTAGCCCAATAAGCCACCGAAGCCTTCACTTTAACATGGATTCTTTTTTTTTCTGCTGAGTATTGAAAATTAAATGTTCCTAGAATCCGAGAAAATTCAGATCTATATTATCCGAATATTTTTTATTACGACTGAAGAGAATTCTCAAAAATCCTCTGCAAATCAAAACAATATATTTTTGAAGTATTGCTAATACCATTAAGCAAAGCATTTAGCAAATATGCTCTCTAATAATGTAATAAAACATCATGTAAATCATTAGTTCGAAAAAACGGCCTTCTTATTACAGTGTTTTGTAATTAAGCAAGAAATAAGCACGTAACAGGTAATTAAGATGTAATTTCACGCTCACGATTTTACTATCATTATTATTATTACTCTAATAAATGGTAATAAACTATAATTAATACCAATTTAAGAGACTTGTAAATATAGGTAACGCATATTGCACATTTGTCTTCATAAATACTACCATTCTAATGTTTAGCATAATTATTTCTCTTCCATGTCTTGGACATAAAGTATTTTATACATTGATATTTCAATACCAAGAAAAACATCTGTGAATGGCATTAAAAGTGCGATAATTTTCGTAACAAAGTAATTTTTTTTGTTATTATAATGCAAAACACTTAATATAATTATTACAATCCTAGAAAAAATTGATCAATTAGTAATATCATGCTAACTTAAATTACTAAGCAAACTCAATAGAAAACAACAACTTATAAAGGACGAATAACCTTTCTTCACACGTTTAAAAGAAACGTTATTAGTACTTTATTCGTCAAATTAGTTTGATCTACACGTAACTCAATCAACCAAGTAACATCTTCTAAAATTTATATAAACAAAATCATTCTTATATTTTCTGTAATTACATATTTCATTTTTATGCCATGAACATTACTCATTACGAATACATCCATATCCTAGATCCATGAAAATGATAAAATAAAGATTATACGAACCAGGCAATAGTTTTCGTAATAAACTACAATAATTTTAGTGCTAACGTGAGTAGTATAAACTGTGTATTTATTTTAACCTATATGCAGGGTGAACCCGACCACGCAATAAGGCTTTTTTCAATTTGATGGTGTATTGCGCAGAAAGGTTGATTTTTTTTTTCTTTCTATGGGGACCGTCTTCCTTTCTTCCTTGCGGATCTGGATGCACTGCAGCCTAGGTGGCTCATTGTACTACTACATATTGTCTTACTCACGCAATTATTCCAAACTCGATCTCCTGCACTAGCTTGTACAGGTCCTTTAGGGGCTGCGTGTGTAAATCATTGGGTACCATTTGACTGTTTCTAAATATAAGTGGTCTTTTGTTTTCCAGCGCATTGCAGCTTCACAGAATGTGCATTGTTGTTTCCGGTGCCAGAGCCGAAAACTGGTGTCGCCGTTGTATAGAACGATTTTCCTTAGGTGCTCTTTAACAGTCATGTGGCCTGCGGTAGTCCCATGGTTGTTTTTACCTGTGCTCTACTTAGTATCAGTAGTTCTGCTGTTTTGTTAGAGTTAGGTCCATTTATAATGGCCTTACTGTGGTTACGGCCTGGTCTGTTTTCCCAGTATTCCTTGTGTTTATTGCGAATCCACTTTCTGACTTCTAGGCGACTCGACTTTTTTGTGATGCCCAAGACAGGTTCAGGTCCCATAAATGATATGGTATCTCCCTGCCTTGCTAGCTCGTTAGCTTTTTCATTTCCCTCGATACCTGAAGGACCTGTCGTCCAGACAAGTGTGACCTTGTTCTGTCTAGCCAGGTGATTCAGTGTGTCGAAGTAGTCCAACAGTTTGGATGAATTCTTTTGGTTCTTTAGAGCCTTTCGTGCCGTCTGGCTATCAGGCATAATATAGATTTGCCTGTCACGACAGTCCTTCTCTATGTTGGTTCTCGCACATTCTATAATTGCGAATATTTCGGCTTGAAAGACTGATGCCAGGCAGCCCAGCGAGTGGGCATAGTCTGTCTTCATGTTTTTGTAGTATATTCCTGATCCAGTACCTGTGTCTGATTTAGAACGATCCATATACCAGATTATGATATGCTTGTGAATGTCTTCCACAAAGTCGTTCCATTCGATGCGGTCTGGAATAGTGACTTTAAAGAGTGCGTTTTCAAGATATCTGACTATCATATGGTCCGACCTCATCTGCAAGAGAGGTCCTACTGTGTCTGTCAAGAGTCTTCTGTCGTGTCGTGTCAACTCTTATGTTGACTGATGATAGCTGCAACCTGTGAAGTGCCAATCTTTCCTCCCCCACTATCAGAATATGAAGTAGTGTGAGGTCTATGAGCGTGTCTATGGCTGCAGTGGGCATGGTTCTCATAGCCATCGTTATGCTAACACAAGCAAGCCTTTGAAGCTTGCTGAGGGTTTGTATGGTTGTGTGTTGAGTGACTTTAGGCCACCACATCAAAGTAGCATACATGATTGCGGGTCTGACTACTCTGTATACAGCCAGTACACCATCCCTGGTCTGAGCCCCCATTGTTTGTCGTACGTTCGTCTAATTACCGCAAGGGTAATTTCCGATTTACATTTGATGTGCGAGGACCAGGTGAGCTTGGAGTCGATGATTACTCCTTAGTACTTCACCTTACCCGACATTTCTAGGTTAACACCATTTAGAAAGAGAGGTCCTAGGCCCTCCAGTTTCCTCCTGCGTGTGAATGGTACAAGGGTGGCCTTATAGGGTGAGACTTTAAGTTCTTCTCTAGTACACCATTTTTTCACCACGTTCAGTGCGCGTTGCATGCGCTCTCTGATTGTTAAATTTGTTCTCAACGAAAATAAGAAAGGTTGATATTCTAAAGAGTTCGTTTCAGAATTTCAACAACTACAGAATTTTGAATGGAACGATAAGTCGTTGAAGAGATCGTATTAAAACATTAGGAATTTTTGTAGATACAATAGCTTAATTACTGCCATGCCTTTCAGAAAAAAAAGTGACAGTTCGTTACGTCCTACACCTAACGGTATATTTTACTCACTGATTTAATAAATAAATAATGACAGGTTAAAGTTGACGAAACTAGAGTCACAATATAAAACTTTATGCTAAAAGCAACGTTAAGTGTCTTATTTGTGTAAATAACGGTATTTAACGAAGTAGAAGCCTCCACAGTTAGCAGAAAGATTTTAGTGATGAATGTACAAGTTTTCAATCGTGTTGAGCATTTTTTTTTTCCCCAGTATATAAAGCAAAGTTCATATTTCATTTTATAAACTGCTTCATGTTGCATGTTTATCTAAATTATAGGAACAAAACAAATATAATATTCGATTCAACCGTTGAATAAATAAAACAATTTCCCGTTTTTATAGTAATAAAAGGCCAGTGTCCAGTAATCTATTACAACATCCTTATAACGAAAAATAAAAAATAAAATAAAACCGGCGCAAATAATCCAGCACATAAAATATAATCATATATATTTCCGGTCACATAAACTGCGCCATATTTTATTTATGTATTTTCCCCTTGCACGTATATACGTTTAGGTGATTTCCCTTCACGCCCTTGGAAAGAGATAGTGGGAGAAAACTCATTTTCGCAGCAGATAAGGAAGAAAGAAGGGGGATTTTGATCTTTTAATTTCAGTTATAGGTTGAAATAGTTAGTGATCTAAATCAATCAACTGTATCTGGTTTGATTAAATCACTATTACCTGAAATAAAATGTTTCTGAAGAGACGTACTAGATTAAATCATTTTTAAAAAAAACTAGTTTTTTTTTAAAAAATGTAAAATTAAGTTGATAAAATCAATCAACTGTATCTGACTAGAGTAGTGGTTCTTAACCTTTTTAGAATCAAGGAACACTTAAATATTTTTTAAAATTATATATGTCATGAAGCTCTACATGTCGTCGTTATTTTGATGAAACCTTCTATGTGAGTTGAACACACATTTTCAGGAAACACAAAAACTGTTGAAAAAAAGTTAGTTTAGTAGTTTTTCTCAAACAATTTTTGAATGAATCTTTGTAAAAGATCTAAGAGTTAACTTTACTACATAAGAGATTTGATGAACTCATCGGGCTGATGATGTAGAGTCCCTTGATATGAAAACCATATTTTGTATAAAAAATTCACATAGGAGATTCCATCAAAACTATATCGTCGGTGTTTCATTATACAGGGAGTTTTTCTTTTAAGTATATGTATTCCAAATTCAGCCTATTTTCTGTAAATCTTTAGATATTCCATGTTTTTTTTAAGTTCAATTTGACGCTTTAAACAAGTGTTTTCTACTCCAAGACTAAGCATGAAGTAAAATTTCAAGTTTAGAAAAGCCCCCGTGAAAATTCATTCCGATTAAGAGATAAAAATGACCATTAAAAATTGTACATGTAAATTTCCTATGAGTAATAAGTTTTGAATTTCACATTTAATTTGATTTTTCTAACGAGTGTTTCCACACATTGATTAAGCATGAAGTAAAATTTCGAGTTTAGGAAAACCTGAACATTTGGATTGGTCGCGTAGCGAAGCGGAGCCACGTGTATAAAATACTTATTTTAAGTAAAGTTTAAAATATACTGCTATTACAATATGTTAAATCGCTATATTTTAAACTTGACAATATATCACTATTTTACTTGCATGAAGTAAAATTTCTAGTTTATAAAAGCCCGAAAATTTAGATTTGCCGGCGCGCTACGCTTCGCTTCGCCAAATTTTCAGGCTTTTCTAAACTCGAAATGTTACTTAATCGAGGAGTGGAGACACTTAATAGAATTTTTAATCCAAAACTGAAAGCAACGCCTGAAAATTTACTGCGTGTACATTAGGATATGTATGTATACATAGAAGATAAGTTCCCTGTAAAAATAACAACAAGCTAGTGAAAGTATACTAAACTATAATTAACATTATTCCATAATTATATTAACAGCAATTCTATTAATACGTCTGAATAACTTTCAAATCTTGTCCCCGGTTATTTTAGTTCAGTGATTTCTTCTTTTTGAGTGACATTAATACTTGATGGTGTCTATAGATTTCATGTAAATACTTAATTAAGTGGACTCGGATGGGCTTGTGAGAGACGCAAGAAGGTCACTTAATGTCCGGTTTAAGTAAAGGGCGTGTAAGCCGACAAGCAAAGCGGGATTGGTGCGAAATGGAACAGCTGACGGGCATCGACCACTACTGAATTTCACACATGGAATATATCGGACATGACAGGCCGGTCGACTGAAATTCACGCTATCATCCTTCCTATAAAGAAGCGATACCGGAAAAATGCTCGACGGGAAACATATTTTTCCAGAAGAAAAAACCTCACACTTTATCATATAAGCCTATACTTAAAATACACTATAATCTATAATATTAAATTCTAAACTTTTCAACTCGAAATTATATTTTATGCGCCAGGCATATAAAACACTGACTTATTCGTTCATCTATACTTTTACTCTAATTAGAATAATTGAGGGGTTGATTTCATAAACCGTATTTGTCCAAAAATGACGTTTTGAGAAAATCGAAAAAACTGCTTATCTTGATAACCGGTACAACTTTTATATTTACAATTATTTTTATTTTATTTATTTTATCATAAACAACTGATAGTATGAAGTAACTGATCATTTACTCAATTTATTTGTATTAGGAATCAACAAGAAAAAACAGTTAAGACACATGTTGTTTTTATCAGAAATAAAAACAATGTTGCAATAAACTCGTTTATTTTATGAAATACACTAACATGAACTGTGTGAAGTAACTGAAAGTATACATTCTTCGATATAAACTATTGTCTACACTGAAAATACTGAAATGGCGCCTAATCTGCCTATCCACTGCTCCGAAATATCCATTGCTGCAGCTATTCACCAAAAATATTTAGTTATAAAACTGGTTATCTTTTGGGTTTTGAAGAAATCCTATAAGAGTTTTTAGGTTTTCGATTTTCATGGGGAGTAAAGTTGTCCCAGGCAAGTGCTACTTATAAAATTTAAAGCGTTATAACTTTGTACATGTGTGGTTTTTAAGTGAACTACTTTTACTATCGGATTGCTTGCAAAATTACGAAATGCCGCCAAAATGTCGATTTCTGCAATTTAAGACATATGCTGTTTATGAAATCAACGCCTCAATTGATCTTATAGTACTATCGTGTATACGGATTTCAGAAAACTATATTGAATTTAACAATACTGCTAATTTTGTGTTATTGTTTAAATACCAATTATATCATTGCCTATTCAATATAGATTCAGTGAAAATATATTCGTATTCGCTAAATATATATCGAATAGGCAATAATTAAAGATATCAAAAATAAGCGAATATTTGCCGAATCGAATACGAATGTCGATATTCGAAGATCCCAATTAATGCGGATAAAAAACTTGTCTGGCCGGTTCCTCTATTTTTTTTAGTAAATATTAGGGAGCCAGTCCCCGCTTGAGAATGGGGGCTCAGCAACAGTAGAATAAACATAAATTTATCTAAATCCCAACGAATAATTTCATTCGGGCGCGGTATCACAATCTAAAGCAAAATAAATAGCGTTCTCCTTTCCCGCCCCACTAAGTGGGAGATAAGTGAAAATTGAAGCATAGCAATAACTGTGATAACATTTGGGTTCCCCCTTTTTGTCTGGAATAAAATCTGGCAATTCAGCCTCCTCGCCGGCGCTGATTTCCTCAGTCAAAGCTTAAGCGGCGGATCTTTATTTACAGAAATAATTATCCTCCTTCCTTCTTTCTCCCTGTTTTACGTAGAGGGGAGAGGGGATTCCAGGATACACGGCCGCAATAATGTTTAGCCCTTGATAATAAGTGAAATTAATGCGGTGCAGTATCTTTGCCCAGGGATGTGTATCATGAATTATTCAAAAGTGAAACGAAATGCTTTAGTGCATTTATTGGTTAGTGTGCTAGCATTTGATTATCAATCAGAATTTACATCTATTTTAACACTATACATACATTAAATCAAAGGATTTAGACTTTGTAGCGCGGTTCAATGGAACTGCTAAAAGTGTGTTTAAAATATTACGAGTGTTTGTTGAATCCGGTTCGAAGAACCAAATATAGTACGTGTTTTTGCAGAATTTAAGCCTTTCTAGTGATTTCACAAGTTAGAATTTAAGTTTTACTCTAAATTTTAAAGGACTTATGTATCTAGTGGTATATGAAATTATTACTTTCAATTTTTAAGTGCCTATTTTCTAGAAACCAAAAGATAAAAATTACTTCGCAGGACTAATTACTAATTGCATATGTATTTATTAATATCTTTATTTGCCCAACATATAACCAATTACAGGACAAAATTAAATACAAATTAAATATTTAATTAATTTCTCACTTAACGCGTGGTGAAACATTTTTGAATCTAATTCTAGATATTTATTTAAAACACTTGGTTTGCTTCACTAATTTATATTTCCTACGACTAGTTCCCGGAGAAACCGGACACAAAACAACAAAACAATGTGTGTTCACTTCTTAAAAACCATCACTGGGATTTTTAAATAAATGTAATAATTGTAATTGTTATATTATAGTTGATATTGCATAATTTGTTTAATAATAATTGTTTATTACTATTACAACACTTTGAAAAATGAACTTTATAAATAACATAAAGAAAATTTAACATAAAGAAAAATTGAGTTTGTCAATAGTTTGCAGAATATTTAGAAAATATAAAAAATGGTGATGTGTCCATCATAGTACTTTCCCCCGTAAATTGCATATTAAATCACTTTTTAAATATTTGTAGCATTATTATTTTCAAAATGTCTTCAACTATTTGATAACTACAACTTTTATTTGAAACATTTTTCAATTGTATCAACACATACACTGAGACAAACCAATGACTAGATAAAGGAACATTATTTATTAATTATCTCAAAAACTAAGAGTGCTATGACAAAAAGTGAAGATACAAAAAATCTTTAGTTTTTCATTTCCTACAACTTTTATTTGAAACATTTTTCAATTGTATCGACACATACACTGTCACACACCAATAACTAGATAAAACACACAACTTTTGAAATATCTCAAAAACTAAGAGTGCTATGACAAAAAGTAAATGAACAATACATCTTCATTTTGTTATTATCTACAACTTTTATTTGAAAGAATTTTTTGTTTGATGAACATGTATTGAAAAAATCTGAAAAAACTGAAAAACGCTACGAGTAAAGTACCACTTCCGGTTTTCCGATTTTCACCAAAAGCTTTTCAGTTCTTCCGATTGTATCAAAAAGCTTAAGTTTCATCTCGATATCTTTAGCGGTGTTTGCGGTACAGCGCACACAGACTCACACACAGACAGACAGACATTTTTAAAAAATGGTCTTATTCGACTCAGGGGACCTCAAAACGGATATTTCCGCTAAAATTTTTGATTCGAAAATTTTCACGAAAACAATACTTTCCCTTTGTATTACATACGGGGGAAAGTAAAAAGAATTAAACTTAATATCGACTTTCTGCAAAAATTTGGTCTCGTTGATTCTCCAAATATTTATTGAAACAACTACTTCTTGAGCTAATACCCCGACAGATATTGAATTATACAATGAATATTTGAGTTACACAACAGCTTTACTGTTTTATGCATAATTTGTATTCAAAATGCAACATCAGGTTAAATTATTCTCTCACTAAACTAAATGAAACAGGAAATATATAGGAAATTGAAATAAATTGAAAAAATTACAGGGAATGAATATTAATTGTCTTAAGCCATCTATAGACGCGTTTCGGGATTTATTCCTCATCAGTATAGCTATGCTTTAGACTTTAGAAGTAAATATTTCTGGTTTAGAAATATTGGATTTGTGTACCCTTATTAAAGAAATATAATAAATGCAAGAATGTATTCCTCTGTGGCCTCAAACTTTAACATCACATAAGTTCACTGAATATCTTAGAATATAATTCGGAATCCTATCCCCCAGACCGTCAGCTTGCGAGCGTCTATACATATTAAGGGCCGCAGCTGTGCAGAGCCCCTCGAAATCCGCAATCCCATATCAGCACATTTCACATCGCACTATTCAGATCATATAATTGGAAAGCCATGTTACCCATATGCAAACACCAAATTATAAACAAGTTAATATTAGCCGACAGATGCAGAAAATTCCCACGTAACCAATGGCCCCAGAATTGTCAAAACAAAGAATTTGAATTCCAAATTCTTTGTTGATTCATAAATTATACTGAACTGGTGTTTTAAAATAATTTCAATACTGAGAATCGAATCATAATTCATCTCACAGGATGTTAATACGTTAAATTTTATATGGTTTGGTGGAGATTGATGTTCGATTTAATATCTAATATTGAAATGTATGTCACCGACTCAGCCGACATTGACGCGTAAACAGTTCAACACTAATATCAACATGGATCATAATTATATCGATCCCAATCTATCTCCGACAATGTGAAAATGTTCCATCCGGCACCGTGTTAATTAGACACAGCCGGCGTACATTATGTAAATTAATTAGAAAATTTACGTAATTTTCAATCACGCTCGTACACGCGTGCGAATAATTAAAATCGACTCGAAACACTTTTTACGATATTATTGGATTTGATTCTGGGAGGGTGCTTTTTTTATAATCTCCCGTTCGCGTAAAGATTATTCGAAAAGTTTTTCGATCTCCGAGCGAAAAGAAATCTTTGGTGGAGTTGGAAATGCTGGAAACATATTTGTAAAGTTTGGGATCATGCAGATTTTACTTTCTGTTTTTTTTTTTTTTTTTTTAGTGGGGTTTTTAATTGGGTATTGACGAATGAATGAATATGCAAAATGGTTGATTAAATAGATAATAGATACTATGGATGTTCCAAATTAAACAGAATTAGTTATTTGTGAATACTACTACTCTTTGTCAATATTCGCAAATACGAATTCGAATAATTTAATTATGAGAAATCTTTTTTTTGCCATATAAATTCACGGAAAATTGTCTTACCAAAAGTAGCTGCTGCATCAAAGAATTAGGTACATTTTTAAAGAAACTTTTTTCGACGTATCCATTTTTGTCAGTTTCAGTAAATTCTGTTGTTTTTATTGATAACAGAAAATCTTGTAGTGTATAATAATTTTTATAGAATATCAGAGTGACGACCAACCGGGAAAACCGGGAAAGTCAAGGAAAAGTCAGGAGATTTTGTTCATCGGGAAATATCTTGGAAAAATCAAGAAATTAAAGCTTGTATGCGAAAAGTCGTGGAATTTTAAGATAAATGATCATAATAAAATATGCAAATAATACTATTAAAGAATTAACAAATTGTTAGTTATGTCCAGAGCACGGGTTTGACACCTTAAATAGTATTAATATAAAACAAATAAAATTTGAAATGATATTGAAAAAATCATTCAAATTGATTGAATCAACAAAAATCGCGAAGGTTGACAAATTCAAGAATAATATAACGTCATAATTATAATAGTTAAACAAATCATAATCAATAATATTAGAGATATCCTGAAAATTGGAAACCATCGTAAACTTTAAATTAAATCGTTAATATATGTATAAATGAAATTGCCAATTCTTGGTTGCATAATATTAACGATTTAAACATTAAAAGTGCGATTCTTCTCGCAATCTACAACAAGTTAGTCTTACAAAGACTATATCAAACACTCATTGGAACAACTACTTCCCGGGCTAATACCCCGACGGACATTGAATTATACAACAAGTGTTTGCTGTTACATACAGTAACCTACTGCAAATGTAACAATTTGGGTCAAATTTTTCAGGCCATCTATAGACGCGTTTCGAGATTTATCTCTCATCAGTATAGCTTTGCCATTCCCTCTAAACAATTTGACACCTTAGACTGGCGGTCACGTTACCGTTCAAACATAAGTATAAATGAAATTGCCAATTCTTGGTTGCAGAATACTTCAAACATTAAAAGTGCGATTCTTTTCGCAATCTACAACAAGTTAGTCTTACAAAGACTATATCATTAGCCCGGGAAGTAGTTGTTCCAATGAGTGTTTGATATAGTCTTTGTAAGACTAACTTGTTGTAGATTGCGAAAAGAATCGCACTTTTAATGTTTAAATCGTTAATATTAACAAACTTTGGTAAATATGATAAAATGTACACTTAAAAAAATACAATAATATTTTTTCCGGTTTCTGTTTTCCGGTTTCGGCTCCAGAAGCCGCAATGAACGTGAAAGTTTTGATATTTTGTCACATTTTCATCTGTCATCATGGATTTTGTATCTATTCTTTAATTGTGTTCACGAAAATAATACTTTTCCTTTGTATTACTAATTAACATGCATTTACAATATTTAGAGAAATTGATGGAATTCATGAAACTTTAAAATGGAGAAAATCATCAAAAACGGCTAAACAGACGAACATTTATAGCAAATCAAGTAAATATTTAAATGAAAAAAAAAATATGAATTTTACATTCTAATGGTTTTCGCAAATTTTTGGAGAAAGAGACATTGTCAAAAATCATCAAAATGTGTTGATCATTAAGATAACTGGCACACATATTGAAAAATGGTGGAAGGCCTTCTTAACTCACGAATATCAAAAACATTTATCTAAATGTATTCTTGGGGCGAAAATTCTCTCTTTTTTTAAATTAAGTGAAAACTAAAAGTTCTACACCAAAACGTGATTAAATAATAAATTTTAATTGTTTGATTATCTACAACTTCAATACTTTCCCTTTGTATACATATGGGAAAAGGTTCTGCTAATTGTAATGCAGAAAGAAGCCAGGAACTTAAGAGGATCCTGTGTTATTAGTTGGTTTGATACTAGGTGCACAAGAAGAACTTCATGATCAACCCTGAAATTACTCATTATTACACTAATTTTAAATCTCTAAAGAATATTTGAATATTTCAGAATACCCGGAATACTCGATTATTTCCAAAAGTTCTTGTCGTTCGATTAAATATTTCTCTCTGCGTGATTAATGTATTCATTGATAGCCCCTAACGATTCTTCTTTCAGACGTTCACGAATGTCCTTATATTGATTAACCAGATATGGGTCATGCGATTTTTTCATTAGTCATTTGTTTTTATTTTTTAATCGAGTATGCTCTTGTTGAACCAAATAGGGTATTCTTTATTATTGGATTTCCTTTTGTATTTTTAAATATGTTTATTAACATTTTGAGTGCCAGGACAGACACAGGT
Source organism: Philonthus cognatus (assembly GCA_932526585.2). Taxonomy (NCBI): domain Eukaryota; kingdom Metazoa; phylum Arthropoda; class Insecta; order Coleoptera; family Staphylinidae; genus Philonthus; species Philonthus cognatus. Next base: position 62,790,106 of record OW052241.1, on the reverse strand, counting down.
GTCTGATACGCACAGAATAATATTATCAACTATACTTTGGAGTCTACTAAAAATGTGTATTTTTGCATGCCATGTGTCTGCTAACTAATTTGGTATTATTATGTATCCAAGATGTTTTTAATAATATAAATATTATTTTAATATACATTTTTTAATAATATAATATTAATATTAATTGTCAATTTTATCGCTATCAATTTTATATCTATTCGGCAACTTGTCTTAAATTCAACCTGGTAAACAAATTGTATATGGTGTGTTTGATTTGTGAATCCCTTTTAAGAAATGCGTTAAGTACTGGAAAATCCATCGTTAACAATGTTAAAGAGCTTTGGATTTCGACAATAATAACATCACATTCCAAGTAATAGTCCTTAGAAAATATTACGTTTTGCCAAAAAGGGCTTCAAATTAGATCTCCTGGAGTTCTTTAAAATTTGTTGTAGATTATTGTTTACTTCGGACGCCCATCGATCCAGCAATAAGTAGATGTTTTGATAATTGAGGTAATTATCATATGTTATTTTTATATCGTGTGTTCAATTAAAAAAATAAACCTCTAGAGTGCTATGATTTAATTTTTATTAAATTTAAGTTGGCTACACGTTTTAGGAATCGACAAATAAGACATAATATTTATAACATATAATTCAGAGTTGCCAACCTATAATATTTTCCATGGCTGTCTAGATATTCAATAATATTACATTTAAAAAAAAATGGTGATGTGTCCATCATAGCATAGCACTTTCCCTGTAATTTAAACAACTGATAACTGATATACTAAATTTATTTCATTATAACCAAGTATATACTTAATAATATTATTATTTTTTATATATACTTAATAATATTTGTTTTGAATGGTGATGTGTCCATCATAGCATAGCACTTTCCTTGTAATTTAAACAACTGATAACTGACTTATTAAATTTATTTAACTCTAGCAAAGTCTAAAACTGTAATAATATTAAAACTAATAATAGCATAGCACTTTCCCTGTCATTTTAACAACTGAAAACTTACCTACTAAATTTATTTCATTCTAACCAAGTAGTTAGAAATTTCACTTGAAGTTAGTGATTTATGCGCGTGGCGCATGAAGTAAAATTTCTAGTTTAGAAAAGCCTGAAAATTTGGATTTACTGGGGCGCGACTCGCTTTGCTCGCGCGCCCCAGCAAATCCAAATTTTCAGGCTTTTCTAAACTAGAAATTTTACTTCATGCTTAGTGTGGGAGTGGAAACCCTCGTTAGACGATCAATCAAATACTCATTTTGAAATTGCCTTTATTGTCAAATTTATGACATTAAATAAATAGAGTTGATGTTATTTTTTAGGTTAAATTTAGAACATAAACAAATTTGTCCGCATTATTTATGTGTAACTAAACTTTGACGAACAAATGGGAATATTCATAATTTTGGACGAAACTTATCAATATCTTATTTTCAGAAATAACGCGAATAGGTAACAAATTCAATACATTGGTTAAAATGATCAATGATTAAATAATATTATATTAATCATTTAAAATTCACGACATACTCGATTTATTAAAAATCGTCAAAATTAAGAAATATTAATAAAATTATAGAATAATTACAAACGATTATTCAGGTTTATTATTTAATGTTTTGATTAAAATAAGCACATTTTTTTATCTCTATAATCTGAAATAAGATTTGTTTGTTAATTGAATAAATAATTAAATTCATTGGGTAGAGTTACGTGAAGATCAAATTTAATTGATAAATAAAGCACTAATAACCTTTCTTCACACTTTTATTTAAATTACCAAAAATTGTTCGAAATGTACATTTGGTAATTCAAATCAATGTGCTTGAATTATGAATTTAATAACTAAATGAAGGATTAAATGAATACATAAATAAATACATGAATAAATTAATAAATGATAATGAACAATTGTGTACTTACTTACTTTTGCCAATTTATTACGTTTTCATCAATTTTAATCAGTTGTATAATTTCATTAATTTCTTAACTTTTTAAAGTTGAAAAGTTGAATGAGAACAATATTATTTTCTAGCTTAATAAATTATCATAAACATTGTCTTCAAAAAATTGATTTTTTTAATAGCACTATGAAATTTTGACGATATTTTAAGAAATTACAGTTTTATTGAAATTTTACGATAATTATCAAATTACTGAACTTTGTGAATTTTTCGAATACATTGTGCAAGTTACTAAATTACTGAAATTCATGAATTTTTCGAATTGTAAAAATTATGTAAATTGCAAGAACGATTTAAACTTTACCAACATTTAAAAAAATTACAGATATATTGTAATTTTTAGAAATATATCAAATTACTGAAGTTTACATTTTTTTTGAAAACAAATTGTATTTATAGAAAAATTAAAATTTGACGATAATTTGAAGAAAGTACAGTTTTGTTGAAATTTAAAAGTACTGAAATTGACGATTTTTTAAAACTTTATGAAAGTTATGCAAATTGAAAGAAAGATTCAAATTTAAAGGAAATTAAAGAAATTTCAGATTTGCTGTAATTTTACGTCAATTAATAAATTACTGAAATTCCCGATTTTTTTTTAAACTATGTTATGTAAATTTAAAGGAAGATTCAAACTTTAAGAAAATTTAAAGAAATTACAGATTAATTGTAATTTGCCATAATTTATCAAATTACTGAAATTTACAAATTTTTTGAAAACAACAAAAGACTTAAAATTGACAAAAATTTAAAAAAGTACAAATTTCGTGAAATTTTCGTTCAAACTACAAATATTCACGATTTTTTTCAAACTTTCCTAAAATTATGTAAATTGAAAGAAAGATTCAAATTTGAAAGAAATTGAAAGAAATTACAGAATAATTGTTATTATACAAATATTATCGAGTGAATGAAATTGACTAATGCTGAAAATAATGTGTGTTGGAACAAAGATTTAATTTTAATAAAAATTAGCAACATTTCAAAAAACGGATTTATTGAAATTTTACGAAAATTAACAAATTTCATGACCACAATTCTATCTTTGAAAAAAATATCTGGAAAACAAGCGAATTATTAAAATTCAGTAACATTCTAAGGAGTATTTTCCAGTTCAGAAAATTTGGACAAATCCAAATTTTTCTAAACTCAAAATATTTACTTAATGCGCCTCGCCTGTTAAATACTGATTTAAAGTGAAGTTCAAAAATACATAAAGCATTTTTAATTATATGAAATCAATAAACATTTAATATGAATGTAGTTTTTGTCGTAGCTCTTTCAGTTTTACGTTTATCTTAAAAATGGTGAATTTTGTAGTTGTATTTGTTTAATTTTACGGCTCTATCTCAGTGAGTATTAATAATGAATAAGTAATTGGAATAATCAATGTAATATTCCTATATTATTTTAATTTGCGGTCGCGCCCCAGCAAATCCAAATTTTCAGGCTTTTCTAAACTCGAAATTTTACCTCATGCGCCACGCGTATAAAACATTGACAATATTGTGAAGTTTAAAATATACTGCTTATGGTTGATTTCGCGTTAACAATCTTTAGAAAAGTATTATCAAATCTTGCTATTTCTAAATTCGTGCTTCATATGTTTTCTTTTCACCTCTTAATATAACTTGAATCATTTTTTTCTTTTCTATATTTGGTTTGGTTATATAAAATTATTTTAAGGAGTCAGGGAACAAACTCATTTCAAATTGGTCGCCACTATGTAATTAATATTACAAATGTTTATTTTAATTAATTCGTCTGGGGCAATTTCTTAAGATTTGGAAATATGTTATAGAATACATAAAAGTAAAAAAAAATCGCTGTGTGTATGTTAAATTCAATTTTTAATCGTAAGTCAACTGCCTAAGAAATTGTGAAATTTTTGAATTACTTCTTTTTTATAAAAAAAAGATAATTGAATATCTAGTTGGCTGTGGTGGAGGCGCCAGGATATTGCTGGAAATATTACTAGTTCTACGTATGATTTATATTAGTAGCTTTTAATTGAATTATTCGATAAAATTCAGTGTAGCAGATTTCACTAGTGTCCAGCTTAGTTCAGTATAGTTCATGATAATATTAGCATGATTCTGTCATAAATTGTATTCGGGACGTACCCTCCTCGCGTCATTAATGCACGGACAAATGAGTTTTCTGAAAACGCGCTCGCGTTGTTGTTCACACACGCGTGCACGATTCTATTATTTACAATTATCTTCCTTTATCCGTACGTGTTAAATCCAGATATAGTACTATTTACTTTATCTCAACATATCAATTATGCGCTGACAGCCATTGTTGCCGCTCTAAATACATTTCCCGTAATAACCGTCCAATTTTCATCCCTAGTCGATATACATAACACAAATCTTTACCACCTACATAACTGCACAAACACATAGAAGAGCTTATGTATTTGACGTACACCCACACACACGAGTGTTTCACAGTGACTGAGGACTATTGAGATCCATCATGGAATTACTGAATTTTATAGTACAACATTTAATGAGTAGGTACTTACTCAAGTAAGTAAAACGCTTCAGATGCCTTCTTTACAATTTTTTTAATCGCAGTTGTACATTTTTGTCGATTCTAAATGTTTAATTTAATTAACAAGTTGATGTGCAACCGTGCATTTAAAATCGGGGGTGAAGTTAGGTTAGGTTAAGGGGTTGAGGTTATTAAGGTGGTAATGTGATCAAAAGTTGTCTCTCGAAACAAAATGCGACGTGTCTCGGCAATTTTTTCAAAAGTGCGGCGTAACTCAACAATGTCGCTTGCTACCTGCATATATTTTTAGCTTAACTTTTGGACAAGTCGTCATTAAACTGTATTTATATAAACTATAGAAAATGCTTTATAACGTATCGATAACACACGATTTTTGTGCAATCGATAAATAATTCGAGATATCATGCCTGAAATGGTATCTCGAATTATTTCTCGATATCATTTGAAAAGGAGTCTTCAAATGATATTTTGACAAATCATTCGAGTGAGACTATTATTATCATTCCATTGCGCCAGAGATTGCTGTAATTAACTATTTTTGCAAAAAAAGTCATTGAATATTGTTTACATTCTTCTTATTTCATAACATTTTTAAATATCTAAAAATCAAGATAATACTAGTAACTGTTATCCTGATTTTTGGATCGATCTATACGTGCAATATTTATGCACATTGTCATATAGACACAAGCGTGTAGTTATTTGACATTCGTCGTAATAATTATTCAGTCGTATGTTTGGTGTGGGACATCAATGTGATAAGGGTCGAAAATATAATATATAATTTCAACACGTATCTCTCTCGGATTAGACAGAGTTTCATGTAATTTCAATGGCTACGCACTATAACTTTACAATCACAACACAAACAGAATACCCTCATAAATACATACACATACCCACATAAATTAATTTACAAAATAAGGTACTAGTATTATGTAAATTTTTAAATAAAATTACTAATAAATCAAATTTCAATTAATTCCGAAACTCAAAAAATTATGAATCTGTATATTTAGTGTAATTTATATTAAGAGGGCCAAATTTCACTGGTAGTGTGTTTCTAGGGAACGAGATGGCGCTGGAGAGAAAATTTGCTGAAAGTAGTTTTGGTTATTTATTGGTTTATAGTGTTTTATTTTATAATAAAAGTAATGAGTGCGGTGCTCGTTGTTTGTTTGTTTAGATCTCGTCGGGAGAATGAATGGGTATTGAATTACAGTAGACAAGTAAACTAGATAAATTTTCACGATTTTAATTTCAATCGACATACATCCAACTTATTTAACTTTTTTATTATTATTATAATTATAAACTACAATCATTATAAATTTATATTGCATTTAAAAATGTCTACAACGACAAGTAAGATATTCTGATTCATGTAAATGCTAAGGCATTTGTTGTTTATATTTAAATTGGAAACTTCTAACGAGTGTTTTTACTTCCAGGTTAAGCATAAAGTCAAATTTCCAGTTTAGAAAAGCCTGAAAATTTGGTTTGGTCGCGTAGCAAAGCGAAGCGACCAAACCAAATTTTCTGGGCATTCTATAAACTCGAAATGTTACTTCATGCGCCACGTGTATACATCACTGATTTATAATGAAGTTCAAAATATTTACAACTTCACAAAAGTTCAGTGTTTTATACGCGTGGCGCATGAAGTAAAATTTCGAGTTTAGCAAAGCCACGTGAAAATTTGTCTCGGGTCGCTGCGCCACCCTCGACAAATTTTCTACGCGGGGCTTTTCTAAACTCGAAATTTTACTTCATGCTTAGTCTGGGAGTGGAAAACACCCGTTTAAGCTTTAAACTGAAGTTTTTCAAAAACAACGAATGTCGGAAAATTTACAGCGTATGCGTATGTAACTTACGATACATTTTTTTAATTAATATAATTATTATAGGTAACAAAGAAACGTCGATAATTCAGAAACTCGCTTTTTTTTTAATATTTATAAAAAAAAAACAATCTTAAAAATATACACATCTAATAGTTATATTTCAAACTTTACCTTATAAGAATATTGTGAATTTTGAAATAATATGCAACATATTTATAATTTTGTATAGGAATGTATGAATAATTACAAAATAGATTCGGTTAAATGAGCATAGTTGTGCAGGTTTATGTTCATACTTCCATTTAGGAAATAATAAAATTTCTTCTCGTTACAACAATATAATTATATTCCTTTCTTAATAACTTTAGATAATTATAAGAAAACAAGACGTTTTGTTGATTATCTGCGTTTTTTTTTCGTAAGAAAACAAATTATTAGCACTTAAAAAAACTAGGTTTAATCATTTTCAAACAACAATTTACCAGATAAAATTCTACTGAAATATTAATTAAGTTTAATTTTATTTGATAAATTGTAAAAAATCGGAATTTTCAAAGTTTTTAAATATTGGTAAATAATGTTGAAGTGATCAATGTTTATTACTCAATGAACAGAAATGAAATCCATCGCCTAGATGTGGAATAGCTGCCTTAAAAACTAGAACGTGACTATTTTTGGTGGGATTCAGTTTAAACATTTGTAAAAAATCAGTTTTTCCACCTTCTTATTTCACTTTAAAATATTGGTCATTTATTAAGAATTCAAAGCGTTTCCTTAGAGTTTTCAAGCTTCAACAGAACACTTGGAATCAATTCAACAGATCAACGACACACTATTATTGTTTAATTTCATGGCAATTATTATTTTCGTGGAAATTGTCATTTTTATTTTATTATTTTTCGGGTTTTTGTTATTGCAAACAAATTAATCGTAGCATGAATGCATGCTCCCAATAAATTAAATTTGATTTTTTTCAATTCCAAACAAAGTTCTTTCATTTCTTAATATTTTTTTAAATTTTATTGAATTAGGTGCATTGTTGAATTTTGGAAGAAGACGTGTTCTGCATTTCGATGAAATACTTACATATCAGTCAACTTTGAACAACTGTAATTTCGTTGTCAATTATTTTGTTCCCTATGCTGGTACAAAGTTTATTCATTTTTTAACGTTAATTAATGACAATTTGTTAATTTTTTTTAAATATAAATCACACATATTCTGCACGTATTTGAGTTAACTTTGAGTAACTGTAATTTCCCTAAGTCAATCAATTTTGTTTTCATTAGCGTCAGAATAAAATTTATTCATTTCTCAACAAAAGAATTGATTTTCTATTAAAATTTGGCGATTTTTTTATTTTTGCCATTTTGTTTAAATCACAAATTTATTTTTAGCAGTTTTTAAAATGGTAGGGACATTAGGTCTATTCGTTTGTACTGCACTAAGTTGAACTGAGTTCAAGTTTGTGACGTCACAGTTCAAATTAGTGTAACTTCCCATTCACAATTGCAGGCGTCCAGTTCATGTAACGAACAGATTCAGTGCAAAAAGTGTAAAAAGTGCTGCACTAGTTCATATAATAAAGAGACCTATAGACTATTCCAGTGTTTGTAGACTACCCCTAAATGTTGAAAAATAACAATATTTGTAAATTAAAGAAAACTAGCATCGAAAATATTTAGAGGCCTCAAAACTGAATTGCGCCTATGAATTCTAACGTGCGAAATCCAGCAATTTTTCAATTGTTTTCTAAACCAAAATCTGAAATTTGAGCACTGGATCTTGAAGTACTAAGCTGAGTAGTAGGCGACAAAATCGCCGGCCCCAGCCGTTCATACAATTCGTTCAATTGCAATGAAGCCATATGATGAGCCAAACAAACGCGCTTTATATGAATAATTTAAGAAATTATTATACAATGATCCACATTAGAAGTAAATTAAATTTCAATGTAAATGTATGTATTATAAATTGGAAGGCATTTATCCGACCCAGCAAGAATTGAATCAACATTTACCGGAATTCGTTTATGTACTAAACATAAATCCAGTAATGCAATTATATTTACACAATGTATTTGGAAATATTTTAACGATGCCATTCTTTATTGACTATCAATAACAGAATTAATGAACAGTCCGCAATAGAAAATCACATTCGCATCTCAAGGACGGGAGCCGGAAGCCGTTATCCCGCGCGCGACTAATGCCGTACGCGAAATTCTACATATCAAACGTAATTTCTATTCACATGTTTTTGGAAATTGTAGTATATTTCTAAGATATTACCAAAATGGCACGATGCTGCTCTCTATTTATTAAAAGCATATTCAAAAAGTACATTGCTCTTATTGAGATTTCTAAGCAATGATTAATTTTATTTATCATGTATTTTAGATCTATAAATTTAATGCAATATGTGTATAATATTTACTTCAATAATTTAAAGTAATATGAAAAATAATATTGTTATCTATGTAAATATTCCATGAATTTATAAGATCATTTGGCAGTGTTTTATTATTTGATTTATATTTAATTCAGGAAACGTATTTTTTAGAAATTTATCCGTAAAGCTTAAATGTACAATTTGCATAAGTTTCAAAGCTATATTTTGATTATTGTGGAAAACTAATCTTTGTTCGTTCTTATGGCCAAATAACATGTAAATTTCCGACCTTAAGAAAAGTCAAATTCCGTTGTAATTATGAAGTTTGTCGGATGGTAAAATCTAGTAGTTACTTTTCTGCCCCAAAATAAAAACAAAATGGAGGAAACGGACAAATTCGTTGATATGTCTTCTTAAAAATACAATCAGTCATAGTAAATGCCTAACCTAGATGCATTGGTCTTCTTACAGCTTTAACACAAGCGTAGCATAATTAAATATTGTATTATTACAGCTTTATTTCGCGAAAAAAACAAAACAAAATATTTTCAACGTGAAATTCTGCTTATACTGTTTACAACCTTGAAGTTTTAGTTCACGCTTTTGATAATTTAGCTGATAAGAACAAATATGCTTATTAAAACATGTCATAATGGGCAAGCCCTATACATTTCTGTCCCCGGCGGATCCACCAAAAGTACGTTGAATTTCAACTGTGCAGAGTATACGTATCTCGATGAATAAATACATTGTAAATTTTCAGGCAATATTTGCTTTTGAAAATATTAATTTGAAATTTCTAATAAGCGTATCCGCTCCTTGATTTCGATTGGTCGCGTAGTGAAGCAAAACGACCACCGTAAATGTTCAGACCTCCATTTACCTAGCCCTCCCACTTCATTTTTTTTTTAAACAATGTAGTATAATGCACTCTTTATGCACTTTTTATTACCGTAAAAAACTTGTTTTGCACCCCTTTGGTTTAACTAAATTAAAAAAAAAACGATGCCTAAATTATGCACTTTCGAAAGGTGTTAATGACAATTTTTGCACCAACCCCAATTTCGAGAAAAAAAGTATTTTCGATATTTTTGCCGTTTGCAGAATAACATTTGTTTATAAAATGGTTCATGATTGATATAGTTTTAAATGTTAAATTTCCCTGACTTTTTCTTGACTCTTTCCTGATTCGAGATTTTTATCCCCTTAAAGTAATTTCATATAACCAAACCAAATATAAGGAAGAAAATGGTGATGTATTCATAATAGCATTTTCCCGTTAAAGATATGATGATTCAAATGTCAAGAATATTGAGAAGTTGCTTAAGCTAGATTTATTCTACTTTTATTATTATTATTCCAAAACTATTCACAAAAAAAGTAATTATTGCATTTTTTCGCTACAACTTGCTAAATATTGATCACCATCACATCTAAACGTTATATATTTTTAACTTATTTGCGAATCAGTAGTTTATACTCGAAATTTTATTTCATGCTTAGCCGGGGATTGGAAGACACTCTTTACTTTAAATTGTGTCACTACTATAAAAATGTGTATCGTAACTATCGCAAAGTAAAACAATGACATGATGATCTCATTATAGTTTAATTCAAACTCGTGTCAAGTTGGCACGATTGGTTATATGTCGGCTTGCGCCGACTTATGTCAACCGTTATTATAGTTCAAATGTCGGCTACCGCCAACTTATGTCAAGTTGACATACTTTTGACGATTTTCTCAATTTTAAAGTTTCAGGATTTTCATCAATTTTCACGAACATTGTAAATTTATGTTATGTTAACTGTCATTATAGTTCAAATGTCGGTTACCGCTGACTTATGTCAACTGTTATTATAGTCCAAATGTCGTCTGGCGCCTACTTGTATGTTAACTGTCATTATAGTCCAAATGTCGGCTGCCGACTTATGTCAAATTGACATACTTTTGATGATTTTCTCAATTTTAAAGTTTCAGGATTTACATCAATTTTCACGAACATTATAGATTTATGTTATTTGAATAATCTACCAATTTTTATACAATTTTTACTTTCCCCATATGAGTCTTTCCACGTCAAGCGGGTTACCTTTCAGACATCATGCTTTCCAATTTCTCTGATTATTTTCTTACGGATTCTACGACAAAAATAAACGAGGGAAACTATTTTTAAAAATGTTATCTTCTGTATTTTAAACATTACGATTTTTTTAAAAATACGTAAAAGAGCAAAAAATCGGAAAACTGGTCTCATATAAATATTAATATCATCGGTCGCATTTATTATACAACCCCATTAAAGACTCATTGTAAACTTTGTATAAATAAAATTCTGAATAACTTCTTGATTTTCAAAAAAGTGTGTTTATTTTCACAACAATTGTTTCGCAAATGTATTGCTTCTTCAGGTGAATGGAAGAATTTTATTCAACAGGTCAAATCATAAGGAATACTTTTTTTCTGCAAGATCATTCAATTTTACGTATTTTTTGTCTCTTATAAAATTTTGTTATTTTCCCCACAAAAAAATATTTTTATTTGTCAAAATAAAGTAATAAAATTATGAACAATATTTTCCTTCTCAAAACAAGTAACAAAGTAGAAATAAAGATAGGTACCTAACAATAAACACAAATTTATTAGTTTCACAACAAATGTTCAAACTGATTGCCATTTTCAGCAATACAACAATTTACACGTCGCAAAAATTAAAATGGACACGTTGTAAAACACCAACATTGTTTTTAACTGTTTGAAACGCATTCTGTATTCGCGCCCATAATTCGTCGTGCGTATTTATGGGCTTACCATAAACAATAGATTTAATAGTTCCCCACAAAAAAAAGTCCATTGGGGTGATATCCGGGGAACGTGGAAGCCAAGGCACTGGTGCGTCATTGCCTCTCCCAATCCATTTACCGGGATACTTTTGGTTTAAAAAAGTACGCACTGGTAAAGTGAAATGAGGTGGAGCCCCATCATGCATAAACCACATATCACGCCTAAGTAAAAGCGGCACATCCTCCAGTAAGACTGGCAATTCCTGAAGATGTTGTAAGTACTGTTCTCCGTTTATATTTTGTGGTAAAATTACTGGTCCTACAATAATATCATTTACTATACCGGCCCAAACATTTATTTTAAATTGCCGTTGGAAATGCATGGTTTTAGTTGCATGTGGATTATCTTCGGAATAAACATGCTCATTTTTAAGATTTGTTATCGGGGTAAAACACGCTTCGTCTGTAAACAAAATTGTCTTGGCGAAATTCAAATTGTCAATTTGGTTATTAACAATAAATTGGCAAAACTGAAGTCGCTTATCGTGATCCTGAGGCATTAGCTCTTGAACTTTCTGAATGTGATATGGGTATAGCAGTTGCTCTTTAAACACCTTATTTACAACATTTTTAGATACGCCTAGTTCAGCACCTAAACGCCGGGTACTTTTAGATGGATCTTCATCTATCCATTCTAAAATCTCTTCTTCAACATCCACAGTTCGTACAGTGCGTCTTCTACCACAATCCCTCTAAACTAAAACAATATCAGTTAATTCATTAATTGAGTACATGACTGACGTTGTCACAAAATCACCGATAACTGAATTTCACAGGTGTCTCAATTTCTAAAATTGAATGATCTTGCAGAAAAAAGTATTCCTTATGATTTGACCTGTCGAATAAATAGATTTAGGTATATATATATAAATATATAACTGGCTTGAGTTTTTTGGGCTGCTTTCTCGCGTTGGTTGATTTATTTGCGCTCTACGTTTCGGCAGCATCACTTCTGCCATCCTCAGGAGCTTTTTTGTATACTGAGTGATAGATGTCACGTTCACTGTCAGTACATTTGTTTTGTAAACTAGGGACTTGTAGTCTAGATCTGCTGCGTGTTATTGGTCCACTCGATGTAAAAGGTGCTAAAATTTCTTGATTTGTGTCCGATGTATCTGTATAAATATATATATATATATATTTATATATATATATATATATATAAATATATATATATATTTATATATATATAAATATATATATATATATATATATATATATATATATATATAAAATTGTATATATATATATATATATATATAAAATTGTATATATATATATATATATATAAAATTGTATATATATATATATTATATATATATATATAAAATTGTATATATATATATATATATATATATATATAAAATTGTATATATATATATATATATATATATAAAATTGTATATATATATATATATATATATATATATATATATATATATATATATATATATATATATATATATATATATAAATATATATATATATATATATAAATATATATATATATATATATAAATATATATATATATAAATCAATATATATATATATAAATATATATATATATATATATATATATATATATATATATATATATATATATATATATATATATATAAATATATATATATATATATATATATATAAATATATATATATATATATATATATATATAAATATATATATATATATATAAAATTGTATATATATATATATATATATAAATATATATATATATATATATATATATATATATAAATATATATATATATATATATATATAAATATATATATATATATAAAATTGTATATATATATATATATATAAATATATATATATATAAATATATATATATATATATATATATATATATATATATATATAAAATTGTATATATATATATATATATATATATATATATATACAGGGTGTCCCATTAGTGCGGTCTCGGAAGATATCTCAGCTCTCGTTAAAGATAGAAAAAAAATGTTTTCACCAAATTTGCTTGATTTTAAGAGCTGCATAACCTAAAATTATTTTCAAATATACAGGGTGTCCCATTATTCCATACTTAATACCAACTTTGTTATTTTAAAGGGAACACCCTATATATTATTTTTTTATTTGATCCGCCTTTAAATAACCTACACAAAGATATATCATTATTGGCACTTTAGGTTATTTGTTACTTCAGAAAAAAATATTTTTTGAAAATTTTGGCAGTTTTAGTACTTTACTTAAAAATTCACTGTGTCCTTATTTTTTAAGATATCAGTCTGTAATTTTACACACATATGCAGTAAAATGCTCTATCCATTGACTATAACATATTATAATATTACTTATAAAACCTAATAAAAAACTACCTTCTAATATTTAATATTTAAAATGTACATAACTTCATTTTCTTAAATGGGACACCCTATATTTCTTTACTTTATCTGATCCGAAATGAAAAATGCTTTATTTTTTGTATACCCTATATTTGACAGAAAAATGTTAATATCTCCAAAACTAATGAAAATAGATAAAGGGTATGATATACAAGAAATAAAGCATTTTTTATTGCGGATTTGATAAAATAAAAAAATATAGGATGTCCCATTTAAAAAAATGAAGTAATGTACATTTTAAATATTAAATATTCGAGGGTAGTTTTTTACTAGGTTTTATAAGTAATATTAAAATATGTTATAGTCAATGGATAGAGCATTCTTTACTGCATATGTGTGTAAAATTTCAGACTGGTATCTTAAAAAATAAGAACACAGTGAATTTTTAAGTAAAGTACTAAAACTGCCAAAATTTTCAAAAAATATTTTTTTTTTAAGTAACGAATTACCTAAAGTGCCGATAATGATATATCTTTGTATAGGTTATTTAAAGGCGGATCAAATAAAAAAATAATATATAGGGTGTTTCATTTAAAATAACAAAGTTGGTATTAAGTATGGAATAATGGGACACCCTGTATATTTGAAAATAATTTTAGGTTATGCAGCTCTTAAAATCAAGCAAATTTCGTGAAAACATTTTTTTTCTATCTTTAACGAGAGCTGAGATATCTTCCGAGACCGCACTAATGGGACACCCTGTATATAAAATTGTATATATATATATATATATATATATATATATATATATATATATATATATATATATATATATATATATATATATATATATATATATATATATATAAAATTGTATATATATATATATATATATATATATATATATATAAAATTGTATATATATATATATATATATATATATATATATCTATAAATATATATATATATATATATATATATATATATTTATAGATATATATATATATATATATATATATATATATATATATATCTATAAACATATATATATATATATATATCTATAAATATATATATATATATATATATATATAAATATATATATATATATATATATATAAATATATATATATATAAATATATATATATATATATATAAATATATATATATAAATATATATATATTTAAATATATATATAAATATATATACATATATAAATATATATATATATATATATATATATATATATATAGTTATGTAATGGTATCCACATACCAAAATGCTGAGAAGACAGTTCCCAGGAATGATGCGCCTTATCGCAGGCACGTTCCAGAGCGTCCCATTCTTCATCATGGACAATTATCTCATGCATGAATCAATTACAATCGTACTTTCGTTCGGAAAGCATCTCCGTGTCCTTTATCGTTATAACCGTTGCGACAAATGAAATACCTTTGTAACTCAATTAATTAAGTGAAATAAAAATTTTTAAAAAATTAAAATTTCAAATCGTGAAATTTAACTGGCGCTGCGAACAGGATATTCGCGACTGAACTGTTAATCAATCGACGGGATTGACCCACGAAAAGTGATTTCTATCCCTGGTGAAAGACAGTAACAGGTGGCTTTCAAGTCTTTGTGCGAGAATCCAACGAAGAGGAAAGAAGATACATCTAGGGAAATACACACCACACGATGCAGATCCTAGTGCTGTAAGTCCTTTGTTTTCTTCCATCCCAAAAGTGTAATTGTTTCAAAAAAAAAAAAAAAATAATAATAATAATCAATTCAATTTTATTTAATGTCCGATACCGACATTGAAATAATTGCTGACGATTTAGATACGTTAGAAAATTCAACACCTAGATATAAGATAAAACCAAGTATTTTAGGCAACGTTAGATTTAGTCCGATTCCGCAAAATCCAAAAATGACTAATACAAATTCAAGTGTAAATTCAAGTAATCTAATTACTGACAAAAACGAAATTTCATTATTAATGAACGCGATTCCAGAATATTACCCAGGCCAAAATTTATCAATTTTTATAACCGAAGTTGATAATTTGCACAAACATTTAGAATGCAGATTATCACCCGATTTAGCTTATGCAGTTAGTTTTTCTCTCAGATCAAAAATAAAAGGAGATGCTAGAGATTTTATCGCTTATCAAAACGCATTTGAATGGAACGCCATTCGTAGTGCTTTATTAAGAAAATACGGTGATCAAAGAAGCGAAGAAATTCTAGAATCTTCATTGAGACAGTGTATTCAACAAAAAAATGAAACCTACTTAGATTATTACAGTAGATTATTAAAAGCTTATAATGACTTAATGCAACATATTTCTTTACACATAACAGATCCAAGTTATTTAAATTACAAGAAAACTGATTACGATAAATTAACATTAAAAACTTTTCAAATAGGTTTGTTAGAGCCATACAGAAGCTATTTAAGTAATTTTCAATTAAATACCATCGAACAGTGTTTAAATAAATGTACATTCTTCGATAATCAAAAACAAGAATGGGAATATTGCGAATTCATCCGAAAGTCCAATGACAACAGAAAAAATCCTAAATTCACCAATTCTCAAAATCAATCACAATTGACCAGATTTAACCAAAATCAATACAATAATTTTTCACAACCACGATTTTCTCAAAACCCACATTACCGAAATTTTCAACATCAATTTTCTCAACCGAGACCCGTTCAACAACAAAATTTTCCAAATCAATCGTACGTAAAACCAAACGTATTTGCGCCACGAGCGGCACAACCAAATATTTATCCTACAAATAAACAAGTTTTTGGAACTCAAGCTTCCTCAGGAATGTCTAGACTGAATAAACCAACACCAATGTCTGTTCAATCTAGAGTAAGAACTAATCAAGTACCAAATTATTCAAATCAAAGACAAAATATAAACTATTCAGCTCTTTATAATGTAGAAACTGACTCTGTTTCCCCAGTTTACCCAGTTTCTCCAGGGTCCCAACTCTCTCAAGATTATGAATCAGTCCAACAATTTTCAGATACTGATAATTTTGCAGATCAAACAGAAATGTACGAGTATGAGATTAACGAAAATGATAATGACGAACAAAATTTTGAAAATTTTCCTATAACAGCCTCACCGAAATCAGGAACATAGATCTAAATTCAATCAAAATAAAATCAAAATTACCATTCATTTATTTGCCCAATTTAGATTTAACAATTCTAGTAGATAGCGGAGCAACAAATTCCGTTATAAATTCAAAACTTGCATACGAGAAATTCTCTCAATATTTGTATCAAAAACCGTTTACAGTTTCCGGTTTAGGAAATCAAATTCATTGCCAAGATAATTTAAAATTTCCAATTCTTAAAGAATTAGGTATACCAGCCGATATTCATTTACATGTCGTTGACTGGCACTCAAAATTTGACGCATTAATAGGTACGTCCGACTTAGAAAAATTAAACGCGACAATTAATTACAAAACAAACACTTTAGAATTGTGCGACATAAAAATTCCTTTTTATTTAGAACTGAATAAAAAATCAATTTCTCCTCACAAAATTAATAAAAGCAATCATGTAAAAATTCCAGTGACAATAGATAATGGTGAAGTCATCATACCGCAAATAAAAATATCAGCAGATTATTGCATACCCGAATGCATTGCAATTTCGAAAAATGGTTATTGCATGTTACCATTTGACGAGAATTTAGATGTAGATTTAAATTGTTCAGAACGAATTATTAATTCCCAAGTAGAAGACCCAATTGAATATGCCAAAACACTAGAAAATTTGCGATCATCATTAACTGAACAAAATGAATGCGACAATACTGTACATTCAACTGATGAAGACAACGGTAAAACCATTCCAATTTCAGAAAGATCTTTAAATATATTTCCTAATCGAATATATTTTAATACCGGCGAAACATATAAAAACCGTTTTACTAAACCCTTTAATAGAAATACTTATAAAGTAACCATTTCCAAAAATTCAATTGATCAAGATTTATTAACTTTCATGAAAGACACATTAAAACCAAATTCAAGTTATGGAATATATTTTACTGACAATAATCTCAGACGTCCTTTTGAAACCCTTTGCAAACAACATTTTAACAATTCAATAAAATTATTCATTACCAATAAAATCACCAGTGACGTAACTGATAACGAATTACAAAAAGAAATTGTTACAGAATACCACGATTCAAATCATAATGGTATAACCGAAACTTACAACAACCTCAAAGACAAATATTTCTGGCCAAATATGAAACAAACTATTACAGATTTAATCAATAAATGTGACTTATGTTTACAGTCAAAATATGAGAGACATCCGTATAAATTAAAATTTGACGGACCGTTATTAGCAAAGAGACCTCTAGAAGTGTTACACATGGACACGTTTTCCTTTCAAAATTCCAAATTTTTGACGATTATTGATTTATTTTCAAGATATGGACAATCATACTGGATAAAAGACGGTACCAGCTTGACTGTTTTAAATAAATTAAGACACTATTTCGCTCACCATAATATTCCACAAAAAATAGTTTGTGATGCGGGGCGTGAATTTCAAAATAATACCTTCAAAGAATTTTGTAAAATGAACAAAATTGAACTTCATTTCACAACAGTGAATAACCCGAGTTCTAATTCCCCAATAGAGAGATTTCACTCAACCATTATAGAAAAATTAAGAATACTAAAACTGAAAAATCCCAATGAAGTTCCATCAAATTTAATGATTTCAGCGGTTTCGATTTACAATCAATCAATACATTCTTCTACCGGATTTTCACCCTTTTACTTACTATACGGCCCTTACGAGAGAACTCCAGAATTCGATTTAGACATGACTGTATTCGAACAGTATAATGAAAAAAGAAAACAAGAAATTCTACCATTCTATGATCAAGTATACCTCAAAAACAAGCAATTAGCCGAAAACATTTTAGAAAAACGTAACGAAACCCGCGTTGATCCGCCTAACGTAGAAAATCGCGAAGTTTATGTAAATAGGAAAAAACCCAGTAAAGCTAATCCTATATACGACAAGGTAATTGTTGAGAAACAAGAATCGAATAAAATTTTTGGAAAAACTCAAAAATCAAGAAATACCACAGCTAACATTAAAAAGGTTAAGAAACTAAGAAAAACAACTTCTTTACAGGTTCCCGATACTGGCGGTGACGATCCTCCAGATTCACCACAACCAGGCCCTTCAGGTCAAACCCATTAAAAA
The DNA here is from genome assembly GCA_932526585.2 of Philonthus cognatus. Taxonomy (NCBI): domain Eukaryota; kingdom Metazoa; phylum Arthropoda; class Insecta; order Coleoptera; family Staphylinidae; genus Philonthus; species Philonthus cognatus. The sequence goes on along the minus strand of OW052241.1, from coordinate 62,770,926 downwards.
CAACGGCTATTTTCAAGAAATCATAGGCCCAGTAAAAGTAATGGACCACTACCATAATTTTCTATTTTTCGTAAATACATCAAAATTAGAAATAGGATTCAAACAGCTATTAGCAAACACTGAAACTCTAAAGAAAGATGCTTCAATAGATAAACTAACATACCAAATTTATAAACAACTTGCTTTAAATTGCAGAAATATTGAACTATTACTGAGAAAATTAAGTTATAAATCAAAACGAGCATTGGCTAATATTCTAGGAAAAACCATCAAATTCATTACAGGAAATCTCGACGACGACGACTTGCAAAATATTAATGAAAATTTACAGAAATTACATAATAATCAAAATTCCGAAATGAAACAAATAAATAAACTAACAACTTTCGCAAATCATTTATCAAAAAGATATTCATGTGATTTAGAAATCTTAATGTCAAATTTAAACAAAACAAAACATTTTATTGAAGGTTTAACGTTTATCGAAGATACAAGAACATTATTACAAAACGAAGTTTATCATTCAGAACATTTAATAAAAACGTTAGAATTGCTTGAACGCGCAATCAGCTTGTGATGGAAAGGAATTCCAGATTTAGAACTTTTTACGATAGATGAACTTATAACTGTTCAAAATTACTTGACGAAAATCTATAATCCAAAGCAATTGTTGCCAATTGAAACGACTCAATTATTAAACATTTTAGAGTTATCAAAACTTATGGTAATAGGAACAAAAGAAACAATTACATTCCTTCTCAAAATACCCATTTTAAAACCAATTTCCGCAAATTATTCTCAAATCTACCCGATTCCGAATTATCAAGATATCGTTATTGTCCCACCAAAACCATTTCTAATCGAGATGAACAACTTAAAATACTGGACTAACGAAGATTGCCAGAGTTTCCACATCATCACCTTGTGTCTGCAACAACCGACCCAAGAGGATTGTAATTTATTGAATGCCAACAAATGCAAAACAATAAAAATTGCTAACGATTACCAAATTACATCTGTACTGCGTAATAGACAATTACTAGTACTATCAAAGAGAAAACTTGAAATAATTGAAGATTGTCAAGGACAACTAGATAGAACATTTATACAAGGACCAAATTTAATCAGTTCACAATGCCGAATAATATTGGAAAAATCCACATATGTCAACACTACACCTACGTACGAGTTAACATTGTACCACATTTCAAATGAAACATTGAAGTTTTATCAAGAAGCAAAACTTCAACTGCGACATCTCAAAGATCCAACCATTCTTCAACAAGAGGCTGAAGAACTCAAGAATCAACCACTACATTTGGAACCACTGGTTCACATAATTCATTATGGATTTACCGGCCTTGTATTATTGTTAATAATACTTGCCACGGCCATCATTATCAAATTCAGGACACGCATTATCGACCTTTTCTGCCATCCAAGAAAAATCATTCGCATCAAGATGGTCGATCCAAATCAAGAAGACACCCCCGCATTGCCGAATTGAACGAGGTCGTTCAAACCTAAGGAGGGAGGAGTTATGTAATGGTATCCACATACCAAAATGCTGAGAAGACAGTTCCCAGGAATGATGCGCCTTATCGCAGGCACGTTCCAGAGCGTCCCATTCTTCATCATGGACAATTATCTCATGCATGAATCAATTACAATCGTACTTTCGTTCGGAAAGCATCTCCGTGTCCTTTATCGTTATAACCGTTGCGACAAATGAAATACCTTTGTAACTCAATTAATTAAGTGAAATAAAAACTTTTAAAAAATTAAAATTTCAAATCGTGAAATTTAACTATATATATATATATATATATATATATATATATATATATATATATATATATATATATATATATATATATATATATATATATATATATATATATATATATATATATATATATATATATATATATATATATATACATATATAGTTCTAAGATTTCTAATTTCACTTTAAACTTTCATTCACCTGAAGAAGCAATACATTTGCGAAACAATTGTTGTGAAAATAAACACACTTTTTTGAAAATCAAAAAGTTATTCAGAATTTTATTTATACAAAGTGAATATGGATTTTCAACACCTCAACGCCTTATCAATCAACTCATTGTAAAGCTTATGAAACATAGACTTATTATGCAATAAATTGATTTTTGTAATAACCAATATTATAATCGTTATAAACAATTATATTATTTAAATAATTTTGGCATTATGAAAAGTGCACTTTAATATTTTGAAAAAAAATACGACCATTTTTCTTGATACATTCTTTACAAAAGTATAAAGTTTCAAGGTGGTGCTTTGACGGCTTCTTTTTTTAAAAAGCAATATATTGATAATTGACGGCGCACGGTGTATACCAATACGAATGACTAAAACTCGTAACGGGTTTGTTAGCTCCGCCACACATTTTTTTTTATGTTTCATTGTGTTGATGTTACTTTATTATGTTTATTGCATTCAGCCAATCTCCAAAAAAGAAGTTATTGCTAAAATATATTCGAAGGCAGAAATAAATAAGTGACGGATAAAAATAAATAAGTGACGGATAAAAGTTTAATCTTAGTTACATACCTCTAAGGTACAGTTTTAACAATAAAACTAAGGTACACTTTTAACAATAAAATATTACCTTAAAGATAAGTAACATTAACAATTTACTTATGAATAAAAAATAAATATAAATATAAATAAAGTAAGACATGCAGCAGTTTGTGTTTTAAATACATAATGTTAGACATTTCTTCCCTTTATCAAGGAAAGATTTGTGGAAAATACATTTAAAGAATAGTTTTCTATCAAAATATAAAACCCTTCTTTGTTTATTTCTTTGGAAACATTTATAGTAAGTAAGTATTTATTGGTGATCATAACAATATTGTTTTGCACAGGTCAGGGGTATATACACGGAGTTTTTCTTTTTTAAGTATACATATCCCAAATATACTGTAAATCTTTAGATATTTGTTGTTTTTTTAAAATTTATGTTGAAGCTTTAAACGAGTGTTTTCCACTCCCAGGCTAAGCGTGAGGTAAAATTTCGAGTTTAGAAAAACCTGAAAATTTGGTTTGGTCTAAATTTTCCTACGAACTATTGACAATTTTATTTCATTTTAAACACAAAAATAATAAGTATTCTATATTAGATAATGAAGTAATTTGACATTTATATCAAAAATTGATATTCTCGGCTTATTACTCTCTCTTTATTATCTCTTTATTATAGTGAGATAATTTGCTTTAATAATTAAAGACTTTTTAAAACATTACCTGAAAATTGACATCGTATACATCGGGATATGTATACTAAAAAGAAAAACTCCCTATACATATCACACTGTATTGAACTCAGATAATTCATTAGTTGATCAACACTTTTCTTTATTTTAATGTTTATCATTGTTGTATTATTCCAGTACTTAGAAACAATATTGCAATATAATTTTATGAAACATTAAAATTTTATGTGTGATTTTCTGAAATCTTAATCGCAGCTGTTTTATAAGTAATAATTTTCCGCAGAGTAATTTCGCTTTGGTGTGTAATGCAATTACGGCGCATTTATTCTTCGATTACGCCTTGTGTTCATGGTGTTAATGAAGCTGATAACTTTCTTATTGATCGACTATCGTCATTGCAGATTATAAATACCACGAATGCGAATATTTTTCCACTGAATAATTACTAAAAATATGAATACGCGCACAATAAATAACGTGTGTACATCTTTAATTTAAAGTATACTTGTTCATAGAAAGCGTAATGAGTATTTAAAACGAATAAAGATTTATATAAATAAAAACAAAGTTATGAAATAAGGACAGTAATTATAATATAAGGATACACAGGTTTGCTCAAAATAAAGGAACAGATTTTAAACATTTATTTCTTCCAAACTACAAAAGATAGAAACACAATTCCAACGTTCCTGGAAAGAGAAAAGTTCATTTTTTTATGCATTTAAAATGAGCTAGTTTTGCTAATTGCAGCACACAAAGTCCTTTTTCTTGCTGTATCGCTATTTTACTACAGACAATCAAAATGACAAGCCACAGCGCCAATGCGGCCGTCGTTGGAACTTCTGCCTGGACTGTTAAAATTTTAAACTTGTGTCTGTCCAGCAACGTTGGAATTATAGTTCTACCTTTTGTAGTTTGGAAGATATACATGTTTGAAATTTGTTGATTCTATTTGAATAGCCCTGTAAATTGAACCAGAAAATCGTTTATTCAGTTTTCAATCAAGTGAAAACTAATGAAACTTCTCAAACTTTTCAGTGAATTTATTTTTAAACACAGTACCAATTTGAATGACTAAAAAAGACTAATGCCCGTTTGCACCCAAGTCGCTTAACTTAATCAGTGATTAGTACTTTTTAAAAACACAACAATTGTATTTACAAATTATTTACACAATTGCATATTGATATAAGAGACATGTTTGGAAATCTTTCAAATTTATAACATTCTTATGTTCTAGAAATTTGACTAAAACAGATGTTTAATCAATGATTAGTGGATGATTAAAGCTATTCGGTCGGGGTGCAAATAGACTTAATTCTGTTTTTATTTTACTGCGAAAATTAACATATCAACCAATTTTATCAATATATCCATATTCAATTAATGTCTTATTTTGAAAGAGAAAAGTGAGGATACATTTTTAAATATAATTATGGTAAATTTAATTTAAACAGTTAGTAATGTCAATTTATGTTCATATTTATAATTATATTTTGGTTTATTACACTCAGTATTTAACCCTTTCGGCCCTGACAGCATTTGCCACTACTCAAATTTGGTAAACATACTATGAATTTTTCTTTTAAATATACATACATGTATGCATGAGCTGTAACTTTTGCGATAATCGTTTGTTTTTTCAAATAGTGTAATTTTAAGTTTTAAACAAGTGTTTTCCACTCCCAGATTAAGCATGAAGTAAAATTTCCAGTTTAGAAAAGCCTAAAAATTTGGTATTGTTGCGTAGCGCGGAGCGACCAAACCAAATTTTCAGGCTTTTCTAAACTTGAAATTTTACTTCATGCGCCACGCGTATAAAACACTGATTTTAGGTGAAGTTAAAAATATTCTACTAAAGCAGAACGTGTATTCTGAACATCACATTACATCAGTATTTAGTACGCGTGGCGCATGAAGTAAAATTTCGAGTTTAGAAAAGCCTGAAAATTTGATTTGGTCGCTCGGCGCTTCGCGCTACGCGACCAAACCAAATTTTCAGGCTTTTCTAAACTCGAAATTTTACTTCATGCTTAATCTGGGAGTGGAAAACACTCGTTTAAAAGTTCAATTTGAAATATTTGTATAATCAACGAATATCTAAAGATTTACAGCGTGTACAGTATATTGAGATATGTATACTTAAAAGAAAAACTCTCCGTATATCTGAAAAATTCCAGGGCTGAAATGGTTAATTTACTACGTAGTTTATTTATTTATACAATGCAAATATTAATAATATCTTTCTAACCATACAAAAAAACACGTACATAATAGTAATACACGAGAAAAAAAGGAAACTTCGAAGCGAATTTACGTTAATGTAGTGGAGGCGTACGAGTTCTGGTATTTGTGTAAGTATTAAAGTTTGGAGAACTTTGCTTCTTGCTAAATTGCACTTTAAAAACTCCGGAAGTAAACCAGACGTTCGTTTGGATATTTTCTCCCGCGCTCGGACTTGGTTTATAATTTTAATTAAAATAATTCCGATTTTGAATCCATTAAGAAATTACAAAACCGCCGCAACGGCTTAACTAAACGCGACAGATGCCGAAACGACCGAGAAAAGATGTCACTTTGTTTAAACTAGATACAGGAAACTTATCTTGAAATGTTGAATAAAGTTTTGAAAATAGTTAGGTAATTAAGTGCAGGTATTTATGTGGAACAAACCACGGTGTTTAATGTTTACCCAATTGTTTAAACATGTTTTAGTAAGTGTTAAGTGAGGAATTAGTTCAGGAGTTAAGAACATGATATTAAGTCTGCGTTAATACCATATATATAAAATACGAATAAATTAAAGAATGCAAGGCCTTTAAGAGAAAATTTGAGGCCTGAAGTAACTAATGTCTTATCGATGTTTTATACGCCTGTCGCGTGGAGTAAAGCCTGAAAATTTGTGTTTGCGGGCACTTCGCTTCGCCCGACAAATCCCACATTTTCAGGCTTTTCTAAACTGTTTTACTGCATGCTTAAGCTTGAGATTAACCAAGAAATGAAAAACGCTTGTTAGAATGATATTGATGACTGAAATGAAAGCATTAATTCTGTTTTGTTACGTTCAATTCACGATTTTTTTTTTCAAATTTGAGCGTTTGGGCAATTATTAATTGAAAAGTATCCTAAATGAAACCCTAATTAAGCTTTAATCTAAAGCTTAAATTATTTGAGGGATGAATTAAACAGATATTTTTTAAGAATATTTTTTTATTGCATTAGAGATTTTACTATACTTGGAAATTTGTCGAGTTCGAGCGTACACTACACTACACACCAGGGTTGTAAAAAAAACGTTTTTTTCATTTCAATTAAAACATTTTTTTTAACAAAACGTGTTTTTTTTTTCATTGAAGAAGCGTTTAAAACATTAATAATAAAAAACATGTTTAAAATATGTTTAAAACATGTTTACAACGTGTTTAAAGCAGAACATACAGGGCATTTTTCTTTTAAGTATACATATCCCGATATTTACAGCGTTTTTTAAATTTGCGGGAATTCGTTGTTTAAAAGCGGTTACTTTGAGGCTTTTAACTAGTGTTTTCCACTCCCAGACTAAGCATGAAGTAAAATTTCGAATTTAGAAAAGCCTGAAAATTTGGATTGGTCGCGTAGCGAAGCGGAGCGGCCAATCCAAATTAGGCTTTTCTAAACTCGAAATTTTACTTCATGCGCCACGCTTAAAACACTAATTTACCCTGAAGTTTAAAAAATACACACATACAACAACGATTATAGGCAACCTAATATACGTTAGAGGTATTGGGTTACCTATAATCACTGTTTTAAACAATTTGTTCAGCGCAGAATTTGACTCACGTTTTATTCACATCTACATATTGGATTATTAAAGCCATATATTTTAAACTTTGCGATATTTTAGTGTTTAATACGCGTGGCGCATAAAGTAAAATTTCGAGTTTAGAAAAGCCTAATTTGGATTGGCCGCTCCGCTTCGCTACGCGGCCAATCCAAATTTTCAGTCTTTTCTAAACTCGAAATTTTACTTCATGCTTATTCTGGGAGTGGAAAACCCTCGTTTACAGATTCAAATTGAAATCTTTTAAAAAACAACGAATGTCATAAAATATACAGTGTATCCATATGTATTCCTGAAAGAAAAATCGCTGTATTTACAAATCACATTTATGCACACACAATTGTGATATTTTATTGTAATAAAATGTTAGGTTTAATAGTGTAATTTGAAATATCTTCAACAATTTAGCTAAAATTTAAAAATGTAAACAAAAAATCTTAATAAGACTTTTCTAAACTCGAAATTTTACTTCATACACCACGCTTAAAAACATTGATGTACAGTGAAGTTTAAAAAACACAAACATATAAAATATAATTTAGCAAATTTATGATAATAAAAAAAAACCTTTTAAACAAATTTAACGTTTGAAACATGTTTAAAACAAAACCGTTTAAAACACGACGGTTGATTTTAAACATGTTTAAAACACTGTTTTAAAACAGTGTTTTAAACATAACAACCCTGCTACAACTACCAAAGAGGATAATATAATACCGCCTTCTTTGACAATACGTTTATTAAGTTAGAATATTGAGCGATATTTTAAATTAAAAATAATTTAATATTAATATGATGTTTAAATAATTAATGTTCTTAAGTGCATTTTTTTAAGTTTTACTTTCCTAATAAATATGTCAACTGTGAACGTTCACAAGAGACTCCGTTTTAAGTTAGAATAAGGCAACATATCTTAAATTAAAAGTTATGTAATTGCTAATTCATATATTAACCTAATTTCTCACTTAAGCCATGTTAAAACATTTGAGTTAGATTTAACATAAAAATGAGTGAAACGAACCAATTAGTTGTAATTAAGTTACTCTAATTCATTTCCGTGATGATTGTTGAAAAAGATTTTGTTTTGATATATTTTATTTACATCTCAATATCATTAAAATTTTTAGTTTTGTAGATTAAAAAATAGTTTCAAAGTGTTTTTTAAGAAATAAAATTCTGTTTGCCCTTTCAAATATTATACATATTTTAGTCAACTTTAAGTGTTTACAGTCAGATGCAACTTTAGTCAACGCTGGGATGTTTAACATAAATTATAAAGAGCAACACTATATTCTACTTACACAAGGCCGTAGCCAGGGGGAGATATGGGGGTTCACCCCCCCCCCCCCCCCGGAAACTTTAAAAATGTTAATTTTTTGTATGTAAAAGCGGTCCCGCAAGAGCTTATTCGGATTTTGTCACTAATTCACTGTATTTTCACTATTACTGTAATATCTGTATGACTGTTGTTTTTTTTTTTTTAATTTATAAACATTTATTTTCCCAATAACTTATACAATTATATAACAGAGTATGGTAATTAAAATAAAATAAACGCTTATTCCAAAGTATTGTAATTTAGTAGTTTCCTTGTCTCGAAGCTAACAGCTTGTAGAGACGGAGGAGACTTCATTATTATTTTTCTTATTAACTAGTAAATAAGATAACATATAAAAATCCAAGAAGAGAAAAAATAGAAAAGAAATAAGAAGAAAAATGAAAAAACAAAATTATTTTGCTAACACAGTAATATAATAATAAAATTAACCTAACTATTACGCTTCCCTTCCCAAAATTTTTAAGGCAACATCGGGATCAACATCTTTCAATAGTCTCTTCAACTTGCATTTAAATTCGTTGTAGTTATGAATGTTTTTGATATTCAATTCTTTTGTTAAGTAATTATAGACTTTGGCAGTGTAATATAATATGTCTGATCTTCCTATCGTCTTTTTAATTTTTTTATTATATGCAAAGTTATTTTCTGCAATTCTGGTCTGGTAGTTATGTATATGCATGTATAATATTGATGGGTTAGTTTTGTTTTTAAATATGTATTTTGCAATCGCAGTGATATATAGTTTATTTAGGTCCGGAACACCAGAATACTCAAACACTTTAGCACTTGGGTACCTGTATGGCTTTTTTAGCATAATTTTTAATATCAATTTTTGCGCTATTTCAACTTGGTCTCGATGTGTTTTTAAGCAGCCTCCCCATACTGATATGCCGTAGGTGATAGTAGATTGCACAAACCCATAGTATACCATCTTTAGTATGTCCCCTCTAGTCACGTTTTTTATTGTATTAAATAAGTAAACGAAGCTTCTTATTTTTTTAGTGACATGTGCCGTTTGGGAATCCCATCTTAAGTGTTGGTCAATTCGTATCCCCAGATAATCAATTGTTTGTATTCTGTTAATTCGTGAGCAATTACTGTTTTTTTCACACTGCGGTTTATGAATTATGATTTCGTTAAAACTAGGTAATGTATTCTTGTATGAGGTGAAGGAGATGCATTTGGTTTTTTCTAAATTTAAGCTAAGTAAATTGTGATCATAGACTTTTTTAAATTTGTTTATAGTTTCCGTTGCCTTATTGTACACTTCATTCCAAGTGCTCGCTACTACATGGATCATTGTGTCGTCTGCGTAGGATGTTATATGTATATTTTCCTTATCGTCACTTTTTATTAAGTCGTTGATATATATAATAAAAAGGAGGGGACCTAGCACACTGCCTTGTGGGACACCCATACTTACTTCCTTGGCTTCGCTGGTAATATTATTGATTTTGACATATTGCATTTTCTTATGCAGATTAGTTCCAGTGGCTTTCCACGTATCCCATATAGCTCTAGTTTCTCGTATAGTATGTCGTGAGACAGGGTATCGAACGCCTTCGACAAGTCTAGTGCTATGGCCATGGATGGTTTTCCTTTATCCATTGCGTCATATACTGTGGTGATAAAGTGAACCAAGTCATCCTCCGCACCGCATCCTTCACGGAACCCGAACTGATTTGAAGCGAGTATGTTGCATTTTTTTAAGAAAGCACTTAATTGTTTTTTTATCAGTTTTTCATATATCTTTGATATACACGGCGTAATAGCAATTGGTCTGTAGTGTTTTGCAAGTTCTTTACTACCGTTCTTGTGAACTGGAGTTATAACTGCGTGTTTTAACGATTTTGGGTATACGCCAAGTTTGATACATCTATTTAGTAGTGAGGATAATAGGTTTGCTATTTGATTGGCAATGTGTTTGAGTAATTCACCATTTATGTCATCTAAGCCGGTGCTCTTACTATTTTTCATAGATTTGATTGTATCAATTATGTCAGTTTCTAAAACTGGATTTAAAAACAATGATTGCGCATTTTTTGTAATATTGTTTTCGTAATCCTTCCCATTTGTAATAATTTTTTGTGCCATAGTTTTACCAATATTTGCAAAATAGTCATTAAATTCATTTGCCATTTCCAAGGAATCATGTATTTCTTCGTTTTGTTCGTTTTTTAGATGTTTTGGTGTAGTTTTTGGTACATCTAGGTTTGCGGAGTGTTTGATGAGCTTCCATAATTCTCTATTGGTATTACATTCATTTATTTTGTTTTGGTAATATACGTTTTTTGCTTCGCGTATAGCGCTAGTTACAACATTTCTTGTAGTTTTATAACCAGAATATAGTTCTGGATCATGATAATTTTTTAGATACATTTTGTGTAATTGGTCTCTTTGTTTAATCATTTCAATTATTTTGTTTGTAATCCAAGGTTTTCGGTGCTTTACTTTTTTAATAGTTTTTATGTATGATACTTTTGTAAGGTTTGCCTTTAATATACTTATTATTCTATCATACGCTTCATCTATACATAACGTTTCTATGAAATCCCAGTTTTCTTTTAATAAATTGTCTTTTAATTTTTTATAATCTATTATTTTTATCTCGAATATGTTATTTTCCTTAAGTTTTAACTTGATGTTTCGATTGTCCATATTAATGTATTTTGACTATTTTGACTATTGTGACTTTTCATTTTAAGTCAAGTTGATACGATAGACTTATGTCAGTCAATCAAGTGACTTACAGTCATAAAGTCACTTAATTGACTGACATAAGTCTATCGTGTCAAATTGACTAAAAATGACGATAGTCGGCGTTTAGTCCATTGTATCAAATTGACATAAGTTGCCGTTAGCAGACATTAGTCTATCCTGTCAACTTGAAATGACATTTAGTCCAATGTATCAAACTAGACTCAAATCGGCGTCAGCCGATTATTATCAATTTGAGACAACTATTATTTAAAATATACAGTGTTATTCAAAAAGAAGAAATAGATTTCTAACATTTATTTCATCCAAGCTACAAAAGGTAGAACCATAAATCCAACGTTCCTGGACAGACAAAAGTTTAAAATTTTAACAGTTCAGGCAGAAGTTCTAACCACGGCCGTATTGGCGCTGTTGCTTGTTATGTTGATTGTCCAGACCCCCCGTTTATCTATAAGGGGTAACGTAAAATACAGGGTTTTTATCCTCCCTATGCCTGACACTCTTTAAAATCTGCAACATCGAATTGTTGAAGCTGTGAATTCTGAATTCGATAACTAAAGACCAGCTGATTCTTGTGTGGCAAGAAATAAGCCACTGTTTTGATTTTTGTCGTGTAACACATGGTGTTCATATTGAATGTATAAACAATTGAACTTTTCTCTTTCCAGGAATTGTGTTTCTATATTTTGTAATTTGGAAGAAATAAATGTTTGAAATCTGTTCCTTCATTTTCAATAACCCTTTATTATTAGATAGTCTCGTTATTGTTTTTCTTTATGGCACTTGCGACACACGTTTCAATAGTTGTGACATGTTTTAAACATATCAGTGTCATCCACTCCCAGACTAAGCATGAAGTAAAATTTTAAGTTTAGGAAAGCTCCGCGTGGAAAATTAGACGAGTGTTCGCTGCGCTCAAGACAACTCAAGACAAATTTTCGCGGGGCTTATCTAAACTGGAAATTTTACTTCATGCACCACCCGCATAGAACACTAATTTCAATTAAAGTTAAATCAATAATGTCAAAATTGACTAATTAGGTGAAAAATATTGACAGATCAAAAATTAATAAAATGTCAAAATTGACAAATTAGGTAAAAAATATTAATAGATTCAAAATAATTAAATGTCAAACCTGACTGATAACAGTTGATACAAGTCAGCACTAGCCGACATCTACTCCACATGCCAGATTAAAAATAAATAAGTTAATAAAATTTCAAAATTGACAAATTAGGTGAAAAATATTCATAGATTAAAAATAATAAAACGTCAAAATTGACAGATAACAGTTGACACAAGTCGGCACTAGCCGATTAATTGAAGTTCATTAGACATTTGATATTTTACACTGACATTCATGTCACAGTTAACATATTTTTATGCGACACTTATAAATTAACGAAAAATTGGAAATATTGAAAATCTTTTAAATTGATAAAAACTTCGAACAATTGAAAATCTGATGAAAATCTCAAAACTTTGAAAATCTCATGAAATTTCTTATAAATCGATAAAAATTACAAAGACTAAAAGTGCGATTCTTTTCGCTTTGAAGTATTCTGCAACCAAGAATTGGCAATTTTATTTATACTTAAAATTACACAGTATTGTACATTTTTTAAATTGACGAATATCTGGAAATATTGAAAATTTTATATGTTGTTGAAAATATTGAAATCTAATAATTTTTTTATAAATCGATTAAAATCACAAAAATATCGAAAATATCAAAAATAACAAAAGTATCGAAATTATTAAAAATAAAAAAAATTGTGGAAATATCGTAAATGTAGAAAATATCAAAAATATTAGAATTGTCATTAATTCTCGTTCAATGTCAAAAGTAACATTTATTATCAAAAACGTTATTTAAACTGTCATTGTTTATCAAATGTAACATTAAAACTGTCAATTAGTGTCAGAAGCTTAATCTAATATTACATTTTTTTCATCAAATGTTAAAAATATTAAAAATAAAATCTAATTTCAAAAATTTTAATTTTCGTCAAAAATTGTAAAAATATCAAAAATGCCCAAAGCGTCGGAAATATCATCTAACGTCAGAATTGTCAATTTAAGCCAAAACTTTAAAAAGTATCAAAACTTTATTTGTAGAAGGCCTTTTTTAAATTTTTTATCAGATTTGTTTTGTCGATTTTTTCGAAATTCGTCATTATTTACATGAATTGTCGCTTTTGACATAATTTGTGTGTTCAAATAATTTTCGAATATATTGATGAATTTGATAAATAAATTTGATAAATTACCAATGAATTTTTGAAAATTTTTCTAAATCCTAATAAGAATGTTAAAAATCTGATAAACATTTTATAAATTGATAAAAATCTGTAAATATTAAACATTTCATGAAATTTTTATAAATTAATAAGATCTGGATATGTTGAAATTCGAAAGACTAAAAATTTGAAAAAAATATTATAAATTGACGAACATTTTATAAATTGACGAAAATCTCATGTTTTTTTATAAATCGACGAAAAACTAGATACATTAATTTCGGATTCCTGTATTTATAGAAGGCGAGGTGACTCGCCTTTTATATATTTTTGTATGCATTTTAGTTTATATCAACTTTTTCAGGAGATTTTTATTTCGATTTTTCTAGATGAATAATCGCTTTTGACATAATTTGATTTTTTGACACCAAAGAAGTATGTCTTGATATGTTCAAATAATTTTCGAATATATTTATGAATTTGATAAATTACGAGTTCATTTTTGAAAATTGTTCTAAATCTGAATAAAATTGTAAATAACCTGATGAAAATTTTATAAATTGACGAAAATCTCAAAATATTAAACAATTCATGAACATTTTATAAATTAATGAAAATCTCGATATGTTGAAAATCTAACGAAAATAAAACGAGTGTCGTCCACTCCCAGACTGAGCATGAAGTAAAATTTCGAGTTTAGAAAAGCCCCGCG